>CM076974.1:14376098-14846467 GCA_039105355.1 Benthosema pterotum
TTATTACTGGGGCTGTAGTGATTTATTGTGTAAAATATGATTGATTTGTCCTTATTACTGACGCATATCTGCCATCTCAACGTACAGCTCACAATGTACTAGAATATATTCCATATTCCATTCCAAATTCACAAGTACTGGCATTATAAATCTCAAGTTAATGCACAGTATATATACGTCACAGTCCCGTCCCTTGAGATTTTCAATACCCACATATATTTGCTGTGTTTTGTTTTATATGCTACAGGATGTATTTATGGATGATCCAAACAGCTTCTTGCAAGACTAGTTAATACTCCTCTGCAGAATTCACTGCAATGGTAGTTGATAATGTCAGCATATGCCACTCCCTCCACATAGAGCTGGCTTATTTCCCCAACTAGTCAGCCAAAGTATTAATACAACAAGCTGACAACAGTAAAAACACACTTGTCAGAGCTCAGAGGTAGGTAAATATAATAAGCTGTGACATGTACCAAATATAGACATGAATGAACGAAGTCAGTCGGGATTGGTGTGTATTGTTAATAATTCCACTCTTCAAAGTCGGCGCTCATAGCCGATAGAGTAATAGTCCTAGCCTCGTAAAGGCAGTGGCGTCACTTAAAGCTGACAGGTTCTCTGCTGTCTTCTCTGTTAACATTATGGGTAACTTATTAATGTGGTAAATGAAATGTGAAACACATCCTCTGTTGAGAAAGACACGTCATACAGCATGTGGAAACATATTTTTTATTCAAATCAACATAGTCTTCTGTTTTTTAAAATTAGGCTAAGTATAGTGGAATTTCAATGGAATTCTATGGCTGGCCTGCAGTACCCTGTTCTAAAGGATGCAAAGTGTGGCCGCTGTCTCATTTGGGCGTGTGAAATCTGTAATCTTGTGTCTCTATTTGTGTCTCTATTGTGCAAAACCCATCAGTGTAGTTTTAGCTCTGGGGGAAGGTGCCAAATGGTGCTGGAAAGGGAATATGAACATCCATTTACAAGTTTATCAACGTACCACACAGTGCTGTAGAAAAACATTTTAGATGGCTGTGTTGAGACTGGACATGGCAAAACACATGATCTACGCCATATTTTATCAGCTGGTGTTACTGTTGATCCACTGACAGTGAAAAATTAATTGTTTCAACACAGCCATCTTTTTAGAGTAGGCTTCATGTTGTATGTTCATGGAGATGGTAATTTTCCTTTCCAGCTCGATTTGGCACCTGCCCACAGAGCCTAAACCACTAATAGCTGCTGTACTAACCATGGTATCACTGTCCTTAACTGACCTAACTGGTTGTATTGTCAAGAGAAAGGTGTATTACATAAACACAAATACAAAAGTACAAAAAATATTTTACTGCAGTTATCAAAGCAAAACTGGGATTCAGACTCTGGAGGCATGGATGCTGATCTTCTCCATGCCATGCCACATTGTTCAAAAGTCCCCTAGACCAAGTATTAGGCTGTATACATTCATATACTTTGTAGATAGTCCACATTTCATGTTTAAAGAATATATATTTTATGGTTCTCATGAAATATTGTAATTTGTTGAGATTCATTGGATTTTCATGAGCTGTCTGCCATAACCACCATGATAAAAATAAAAATACTTCACTTATATTGCACAATGGATTGAGAAGATATGAAGGATTCACTATTTTGAATTATATCATGAAGAAAATGAACTTTTCCACAATATTCTAATTCATTGAGATGGACCTGTACAGTAGCCTAGCTGTGCGTGTTTTGGGCCCCTCTGGTGGTGAAGGTTTGATTGCAACCAGGGGCGGATTAACATTTCCCCATGGGGGGGGGGGGCAGGAGAAAATGGTATGCCTTCATCGCCTGTGTCACTTTGCACCACAGGCAGTGAAGTCGCACCGATACCATTTTTGGTTAGAGAACTTATATTAGGCAAGTAAAGCATCAATAATACCATCAGTTGTTGTTGTTGTTGTTGAAGTTGCAACAGACACGCAGCATGCATAAAGCTAAAGGTCTGACTCAGAGTTTTCTGTTTTCAATGATGAAATGCTGTTGGTTTAGTGGTGACACAGCTGTAGTTAGTTAGTAGCAGTAGTAGTGTTTCAAATCATTTTAAACATAAGCAGTTTAATTTGAAATATCTTGGGTTGTTTTGCATGCCATCGTGTTTGGTGGAGCAGACTGGGCATTTAGGGGGCATTGCCCCCCATGCCCATGCCTAGATTGGCCCCTGATTGCAAACCCGCATGTTGTGTGGGTTATGTCCTGTCCCACCTCTGTCATAGAGGCAGCATTATGTGGGGGTAGAGCTTCTAAAATACAGAGGGTTCTACCCACACATAATGACAGAGGTGGGAAGGGCTTTACTTAAATTATACAGACAAAGACTTTACTCACATTATATAGAGTATACAGTATATAACGTAAGTAAAGTCTTCCTTTCTCATGCCAAAGCAGCCTGGAGTGGCTTTGTAGGCGATGCAAATTGACTACTCTTGGCTTCATTCATGCCCCGTATCCCTGTTCTGTTTTCAATGAAAGTTTGAAGTAGAGACTGTTGATTATTGGGCAACCACTGGCAATAGTTCTGTACTATATAGGGACGATGAGCCACAACAGTGCTCTCTAGAGTTTAAAGGGGAACTCCACCCATTTTCAACATGTTATTGATGTAGGCTACCTTCGAGGTGTTGGGTGGACATGATGAAAAAAAAAAGTTCACCCATTCTGTGTTTCCAAGAAATGGAGGTCTGAAGAAAACCACTAACATGGTGAAACATCTTGGTGACATCATCAAGATGTGTTTTCACCATGTTAATGGATTTCTTTAGAGCTTTTTCTTTTTTCTGAGAGCGTACAAAATAAGGGAACCAAATGAACCCGTCATTTGGTTATATTTGTACGCTCTCAGAAAAAATGTTGAAAATGGGTGGAATTCTTCTTTAACCAATTGGACCCTTTCAATGCTTAACTGTCGAGAGCGTACAATGTAATCAAATGGAGCCGTTATTACGCGCCCATTTGGTTACATTTTACGCGCCTGATAGTTACATCGGCGAGCATCTGCACGACTTCGTCAAGAACTAGCCTACCCCTCACACTTATAGGGCGCGTTCGGAAATTGCGCACTGAGTACACTGAGCAATGCAAACTAATAGGCGAGTGCGCTCCGGTGTGGTATTTCCGAACGTGCCCATAGAATGTAGGCACCGCAATTGTTATTTCCCAACGCGGTTGCTTGTTTAATCTATTTCAGAAATACGGACAAAGTCTAAATATCTTTCAAAAATAATGGTGGTCCGTAGGTGGCTCGAATGATGGGCACAAAAAGGGTTGAACCGACTGGATTATATAAAGTAGGATATCAACAGAGCGCAGTGATCAAGTCTTTTGTGCAGAGAAAGAGAACTAAGCCAAACAAACATAAACAAAACAGTGGTTTTCAACCAGTGGTCCGTCCGGGGACCACCAGTGGTCATTGAGAGGGTTCCAGGTGGTCCCCAGCTAAATGATGGTCAGTTGGTTGGCCAGTTGTAACTATTTGAGACCGTAAACATAGAACCAAATGGACCCGCAACAAATAAATCTTTAGTTTTGTGGGGCTAAAATATCATCAAATGGGTGGTCCGTGGCTCAAATTCTGAATAAATAGTGGTCCCTATCAAAATGGTTGAAAACCACTGCTCCACAGCAACAGCTCGTATAAAAAGTCATAAACCACACACACAGGTTTACCTACCTGTAACAATCGGTGGCCGAGAGCATGTCAAATATCTCACCGTATCCTCGGAATAATACTGGTCCGTAAGTTAACATACAGGAGAGTAGAGTTGTTCCTCATAAAGGGGTCCGCGGGAGGGAGGGAGGAAGGAAGGGAGATGTTTGGATCCCGTGTGTTTGAAGTGAAGGCAGCGGCGGCAGCACCTGTTCATCTCATCTCATCCTCCGCACACACACATCTGCCTACACACAAAAACAACTGCCTGCCTGGCTGCCTGCGTGCACGTGCTGCTCCGTCAGCGGATTACCATTAACTGCCTTCACGCGCGTCGCGCCACCGCCGCGCGCAATGACGCGTTCCATGCATGGACAGGACACGCGCAGCCAGGGGCGTGTTTGTCATTGGGCAGACTAGGCAGTTGCCTAGGGCGCCATGGGGGAGGGGGGCGACCATCAGGAGAGGGGGGGGGGGGGGGGGGTGAGGAGAGAGGGCAACCACCAGACATGCTTTAAAAGGATCCCAGGCTGATAAGCCATATGGATAAATACATTATACCTGTCCTCTATAACATTTAAAAACACATAATATGTTCTTTAGTTTAAAAATAGTTAATAATTTTATCCCTTGGGGGGTCCCATTTTACAGGAATTTTCCCTGTAAAGATTTACAGGGAAAATTCCTGTAATGGCGCCCCTGAGGGATAAAACTATGAACATTTTTTTAAAACTAAAGAACATACTGCATATGTGTTTTAAATGTTCAATTCTAGTTCTAGAGGACACGGTTGCAGCATCCATATGAGGCTTATTAGCCTGGGATCCTTTTAAAGCATGTCTAGGCCCTAGGCGCCTAGTCTGCCTAATGGCAAAAGCACCCCTGACAAAAGTAGATGGCACTCACTGGCACTGCTATAAATGTGAGGTGCCCCATGCACCAGCAGCAGGTTAATGCTATAGAACTATATGGTTCATATGTGCCAACGTATTAGCTTCAGATGGATAAAGCACAACAAGGTCCTGTCTGCCTGCCTGCCTGCCTGCCTGCCTGCCTGCCTGCCTGCCTGTCTGTCTGTCTGTCTGTCTGTCTGTCTCTCTTTCATTCCACATGCATGGGTTCCACTTGGATCCACGGCGGCAGCACATCCTTTCCCAGGGGCGGATTGGCCATCTGGAGTACAGGGAGTTTTCCGGTGGCTTGCGGCGCCACCTAGTGGCCTGCTGGACAAGATCCAAAATGCACTAGTGGCACTTCCAAAATGCACTAGAATGTAGATGCTCGCCTGGAACATACAGATCAAAATGACCATTAATCCTCTACATTCTCTAGTTGTGTAGACTAAGTTGGGCTAATTCACATGATGAATATTTAACTCTTGAGGGTGTAAAAATGAAACCAAATTTGGTTTCATTTTCACGCTCTCAAAGAGTTACATCTGGTTAACCAGCTGCCCCCCCCGGTGGGAATATATGTGCCAATCCGCCCCTGTCCTCTCCTCCATGCCCTTAGGAGAGTGAACAGAACAGCGGCCAGTCAGGCAGTCTCTGATTAGTTCAAGTGTTAAAGCCGCCAATGTGTGACAGCAGTCTCTGTGTACATAGAAACTGAATGAGGCCGTTGTATGTCAATGAAATGACTCTACTTAAATCATCCGGATAGCTTTTGCAAGTGCCTCGTGGCTCTGTTAGATTTAGAACGGGAGCTTTTATTACTGGAAATACACATTGTAGCAGCGGCTCAGCCAGCGTGCATGGCCATATGTAGGTCTGCTACAGACAGCGCATGTAGCTTTACCACCTCAGCCTGATGACCTAAGTCTAATTTCTGCCCCAAGCTACCGGGAATTCCCTTTCGCCTAAGACAGTGGTTTTCAATCTTTTTCATCCCAGGGCCCACTATTTATTCAGCATTTTAGCCACGGACCACCATTTGATGTCGAATTTAGTCTCTCGGACCCAAAAGCAAGGATTTTCAAGTTTGTGTCCACAATTTAGGAGAGAGAAACTGGCAAAATGTTGGTCATAATAACAATTCTTCTACATTTTCTAATTGTGTAAATTTTTGACAATTAAGTCACTCAGATGTTTAAATATAATTTAACTCTCGAGAGCGTTAAAATGAAACCAAACGGACCCTTTCGCAATCATCTGCATCTGTAACTGCATCTTTAACTCTCGAGAGTTACAGATGCATAAGGGTGCCACTGGCCGAAGATATTGGCTTTCCACGTGGGAAAGACCTGGGTTCGAATCCTGGGTGTTACAGCGGTGCTGTGACGCAAATGAGGTTTCCCCCTGTGGTGGGAGAAGATGGTTAAATTGATGAATCCTGACACAAACAAAACAATATTTGATAGGCTAGACATTGTAGTCTATTATTGCACTCTTAAAGGACCACCAGGAGATGTGATCGCAAGCAACACAAAACAAAACATGTTTATATTACTCATCCTCCAAACACTCCTATCGTGATTGATTCCTGATGGAGACCTGTGCTGTGCCCCAGAGATTTCTGCTGTGTTTCTGATGTGTGAGAATAATGTGCACAGCAAACAAATCCCGCCAGAGACTTGTTTATTTACCATTCTGATAGAAGCCAATAGAAAATTTACCATCTCAGATTACTGTCATAATAATTCCAGCATGTATCTAAACCGGGAAGTCAGTTGTTTCTGATACTACTAGAATCTAATTTATGAAAGTCAACCACGATCATCACAATCCTTGTGTATTATGTGCTTGATGGTCTTGTTTAGTTGATGATGTAAAGGATGATTTAATTAAGATATGGTTGTAAATATTGTCATGTGTATTCTCTCCTGGAGGCACTAGCGTCATTTATAATGGGTGCGTGGGTGCGTGGCACCCATGGGCCCATCGCCACTCTAGGGGGGCCCCGAGGCCCAAACAGACTTTTTTCCTTCTCCTTTTATTAAAATATATCTTGTCGTGGGGCCCACGCGAGCAGCATACGGGAGATGAGCTAATGTCACTTTACTTTCATCTAAAAAACAGCAACCTTATTACAGTCAGACGTACAAAGATGGCTAGTGTCAAAGCTGTGACATTGAGGCGACAGAAACTAAGCGCTCGAGAGCTGTTTGTGCAGCATGTTGGTCCCTATTTATTATCCCGATCCTCAATAGAAGTCCATGTAGAATGGCCACCCTTGGACTGGCCACTTAAAGAGAACGGAGTTGTCGCTGCTGCTGGACTCTGTGCTTACCTTTTGAAAGTCCGCCGAGATTTTTTTGAGATTCCAATCTAAAAACTCAGGCCATTCTCACCCGATTTCAATAATTCCAAGTGTGGTCCAAGTATATCCAAGTATATTTTCAGTTGCTATATAGGTCATGCGTTTATAGTATGCATTTATCACACAAAAGGAGAGGGGAAATTTTCGCATTTCTCCATGCACTGTCTCTGTGCCCGTGCTGTGCATATCGGGGATTCCCCGTTCTTATAATATGGAATACGACACATATATGGAGCTAATTACATGATCTCAGTCTGTTTGCACAGTATAATCTATTTTACTCTAGGCCTATATATAATCAATTATATTTATAAAAATATAATCTTAATATAATCAAGAGCTATTTATAAGTCCTCAATATAAAATCACAAAGAGCTTAATATGCTTATCTTATGTGTTTATCATATATTTTAATTTAGCTTTAAAACATAGGTGACAGGAACTGTAACCAAATAACAATCCTACTGACTCTACTGATTAAAAAACAGCCACTGCAACCATATAATCTATGGTAGGATATGTTAATCACTTATCATGTGTGGCATAGCCCTAAATGTTAATATATTTTAGTTTTTTCTAGGGTGGGATGTCTGTATTCATCTATCAAAATACATTTCTCTAAATACATCCATTCATCTTCACCTGATTATCCATAGCATGGTTGGCTGATTGTTATAATTTTCTGGCTATTAGTATTCAACCTTATAATGTAATGTTGCTTGTTGATTTTTATTAGTCAAGGTGGGATAGGACGAGAATATAGGCCGTAAAAGAGAGCCTTCCCAAACGATCCAAATTATCTGACAAACACCTCTGCACGCGCATGTGTGAGCGCACGCTGAGAGGGCCCTTTTGATATCGGCACCCATGGCTGATGAACCCTAATGTCGCCACTGCCTGGAGGTGTAAGGGTCTTGCTCTCTGTTACTTGTGTGCTATGCAGGCTGCAGTTGTAGTTACTTGTGTGAGGGCAAGCTAAGCGATCGATGCACAGTGTTCAAATTTCATCCCACAACACCTTCTGGCTGCAGACATTTTTTGGAAAACTCCACAGTGTCTGTAAAAGGATAAGAAATGCGTTTTTGGCACAATTATACCTAACCTAGAACACTAGTAGTATAAAACACTACTTACACTTAGTATAGCGTGATTGACTGTAACTCTAATCTACCAGAATATTACTGATGCTTTTATTTATTTTTTGCTCTGAACCAATCAGAACTAAATTAACTAACTGTGTATCTGTCTGTCAGCCAACAGAATCGTGGTTTTCGCTGTAGTAGTAGAAAGCCTGCATGCCTACCATATCCTGTTTGCACACATGCCATACTATAGTCAGATGAACGTGTGTTTCCGAATCCGGTGTGTGTGTTTGTCTCCATTCTCAATAGAAGTCTACATAGAAGAGCTTCCATTGGACTGGCCCAATGAAGTGACCAGAGTTTGCATAACTCTCTCTATACTCTATGGCTCTGGTTGTGTGAACTGACAGGGAGAGACTTCTCTCTGCGCGGTGGCAGGTTATTGAATATAACATTTTGTTAGCTCCCGTGCAAATGTCTTACCAGAGCAGAGCTCCCGTGCGTCCCGTCCAACTTTCATCACTCCTAGTAGGCCATGGCGTACTTTGGCCATGGCGCAACATGCAAGTTTGCAGTATGCCGAGTGCTGATCTAGTTTTCTGCTGTTTCTGGTGTGTAAATAATATGTGCAGCAAACAAATCCTGCCAGGACTTGTTTATTTACCATTCTGATAGAAGCCAATGGGAAACGACTATCTCAGATTACTGTGTCATAATAACCCCAACATGAATCTAATGAAAGTCAAAGTGTAGTCAATATCGCTCTGCATCTGTAGATCACCTTCGACACGGTCCTTGTGCACTTTCAGTATTGCCATTAATGGTAGTTGCTGCTGCGTACGGTATATCACCTCTATAAATAATCCTATTCATTAACCTGGCTGCTGGCAAAACACATTTAGACACGTTAGTCAATACTTTCCTCTCTGCAACCATAAAGATACCGTGATGAATATACTAATGCAAAGCCATTATGTTAATTCGGACTATTAGTTTTCCTGCTGTATCCCTGACCCTTGTCCATAAACAAGTCATTGCCACGTGCTGCATGTTGTCCTTGTGGGGCTTATATTAAAACTGATCCCTTCTAGGCTGACCCTGAAGGGCCAATATAAGGCCCCTTGGCCTGCGATTCTTTATGCATATAAGAACAGAGGCCAAGACAAGGCCAGCACCTTGAAGTGGTCGTCTAGCTCTATAGCTCACATCCACAGTGTCCTCCAAATAAAAGGGCTTCTAAAAGTTGTGATGAATCGTAGCTCTCTTATCTCTTACCGTCTCATTTGAATCCAATCTGGGTATTTCCAACACCATCCATCTGCCATTATGCCAGAGCCTTTTTGCCCTGGGTTATATGTGGAGCCATGTATTATGCATGACGTATGGCTGCTATATGTTCTTTGAGTTCCATCACTTAGGCTAAAGCCAGGTCATATATACGGCAACCTTAGTTTAAGCCTTTCTGTACTCTAACACTACAAGCTCATAGCGCGCCACCGAGGGCGTGCTATGAGCTTGTAGGTCTGGATTTTTTTTCTCTCTCTTTTTTGAGAAATCGTGCGAAATCTTTGCTTCAGGCAGACACCTAGAACAACATGTTTTCAGAAGGGGGTCCGCAACCAAATATAGATAATTCTGGTGGTCCTTGGCATGAGATATGTTGAGCATCAGAGACACAGGAACATAGTTTTTTTTTCTTCAGAAAAAATAGAATCTAGTGTCATAAATTATTATTTAGCATCAGAACTAGAGTGCATCATCAAAAACTAGATCTCATGTCAGAAACTAGAATCTTGTGTCAGAAACTACCATCTCTAGTCGGAAACTAGAATATAGTGCCAGAAACTAGAAACTATAATCTAGTGCCAAACTAGAATCTAGTGTCAGAAATTAGAATCTAGTGTCAGAAAGTAGAATCTAGTGTCAGAAATTAGAAACTCATGCCAGAAAGTAGAATCTAGTCTAGACAAAATGGATTAAGGGGTAAAAAGCACCCTCCAATATAGCCCTTTCCTGAACTGCAAAGTAATCTTTCCTGTACTGTTACTCCCAAGAGGTCAACCGTACCATTGATTTCTCATATGAGACGCGGCGTGAAGGACAATCCATCCTCGGGGCTTTCAAAGAAAGTCCATTTTTTGTAGTGTGAGTGTGTGTGGCTGATAAGTGCATGTACTGTATGTATGTGCACAGAGAGTCTAGGAGACGTCCCTCACTCACCACCACCACAAAGTATCTCCATCTCATCCCTGTTTGTGTCAAACAGCCAACAACACTAATGAGTAGACGCCCCCCAGCTTTTTTGCAGTCATGTATTATGCAGCGCGTTGAAGCCAGTAATATTTGTTGTGTGGGGAATCCATCTGTGATGGAGAAGAAGGGGGTTCACTCAGCCGTTAAGGTGACCTTGGCTTCTTCCATCACTGTGATGGATTCTTTGCAAAGCCTCAGAAATCGGTTTTCCTCCATTTATCATGTGGGTGCAGGAGAGCAGGATTTGCAGCGCCACTTGTCTTCACCCCCATGTAGCTCGCCTGCAAAAAATCGAATGCCCTCGAGTTTTAAGGGGTGGAGACCTATGTCTATTTTACTGCACTTTTCTGATACATCACATAGCAAAAAATTACAGTAGAGTTTATGGATTAGACATCAGTTATAATGACAAAGGTTTGACTGGCCCCGGCTCAGCTCAGCACAGATTATGCCCGTCCTCTATCATATTGCTGCTATATCTCTTCTCCAGCCAGATATATTATCCATGATCCGTATGGATGGGGAAAGTCCCCGCCAGACTGATAATGTGGATATTTTATTTATGTATTGGTCAAGTACGATTTCTGCAAGAGTTATTGGAGATGCATGAGTACAACAGCATTGGTTCAAAGACAGGCAGCATACAAACAACACTAAAAAAAGCAATGTAACAACAGGATATTTTGTGAAAGCTGTTATATAAAGACGTGGATCTAGAAATCAGAAGATGCCCAGTTGACTATTTACAATTTGCACATTTAGCAGACGCTCTTAATCCAGAGTGGTTTATATCAAGAATAAGGAACAAATAAAACGATCCCAGTGTTGTTTTTTGCAGGCATTTTTCTCTTAGTCATTTGACAAAATGCTCATGTCACATGTTTTTCCGTTCCATTTCCATCCTTGATATTTTTAGTCTAGTTTTAGTCGACGGGAACTCCAAAGAGGTTTTAGTCAGTTTCAGTCTGTGGTCCCATCATTTACTCCCATGTTAAGTAAGCTACAAGTAGGCTATTTTAGCTTGTCAGTTTTAGTCGTAGTCCTGAAAAAGAGGTGCTGACGAAGTGACGAAAAGTATGGACATAATGCACTACAACAAAATGTCTCCTTTGCATACAGTGGTATGTAATGCGCAGGTGTGTGATCCCACACACACACACACACACACACACACACACACACACACACACACACACACACGATTATTTGTGAGAAGAATACAAGGCATAGGAAGACATAAATCCACTGCCTGGTGCCAATATGAGAGCTGGCGTTTGGCACCTCTCTGGATTGCTGTCACTTCTTGTTTATGGGTTAATAAGGATGCTCTGGCAGTCACCAAGCATTCTAAATGTGAGCTGTACTGACACGCTCAGGTGTAGAGCCCTGTTTACGGAATATGGTACTGTGTGAGGCAACAGGGTGTGCCAAATATGCCAATCAGGTGGTAGAACGGTGCCACTATAAATAATATGCCATCCAGGCATATGATTGAATGCCTGTGCTCAATTTCATGTCTGGGTGCAACTCTGGGGTAAGAGTCTGGTATTGATTAGTGTTAATTGTGAAACAATGGGGTGTCTTTATACAACTATTTGTATAAAAGAGAGAGAAGGCAAGCTATGGAAATAGGCGTTCACTTCTGTGCAGGCTGATCGGTATAGATATCATTATGTCCACAGAACAAGGTAAGGATCACAATGTACTCCAGCTTTTGAAATCATTACAGTGAATGATTTGAAAACCTGTTTCATTATCCAATGGCTTTTAGTGTCTTTATTTTCAAAATGCAGGGTTTTCAACCAGTGGTCCTTGGGACTTGGGAATTAAGAAGTCTACACAATTACAGCATGAGAAGAATGGCCATTTTGATCTATGTCTGCGAAATCCATCTGCATTGTGGACAAAAGCAAAATAAATCTTTTGTTTTGGGGTCTGTGGGGTAAACATGTCCTCAAATGTTGCTCCGTGGCTCAAATGCAAAATAAATAGTGGCCCTGGTATGAAAAAGGTTGAAAACCACTGATATAATGAGTCCAGCAGTTCAGCACCACGACAGCTCATCTCATATTGTAGCTGTCATTGTCACTGCAATAAACAGAGCTCCATACCTAGCTGTAACTGCTACAGTAAACCTCAGAGTGCATGGCCCTACATGGTGATTGTCATAACAGTGGTTCGGGACCACCAGTTCGTCGAGAGAGTTTGTAACCAAATAATATTAGAGATCTTTATCACTTGAGTGCATAAATGTTTCAATTTACACTCTTTAGAGTTACATTAGTGTTAAACATTAAAAGAAGAATTACAGCATGGAAATGTGTGTGTGTGTGGTGTGTGTGTGTGTGTGTGTGTGTGTGTGTGGTGTGTGTGTGTGTGTGTGTTTGTGTGTGTGTGTGTGTGTGTGTGTGTGTGTGTTGTGTGTGTTGTGTGTGTGTGTGTGGTGTGTGTGTGTGTGTGTGTGTGTGTGCGCAGTAGAATATTATTATTTTTTTGCCGTGCTCAGGATCACAGGTTCCCAACTCATATTTCCCCAAAGTATGAGACCTTGTCAGTGTTGTCAAAAGTCTTTTACTCTGTAAATTCTCCAGAAGTAAATGTGCTTTCGACTGTTAGATAAAAAAAAAAAAAAAAAAAAAAAAAAAAAGACAGTGAAATTCGTTCACTGTTGTCAAGAGTTCCGAATGGATAATGCCACAGGATTTTACAGTGTAAATTCTCCAGGCTAAAGTATTTTTTCTTGGTGTTTTCTTACTGGTAATACCATGAAGTAAGACCATAGTAGCTTTTGCATTTTGAACACGTTGCAGGCAAGTTGGAGAGAGTTAGAAGAGACTTTTGGAATAGCTGAGTGCAGGGGCGGATTAGGGGGGGGGCAGCTGGTTTCATTTTTACGCCCTCAAGAGTTAAAATATTCATCATGTGAATTAGCTCAACTTAGTCTACACAACTAGCGAATGTAGAAGATTAATGGTCATTTTGATCTGTATGTTCCAGGCGAGCATCTAGCACATTCTAGTGCATTTTAGAAGTGCCACTAGTACATTTTGGATCTTGTCCAGGCCACTAGGTGGCGCAGGCCACCGGGAAAACTCCCTGTACTCCAGATGGCCAATCCGCCCCTGGCTGAGTGTACTGACAGATGCTGTTATCCAAAAAAGTATTACAATAAAAAAGCATGGATGTATTTTTTTCTGTGAATGCTTAATGGTGATAGCTGTTGTTTTTGTTTGAAGATCTTGACGTATTATCCTCATTAAGGACGTTTGATGGCTTCAAGATTTGGCAACCTCGACACCCAACCTCCAGCAACAGCATCCGTCTAACAAGTCCTTGTTAGACGGATGCTGTTGCTGGAGGGAAGTGTGTTATCTGAGGTAAACTCCCTTGCTTTCATTTGCCACCAGATGCTGAAAACAGATACTGCCTGGTATCAGCGGGTTTTGCTTCGGCCGGATCCATGCAGCACTAATTAACCAAATTAACACCCTGCCCACCATATGGATGAGTTTGGCTGTCTTTGTTTGGGTGCATATAATACTAAAGCAGTGGTTTTTAACCTTTTTGATACCAGGGCCCACTATCTATTCGGAATTTGAGTCACGGACCACCATTTGATGACATTTTAGCCGTACAGATCCCGAAACTAAAGATGTCTTTTGTTTTTGTCAATTCTAGGCTGGATTTTGGGGGAAAAACACTGAAATATACAGATCAAAAATGACCATTAATCTTCCACATTCTCTAGTTGTGTAGACTTGGGCTAATTCAAATGAATTAGCCCAGTAGCTCAATTCATTTGGTTTCATGAAGAGTAACATCTAACCAGCTTTCCATAATTTTTAGCCTGGGGACCACCTGGGATCTTCTCAGGACCACAGACCACCGGTTGAAAACCCCTGTACTAAAGAAAAACACACAGAAAAAGAGTAATTCCGGCGCTCTATGTTAATAAGAATAAAGCCTGTATTATTTTAGTTAGAAGGCGCCAAAATTAAATGAAAACACAAGTTGTAATACAGTTACTGGAGTCATTTGGGCTGATCAGCTTGATTTATACTTTACCATCATTTAGGTTGACATACTGTGCCATGCTCTAGAGCGGTGGTTCCCAAACATGTTCATGTCAACAACTCTCAGCCTACGGACCCCCATAGAAATTATAGGGCAGAGGCTCTCATAAGAGAATTAGGCTACGGACCCCCATTTTAATGTCATGTCTGTTTCTGGGACAATGTATTGTAAAATAACTGTTAATGTAAATCTACAAATTCTTGACCGATACGATGTTTAAAATACCAATTTAATCGATAGCCGATATCAATACCGATATACTGTATGCTCTATTTAGCTTTTGTCGTGTTTATTTCCTACTTTTGTGAAAGGGAAACTATACATCCTCAACGCAGGAAATGAATGTCTTGAATCTACCCGCTTGATAGACTACAGATGACCAACATAGTTATTTCAACATGTAAGCAGATAAACGGATAAATATCAGCTGCTGCCATCAATTAATGCCTGTTTTATTCACCTGTGTGAAATGTAGACCGATACATTGGTGCATCACTACAGGGGATCACTGTTAATTTAACTCTAGAAGGTCCATTTGTACGTTCTCTGAATTACAAACCCATAAGGGTTCCCAATTATTATTTAGCTTATTATTTATCTCCCCCATTTAATATCCCATTGAATACCTCCCATATAATACCTCTGTGACTCGCACTCTGCTTTGTGCTAGCCTCACATGCTTGCACATCCAACCAAGAAAGAAAGAAATGCCTGACCAATCCTTCATGCTTTCCTACCGCCAGTCCTCGCATGGGGATTTGATGCAGAGACGGTGAGAAAAAAATAAATGGATAAAAAAAACTTTCTTTCCTTCCAAAATAGCCTAACATCTGATCCTATTTAGCAGGGGCGGATCTAGGGATGGGAATGGGGCAACAATGCCCCCCTAAATGCCCTGACTGCCCCACAAGCATGATGGCATGCAAAACAGCCCAAATTTCAAATATATTTCAAATTAAAGTGTTTATATTTAAAATGATTTGAACACCCCACTACTGCTACTAACTAACTACAGTTGTGTCACCACTAAACATTTCATCATTGAAAACAGAAAACTCTCTGAGTCAGACCTTTAGCTTTATGCATGCTGCTTGTCTGCTACAACTTCAACAACTGATTATTATTGAAGCGCCACAGGCGATGAAGCCCCCACCATTTTCTCCTGCCCCCCCGTGTGGGAAATGTTAAATCCGCCCCTGCTATTTAGCCACAGAGATGAGTGTTGTGCCATTTGGCTTGTCTGATTTTATGGTTTGTTGATGGTGGGAGCCCACTGCTCTTCAAAGTAAATGTTCCCTGAAGGGAAATATATCGCAAGCAATGGTAAACGCTTCATATAATATTACCATCATTAAAAATCTAGTAAGTCCATAATAAATGTGACTGCCGGGTGGTCACTAGAGGAAGAGAAGTATGCAAATAAATACAAAAATAATTTACCTGCCGGACAATTACGAGCTCTACTTATGTTACCTTATATGACCCTTTTGTTTGCACTGGATTTGATGCCAAATAGTTTAATTTATTTGTACATTCGTGTTCAATGACAAAATAAAATCCATCCATCCATCCATCCATCCATCCATCCATCCATCCATCCATCCATCCATCCATCCATCCATCCACCCATCCAACGTAATGGGTTGTAAAAATCTTTATTTATGTAAAATCAAAAGCTGTATATAGCACCCCTCAAAGAAATCACACTTGTGTGAAGGGCGTCGCCCTTATCATCATACATCATCATCGTCCTCACTTTGCTGTCCTTGCTCTTTATCCTCAGTTCTGTGCTCAGCCAATCAAGTCATTGCTATCGTACTCACAAACACACAAAGCTACTCATATATTACGTTGTGTGAGCAATGTAGTGTAATTGGAGTCCTGAATGTTGTCAGAAGCCAAACATGGACCACGTTGTCACGCTCATTTCACGCTCATGTCACTATGACTCAGCCAAATATGGTTGTCTAACCTCGATGAGTCAGCATGGCGTCAGGCCTCAAACCAAAATAGGTCGGCATATGTCATGACAGTCTTGTTTTCCAGGTATCCTGTTTGGACTAAAGTTTTGGGTGGACTGAACCTTTATTCATTGACCAAGTAATGCTCAGTGTTCTAGATGCCATTTTCACTTTGAAGTTAAGTAAACCATGGATGGAAATAGAGGTTTGAACACAGACAGCAGATTGAAGATTTTCCCTCAGAGATTAACCTTATTTCAGAGTGTTACACAGGGGCTGATCTAGGCATGGGCATGGTGTTTCTTGTTAATACCAGGGGCGGTTTTAGGCATGGGCCATATGGGCAGCCGCCCAGGGCGGCATCGTGAGGGGGCGGCATAGCGAAGCAAAAAAAAAAAAGAGAGAAAAGAAATCCGCTATTCCGTCTTATTGTCATTGCATGGATCTACAAGTATTGCGCCCACTTCCGCACATCAACGCACAAAAAATGATAACTTGTGCAATTCAGCGTGTGTATGTGTCCTGGCCTGGGGGTTCAGTTGTGGTGTTACCGCTGGACCATTGACTTCAATGTTAAATGCGCTCTCCAATGCGCTCTCCATATGATACTTTTGAGATTTGAAAAAGCCACAGTAAACTGCGAATGGTGGCAACAGTATTTATGATACAGTAAATAAAATCTTACCTCACATGTTTCTTGGGAAGTCCTGATTTTTTTTTTTTAAGGTTGAGAAAAGTTAACAGGGCCTTTTCAAATCTCAAAAGTTTTAACATGGAACTCTATGGAAATATGGAGCGCATTCTTTCTGTCAGTGTCTTCGTGCAGCAGGTGCACTAATTAGTGGGACTTTCCACAGTGGTTAAAGGAGAATTCCCACACCAAAACATATTGGGAGCAATCTACCTTGATTCCTGTGACATGCATAATAATGCTCTTGATTTTTGTCATAGATGCCCCCTTTTCTACATTTCACCCTGAGGTCCCCCTCCCTCCAATGCAGTTTGCATTATAGCTACTTATTCATTGAATTAACTGAAACTATAAAAGGCTATAAAGCATAACTCAAATGCAATCAAGACTAAAAAATAAATAATAATCTCAAGTTGATCATTAGATTTATTGATATTATTATATGAAAAAATAAAATAAAGGGAAAAAGAAATCACACCTGTGTGAAGAAGGTGGTGTCAATGTGACATGCTCACTAGATGGTGATATCTACTCAGAAGGTTTAGGCCTATGGTATTTCCTCAGACCCCCCCCCAAAAAAAAAAAAATTAGAGAGAACATTGCTTGGTGTTTCATATCACCAAATGATAACAATATGGAAAAATGCACTCTAGGTTTCTGTATAGCTCTGTGTGTGTGGGGGGGGGGGGGGGGGGGCAATTTTTTTGTAGTAGCCTAGTTGTGTTTGTATGGACGATGGTCTGTTTAGTCTTGAGTGGTGGAGTAGAGGTGGTCGTTGGGTGATCCGGAGGGTGTATGTGTGTGTGTGTGTGTGTGTGTGTGTTGGGGGGGGGGGGGGGGGGGGCGGACCCAGCAGGGATTTCGCCCAGGGAGTAAATCCCTCTAGAACCGCCACTGTTAATAGCCCTTAACCCATTTAGGCCTGACCTAAGTTTCTGAAAAACTTGAAATATTTATATATCACACCAAAAAAAAAGTTAATTATGATTACTGTACATACTGTACAGAATCCAAATATGGATTTAATAGTGCAGTCTCAGCGCACTGTTTTAGGTGAATTGTGCTCTTGCGGATGGAAGTGCCAAAATTTTGCATGATGCTTCTGAAGGATTTTTGCCTAGGAGCTCCAGAAAAAAAATGTGGAGAAAAAAAATCTCCTGATCTGAGCACATTTGAAATATGGCATGTGTTTTTGCCCAAGGAGTGTTTTTGTGCAAAACTAATACATGGAATGGATTCAAGATCTTAGTTTTACACGTTTTTGATAAGGGATCTTACACTACAATTCAACAACTTAAGCATCATAAAAAATTTCCGTAATTATTTCACTAACCAATCGGACTATAATAAGATGATATGAAATTGTGAGAAGGACTCAAGAAGTCAAGGTAGGCACATGTGTTACTCACCTTATCCACTTGGCTCTCAGCATGAAGGCTGTACCATGTCACTAAAGGCTGTATGCCCATGCTATATGTGGGCACAATTATAGTGATGACTAAAGACATCTCCAAACGGTATACTCATGCTCATGAGAGGCACAAGAACTAACCATTGCTGTGTGAATACTGGAAAACTTGGACTTCTGTACCTGCAATCAAAATTAATATTTATGTCCTATAATGTTAACAATATACTGTATACCAGGTGATACACAGCGAGGTGGTAACAACACTTGAGTGCATTAAATGTAACCAAATGGACATGCGCTGGAACATTTGGTTTCATTTCATGCTCTCAAGAGTTACATTGTTGTTGTTAAACATCTGAATTATTTCATTATGTTTGGTCCAAAGTCAATTGGAGACCAATGGATTAAGCTATTACAAAAAAACCCAAATCCTCCACCTCACTACAGAAATCGGGTCGTCCACACTAGAGGCCACCTCATGGGACAGACTTCAAATGCATTGGAACATGCTGTATAATAAGCGTGTTTGAAACCAAATGGACCCTTACGGGTCCATTTGGTTTAATTTTACACCCTCAAGAGTTAAATAATATTTAAACATCTGAATCACTTCATTTTCAAGAATCTACACATTTGACCAACGTTTTGCCAGTAGTCTCTCCTAAATTGTAAATAAAAACTTGAAAATCCGTAGTTTTGGTCAGAGAGACTAAACTCAGCATCAGATGGTGGTCTAAAATGCAGAATGAAGAGAGGGACCTGTTAAAAAAAAAAGGTTGAAGCTTATTGTGATATCAAAATAAATCCTTTAAAATGTGAGCTTTCGTCCTTTTAGTTTGGACAGCACTCTTATCGGTTCTCCATCTATTCTAGCCTGCTGGCGCTGGCTGATGCATTCCTTTTAAGATTGCTATCAGACACAGCCACTATATGGTGAGGATCGAGGAGCGAGCTCTGGAAAATTCTTTAGACTTTGAACGGCGGGGCCTGCAGGTGTATGACCTGAAACCGAATGAGACAATGCCTGGAATTAATAGAGCATTAATCTCGTCAAGACTCAATCTCTTCCCAGGCAGGCAGGTCTCATCTGGGATTCGTGTCCCTAGCCATTCTCCCAAATGCAGCTTTGATTGCTGACATAGAGGGGGAGATTGAGAGCTCGCAATGAAGCATCAAAGTGCCGCGCTGTTTCTGTCACCAAGCAAGCAGGACCCCCATATTCAGGAGATATTCTGGGCTGGCTGTGAGTGAGTGCAAAGCCTTTCCAATAGAAGGAAAGTGGGTGTGAATATAGATTTGAATTTGAAGAAACCCCGGGGGCAGAAAATACACTCCCATGGAATTCATTATGTTTCTACAACGGGGACATAATGAGACAAAGGTTCCATCACTCAGCAGGCCAGCCAGGACACACATTCAACCGTTTCAGTGCAGGCATTGGAGATTTTAGGGGGGTGGTGCCAGGCCCTGGTGGCAAGAAAAAAGGTTATACAGTACATATATACTGCCTATATATAGAAAAAGAAAATGTTTTTGTCAGTTGGAACTTCATTCAATTGTAACTTCATACTCATTTATACAAATTTATATTTTTCATGCCATTCATGCTTTATAATGAGTACTTGTAACTAGAGCTGTCAATCGATTAAAAAATTTAATCAGGATTAATCGCATGATTGCCCATAGTTAATCTTTGATTAATCACAATTTAATCGCATATTTTTATGAGTTCTAAATATACCTTAAATGAGTGTTTTTCAAGAATATTCATATCAAGGTCAATTATTTACTCTTCATTTGAGCCACAGACCACCATTTGATGGCATTTATTTAGACTTCCAGGCCTAAATTAAAGCTAAGGGAAGTGATTTGAAATTCATCGTGTAGTACTAGCTTGGTGCACTAGGGGCGCCCAAAAGTAGCTACACTATGTGAACCTGCTGCTCGATCCTGATTGGAGGAGAATTCACGCTTCCCCCTCCCCCACTGCTAACGTGGGGGAGGGGGAAACTCCATATATGGTCTGCACACCTTATAATAGAGCATTTTAACAGAAAAAAAATGTTTTGGGGTGATATCTGACAAAAGTGAAATCACTTCCCCTACCTTTAAAGAATTTGTCAACAATTTGATGTTGGTATCATTGGGAGCGAATATGCACATTTTGTAGAAAGTTTTCTACCTTCTCTAATTGTGTAGACTTATTTTAAAGTAACTTAACTGATGCCGATATTTAACAATTATTCACCTGCATTTGGCGAAATTGAACCAAATAGACTCACTTGGCCTGGTTTTACTGTGAGTTAATCTCGCACTAAGAAAATGAATCGAGTTAACTCACGGCTGAGTTAACTCGCGATTAACTAGTTAATGCTGACAGCCACATTACCTGATTGGCTTGTTCCAAAATGTGTATTAAATCACATAATGTACTAGAAAGCAATTACTTATCGGCGTATATAGTTGCTTATATTATAGCAGTGGTTTTCAACAATTATCTTACCAGGGCGCAATACTTAATCTGCATTTTAGCCACAGACCACCAGTTGATGTTGAGTCTACTCTCTCGGACCCAAAACTAAGGATTTTCACGTTTTTGTTCACAATTTAGTAAAGATAACTGGCAAAACGTTCAAGTCTGCAGTGCTAACGCCTGCAGCGCTAAAGGCTTTGGCACCTTTGGCCATGCATGTTGTCTCTTCGTGTTGTTGTCACTGTAGAAATGTGAAAAGTTTCCCCAGGTGCCACTGTGAAGAGTGTGTTTACAGTAGCAATACTTGTGATAAAAGGTGATAAAAGCTTCAGTAGAGAGTCACAAAAATCAATACGGCTCATCCTGCAAGTTTAGATTAGATAACCTTTGTTCAAAGATATCAATGTGTGTTATGTTACAGATGTTGAGTAGGAGGTCCCCACCACGTAGAAACTGCCAAATGCTAAATTGCATATGTTGAGTGATTTTCCTAAATGGCATAACAATTTAGTCCAGGCCTGAGTCGAGCATGTCGAGGCTGACACATACTGACACAAACATAAAACTCAACATGTTTGGTTCCCAATGGGGCTCTATGCGCTGGCAAGTGGATTGATGTGCCAGATATCAAAGAATGGAGGTGACCAATTCGATATGCTGCTACAAATAAAGATGAGTCCTTGTGCTGGTGAGGTGCTCAAATAATAAAAAAAAAAAAATCTATAATAACGAACAGGGGTCCAATCAGGACAGGCTTAAAGCACACACTTCCATTTACATCAAAATCCATTAACTAGGCATGGCTTTTTTGTTTGTTTTAATATAGTCATTTCTACAGGAGTTAATAAAGGCTTTTTAATCTATATTTGCTCAACAGTGTGGTTGGAGCCTGTCCCCATGGGACCCCTCTTCATCAGAAGAGAACATCTGCTAAATGCCGAAATTGTAGGCATTTAGGAAAGCTCAAATGTATAGGGTGGATCTTCCAGGGAAAATGAATACACAAAGGCAGTTTTGGGGATTTTGAGACATCCTGTTTGCAAGTGTACTGAATGGTGCTACAAAAAAGGGAACCAAATTAGTACAGGGTTCTCCACATGGTGAGCCAAGATTCATGGTAGTCAAAAAACAAAAAAACAACAAAGTTCCTATAACACAAAGATTTAGTGGCACTCCTGTTGTTATTTATAAGGACCCCCTAAGCCGTAAGAGTTCCGGACTGAAGACCCATGCACTAGACTACATCAGTGTTTCCCAGATAACGTTTTAGCAAAGATGGTAGGCTATTCAAGATTGGTCCAACGTGCAACCTACGGCGTCAGTAATGAATGGTTCTATACTCGATATAGAAGCCCTGCGGCCGTCCGACAACCTCCTCCGACGGCAAAACGCAGCTTTTGGCGTCTTGTTAACAATGTGGACGAGAGCTACGCTGTAGAGGAGCGTCACCATGTAAACCAGAGACGCCAGTGGAAGGGGAGGACCCCGTCGGCGTCGCCTGCTTTCTTAACTATGTTTGGCTTCTGTGGCGACTGTGACGGAGCACATTCATGTCCTCGTCGTGTTGACTGCTTTAAGTCCCTAATAGCCCATCGCCCCTCCCTGCAACTTCGACACAACAATGAAATAGGCATGCTCCGTTGCAGTCGCCACAGAAGCCCAACATAGTTAAGAAAACAGGCAGGATCCACCCATTCCACTGGTGTCTATGGTGACTTTCCTGACCGCAGCGAGGCTTATATATGGAGCACAGAGTCATTCACCGGTGGTGTTTTGCACGTCGTACATTGGAGCGGTTGTTAAACTCTATTGATGTCTCCCCAGCAGCCAAACTGCAGTGAAAATAGCTATTAAAGGAAAAGGCCATGAGGTTGTCTTCATCTTCTTGGGAGCATGAAGGTGCCCCCAGCAAATTTCATGCCAATCTTGTTTGGGACCTGCAAAGTGTTGGGCAGACTGAATTGAGTCACTAATGCTCAGTGCTCCGTTTGCCCTTTTCACTTCACTTTGGTTGAAGACAGATAAATGATAGATGGATGATAGATGGACGATAGATGGACGATAGATTAATATAATGCCATGAGGGGGCGGGGGGGCTGGGGGACCACCAGACATGCTTTAACAGGGCCCCAGGCTAATAAGCCTCATATGGATAAATACATTAGCTTATAACTAATTGAACATTTAAAACACAATATGTCCCTTTAGTTTAAAAATAGTTCATAGTTTTATCCCTTGGGGGGCGCCATTTTACTGTGGCTTATAGGTATGACCTCACAAGAGATTTTCCCTGGAGCACTTCTTACCAAATGGACTCGTGAGGTTCCATTTGGTTAAGGGCCTCCCAATTGCTTAGAAACAACATTGGAAGTAGGTGCAGGATGTGTCAGAGCATACAATGACTGAGATTCAACCGCCCTGTGTTTCTCGTCATTAATATTAGATATCCCACCATAGTGACGATTGACAGAACATGGGGAGAAAGAGTTGAGGGGTGACAGCATACAGCAAACTTGTGGGCACTCGAGCATCTCTTGTTACTTGCCCTTTCCGTGCTATGGCTTATGGCTCTAGTAAAAGTCAAAACGATAATGTTATCAATCATACTATACAACACAGTTATCAGTGTACACTGTAAAATATAATGAACAAATAAAGATGTATCACATGATAACATGACAATAACAAATCGCTGTGGCAATGGGCCATTAAGCCAATTTAAAATGGCATTTTGTTCATGCCCACAATGAATGCAGTTATAGGCAATGAGGTTAAATGAACCCACGCATCCCAGGTCTGGGGGAGAGAGTGAGTGCAAAACCTGGCAGTGGCAACCACAGGGGAATAGTTGGTGTATTGCCCGTAACCAAACCCTTACCCTAACCATAACCTTAATCAAACCCTTACTCTAACCATAACCACAAGCACGGCACAATGTATAACCGCCGGTCCCCGCTTGGATTAAAGCATGTCATTGCTAGTCCACGTAACTTTGTGCTGTATGGGCGCAGAGTGCAATTAAAACCCCCTTTGCGTTTCTCGCGTTGTGGGCAGTGGGTTAAAGTTAAAATTCCCAAATGACTTAATTTGGACATCATGCATGATGATACTGTAGGTATATATTGTAGTATGAACACATAAGTCTGCTCACAGTGACCGGGAAAGCTGCTGATATCCCGACTGCTGAGGTTGTTGTTGTCATTATCAGAGGAAATCAGCTCCATTTGGTTTCATGGCAATTCAGCAGTGCTGATGTGCTGCAGATCTGTGTGTGTGTGTGTGTGTGTGTGTGTGTGTGTGTGTGTGTGTGTGTGTGTGTGTGTGTGTGTGGGTGTGTGTGTGTGTGTGTGTGTGTGTGTGTGTGTGTGTGTGTGTTTGTGTGTGTGTGTGTGTTGTGTGTGTGTGTGTGTGTGGCCATGGGCAGCAGGTGCCAAACACACCGCACCTGTCTCCTGCCATACGAAGCATCATTACCTTGCCTGCTGTCGGAATTTGCGGTCCATGTTAAGTTCTGTTTCCATGGTGATGCCAAGACGTTATTCCCTGTATTTGTACGTCAACGGGGACCTCGGTGCCTGCCATAGGGAGATAATGCATAATGTATAAACAAAACTTCTGCCAAACCATGACACTATATATAACTCTATTGTGACTCATATTTCTAAGCCCTCCACAGGTTTGGGACTAGCACCCTTACAAGTAACACTCTTAGGCAATGCAGTTGCTTTCTACAGTAACTTGTAATCTAACTTTTTACATGTTCCCATTCAGGAATCCAGTTACTGTGGTTTTGATAGGTGAGTTAGTAGTTACCCACATTTCATTAGGTAATTAAAAAATGTCGCCTCCGCTCCGACCTATGCCATGTCGTGTAAACTGACAACGTTAGTCTGTGGTGTAAACTGACATGACGCTGTGCTGAGTGTGCTCCGAGAGTAAAACACAAATGAGAAAATGTCTTCCATAACGTCATCATAATTATGATGATTGGTCAACATACAGTAGTGTGACAGGGTAATTACTGTAGGTCTGACTGTGCACGGGCACGACTCCTTTATTATATCTATATTGTTCAGTGGTGTTTCTAAGCAATTTGGAGCCTCAGGCAAGATTTTCCCTGGAGCCCCCCTTTACGGGTCCATTTGGTAAGGGGGGCTCCAGGGTTAGGCGTCGAACCTATGACAGGCACAGTAAAATACCATATCATTTTAACTATAAGCACTTTAATTTGAAATATCTTGGGTTGTTTTGCATGTTTGGTGGGGCAGACTTGGCATTAGGGGGGCATTGCCCGTGCCTAGATACGCCCCTGGTTACTTTCATAATTTTGCAATGAGTAAAGTAATGCATTGGTACTTTTTCAGAGAAGTAACTAACTAAACTCCTTTTAATAGTAACTTCGCCAAGCCCTGGCTCTCCAGGCATCATTGTGCGGTCGTGCTGGGTGTAGTAGATTACACTGTAGGATGATTGAGCACAGCTCAATGAGGATGGTTTCAGGAGTCCATCTCCACCTGGACCATTGTTTCAGAAGATTTGGCGTGTGTTTTTCCCCATGCACAATCCCGAGCGATGCCCCCCCCCCCCCCCCCCCCCCCCCCCCCCCCCCCCTACCAGACATGACTACCACTGAGGACATTGCTGTTGAGAACGTGGCTGGGGGAAGAGGACAGAGGAGTTCTGAGGAAAAACATGGAGCGAAGGAACTATCTGTGCTGACAATGCCATTGCTTATTTAGGGAGCTTAAAGCAGTGATATATAGAGTACAGAGAGTCATTGTTTGCCACTTGAGATGCAATTGCTAGTCGAAACTAAATGAAAAAGTGCCAAACAGCAAGAAGAAAGAGATCAGAAAAGAAAGAGGTTGGAGGAGGAGAAGAAGAATATGAAGATGAGTATATTTGTAAGAAGATGAATATTTTAAGACGACCAAAAAAACAAAAAAAGAAAATGCATTAATATTTTAACTTCTTGGAGTTGCAAAGCAGTGTGTCTTGGCCTTTTTGGGGCCTAAATAAATAATTCTATTTGGTTGTCCCAATTATTCTTTTGAATGTCAATTCGCAAGTTCTATTAATTATATTCCTTGCCACTGGTGGCTTAGTCAAATGAAATCAAGTCAAATCAAAGCATTTACAACAGCCCAACAGCCCGGACCAAAGTACTGATCAAACACTTAAGTTACGACTTAACAATTCGAAGCATTGATATGAGAAAAAACAAAACAAGAATATTTTACATGAAACTGAAGTCAATGAACTAGGTGTGTGTGTGTGTGTGTGTGTGTGTGTGTGTGTGTGTGTGTGTGCGTGTGTGTGTGTGTGTGTGTGTGCGTGTGCGTGCGTGCGTGCGTGCGTGTGTATGCGTGTGTGTATGCGTGCGTGCGTGTGTGTGTGCGTGCGTGTGTGTGCGTGCGCACGCGCAGCCAGGGTCGGACCGACCCCTAGCGACCATAAGTGGCCACTATGGCGCTAAAAATAATAATACAGGCCTGTATTGTACCTGTATCAGTGAGTGACAAATAACCCTGTTCTATCTTGTATCGCTTTGCCACCATCATTCTTGTGAGGGTTGTGTAGGTGTCTGTGGTTTTGTATCGTTTATGTTGTGTAAAAATGATGGTATTATGGCTTGTTTGTGTGAGTGTGGGCGCTGACAGAGCGGGGTTATGGTTGGGCCAGAGCTAGCCTCGACACCCAGGCTTTCATTTTCGTCCGCCTTGCGCGAAAACGGAAAGCCTGGACTAACGCGCGTTGGAAAGTGGCCTTGAGGGGCGTGTCAACCTTCCGGGGTGGGCGTCGCTCTAAATAATGTGACGTAGAACAGCAGTGGACGGGCGCGGGAGGGGCCGGAGATGACGACACGTTAGTGAGATCAAATCAGAGCGCAGCACTTCCGCCGTGTGGATCCCACGACACCCCGCCCCCAAGGCCAAAATCATTGAGGGCTAGACCAGGCTAGGCCAGAGCCTTCTAGTGGGAGAGTTAGGATATTGGTGTACCCGGAAGCAGAGCGGAGCAGCCAGTTCACGTGACTATACAGAGCCTCTTTGAGTCCTATCTGAGCATAACGCTCACTACTCCTACAGTCTCGCCAGATGTATACAGTAGTGTACGAGACAATACCAGACTTTGCTGGTCCCTATTAAATCCCATTCATTTCATCGACTTCCGGCTTGAGAGTGGACTCACAGGACTCCTCCATGCTCCTCCAGTAACGGCTGCGCCCTGGCGCATAGGAGTGAACGGGAATATCCTAACTCTCCCACTAGAATGAATGAATGAATGAAATTTTTATTGACAGTGATGAGAGTTACAGTACAAGTCAAGTACACACTGCAACAAAACTGATAACAGCTTGAATTACAGTACAATTCAAGTACGAATACATCAAATCTGACAGAGCTGATTGGACACACTAGTTAAGCATACACTTGTTTACAATAGTGGCCAACTTTTTCATTTCATTTAGGCATTCAAATACATACAAAACAACTACTTCAGTGAAGCCAGAAGCAGCAAATCATGGAGGTAAAATCATAGTGGAGGTAAAAAGGGAAAAGAGAAATGTACAATGAGGAGAGGCGGGGTGGGCGGGGGGATTTTATATACAATTTTGTTTTACAGAGGCTAGTTTCGAATTGCAGCCATCTGTAGGTGCCCCTTGAGAGCGGTTTTGAAGGAGTCAAGGGATTCACAAGTCTTAATGACTGTTGGTAGGGCGTTCCACATTTTGGTTGCATATGAGCGGAAGGAATTAAGTCCCTTGTTTGTGCCAAATCTGGGTTGAAAATGGTTAGAAGGCTCTGGGTTGGGCTGGTCTGGGCCAAATGCCCTTGGACTTTGGAGGCCATCGCGACAGACAGTCTGTAATCACGGCTACACATGCGTGTCAGGGGCGGATGTAACATTTCCCAAAATGTGTGTGTGTTTGGGTGGTATTCATCGCCCGTGTCGGTGTCACTTTGTGCGATGGGCGATGAAGCCGCACCAATACCATTTTCAGTTACAGGACTTTTATTAGTCAAGTAAACATCAATAATAACACCAGTTGTTGGTGAAGTTGCAACAGACACGCAGCATGCATGAAGCTTAAGGTCAGAGTTTTCTGTTTTCAATGACGAAATGATGTTGGTTTAGTGGTGCCACAATTGTAGTTAGTTAGTTGCAGTAGTAGTGGTTTCAAATCATTTTAATTATAAGCACTTTAATTTGAAATATCTTGGGTTGTTTTGCTTGCCATCGTGTTTGGTGGGGCAGTCAGGGCAAGTCATGCTCATGCCTAGATCCGCCCTTGGCGCGTTTGCAACCATACCAATACAGTACTTTTGCAGAAGGTTTGTCTTTCGAAATTGTGTTTGCACTGCATTTGTAGTGTTAGCAGATACAGCATTTCAAATGCCAGCAGATTCAAGATTCAACCAGCAAAAAAAAGCAAATCAAAGCAGATTCTGTGTATATTTATAGTAGTCACCACCAAGGCGTGCATGAGATGGTGAGAACTTTTTATAACCACCACATGCATCGCTTTACTTTATGCGTTGCATGGTGTAGATTTCGCCTCTGCGGTCCCTTGAACGCTTTCCTGCTTTGAGTGGTGTGACCTAATTCTTTTGACTTCCTCTTCATTTGAGGTTGACACCAAATTGTCAGCTCTGTACTGTACATCAGCTCTAACGAACAAACCCAGGACACACACACACACAGAGACACAGACACAGACACAGACACACACACACACACACACACACACACACACACACACACACACACACACACACACACACACACACACACACACACACACACACACAGGGGCGGATGCAACATTTCCCAATTGGGGGGCAGGAGAAAACGGTAAGGGGGTGGCCCGTGTCGCTTCGCGCCACGGGCGATGAAGACGCACCCTTACCGCTTTTGGTTACAGGACTTATTAGTCAAGTAAAGCATCAATAATAACATCAGTTGTTGTTGAAGTTGCAACAGACATGCAGCATGTATGAAGCTAAAGGTCTGACTCAGAGTTTTCTGTTTTCAATGATGAAATGCTGTTGGTTTAGTGATGACACAGCTGTAGTTGGTTAGTAGCAGTACTACTTTAAATATAAGCACTTTACTTTGAAATATCACACACACACACACACACACACACACACACACACACACACACACACACACACACACACACACACACACACACACACACACACAAAAAACTAATCGGTCAAAATTGCAACTAAACACTTCAGTCAATGGTGTTAGGTCACTTTCCTGGGTTATTTCTTGAAGCCATAACCTTTTCCTGGGTTGCAGGGATTTTATTTTGACCGAATTCATGGGTTGTTTTATTTGGTTATTGGTTTTGGGTTGTTTTAATGAGAATAACCAATTTGTTAGGTCACAGACTTTGGTTGATGCCGCGGTGCACTGTGGGTATTGTAGAATTTCTCGGACAAAATGACGAAAAATGAAATTATTTATACTTTTTACAGGAACAGATAGGATACTAATGCCGAGGAATGCATCCAACACTGTAAACACAACACTGCAACGACTTTTCCTTCAGACCGGCACTCAGACCGTTACTCAGACCGGTACGGTAACCAATTTGTTAGGTCACAGACTTTGGTTGATGCCGCGGTGCACTGTGGGTATTGTAGAATTTCTCGGACAAAATGACGAAAAATGAAATTATTTATACTTTTTACAGGAACAGATAGGATACTAATGCCGAGGAATGCATCCAACACTGTAAACACAACACTGCAACGACTTTTCCTTCAGACCGGCACTCAGACCGTTACTCAGACCGGTACGGTAACCAATTTGTTAGGTCACAGACTTTGGTTGATGCCGCGGTGCACTGTGGGTATTGTAGAATTTCTCGGACAAAATGACGAAAAATGAAATTATTTATACTTTTTACAGGAACAGATAGGATACTAATGCCGAGGAATGCATCCAACACTGTAAACACAACACTGCAACGACTTTTCCTTCAGACCGGCACTCAGACCGTTACTCAGACCGGTACGGTAACCTTACCCGTCCACATACTCGCTGTAGTTTAAGTCAGTGGGACGTTCTGACCCAATGACGTCACTGGGTCAGAATCTGACAACTTGGGAAGCACGGCGCTGGAGCCACAGAATCCCAATGTTATTAATCAGGAGGCCATTAGCATGTATGCTAATGACCAACACCACACAAAGAGTGTTGAAAAGTGGCGAAGTTCCCCTTTAAATGGGTGGAATTTCCCTTTAATAAAACAAATGGGTTAACTGAATATTCTGTATCAATTCAACTGGCAGTTGGGTAATCTTGACCCTCAAAATTAGGTTATTAATGCAAGCTAATATGTTCGGTCAAATCAACTGGTACTTAGGTTATGTTGACCCTCATAATTGGGTTATTAATGTAACCAAATGCATTCGGTCAAATATAATAACACGCATTATTCGGTCAGATTGACCAAAGACCCAGTTGGTCCTTATTCAACCTCTACGTTTGGTTGAAATTTGACCGAAGTTAGGTTGTTTTTGACCATTGGTTTTTCTCTGTGCACACACACACACACACACACACACACACACACACACACACACACTCAGCCTGTACTGTACACGAGCACAATGTTCTCACTGAGGTTGATCTCATGTGATCTGATGGGATGGAAGCCCTGGGATATGATATCATTGATGTCACCATGGCACCACGGGCATGACAAAGATCTGCACGGGTGTGACAGATGGATGGTCATTTAGCAGGGAATGATAAAAAAGGATGAAAGTGTGAAACATATACTGTACCGTACATGTGTGTGTGTATGATTTCTTTTGCGTTTGTCCACAATTCCAGGCTGGATTTCGAAGAAAACAAAACAGCCAAACTTACAGTTCAAAATGACCCTTAATCTTCTACATTCTCTAGTTGTGTATAGACTTGGGCTAATTCAGATGATGAATATTTTACCTCTTGAGAGTGTAAGCATGATTTTACAGCGATGTTGTGATGGAGTTCCAAAGCGCCGAGCTAAATAATAGTTTGGAACCAAATGGACACTTAAGGGTCTCTGACTCAGGGAGATTGCATGAACCAACTGGACTCTATAACTGCACCATTTGATTCCATTTGTACCTTCTCAGAGTTAAAGTAACATTTTACATTAGTCATCGGGGCGTGCATACAACTAATGGATGTCCAACTGCATGGGGCTCCTTGAAATTATAGTTGAGAATCACTGCCAGAGCTGTAAAGATCTTCTCTCATGGGGGTCCGTGGGGATAATTGGTGTCAATTTGAGGATCCTTGACATGAAGGCGTTTGGGCATCAGTGCTCTACATTACACCACAGCACCATAGTCCTTCGTTTTGTCTAATTTATACTCTGTCATTCAACTGTGTCCAGCGGCGAAATAACGGCTGTCCGATCTCTCTAGGCCTGGGGATTCTCCTATGTGTGGCGTCGGACACATCGTGCGGCAATGTCGCATTAAATGCAGCGCTTTTGGCGAGGACATTGCGCTCGACGCTCTTCAGGGCATCCGATGAACGGACGCCGTTCATAAATCAAGTGTCACCATCAGGCGAAATGCGTCACATTTACTCTGTCAGTGCACCGTCAGCACAAACACTACTGGCAGCGTGTATGTGCTTACTGTATAGTACAGAGTTTGTCAACCAGTGGTCCCCAAACCACTCTATGGTCCATGACATCAGGTTTCTGTACACATTCACCCAAGTTCCTTGAACAAGATTCTGAACCAGTGTTGCCAACTGCCAAGATCCAAAATGCGCTAGTGGCCCTTCCAAAATGCACTAGAATGCGCTAAAGCAAGTGGTTTTCGACCATTTTCATACCAGTTGGACGCAACGTCTTTCTGCCGCAAAGGGGCGTGCGTCCCCATGACGCAGGTCTTTGCGGCACTTCGCTGAAACGACCATGTTTATTTCCCATTCACAGCCATTCAAACATGGCGGTCGAGGCGGCAGACTTTTTCCGCTATCGTGTGCTCACATCCTAAGGTGCAGCATTTACCAGTATGACCTGTAATAGATCTGCTGTCTGGAATAAACCACCTATAACACCAAAATGTAGATATTTCAGGAAATGACAAATCGTCCTGCTCAAGTGGAGTTAGGTGTTGGCTGTCGTTCTCGCTGTCATCATTATTTTATTTATTTATTTACTGTATACCAACACCAGGTGCGGATCTTGGCATGGGCTTGGGGGGGGGGCAATGTCCCCCTAAATGCCCAGTCTGCCCCACCAAACATGATGGCATGCAAAACAACCCGAGATATTTCAAATTAAAGTGCCTATAATTAAAATGATTTGAAACACGATGTGGATTAAAAAAAAAACACAGGCTTTTCTATCCCAGAAAAGTTGCAATGCGAAACTGGAAGTCATCCTTCTCTTCATAATGTTTAATGTGTTTTCAAATATGTGAATTCTACATACACTACATCACTGAAGAACAATACGCATACATTTCTCTTCCAGATAGCCTAGTGCAATCTGAATCTCACTGTGATTGTCTTTGTTTTTGAAGTGTCTGAACACCCATTGTTCAAAGTAATCTAAAAATAGGCATGACAATAACACTATACAGTATATGTGCAAAGAAACTCGCATTCTCCGGCATTCTTGTTTTAACTTTTGTCTCATGTACAGTATGTGTGCACAGCCGTGTGTGGAGTCTGGTTTAGTGTACATGCACACGTAGGCTGTGTGTGCGTGTGCGTGCGGGAGAGGGGGAGAGAGAGAGAGAGAGAGGAGTCTGAGAATAAAAGGGCATGGGCATGGGGGCCTAATGCCCCCCTTAACGTGCTTATATTTAAAATGATTTGAAACACTACTACTGCTATTAACTAACTACAGCTGTGGCACCACTAAACCAGCAACATTTCATCATTGAAAACAGAAAACTCTCTGAGTCAGACCTTTAGCTTTATGCATGCTGCGTGTCTGTTGCAACTTCAACAACAACTGATGTTATTATTGATGCTTTACTTGACTAATAAAAGTCCTGTAACTGAAAATGGTATGGGAGCGGCGATGAAGCTGCCCCCAAACCATTTTCTCCTGCCCCCCAAATGGGAAATGTTACAGCCGCCCCTGGTTCCATGGATGCACTCCTTTGATTGCAATTGTCTACACGTGTGTAGAATGTGATTAATAACCAACCCGTTGATAATGGCAGTCAAAGGGTGTCTTTGTTATGGCTGTCTCTGCGGTCGTGTGGATGTAATTACAGAACAGTGCGTTCAATAATACGTCTCCCTCCGCCCTCTGTAGAACAGTAAACTTTTGTGGCTCCTCTTATCAGTAAATAAAATAAGATACCGCCGCAGCAACACAGAAAACCAATTTTCACGAAATTAGAATGATTTATGGCAACAACTTGCAAGATGTAAAATCTTGCATAGAGAGACTTGATTACATAGGCATGTTCTATATGAATTGTATTGTAATTAAGTAGAGATTGACAACGCCATAACACGCCGGTGTATATATTTACTGCATACGCTGTTCTACTAGCTCCCATTCATGACCTTTAGAAATGTCTGATGGACATTTTGTTACTATAGGAACAACCACGACGAGGATTGCTCATTACAAGTGATCCTCTATATAAACCAATAAGTCAAGTGACATTTTGATTAGATTTTACCTATACTGGTCCACCGGGTGAAGTGAACTCCCTAATGTTCCATTTTTTCATTAACCAGTATTGTGCTGCTTGCTGGTTATTAAATATAAGAGCCCTTGAATTTGAAACGCTATCAATTTCTTACGAACAAAAGAAAATCCCTTGAGGATTGAGGATAGAATCAATAGCCTTTTCAGCCTCGATGCAACACTAATGGACAGAATGCAACGTTGTTATTTGGTCCATTAACGGCTTTAATGCTTTATAACAGTGGTTTTCAACCTTTTTGACACCAGGGACCACCATTTATTCAGCATTTGAGCCACGGACCACCATTTGAGGACATTTTAGCCCCAAAGACCTAAAACTAAAGAATTCTTTTGGTTTTGTTCACAATTCCAGGCTGGATTTTGCAAACAAAACACAGTGTAGACTTCTTAATTAAATAGTGCTAATTCAGATGAATATTTTAACTCTTGAGAGTGTGAAAATGAAACCAAATGGACCCGCAAGGGTCCATTTGGTTTCATTTTTACATTCTCAAGAGTTACATCTGGTTAACCAACTTTCCATCATTTAGCCTGGGGACCACCTGGAACCCTCTCAAGGACCACTGGTGGTCCTCGGACCACCGGTGCTTTATAACTAAAGCTTACATCCTACCCAGAATGCAGGGATTGTTGAATTGTTATACATTTTGGAGCAAACGCCAAAGAATTTGTCGCTTCGATCCACAGAAATATGATTGAAAATATGTTTGTCGTTGAGACGATAAAAAAAAAAAAAAAAACACTTCCTTGATCAAGGTCTTGGATAAAGAGCAAAGCCAGCCACCCCCTTGTCCACTTTGCATTGATCTCAGTTTCCCACCAGCCCTTGCAACCCGGGCAATGCTTGGTTTCCTCGTACGTCGTCATCAGCCTCGACGCAACGGCCGCAACAAACCCTACATTTTCAACACGATCGTCAAACAACGGCAAAGTTAACCTATGAAACAAATATCAGGTTTAACGTGTAACGCAGCGACAATTATTGGATTATAACACGTAAAAACACAGACTGCAGTGTGCACTGAGCCTGTTAAAGTCATATGCTTCATAATAACTTGTACAATAGAGAGAATTCACTATAAGAGCCCTTGAATTTGAAACTCTCACATCCATTTCTTGCACACATAGTTATGGCGATGAAAATCCACAAGTCACTTGAGGGAACACACACACTCATCTTGGAATCAGTAGCCTTCTCAGCCTTGAGGCACCAACCAACAGAATGAAATACGTCTACTTTGTCTTATTAATGTCATATTGTTTTCATAACTTATAAAACAGAGAGAATTCCAAAGTGTCCGCTGAGGTACGAGAATGTACTGAGAATGTACTGTCTCTAACGAATTCCAACAGACTACTGGATGCAGGCTTATATAGAATTAAAAGAGAATTAAAAGATATGTAAGTTTTTAACACTAATAAAAACTAAACATCAATTTAAAAATGAAACTGTATTGTGTGATCACAACACAAGCTGAAAAAAAAATTATAATATGTAACTGTAACTAGAATTGAACATTTAAAACTAGGGGTGGGACTCGATTAAAAATTTTGATCTAATTAATTAGAGGCTCAATAATTAATTAATCTCAATTAATCTCATTTTAATCGCATATTATTATTTACCTGAGAAAAGTGAGAAAGCACATTTTTGAACTGAATTTATTATTATTATTATTATTATTATATTATGAGTGAAGCAATGAACTGAATGAGTGAAGCAATGAACTGAATACTAGGCCTGTGAATCTGTGGGTGTCCCACGATACAATTCAGTATCAATTTTCTGGGTCACGATACGATCCAAAAACTAGATTTCTAGATTTTTTTTTTAAATTCTCGATTCAAAAAGATTCCCCAATTCCAAAGCTTTCCTCTTTTCTTTTTTTCTTCTTCTTATTTACCAAATTCAAGTACAAACGTTAGCATTTCTCAGTCAGTCCAGTACAATAATTGACTCTGGGGCAAAATAAATAAAATACTGGTATTTGGAAGACTAGCTGGTAAGAAAGGCAGTGCCACACACACAGCGCTGATTGTTCTGGAGCATACATTTGCGTACATTTAGCAGTCATTATTATCATGCAATTTAGTGTCAGATAAACACAGTGAAGTGAACTACTCTGAACTAGGCTACTATGATCAAACCGTTTGCCCAAAGCCCACGTCAGTTGATCATCTGAGCGCGCGCGCACACACACACACACACACACACACACACACACACACACACACACACACACACACACACACACACACACACACACACACACACACACACCACACACACACACACGGCTACAGCCAATATGAACTCGACTCCAGCTGCACTGATGAGCGCCGGTCGCCAACTCCAGTTTGTCCCTATTCAAGCCATTGAATGTCGGACACCTCAACGTCGCTCTGGTACTAGCCAGAATGCAGAAAGGCTTACCCAAGCTCCCTTCTCTTCACGGGGTTAGTCCAATGGTGGCTCTTCTACATAGATTTCTACGAAACGGGGACAGTAACACTAGCTCCAACATGTTGGATGTGATTTGAGGCTCGAACTGCTGCGATGGTATGCACATTCTTTGTTGCATAAACTGCCTTTTTGTCCACGCTTCCATCCGTTCTTTGCTTAAATCTAAATTTGCCATCAACGGGGCCGAGTAATGCTTGCTCATCTGGTTTGTCGTTCATGTTGCGAGTTGTTTTGTTTTGTTTTTGCTGCGGGGGAAAAGGACGAGGGGGCGGACGGAGCTTTAGAGTATAGACTGAGTTACGTTTACTCCATAGAGCTAGTAGACCAATGGCGATTCTTCTACATTGACTTCAACTGCAGTTTGTCCCTATTCAGGCCATTTGAACAGCGCTCAAGCGCTCAGTTTCTGACTCCTCAATGTCGTGACTCCGGGTGGACTGCCGCTTCCGTGTGCGTTAGCATATTGGGTAGGTGTGAAACGGTGATACAGTGAGAAACGTTCCACTTCAATGGTGTGAATGGGCCATCAGTGACAAACGTTCCGTTCCAATGGTGGACAAAGAAAAGGTGCGAATAAATGCGTTATTTTTTATAACGCGCTATATTTTCTGTAATTAATTAGTCTCAATTAACGCGCTAAAGTCCCGGGCCTATTTAAAACACATAATAGTTTAAAAATGGTTTGTAATTTTATCCCTTGGCGTGGCAGGGGGGGGGGGGGGGGGGGGGGGGGGGGGCTATTTTATTGTGCCTGTCATAGGTATGACATCAAAGGAGATTTACCCTGGAGCCCCCCATTACCAAATGGACCCATAGGGGTCTATTTGGTAAGGGGGGCTCCATGGAAAATCTTGCCTGGGGCTCCAAATTGCTTATAAACCCCACTGTATACACACACACACACACACACACACACACACACACACACACACACACACACACACACACACACACACACGCATTCATCTGTCCTTTTGCCCTTCTGCGTTTCTATATTGACCTTAATATGACCCCGCAGTGCACAGTGTTGTGCTCCTTAAGCCCACCTAAAAATAGCCTGAAAAGCCTGCTCTATATGCTATATGGCTGAACAAACACGAAATGGAATATACTGGATATTGATGCACAATGCCAGTATTAATGCCAGCATAATTCCATTTGAAGGAATAGCAAGGAATACGTACAGTATATCACACATGCACGCATACGCAGGCATGCACGTGCACACATGATGCACGCACGCACGCACGCACGCACACACACACGGCTTTCATAACTTCATGGCTTTCAGAGCTACAGTATATATCAAATGCTGAGTACAACAAAAGAAATGTAAAAGGAATGTAACACTTTTTAAAATATTTGTTTTTGCCTTTTTTGATAGTAATTAGTGAAGATGCACAGATAGAAAAGCGGAAAGGAGAGAAGGGGGGAGAGACATATGCAGCAAAGGTCGCCAAGAACAGGACTCGAACACGACACGCAACACCCGGATCACTCGGCCAAAGGAATGTAATGATGAACTCAAAACTGTTATGCAAACACCTTATTGCAAGCTCATATCTAGGCATGGGCATGGGGGGGCAATGCCCCCCTAAATGCCCAGTCTGCCCCACCAAACATGGTGGCATGCAAAACAACCCAAATTTCAAATTAAAGTGCTTATATTTAAAATGATTTGAAACATTACTACTGCTACTATCTAACTACAGCTGTGTCACCACTAAACCAACAGCATTTCATCATTGAAAACAGAAAACTCTCTGAGTCAGACCTTTAGCTTTATGCATGCTGTGTGTCTGTTGCAACTTCAACAACAACTGATGCTATTATTGATGCTTTACTTGCCTAATAAAAGTCCTGTAATTGAAAATGGCATGGGGGCGGCTTTTTCTTCTGCCCCCCAATTGGGAAATGTTACATCCGCCCCTAGCTCATTATCATATTGATATCAGTTAGGAATGCTGCAAATGTGTATTTGCAAACATGTGTAACATACTTCATGCAGGGCAGTGGAGTAAGAGCTGTAGTTCAGACATTGTAAAGCAGAAGCAGCATTGCTTATTTTAAATGATGCTAAATCATGTAAATAAGTTATTTAACATATCGAGGCTATGTCCCTGTTGGTATTCCCATTTTTTCTGTCTGTCACAGAGATTGTACTCATTTAAATATATTGGCACATGAGTGAGAGAAATCGTGGTAATATGTTAGCTTTGCTGGTGTGTGTGTTATGCATAAAAGTGTGTGTGTGTGTGTGTGTGTGTGTGTGTGTGTGTGTGTGTGTGTGTGTGTGTGTGTGTGTGTGTGTGTGTGTGTGTGTGTGTGTGTGCGTGTGCGTGTGTGCCTGTGTGTGTGTGTGTGTGTGTGTGTGCGTGTGTGTGCGTGTGCCTGTGTGTGTGTGTGTGTGTTTAAAGGCGGCTACTACAAAGCCCTGTCAAGCGCGAGACAGCAGCAGTTTAATCTCAGAACAAACTGTGCCGGGGGACAGAGCAGCTGTTTTTCTGTTTCCACACTATATAAGCTACAGTAAGAGGAAGAGAAGACCTTTAACATATGGCCCAAATCAGCATGTCCCTCATGTCTGGATTTTTGTTCTTTTTTTTGTTAGATTTGTTTCAGGATTTTCTTAGCCTGACAGTCTGAAATGAATCATCATTTCATCACTAGCGATTGCTTTGTGGTTGTTGAACTGTCCTCTGTCAGTCGTTAGGTTAGGTCAGGTCAGTGGTTTTCAACCTTTTTGATCCCAGGGCTCGCTATTTATTCAGCATTTTTGAGCCACGGACCACCATTTGATGACATTTCCATTCCACAGACCCAAAACTAAAGATTTCTTTTGCTTTCGTCCACAATTCCAGCCTGGATTTCAGGAACAAAACCGTCAAACAACAGATCAAAATGACCATTAATCTTCTACATTCTCTATTTGTGTAGACTTGGGATAATTGAGATGGTGAATATTTTAACTCTTGCGAGTGCAAATATGAAACCAAATGGACCCGCAAGGGTCCATTTGGTTTCATGTTTTACACCTTCAAAGAGTTACATCTGGTTAACCAACTTTCCATTTAGCTGGAGACCGCCTGGCAAGCCTCTTATGGACCTCTGGTGGTCCCTGGACCACCTGTTGAAAACCCCCATCTAACATAGGGATCTCTATGAGTATCCCTTAAAGAGATACTCTCTGGTCGCTCGCTCTGCTCGCACAACAGCAGACCATGGCCTACTTGTGCGCACTCTATAGTCTATCTAGTTTCACCTCATTATTCAGACTGAAAGCTCTCCACACGCCAGCATTTTATGGGATAGGCGTTGGAATAGCGGCGGGCTTTGGCGATTGGTTCATACCAACCAATCAGAATAGCAGATGGTGTTGTTCTCAATCACATGGTTAATGAGCTAATCTGGTCGCTGACAAAACGAACAAAGCTGACGAGTGCGACTGTATTACAATGTGAATGAAAGCAGTAAAGTATGTTGGTGATGTTTATAAAACCTGATGCTTCTCTAAAGATTGGTTTAATAGCCAGATTGATACAGTCGTGAGTCACTACAGTGGTGGCCGCCATGTTTGTTGTTTGACAATGTTGGGTGACGGGCCTGATGGCCAATCACCTGCTCCGGTCAGAATTCCACCCCTGGAGAATCTGTCACTTTGTGAGCTTGTAGATCTATTTATAAAATATGGCCGAGATGTCATTCTAAAAGTACTAGTAACCAATGTTGTCCAGGAACGTGTTCAAAGAACGATCGTTCACGAAAACGTTCATATTTTGAGCGAACGTGAACGGAACAGACCCTATATCTGCTTGAAGAATGATGATCTGAACTCTGGTGTGAGTGAACGCCACTTTTCTTGCGTTCGATTTCGTTCAAGAGCAGGGCTCGACAGGCTCGCATTTGTGACTAAAAACCTCATAGCACCGGAGCAAGTAGAGCATTTGGCCATTCAGCTGTGATAGAGACATGACAAGTGCACATTCTATGAGTTGCAGTTCTATACCTACATTTACAGTATATTACTGTAGTACGTTGGTGTTGTTCGCTAAAGAGCAGATATACAAACTAACAACGTGTTGAAGCTCGATGCATCCTTAGCTTGAAGATCTGTTCTCCTTGCTGCCACCGCCCGCCACTCCCTCTAGCAGCGACAGGGCATATATCTATGATCAGACCAGCCAACACAGCACCAAGGAAGGACGCTTCTCTCCAACCCTTGCAGGTCCATTTGGTTTCATCATTACACTCTCAAGAGTTAAAATATTCATCATGTGAATTAACCCAAGTCTACACAACGAGAGAATGTAGAAGATTAATGGTCATTTTGATCTGTATGTTTAACTGTTTTGTTCCTGAAATCCAGCCTGGTATTATGGACAAAAACAAAAGAAATCTTGTGTTGTGGGACCATGTGGTGGTCCGTGGTTGTAATGCTGTATAATTAGTGGGCCCTGGTATGAAAAAAGGTTGAGAACCACTGGTTTACACCACTGGTCAGTGTTCGAAAACACTTTGCCATTCCGAAGTTTGTTTCGTCAGTCCTCGCACTAGCTGCTTTGGAGATTTTTTAATTAGCTGAAAATCACACAGAGGAACTAATGTGAAATATCACTGGGCAGAAAACTCAAGGCAATTGAGTTATCATGTTTTATTTGCGCTTTTATGCCAGGCACGCACCATGTTGCACTTTGAGGAGAGCTTGGCTGAGGAGGATAGGAAGTACTACAGCCCACTACAAACATGGTCTAATTCCTTCTCTGAGAGAGAGATGGGAATTAATTAAACACCAAGCACTGTGTCTGTCGCCAGAAAATGTGTTGGAGGGTCATGAAAACAAAGAGTGGGTGGAGGTCCAGGTGACAAAACGACCAGTCCTGAACCGTATGCTGCCAAGATGCTAATTTATACACGGTGGACTCCTGAGTGTCAAGTCTAATTTATTCGAAGTAGTAGATACAATGGATTTATTTTCTCTCTTGTTTCTGTCTTTCTCCATGCCTATACCATTGCATATCGGTGATTTGTTCATGATAGCTTCCCAGTAGCATCCGTCTTACCAAGTCGTATATTAACCTGTAGGGTACCAGGCTGCGTTTATGTTGAAGTTCAAATTCAACAAGGAGCCTATCTCCCGAGTGGGCGTGGCTCAGGGGCGGATGTAACATGTCCCAATTGATTGGGCAGGAGAAAACGGTATGTGGGCGACTTCATCGCCTGTGTCACTTCGTGCCTTGTGATGTGATGGTTTCAATGATGAAATGCTGTTGGTTTAACAATTGTAGTTAGTTGGTAGCATAGTGTTTTAATTATAAGCACTTTAATTTGAAATATATTTGAAATTTGGGTTGTTTCCATGCTATCATGTTTGGTGGCCCCCTGACATTGCCCCCCCATGCCCATACCTAGATCCGTCTTCGTCTTAGTCTTAGTCGACTAAATATCAAAAACCTTAGTCGACTTAGGCCACGGTAGCTAACACATTAGTCCAGGCTTTCCGTTTTCGCGCAACGTGGACGGAAATGAAACCCTGGGTGCTAAGGCTATAACAAGGGACCAACTACCAGGTCGCGATCATGTCACGAGTCACGACCACTTGCTTTCTAGTCGCGATGGAACAACGTAGCCACTACTTGAATTGTACTGTAGATGTTTGTTGTAGTGAGTACTTGACTTGTACTGTGATTCTAAAACAAAACAATATTATTTAATTCATTCATTCATTCTGTGCTTGTGATTATGTTTAGGTCTTTGTGTTAGAGATAAGTTGTGTAATTGCCTGAAGGTCGTCAGACTAATTAGACCTCCACTACTACTGGCAAAGACCTGATTGACTGAAATTTACAACAGCCAAGGCTGATGAAAATGCTGAACAAGAAAGAACGGAGACAAAGCAATAGCATGAAGACAATGAAACATAAAAAGCAGGGCATATTACAAATCAAGGCATATAAAAAAGGCCATACGGCGCGACAGGACAGGAGGAACCAGAGGAATCAGTTGCAAATAAAAGCAAGAGAGAAGAACAGATGAGCAGTAGCGGAGCTGAGCAAGATACAGTCATGCATTATTAAATGATTTTCATAAATGCAGGCTGTTAAAGGCTCTTAAAAAAAAATACTATATTATCTGAGGAGGTATAGAATTACCTTCCCTCATCCCTGTCACATTATCATGAATCAATATTGGAGCACCGCACTGAGGTGGATTGGCCTTTGGATTCCTGGTTTTCATGATATGAATATGAGAAAACACACACACACACACACACACACACACACACACACACACACACACACACACACACACACACACACACACACACACACACACACACACACGGCTTATGATATGATATTAGTTCATATACTGTATATGGGCAGGAGAAAATGGTATGGGGCCGGCTTCATCGCCCATGGTTCTAAGCCATTTTCGGGTACAGGACTTATATTAGGCAAGTATCAATAATAACATCAGTTGTTGTTGAAGTTGCAACAGACTCGCAGCATGCATAAAGCTAAAGGTCTGACTCCGAGAGTTTTCTGTCTTCAATGATGAAATGCTGTTGGTTTAGTGGTGCCACAGCTGTAGTTAGTTAGTACCAGTAGTAGTGTTTCAAATTAAATATGGTTTGCTGGGGCAGTCTGGGCATTACCCAGCCTAGATCCACCCCTGATCTGCGCGTGTGTGTCTGTGTGTGTGCCTGCAGTGCATGCATGTTCGTGGTACACGGTAAATGTACACATGTACAGTATATGCACATGAGACTGCCGTGCACTGCAGGCCAAAGTTTTATCTTGGGAAACAGAAGATCCTCGTTTCTTTTTTTTTCTTTTTTAATCCGGCCTGCGCGGTGGCTGCACCCCCCTGATACCGAGGATGGACTTAATGTAGATTATTCCACAGTTCATTTTTCAAATATGCAATTACACAGTGACAAATACTGAAAGACCAAATGATCATGATTAATGATCACACACACACACACACACACACACACACACACACACAGATGTGGAAGGTAGTCACGATTACGACACAGGGCTGAAGTGGCTTAAGGGCTCTATAATAAAATAACTTTTCTTAACACCTCGGTCGCGGTGGCAGCCCCCCCCCCCCCCCCTGTGAGGCACCCTCAGTGCAGCCCTCCTCATTACTGGGCCATCCACTCCGGGTGACACTACGGCTTGACAAACGACCCACGAAGCTCCCATTTTTCTCCAGCTCAATTTATTATTCTTCCCTTTTTCACATTACGACATTTTGTGGTTTTTTTTTTTAATCTCATGGACACGATCCAAGAGATTAAAGGTTATGAGGGAATCGACTGCGCTGCTGTGAGCATGCATTGTGTGCGGCGTGCTGTGTGTGCATCATGTGCGTGTGTGAGTGCATGTGCAGCACGTGTCGTGCGTGTGTAGACGACAGAACGCAGACGGTCTGTGTTGGCTATGCAGAGCCATTGTACTGTGAGTGTCACCAGAGGCGACACAGAAGCGGAGGAGGCGAGGAATTAGGAAGATAAGGAGGCCAGCAGAGCCCCAGTGGGCACTGGGGCTTAATCACCCTATCCCCCGACGGCCGCAGAAGTTCTGTCTGTCAGCATATAGTGGATGCAGCAGCATCAACGCTGCGTCCTCTCGATCTGCATGCCCGCCGCAAACATCTGGAAAGCCTATATATGACTTTTGGCTCTTCACCAGATTTCCGGCCGTATTATCAGAGGCAGAGCTTTGGAGAGAACCCATGGCAGCTTTTGAGTGAAAACCAACCGATAATTCCCAGTAGGTAACTTATCAGGCCGATCTTATTATCGGTCTGCTGCACATGCTGTGAGCCTTATAGAATGACAAGTCTCCTCATACCCTAATCTGAATGTGTGTATATCTTGGCCCGGCAACCTCCGGCCAAGTTGTGGCACACATCTGCCTGTCAAATTTGCAAAAAAATAGAGATCTTCCTGTGTGTTTTGCTCTACAGTAGTTCTTTAGGTATAAGCCCCGCCCTCTTGTCCACCCTAGGACACTCTCCAACCAGGCTCATTCATTCCAATAAAGTCCATATAATGGACTTTACACATTAAATACTGGTTCATTTTTAGAACCAGACCTTTAGAATCTCTTACAAATCCATCAACAAGACATGCCCTATGCAGTGTGTGTGACATTTATTTTTAAAGCAATGTTTTATCATATAGGAAAGCTATTGGTGGAGAGGTTTGTCTATCACATGTTATGCATAGCTGTGATTGGACCATAGCAGTTTGGGGAGGGGCTTACCTAAAGGTCTATTAGAACAGGAAATATTAACACTCATTTCACCGCGATCATAGTGGATTATGACTGCAACCAGTGGGTTATGGCTGTTGTTTGGGGTGAAAAGGGAGTAATAAGCAGTAATAAGCTCTTATACCGTGTTTTGTCCTGGAGAGCTTGCAACCTGCGGCTCGGACTGTGTTAATCGACGACACGCCTCCTCATCCACTAACCTAAACATATCCACATGCCAAGTATAGCAACACAGACACAATCGTAACCCATCTTCGCCCGCCTTAGTCTAGTCATTCACGTTTTTTCGCCTATTTATCATTGCCAGTCGAAGCTAGTAGGCTACAAGCAGTAGGCCCATAAGATCGGCTTGATAAGTAAGCTATACTGGGATTTATGGTTTGGTGACGTTCGATGCGGCTGCCTGCATTGTCAGACAGAGACGGAATAAAATTAGTAAATAGTGGGCCCTGGTATGAAAATCGTGGAAAACCACAGATCTCTAGCCTAGCGCATTCTAGTGCATTTTGGATTTTGGCAGTTGGCAACACTGGCTCAGGCATTCCCACACATTTATAAACCAGTTGTGCGGGGGACACCATGCAAGGCACCAAACTGCACATCATATAGGAGCAGTTTAGTGGGTCAGACTCTTGCTCCAGGACACTCCCACGCTAACTCTGGGGGAGCCAACAAGGCTCCTTGCGGTTCCCGTCAGGCTGTTCCGCTTTCTGCCTACACTCCTACTGTATAACCCTGAGCCACTGGTCTGTATGCCATCAACTCATTGATTTTACATTAATAAATATGCACCTCGGGGGGCTGCCAACCCTCCTCCATCTGTTCTCCTACTGTTCGCCTCTCATGCGACCTGATCGCTGGCCCATTTCTTTAGGGCAGCCGATTGATCGTTCACTCTGAGGTTCGAACTTGACTTTCTCTGTGTTTTTTTATTAGGACAGTGAGCATACTGTTACAACAAACAGTCAACAAACCAGGAGGCCTGTGCCATTTCCACAATAAACATGACCAAAAGGCTTATCATCTCTTGGGAGCAGACTGCTATAGTTCCTGGCTAGTTTTGTGTTATCTGTTATGGAGATCAAATCATTGGCAGGTGATTACATCACTTGATCTTGTACTGAATCTGTGACATCAAACCTCATTTTTTAGTTTTAGTTCTAGTCATAATTGCTGAGACGTGTTATTTTGATATGGTTGTGAAAACATGCAAACAAACTAAAACACTGTGTGTGTGTGTGTGTGTGTGTGTGTGTGTGTGTGTGTGTGTGTGTGTGTGTGTGTGTGTGTGTGTGTGTGTGTGTGTGTGTGTGTGTGTGTGTGTGTGTGTGCGCGCGCGCATGCATATATATGCATGTGTGCGTTTGTGCATGCATGCATGTATATGCATGTGTCAGCTGTTAATAGAGAGAGTGGGCAGTGTGCAGTGTTGCCAACTTGGTGCATTTGTCGCTATATTTAGCTTTTTTTTCCCCAGACCCCCCGCCCTAGCGCAAAATTAGCAAAAAACTCCTGTTAGAGAGTCTACTGCTTTTTGGTTGGGGAGTTGCGGCAAAATTGATTGACAGTCGCAAGAGATAAGACCCTCATTTTTTCACCATTTTTCCTCCTATGATGGTGGTTTTCAACCAGTGGTCCACAGGCAAAATAATGGACTGTTGGTTAACCAGATGTAACTCTTTGAGAGTCAAGTCTCAAGAGTTAAGTCTCAAGAGTTAAAATATTCATCATGTGAATTAGCCCAAGTCTACACAACGAGACAATGCATGCGATTAATATCCATTTTGATCTGTATGTGTATATACTGTAGAGGTATATTCCCTTCTAGGCAAGCATCTAGCACATTCTAGTGCATTTTGGAAGTACCACTAGTGCATTTTGGATGTTGGCAGTTGGCAACACTGGCTGTGGGAGATGGAGATGGAAGAGAGATCCAGTGCCATAGCAGCAGTGGCAGGACATGGAGGTTCCATCACAAATCGGGTAGAAATCTGTAAAATCCACAGTGTTTACCACAGTACAGTCACAGTGGGTGGGCAGAGTGGGAAGATGGAATAAGAGGGTATAGTGGGTGGGAGAGGGTTTTCTGGTTTGCAGGAAAACAAAGAACGCTGAGTCTGTTTTAAGATCTTGTTAAATGGTACAGTTTCTACTGTATATAGCACCTTTATCCAAGGCGCTTTACTAGCGCATCACATTCATCCACACACACACTCATGTGCTGATGGCGACGATGCGAGGAGCAACCAGAACATCAGATGCAATTTGGGGTTCTTGCCCAAGGACACTTCGACATGTAGAGATAGACAGGAGCTGGGATTTGAACCGCTGACCCAGGCATCACTGGAAGGCTTGCTCTATCTTGTGACCACAGTTGCCTAAAACAAAAGGAACCCTGTCTAATGAGCCAAATATGGATAAATAGATTATACTTGCCCTCTATAACTAGAATTGAACATTTAAAACACATAGAATGTTTTTATCCCATGGGGACCACCATTTGAAGGTGCCTGTCACATGACCTGTCACAGTGATGACATCAAAGAAGAGCTGTGGTATATAACATAGTATGGAACGTCCCATGATTATCCAGGATTAAAGCTAAAACATCAAAGTATATGCGTGGTTCTGTGTGTAATGACAATGGCGACCCCCGCTGATGAAATAAAGAACTGTAAAACAGACGGAATGGACCATATCTATAGTTGTTCTGATGCATTCCATTCACTTCTACTACGGAGCAATGTTCTGTGACGTCATCACAGGTCTCATTAGGCAGGGTTCCTTTTAACACAATTCCTTGTGTTATTCCTCCTGTGTGCCTTGTTTTAACTTGTTTTGCTTTGTACGTTTGTTTTGAAAGGTGCTTTGAATTATGAATAAAATACTTATATTTACAGTTCCCTCTAAAATATTTAGACTTGCTTTCCAGGCCTTTGCAAATGGAGGGTGGAAAAAAATGCACTTTCGCTGATTGTTAAGCACAAAAACAAATTCACAAATGTACGTGTGTGCACACAATGACCACCGCTGACAGATGTGAACCTGCAGACTTATGCATTGTTTATCTCTCCTTGCTGAGAGAAGTTCATTTAGAAGTCCAAGGAGGTATTTCATGCTCTGTTTTCAACATTAAAGGCTTTGAGGAAAAAAATACATTTCAAACAAAAACAGACAGGGATAACTAACTTTGAGGTTGAAATCAAGTTCACTCAAATCAAAATCGTGGAGTGAACTTGAGCTTCCCTCGCTAGAAAAGAACCAAATGAATTGTGAACATCCTGGCATAAAACTGACCTCAATATGCTGCGCTTTAGCGATTCCCAGTCAGAAACATTTTCATCATCAAGCACATTGTCACAACCCCTTAAACCTCGGCTCCCTGCTCCGTGGTCAGAACTTGAATAATCTCGCTGTGCCAGACTTTTCTTTTTACAAACGCTTTTGTCACACCTCTTCTACAGTGCCAGCAATGCGAGCAAGCGAAAAACTCTCTTTAGAATACATGATGTTGGGGCTGGTGCCACAGTGGTAGTGCTGTCGCCTCACAGCTAGAAGGTCATGGGTTCGATTCCCACTAGGGACGCTAGGGATATTTGCATACTGTGTCCTGATTGGCCCCTGACAGGGGCCTGATTACCTGTTGAAAACAGGTAATATATATATATATATATATATATATATATATATATATATATATATATATATATATATATATATATATATATATATATATATATATATATATATATATATGCTTGCTGCATAGCACAAGTTGATATTACAATGGTTTTCAATCCTTTTCATAGCAGGGCCCACTATTTATTCAGAATTTGAGCTATGGACCACCATTTGATGACATTTTAGACCCACAGCCCCCAAAACTAAAGATTTATTTTGCTTTTGTCCACAATTCCAAGCTGGATTTGGAAACCTACAGATCAAAATGACCATTACTCTTCTACATCTTCTCTTCTCTAGTTGTGTAGACTTAGGCTGGTGCAGATGATGAGTATTTTAACTAAAATTTTTAAGCTCTCAAAGACCTGGTTAGCCAACTTTCCGTCATTTAGCCTGAGGACCACCTGGAACTCTCTCAAGGACCACTGCTGGTCCCCGGACCACTGGTTGAAAACCACTGACGTAAAAGAAGACACAATGAGAGAGAGCGCAATAAGGACAAACATAGACACAGCCGTGAAAACTGAAAGCCATACAACTAACAAGAGATGGAGGTTTGACCGAGATATGCGACGGGCCCTAATTAACATCGAGTTTGGCATCTTGGCTCTAGGGAGACACATTTTCAGGAGCGGCGGCGGACCATCTGTGCCCTTACATAAAGTCTTTCCCTCAAGAGGGATTACGAACAGGGAGGGGGGGGGGGGGTGCCCCAATCTGTGCCACTCATTCTGGTGAAAGGAATGGGAGATGAAGCGTGAAAAAAGCTGGAACTAACCTGAAGGGCATGCCTTCGTTCGCTCGTCCGTTTGTTCGTCGACTACGACATGGTAAAACATCACTGCCTTCCCCCACCCCTTCGTTTGCCCTCTTTTTCCTCCCTTCATTTGCTGTACGTCTACGAAAGCACCAGGGTCAGAGGAGTCACTGTCAAGGAAACCCAGAGGAACATTTTAAGCTCAGAAGCGTCTCTTGAGCAACCACGTTTATTTCTCATTTTAAGATCACCTATAGATCACCTATGCCTCTTTATGGCTCCTAAGATGAATACTAGGATCCATACATGACCCAAAGCTGAAGTCTCTCCATTGGCTGCTACAAATGTATTTGAGATAAATGAGACATGTAAGCTGAAATTTTGCTATATGCATATATATATATAGCAAGATTTCAGCTTTGTCTCATTTATCTCTCAAATACATCTGTAGCAGCCAATGGAGAGGTTTCAGCTTTGCATCATTTATGGATCCTAGTATTCATCTTAGAACAGTAATTCAACAGTGATGAGGGTATTGACATTCTCAGTTAACTTGAGAACGATAGAACTTGGAAACCTCATAACCTGCTGTCAGTTTGTCATACATAGCACACATTTTACTACACATTTTAACTCTGGCTGTGCCCCATACTGTATATCAGAGGTTTTCAACAGGGACCACCAGTGGTCCTATGAGAGTGTTCCAGGTGGTCCCCATGCAGGCTAAATGATGGAAAGTTGGTTAACCAGGTGTAACTCTGTGAGAGTGTAAGAATGAAACCAAATGGACCCTTGCGGGTCCATTTGGTTTCATTTTTACACTCTCAAGAGTTAAATTATTCATCATGTGAATTAGCCCCAAAGTCTACACAAGTAGAGAATGTAGAAGATGAAAGGTCATATCTGATCTGCATGTTTGTCTGTTTCATCGCCCGTGGTGCGAAGCGACAAAGGCGATGAAGCCACACCCATACCATTTTCTCCTGCCCTCCCAATTGTGAAATGTTACATTCGCTCCTGTAGTGGAGGGGTAAAAAAGAAAAATGCCTGCATAATAACTCCCTGCAAAACAACATGTAAAAATATTCCTTTCTTCCATGCATTTTAATCTATATTTATATATAGGACATTTTCAACACGTTCAAAGGCAGATTGCCATAACATCAAAGGCAACAGAAGTGCGAACTAGTGCCCACTCTCTTGTTGATGTGACCGAGAGGTGAACTGTGAGTGTCTGCGTCTCCGTCGTGGGCCATACTGACATCACCATCACCCTCCGCCTTCTAGCTGCTCTTTCCCTCGGTTAAGTGGTGTGAACTGTAGTTTCAGACCGTGGGCATGTTGGCATACCCTGCTACTGATTTCCTTTTTTCTTACAGCGGACTGAACTCGCCTATATCTGCCTGAATGAGCAAAGAGAGGTGTGGAGGCTGTGAAGGACCGAGGAGAATTCCCCAGAGAGAGAGGAAGCAGGAGGATGAAGGTTGTGTGGCTGGTTGTCACGGTGCATATGAGCTCTGCCAGGCTGCAGAAGGTTTAAATACATCACTGTGGATCATCCATATGGTGCGGCCGCCTCCCCTCTGCCCTCCGCTCCACCTCCACAACCTGCACGCCTTGACCACAAACTCACACGTACCTGCTGCCTGCCATGCAGCCGGAAAAGACAGGGATGGATCTATCTAAGCAAAGAAAAGAGAGACAGCGACTGGCGACTGCGACAGATTTAATCCGGCAGTTTTACTACCAACCCTAACCCTAAACATAACCTCAATAAGACCTATGCAGTGTTGCCCACTGCCAAAATCCAAAATGCACTAGTGGCACTTTCAAAATGCACTAGTGGCACTTTCAAAATGCACTAGAGCAGTGTTTTCAACAATTTCATACCAGGGCCCACTATTTATTCTGCAATTTAGGAGAAATAACTGGCAAAACATTGGTATAGCAATTCTTCTACATTTTCTAAACTTGTTAATTCTTGAAAAACAAGAGTTTTATCTTTATCTGGCGCCTGTCAACCAATTTTGCCCCAACTCACCAGCAAAAAAGCACTAGATTTTTTTCAGAGTCCAGAGTTTTTCACTAATTTTGGCACTAGGGGTGTCTGAAAAAAGCTAAATATAGTGACAAATGTGACAAGTTACCTGTCACGACGCATGCAAATAGATTCAAATGGATTGCACCCCTCCTGGAGGAAAACGTGCACGTACACAGGTATCCGTGATTGAAAAGTCGAGGATTTAGTTTCAAATTTCATACTTTTTTTTACTATAAATTCCTAAAATATCGTGTAGACTCATCTAGCATTTTGTATTCCACACAGCGGGAATGAGGGAGGCAGTAACAGCAGGAGGCCCACAAAGAATTTACCTAGCGCACATGATGCAAAACAACAACATAGACTTTTCCAGTAATGCCATGCTTTTCGCTTAACATTCAGGGAGTCATGTTGACACAGGGGCAACTGGGAGTGTAGCTGCCTACGACGTGCATGTTACAACTTGTAAAGTTGTTTATTATCTACACCTATTGGCATGCAACTCAAATCAGTCTGCCGCTTTCGATTGCATGGTTTGCCACGGTGCAGTGGCTTATTGGTCCATGAACACAGTTTGATGGCAAGAAAAGAAGACCCTGTGTGAAGGACAATCCTTGTCCTCCACAAATGAGGCTGAGATATAGAGCTGACACCTACAGAAGGATTATCAGGGTTTTTTTTTTGTCCAAAATGATTTAATTGCCACTGTTGGCCAATTTGCCTGCTTTCTTTGCAGCTCAAAAGTGCTTCCGAACACCCAGAGAAAGCTGCAGACCAATCCATTGAATGTTCAAACTGCTGGTTGTGTGAGTGTAACTAAGGTTATAAAACCTAAAAGAAAAACAATGAAAACTAGATCAACACTCGGTAGAGTGCATACTTGCACGTTAGCGGAGCGGGCAAATCATAAACCCTTGCCCAACCCCATGGTATGGTATGGTATGGTATGGTATGGTATGGTATGGTATGGTATGGTATGGTATGGCAGGGGTTTTCAACCAGTGGTCTGGGGACCACCAGTGGTCCTTGAGAAATTTCCAGGTGGTCCCCAGGCTAAATGACGGACAGTTGGCTAACCAGACGTAACTCTTTGAGAGCGTAAACATGAAACCAAATGGACCCTTGTATAGGTCCATTTGGTTTCATGTTTACACTCTCAAGAGTTAAAATATTCACCATCTGAATTAACCCAAGTCTAAACAACTAGAGAATGTAGAAGATTAATGGTAATTTTGAGCTATTGTTTGCCTGTTTTGTTTCCCAAATCCAGCCTGGTATTGTGGACAAAAGCAAAGGTTTTGGGGTCTGTGGGGCTAAAATGTCATCAACTGGTGGTCCATGGCTCAGATGCTGAATGCTGTGGGCCCTGGATGAAAAAGGTTGAAAACTCCTGTGGTGTGGTGTGGTGTGGTGTGGTGTGGTGTGGTGTGGTGTGGTGTGGTATGGTATGGTCCAGTGTGTCGCTCAGAAGAACTACAAAGAGCAACTCAACCTTCATGTCTCTTTGCATCTCCCTCCTAGAATGGTACACAAACAAACACAACACAGTTCCCTTCCAGTTTACACACACTGTGCTGAACATCAGAGAGGTCAGAGTGCGATGGAAGCCACAGAGCAGAACCCCTGGGGGATCTCTGTAGTACTACTCCAGTGCCTAGCTCAAGGGCACTTACTTAGGCTAGAATACCATCCTGCATGACACCGGGGATCAAACATGCTTTGAGTCACTGGCTGCTGGTCCCCTGCTGGTCCCTCAGTACATCAAGGCCGGCCTTCATGCCCCCTCCCCCCCAGTGGAGCTACTTCTAGCAACTCCATCTGCGGGTGTATCCAATAAAGCTCTTTGGTTATCTGCCCCCATGCCTTCTGCCTTGCTCTCCACGGGGGCAACCTGCCCTGTGTAGTCGTCCGGACCTTCGCAGCTGGCATGTGGTGGTTCCAATCAGAGCCTTAGAGCAGGGGTTTTCAAACTTTTTCATCCCAGGGCCCACCATTTATTCAGCACTTGAGCCACGGACCATTTGAGGACATTTTTAGACCCACAGATCCCAAAACGAAAGATTTCTTTTGCTTCTGTACATGACCATTAATCTTCTACTGTAGTTGTTTAGATTTGGACTAATTCGCATGATGGATATTCTAACTCTTGAGAGTGTAAAAATGGAACCAAATGGACCCGCTAGGGTCCATTTGGTTTCATTTTTACGTTCTCAAGGGTTACATTTGGTTAAACAACTTAGCTTAGGACCACCTGGAACCCTCTCAAGGACCACTCGTGGTCCCCGGACCACCGGTTGAAAACCCCTGCCTTAGAGTATAAGCAGAGTTACGGTACCTCTGTTCACTTCCATATGGAAAGGTCTAATGGCGATTGCTCTACATCAGTGGTCTGGGGCCTGGGGGCCATTTGCGGCCCCTGGGATGATATTTTGTGGCCCTCACCTTAATATGAAAGTTTAATGTAGTGCGTCCCACGGGTTTTCCCCGCAAATGCCGGCCAGGCGGCCAAAAGGTGGAAAATTGTAAATTTTAGCTACAACCCGCGGTTGTAGCTAAACCATTTACAATATATCCTAACCATTTACAATATATCCAGAGTCACAATGTGGCATTACCTGGAATCTGTAGCTGTAGGTGAGAGGTTGAGCTGCCTGAGTCCTGCTGCTTAACACCAAATACACTGTGCAGCTTTGCACAGTCTTTGTGGGCACTGGGCAGGACAATCCTGGCAGAGTAGAAATGTACATACCCCCCCCCACCCCCACCCCTGCTGTGTGCACTTAAGGACGCTCTTTTAATGTGCTCCCCTTTGTATTATGCACAGGATGTGCGCGCACGCACACACGCTTTAGCTGCGACCCGGCCTCAGCCATACTCTGCTTCTAACTGCCCCAAGGTGAATTGAGTTTGAGGCCCCTGCTCTACTTCTTTTGAGCATGGTGACAGCTACCTGTGACAAGTCCTGGACTGGAAGTAGACGGAAATGCATTGGATTCAGGCAACAGCCCAGCTTTAAGGATCCTCCTTTTGTAGTAATAGTACAACAAAATCATTACAGAGACTTAAGAGGCTCGTTACTGTACAATACTTGACAGTTGGCATGTTGCACACATGCCTAAAATGGCTCTTATTTGCACCACCCTCGTTGAAAACAATGTATTTCCAACTCCAGTTTGTCACATTGCAAAGCTACATGAGATGGCTCTGGTTTCAACGTAGCTACAGTAACTTCAAGTCATACACTTTCCAAAGCAGCAGCAGCACTTCACAATGGTCGGATCTCTGACCTGATGTTGCTCCCAGCACATGAAACAAAGGCATTTAGAGAGCAGCAGAGTCAAGAGAGATGAGAGAGATGCTGCAGAGATTGAGGGGGCTATCTCACTTCTCTATCAAAGGGAAGTGGGACAGTCAAGCCACATTGTGTGTCACGTGTGGATGCTATCTACGCAGAGAACAAATAGATGCTTAAGTGTAGCCGTGTCGTCGTTGAACATCTCTGGTTTTCCATGAGGCAGGTGTCTCAAACTGCATTCGTGGTGGCGAATATGAAGTGCGACTTAAGTGCAGTCTGGCCTATTAAATATCTTTGAGGTTCAGGTAGAGGTAAAGCGAGAGGTTGAAAAAGCGCGAACCACCTAGATACCATGTCTGGATATAAGTGTCTTACGACGGCGCGGTGCGGTGCGAGGCTGTGGCTAATCACTGCTGACAGCGTGGATGTGTTCAGACGGTGTGGGAGGAGCAGCTGAGGTTCCAAACAGCTTAACGAACCAATCAATCAACCTGACTTTATCCGCACATCTAAATGGAAGAAAAATACATCCGTGGAAGAGAAACTCATTTATCTTCCATGCAGTTGCTGATTAATTAGTGCTCAATGGCTCTTGCTGCCTCCATTTAGATACATTAGCGTTTTTTAACCACAGGTCATTGAGCAATTACAGTGAATATTAAACACTGTAGATCTCTAAAAAGTATATCTTGGGGGTCGGTTCACAGCGAGTGGCATGAAGGGAATTAAAAGCAGGATGTTCAATCCATCCATCTTCAACTGCTTATCCGTAGTGGGGTCGCGAGGGCAACAGCTCCACCAGAGAGCTCCAGGCTTTCAGAGCAACATTAGTGATGCCGAGATGGTCCAAGAGTTCATGAGTAACACGTGTAATGTGAGTTTGAAACTATGACCAATGACGAATACGGTATAGCGGGAGAAATACAACAATGTGCAAACACAGAAATTGAAATTTTGGAACTGTTGATGTTGTTGTTGATGTAATGGTGGACGGGGGAAAAACAATCAAATTCAGTGTTACTAATAATAGAAGGTTGAAAATCATTAAGAACGTTATTATATGTTAAAATGGGCATGACAAGACTAGGTCTTGGCCTCGGCCTTGACTAGTCTTGGTCTTGTCTTGTTCTCGGCCCCGCTTGGTCTTGGTCTTGCCTTGATCTCGACCCTCTAGGTGCTAGTCTCGTCTCGATCAAGTCCGTGCCCGTGGTTGTCTTGGTCTCGTCTTGGACTTGACCCCTCTAGGTGCTAGTCTCGTCTCGATCTCGTCTCGATCAAGTCCATGGTTGTCTTGGTCTTGTCTTGGTCTCGATTTAAGTGGTCTCGACTACAACACTAAACAAACTACACTAAAACAATGCAATGTGACATAACTAATAATGTAAAATGCTGTACCTCCTCCAACCGTACAGTATATACTTTTTTGAAACAACAAACTTTATGCATCTCAACAAAGCAATAGACGAGCAGATGAACCTTGGCATGTTCTGAGCTTCTGAGGGATCGATTCACTCAAGGGACATGGGTCCAACTCCCTTATTGGAGCTATGTCCTTTCTAGAGCTTTAGTATGTTGTGATGTTTATGGAAAAGAATACTATAATAAATAAGGCTAGTGGTAATAATGATGATGATAAGGACAAGGATGGTAAAGATGCTTTGTTGTAGGTGTTATTGATGTTTTGTAGATTATTATCATTCTCTTTTTCTCTCTATATTAATTTAATATTGATGCTATGTCTAAGGTATTGTCTCTCATACTATATATTGTACTGTAACTGTATTTATTTATTAATAAAATGTATTTTTCTAAAAAAAAAAAAAAAAAAAAAAAAAAGCAATACAGTAAATGCCTGGATTAACTTTGCTAAGAGCGTATAGAGTTGCCAGCTGATCCTTTTCAGACAGTGCAGGTGTTTCACCATACAGGAAGGAGAGATTCACACACTGAATAAATCTGACCAATCAGTCGCAGCCTTGGTAAGTCCACTTCAATGTGCTATAGACCTGGGGTTTTCAATGCGTTCTTTGCTGCAGATCCCCCTGGACAACCCAGGGTTGAGAACTCCTGTGCTAGACCTCTGGAGTTGGATTGCTGAGGTGAAACGCAGCGCCCAGCAGGGACGGATTGGCCATCTGGAGTAGGCCTACAGGGAGTTTTCCCGGTGGCCTGCGCCACCTAGTGGCCTGGACAAGATCCAAAATGCACAAGTGGCACTTCCAAAATGCACTAGAATGTACTAGATGCTCGCCTGGAACATACAGATCAAAATGACCATTAATCTTCTACATTCTCTAGTTGTGTAGACTAAGTTGGGCTAATTCACATGATGAATTAGCCCCATGATGAATTCTTGTGGGTGTAAAAATGAAACCAAATGGACCCGCAAGGGTCCATTTGGTTTCATTTTTACGATCCCCCCCCCCCCCCCCCCCCTTTGCCTTTGCCAGGTGGCCTGGCAAAGGCAAATTTGTCCCGGTGGGAAAATATGTGCCAATCCGCCCCTGGCGCCCACCATCAGCTCCCAGTACTATACTGAGTTGGTGGTGCCCGGGATCAAACCCATGAACCTTGAGGTCAAAAGTCGAACACTTTACCAACTGAGCTACGTACCCAGACACAGTTAACCACTTAAATGAGACTGCTGCTCATTTTCAACATTAAAGTACCATCATTACTATGCTTAGTAGCCATTGTGTGGAAAAGTCACCCGCCCCCCCTTCCAGAGGATTGATTTCTGAGGTCATGTGTTGGGTGATGTACATGCCTTGGTCCGCCTTCTACGCAGCCTCATAGCCTAGAACGGGGAAATCTAATTTCCAACTGAAACGTGACTTGGATATTAAAATGAATACTACTGCATGTCTGTGAAATGTGAAATGGAATCTATAGCCAATTATGCTATTATAAACCACTAGATTTAAGTGCACCTTCAAATCTTCTGTGACTCCGCCAGGCTGAAGGCATGCTCGGCCGGGACTCCAAGTAAGGGCGTTTATGTCAAGAGTGAGGATTTCCGCTTTCCAAATCTCTGAGCTAAGAAATTTATAATCGCTGAGCAAGTGATTGGTTTTATATGGCAAATTGTATTCTGTTTCCCAAGACCTAGCACTTGTAACAGAACCGAATTGGCTGAAAGGCTCTAACAAGTAAATTACTGTGACCATCAGGGGTGTTTTTGCCATTAGGCATACTAGGCAGTTGCCAGGCTAATATGGCCAAATACATGGATATAAGGGAGTTTTTCCCTGGACCCCTGGAATGTTTCCTGGGGCTCCAAATTGCTTAGAAACGCCACGGGTGACCATCTTCCTATTCTAGTGAGGCTGCCTAGACTAGAAGGTGGACCCAAGAGGACAACGGTCGTCTAGGCAACACAGAAAGGTTAGGTGACTTTTTTTTCTTATTTCCACACAACAGTTCTAAGTTTCATCATCAAATGATCAGCCACTTTAAGCTCTGTTCATGAATTGCATGTGTGACCCACCTAGAATGTAGTCACATTTTTGGGTTGTTTTATTTATTTTATTTTGTGATGATTTGAGATTGTTTTTGGGAGCTGTCACTTGTCATTTATGCCTGTAATACATGAGACTTTACCTGGGACAGTAGGGGGCAGTGTAGGAGCGTTTTACCTTCTTTTCCACTTGGGTTAGGAGCAGGTACTATCCACAGACAGGAAGTGTACCCCTCATTCTAATGAGAGCAGCCAGTCTGACAACATCTAACAACGTTTCTGTGCTTCTTTCTCCTGTTTAACAGGTTAGTTCTAGTGCACCAAACCACTAAATGATACACATGGGATTATAATAACATTAAGTACACGTTCTGATGGTGAAACCTGACTTAAAAGTGTTTGTAAGAGATCGTTTTTGCTAATGAGTGAATCTAGTGCAGAACACAGTAGTTGGGCTGAATCAATACAAAATGGCGATGTCCATATACAATGCTTTTTCAAGGACACTGACCCTAGTATAGACTCCCAATGAACTCCCGTTTTTGTATTTTATTTTATACTGCATTTTGGTTAACTGTGTGTTTTCTAAGAAGTGTGACTTGTTATATTGTTGACTAGACATGGTTATGAAAAAGTTCCGCTCTCAGTATTAATTAATTAAACATGTGTACAGTATATACAGTAACTTAAAGGGTTATTGCAAAAACTAAGAAAAGTAAGAAAGACTATACGTGTTACGGACTCTATTGTCTAGGGGTATTTAAGAGTTTAAACCTGAATGGAGGCGACTTGAACAGGGTATAAACAATACAAGTTGTTTATTTTATAGTATTCTTTTGTGGTCAATGAATCGTTATGTACAATTATTTACAAATAATAGAAAAGAGAAAAGAAAACAATGTTTACAAAAGGTAACAAACTGAACTCTAAATAAACCCTTTCCGAAGGGGTTTAACTTAACTTTAGCAAATCTCAATTATAGCAAAACACAACGGAACTATAACAGAACACAATAAGTAGGCGACGGCTCGGGGGAAAGATCTGGAATGATGTTTCCCCGTTGGAGTTCAGCATCAGACTGGACTAAGTAAGGTGGACGGAGTGATCGGCTACGCCCAACCGGCCAGCAGGACCAACCAGGGGTGATCAGAACCTGATAGAGATGCCAGCCTCCCTCTAGCTGGTAGACGAATGAGGGATGACTGTCAGTCTGACCTACAGAGGACATATAGGAGAGCACAAAAGCATACCAATAGATGGCGCCCTATCTAAAGGTATCTTATAGGCATCTACCTGTGGGGTTCTATATACATGTATGTATGAGAATAAATATATTTATATACACAGCATGTGACATGAACTACTATATATAAATATATTTAATTCTATAGCAACAGCCTACTAACACAAAACAAAATCATAACCATAAGCAAAACAATTCATAACTATAAACAATAAACGACCCAGGGGTCGTAACACCTCCCCCCCCAGGAAAGAAATTCCTCCCCCAGGAATTTCTTCCCAGAGAGAGGTTACCTAAACCCTGGAGAGCGCATCCGCCAGGACATTATCAAGCCCCTTCTTATGGCGGACATCCACGTTGAAGTCCTGTAGCAATAAAGACCACCTCATTAATCTCTGGTTGGAATTTTGCATCTGTTGCAGAAAAACAAGTGGGTTATGGTCAGTATAAACTGCAACTGGCAGTGGACTAGAGCCCACATAGACTTCAAAAAATTGCAATGCCAACAACAAGGCTAAAGCCTCTTTTTCAATCGTGCTATAATTACCTTGGGCCGAATTGAATTTTTTTGAAAAATAACAAATCGGGTGGTCAATACCGCTACTATCCTCTTGGAGGAGCACAGCCCCAGCTCCACTCGCGCTGGCATCGACTTCGAGCTTGAACGGTTGGTTGAAGTCTGGCGCTGCGAGGACTGGAGTGCTGCAGAGGAGGGCCTTGCACGACTCGAACGCCTGCTGACATGCGGGCGACCACCTGAAAACCTTTTTGTTACTGGTTAGGGAAGTTAAAGGCGCAGTCACGGTAGCAAAATTCTTACAAAACCCTCGGTAATAACCCGCCATACCCAGGAACCTGCGGAGCTCTCGCCTGGACTTGGGGACTGGAAAATCAACGATTGCTTTTATTTTTGCGTCAATGGCGCGCACTTGACCCTGGCCGACTTGTTTGCCAAGATAAGTGACAGTTGCACAGCCAAATTCGCACTTTGACAGATTTAATGTCAGATTTGCTTCCCGCAAACGCTCAAAAACCTCCTTTAATGTCTGAATGTGACCGGACCACGTAGAGTTAAAACAAGCGATGTCGTCCAAATAAATTCCACAATTTTCAACACCCTTTAACACTTTATTCATTAACCTTTGAAACGTTGCCGGCGCATTGCGCAACCCAAACGGCATCACTGTATATTCATACAACCCATCTGGAGTCACAAATGCGGAAACCTCTGATGCGCGTGGACTCAAGGGGACTTGCCAGAACCCACGCAACAAATCCAATTTGGTGACATATTTTGCAGCACCCACCCGATCAACCAAATCAACCACCCTGGGCAATGGGAAACTGTCAGCCTTTGTGACATTGTTGACTTTGCGATAATCGGTGCAAAAACGCTGAGTCCCGTCTGGTTTGGGCACCAAAATACAGGGACTGGACCATGCACTGCTGCTGGGAACAGCCAACCCGTTCTCTAGCAAGTAATCAACCTCTTTTTTCAGCAGCGCGCGCTTGGTGGGATTGACTCTATATGCATGCTGTTTAATCGGAGGATGATCAGTCACAATGATGTCATGAGAGAGAGCTGTTGTGCAGGACGGAGTGTCTGAAAACAGACCAGCGTTATCATTAATGAGAGAGATTATGTCTGCTCGTGCACCAGAACCCAAATGCTGCAGAAAATGCGGTAAATCAGCCAATATGTCAGAGTTTTCCAGACGTGAACCAGAAGAAACTTTATTCTGCAAGCCGTCGCTCTCGGGGGAATAGAGCGAGGGCGCTACAGACACGGATGCGACGACTGTGGGCACAGGGGGAGTTTCACTCTCGCCGCGTGCTACATATGGCTTCAACATGTTTATGTGACAAACCCGGCTCTTTTTTCGCCTGTCGGGTGTGAGAATTACATAATCGGTTTCACTCAATTTTTTGTCCACCACGTATGGACCACTAAATTTAGCCTGGAAAGCTGAACCAAGGAGTGGGAGCAAAACAAGCACTTGCTGCCCCACTGCAAAGTCCCTCTGCACAGCTTTCTTGTCGAATTGCTTTTTCATTTTGCCTTGAGTTTTCTCTAGCATGCTGCTCGCCACCTCTCTCGCTTTGTGCAGTCGCTCTCGGAACCCCGCTACATAATCCAAAACATTAGTATCAGGCAACTTCGCCTTGGCCAATAAACCTTCCCGAAATGCGCGTAGTGGACCACGCACATTATGGCCAAACACCAACTCTGCGGGGCTGAAACCCAAGCTCTCTTGCACACTTTCCCTCGCAGCCAGCATCAAGAATGGCAAACCCTCATCCCAGGCATTACCAGTCTCATAGCAATACGTTTTCATCATTCGTTTTATCGACTGATGAAAACGCTCCAAACAGCCCTGGGACTCGCAATGAAAAGGACTAGACTTTCTGTGTTCAATGCCCAATAGAGAAACCACTTGCGAAAAGACTTTAGACATGAAATTGCTGCCTTGGTCACTCTGTATGACACGGCAAAATCCGAAAGTAGAAAAAAAGCTTGTGAGCGCTTTAATGATTTGCTTCACTTTTATAGTGCGTAATGGGAACGCTTCTGGGTAGCGCGTTGCCGCACACATCACGGTAAAGATAAATTGGTGACCTGATTTGGTTTTTGGCAAAGGGCCAACACAATCAATGACAATATGCTCAAAAGGTTCACCAATAGCAGGAATTGGTTTCAACGGTGCTGGTGGAATAACCTGGTTCGGTTTCCCGGTCATTTGGCACACATGGCAACTGCGACAAAATGCAGTAACTGATTTTTTTAGACATGGCCAAAAAAAATAACGCAAAATGCGATTGTACGTTTTGCGAATGCCCAAATGACCAGCGACATTATCATGGGCCAAACCAAGGATTTGGTCTCGGAAACCCTGAGGCACCACAATTTGCCGAACCACGTTCGAGCCCAGATTACCAACAGCAGCGGGATACCAATTACGCATCAGAATATCGTCCTCTATGCTATATGCACCAGGCTCACCGGCAGCCGCATTAGCGCGAGCTGCAGCCCAACACAGAGAGAGAGAGGAGTCATTCTTTTGCGCGTGCACAAACGTTTCTCTATCGACATTGAACACAAAGTCAGGCTGAACTGGCAAAACAGTATCCCTAGCCTTTCTATGGCGTTTACGTGAGGGACCACACAATGGCTTCTCTGAACACAAAAATGTGTCATCCAATGTCAAATCACCAAACTTTCGTGCCTGAGCGCGAGTGACGGCGCATGCAGGAAACCCAGTGGGTGGTCCCCCGCATAGCGGCACAGTTTCATCAACAACCGGCTTTTCAACCACCTGCAGAGTAGGAAACACTTTTTCCCCGGCAAGATCATTCCCCAGAATTAAATCGACCCCATCAATAGGCAAAACATCCCGCAGACCAACCTGCACAAAGCCAGAGATGAGAGGAGAGGACAAATGGACAGCATGCAAGGGCGCACGCGAGGAAGCCATCTCCACGCCCAAAACCAACGCATCCGAGCCGCAGAAAGAACTGTCAGAGAAAGGGAGAACACTTTTTAACATGAGCGATTGTGAGGCTCCAGTATCACGCAAAATCGTGATCGGAACGCTTTCTTTTTCATTCCCAGACAGAGATACAGAACCTTTCAACATAAACGGTTTAAAGCATTCTTCTGTATTTCCCCGGACATGTTTGACTGACTCGGGAACAGACAGAGGAAGCGACCGCACAAAACCCACACTCTTTGGTTTTCTCACATTTTGATTCTCTTTCTGTTGCTTCGGTGGTACTTTAGGGCACTGTGCGATCAAGTGACTCGAATCATGACAATAGAAGCAAGCACGAGTATCAGACGTAGACCCGGAAGACCGTGGTGGACTTCTCGGCTGCTGCGGCTGTTTGTGTTGCTGCTGCTGCTGCTTTCTATTGTTATTTCCGAGTACAAACTCACGGCGCACAGAACCTTCAGTAAACCGGTGCGTTAAAGCATACTCATCAGCACGCAAAGCGGCTTTAGAAATAGACTCAACTTTTTGTTCCTCAAGATAGATTACAATTCGATCAGGAAGACAGGCTTTGAATTCTTCCAACAAAATGAGTTCACTCAACTGTTCAAAAGTTTGCACGTTGCTCGATTTACACCACTTATTAAAAAGTGCTTTCTTTTCACGGCCAAATTCAACATATGACTGGTTAGGAGCCTTCTCAGTGGATCGAAAAGTCTGGCGGTAGTATTCAGGGATCTTTTCGAATCCAGAGAGAATGGCGTCCTTTACCTTGTCATAATCTAGACTCTCTTCAACAGACAGCGCGCTACAGATGTCTAGTGCTTTTCCAGAAAGTTTACACTGCAAGAGCAGACTCCAAAACTCCTTTGGCCATTTAACCGCTATAGCGATTCTCTCAAAAGCAAGAAAATAAGCGTCAATCTCACCTTCTTTAAAGGCAGGTACCAGGCCAATCTGCTTACTAATGTCAAACGTAGTCTCTCTGAATGCGGTCCTTGATGACGTGTCAGGGTGCTGGTGGGGGGCAGACGCCACTGCCGGAGCAGCCGCCACTTGGGAGCCGGCCTGGCCTCTCAGGCGAATTAACTCAAGCTCATTTCTCTGCTGAGCCAACTTACATCTTTCATTTTCCAATTTAGTTTGTTCAATTTGAAGCTCCATTGCCCGGAGGCGCAAAACCCCTCCTGTGTCCAGAGGACTCCCCCCACCCTCTTTTTGGTCTAGCTGTGGATCCTGGGGAGAGCGCACCTCCCCAGAACTACCGGCGCCCGGTCCGACCGGCTCTGGGTCAGGGAGCGCAGAACGCTCCCCCTCCTGCTCGGTCTCATCCAAGGCGTCGGGTGAAACGACCACTTCTTGGTGCTCTGACATCATCTCTACTATTACACCGCGTAATAACAACTGTTCTGCAACAGCTGAAAATATAGCGTCTTTTTTCCTATTACCTTCTGGTAGATCGACGTTAAATTGCTTAGCGATGGCCCACAACTCCCAATAAGTGCACTCTCGCAACTCCTGCAAAGTTAAGACATCCGAACTAGCGCCCTGCTGATCAGAGTCCATAACAATAGCGCATTTTGAAGCCGAATCACTATGAACAACGTACTCACTTTTGAACTCCCTCGAACCGTTGACCACCACAAAACAAAACAAAAAGAAAAACCAAACAATAGGCATAACCAACCAAATGCTTTTTGTTTGTTTGTTTGAAACGGACGAATGCCCCCAAATATGTTACGGACTCTATTGTCTAGGGGTATTTAAGAGTTTAAACCTGAATGGAGGCGACTTGAACAGGGTATAAACAATACAAGTTGTTTATTTTATAGTATTCTTTTGTGGTCAATGAATCGTTATGTACAATTATTTACAAATAATAGAAAAGAGAAAAGAAAACAATGTTTACAAAAGGTAACAAACTGAACTCTAAATAAACCCTTTCCGAAGGGGTTTAACTTAACTTTAGCAAATCTCAATTATAGCAAAACACAACGGAACTATAACAGAACACAATAAGTAGGCGACGGCTCGGGGGAAGATCTGGAATGATGTTTCCCCGTTGGAGTTCAGCATCAGACTGGACTAAGTAAGGTGGACGGAGTGATCGGCTACGCCCAACCGGCCAGCAGGACCAACCAGGGGTGATCAGAACCTGATAGAGATGCCAGCCTCCCTCTAGCTGGTAGACGAATGAGGGATGACTGTCAGTCTGACCTACAGAGGACATATAGGAGAGCACAAAAGCATACCAATAGATGGCGCCCTATCTAAAGGTATCTTATAGGCATCTACCTGTGGGGTTCTATATACATGTATGTATGAGAATAAATATATTTATATACACAGCATGTGACATGAACTACTATATATAAATATATTTAATTCTATAGCAACAGCCTACTAACACAAAACAAAATCATAACCATAAGCAAAACAATTCATAACTATAAACAATAAACGACCCAGGGGTCGTAACAATACCACTTAAAGGAGCATTACAAAGTGTACTGATTTAAGGGTGAATATTCCTATTGCACAAGACAATGAATGAATGTCTATTCTGGTACTTTATTGTGTGTTTTGAAAGTTATGACATGATTCGACCGGAGTACAATTGAAAAGAATATGGGTAAAACATGCAATATTGTCACAGTAAAAAATAACTACAGTCAGTGATGGGTTTATTGATGTATTTTGAAGAAGATGAAGTAAAGTACATTGAAATTATAATACCAGGAAGGAAAAGATATGGGAAATGAAGTGATTTGAAGGACTTGATTGATGGACTTGTGATTAATGTGAATAAATTCTAATGAGAGCAGCCAGTCTGACAACATCTAACAACGTTTCTGTGCTTCTTTCTCCTGTTTAACAGGACATTATTATCTACTTGCTTGTCCTGGCCACTTGGGACCTGCAATAGATATTTGGGGGCTCGTGTCCGGGATTGGCAACGCCAGTTTTGGCTTGAGAGTTGCTGATCCAGTGATGTTATGAACCCGGAGGCCTGATGACTGCACGTTCCTGAAGTGAGGTGGCGTGTCTGCGGTGCGGCTACAAGAGCAGAGGGAGTTGTGTCTACAGTACGGCTACAGTGAAGAGGTGGCGTGACTGCAGAGCAACTACAGAGTGCAAAGGTGGCGTGACAGCAGTGCGACTACAATACAGAGCGGACGTGCGACCGACAGAGCCGAAGAGACTGCAGTGTGTCTACAGAGACTGCAGTGTGTCTACGGAGACTGCAGTGCAACTACAGAGACTCGGTGAACTACAGAGACTGCAGAGCAAGTGCAAATACAGAGACTGCAGTGCAACCACAGAGACTCAGTGAACTATAGAGGCGGCGGTGCAGCTACGAAAGACTTAGTGCGACTACAGAGGCAAAGTTACGTGACTACAGTGCGACGACAGCAGCAAGGCGTCATCAATGCAAAAAGCCATGTCTCTGGTACGCAAAGAAGTCTTGTTCGGCATCAAGAAGAAACTATACACTCTCTCAGGCACCGAGGCCTATGAGATCGCAAAGTCCATTGGAACTGATCACGACCATCTGACATCCACTGATGAAGAGAGCTGCATCGACCATATCCTTACCTTTATGCATTCTGAAGATCTGCTTAAGTCTGAAGATGAGGGTGTTGGTCATTTAATGCAGTTGGATGATTTAATTTCTAATGTTCTGAAAAGTCGTTGTCTTGAATGCCCTGTTGTCGTTTCAGGTGATCCAGCTGATTGTAATGCACCACCCACACACTCAGGGTCCACTGCACAATCACACACTAACCCCAACACACACAATCCCACAACTACGCCTGCTGTAGAGATTGAAAAACTGCAAGCCATGTATGAAGAAATAGGCAGGAAATTACAGGAATGTACTGTGACTCCCACCCCATCTTCTGGCCTGACGACCTCAACTGACCCACATGTGAACAGTCCAGAAAACCCCAAAATGACTCCAACCTCAGTGCAAGGTGGCAGCCAGTCACGTCACCATAGTGGCATCGACCCCACATCACGCCAAAACCCAGAGAGATTGGTCTCCCTACAAGATCTCGCTTATCTCCAGCGAAAGGAGTTCAGGATACATGGGGGCCAAGTAAGTGACACAACATCTGAACTCAGCTACACCAGCTTATGCAAGCAGATAGATGAAGGTCTCAGAGAGAAACACGCTGAGGGTGAGGTCATTAGAGGTGTGCTTCGTGCAATCAAACCTGGCAACTTCAGAGATATGTTGACAAACAAAGACGACCTGACTGTCACAGAACTCAAAAGCTTCCTCCAGTCACATCTCGGTGAAAAAGGATGCACAGAGCTCTTTCAAGACTTGATGTGTGCCAAGCAACACGAAAACGAGACACCACAGCAATTCTTATATAGAATGATTGGCCTAAAACAAAAACTTATGTTCACTGCTAAACAGACAGACTCAGTAGTCAAGTATGATGCCTCCACAATCCAGTGCATATTCTTGAACACTATATGTCAAGGAATAGGAGAGAAATATGAAGATGTCAGGCGTGAGCTCAAGCCTCTCCTTGCTGACCCGGCAGTATCTGATGAAGCTCTGCTGCGACAGGTGATAAAGACTACAACAGAGGAAAGTGAGAGGAAGCGCAGATTTGGCCGCAGCAGCACTGCCCGTAAAGTAACCCAGGCCCATAGCACCCAGGCTGAGCCTGAAGAAAAGACAAAGAGTGAGGCAAAAGTCAGCACCGTCACTAAAGATGAGACAATACAGAGACTAAGTACCCAGGTTGAAGCCTTGACCCAAGCAATGGAGACCCTGAAACAGCTAGTTACACAGGTTCAAGCACCAGCACAGCACAGTGTGCCAACTCCATACAGCAACCCTGAACAGCCCAGAACCGAGAGAAAGACCCAGCGACCATATGGCTGCCAGCAGTGTCTCGCACAGTCCAAGCCCAATTGCAGCCACTGCTTTGTGTGCGGAGAAGAAGGCCATCGTGCAGTTGGATGTTTAAAGAAGCAGAAGCCGTCGGGAAACGGGACCCGGTCAAAGTAGAGGGACAACCTTTGATCGATCCTGAGCCCATGTCCCAACCACAAACAGACCCAAAGCAAGCCAAGGTCAGTAAAGCCAATACAACACAGCCTGACAATACAACGCAGCCATGCAAGTTAATAGCCCCACTAATTGGCCGAAAATCCCTTCTGAAATGTACTATGGCTGGCTATGCTGTCACTGTCCTGCTGGACACAGGAGCCAATGTAAGCCTCATTGACCGCACATGGAAAAACAAGTACCTGCCTGGCCAAGATATTCGACCTCTCTGTGAGCTACTGGACAAGGAGTTGAACGTGACTGCAGTTACAGGTGACGAGGTGCCCTACGACGGATGGGTTGAGGTGGTGGTAAACCTGCAAGGAAATGATGACCCAGATTTATCCATTCGTGTGCCCTTCCTAGTGAGTCACCTGAAGTTAGACAGACCATTAGTTGGTTTTAATGTAATCCAAGAACTCATTAAAAGCAATGAAGGCCGTCCCAAACTCATGTCCATTCTGTCCAATCTCCTTGCGGGTGCCATGGAAATCGATGATGCTCGTGCAGAGGCCATAGTGACTTTTATCCAGACTCAGAGCACCCCAGAAGAAGAGCATGCTGCTGTAAGAGTGGGTTTCAAAGAGGTCACAGTCTGTTCAGGTCAGGTAGTTCACGTTAAGTGCAGGGTCCCCGCAAATGTTAACCCCTCAGAGCCATTTGTGTTGTTTGAACCCAACCTCAACAGTGCACAGCTGGAGACATTGAGCATCGGAGCAGGTTTGATGAAGATTCACCAGACAGACAGATCTTTCATTAAAGTGCCAGTGTCAAACCACTCCAGCCATGATGTTAAGTTGCCCAGTTACACAGTTCTAGGCAGCATTGAGCTCATTGACAAAATAATTGAGACAGACAGTCCCTGCAGTGACCCTAAGAGCATCCATGTAAACACTGTTGATTCCTCACCTCTCCTCAGCTCTAACCAGGTCCCACCGACTGCAGACCTTTGGCTCCCCCCGGTGGACATCAGTCATCTGACAGGTGAACAGCAAGAGGAGGTGAAACAAATGTTGATGGAGGAATCAGGAGCTTTTGCTCGCGACGATGGTGATATCGGTAACATCCCCAGCCTTCAAATGACCATCAGTCTGAAAGACGACATTCCTGTCCAAAAAACATATGCATCCATTCCCAAGCCACTCTATCAAGAGGTCAAACAGTACATTGAAGAGCTGCTTGCAAGAGGCTGGATTGTCAAGTCAAAATCACCCTTCGCTGCACCTGTAGTATGTGTCAGAAAACGTGATGGATCACTAAGACTGTGTATTGATTACAGGCAGCTGAACCAGAAAACCGTTCCAGACCGCCACCCCCTACCTCGCATCCAGGACCTCTTGGACGCCCTGGGGGGCCACAGCTGGTTCACCATACTTGACCAAGGCAAAGCCTATCATCAGGGCTACATAGCTGAAGGATCCCGCCACATGACAGCATTCATCTCGCCTTGGGGCCTATATGAATGGGTGAGAATACCGTTTGGTCTCAGCAACGCCCCGGCTGCTTTCCAGCGCAGCATGGAGGAGATGCTGGCTACGTTGCGTGACGACTGTGTTATTCCATACCTAGATGACCTCTTATGCTACTCTAAATCCTTCGCCGAACATGTTGAGGCAGTGCGTCAAGTCCTGAGAGCACTGCAGCGTCATGGTGTCAAACTGCGACCCACAAAATGTGAGCTGTTCAAGCCAGAGGTCAGGTACGTGGGCAGGTTGGTGTCGGCTAGTGGTGTGAGAATCGACCCAAAAGACATCGAAGCTGTGAAGTCACTGAGGGAGAAGACACCCACTACGGTGGGGGACGTCCGTAAGTTGTTGGGCTTCCTCAGTTACTACCGGATGTATATCCAAGATTTCTCACGTATCGCCAAGCCACTATATGGGTTGCTGCAAATGAAAGGAAATCCTGTCGCAATACAGGGGAAAAGAAAGAAAGGTAAAGGTGCTCAAATGTCCTCAAAGACCCCCATACAGTGGACTGACTGTCACCAGACCACCCTAGAGCAGCTCATCGACATCCTGTCACACCCACCTGTGCTCGCATACCCCGACTTTGAACTGCCTTTTGTCCTTCACACCGATGCCTGTCAGCTGGGACTCGGCGCAGTATTGTACCAGCGACAGGATGGAAAGCTGAAAGTCATTGCATACGGCTCAAGAACTTTGACTCCTGCTGAAAAGAACTACAACCTTCACTCTGGAAAGCTCGAGTTCTTAGCCTTAAAGTGGGCTGTATGTGAAAAATTCAGGGATTATTTGTTTTATGCTCCGTCATTCACTGTGTACACAGACAATAATCCACTGACATATGTGATGAGTACTGCAAAGCTGAACGCCACAGGTTTCAGATGGGTCGGAGAGCTTGCTGACTTCAGATTCAACCTCAGGTACAGGCCAGGAAAAGTCAACGTGGATGCTGACACACTCTCTCGTCTCCCACTAGACATCGACAGCTATGTTGAAGAGTGTACCGAAGAGCTCAACAGAGATGCCATCCGTGCTACATGGGAGGGAAGTGATGCTGCGAAAAGACATGACATCGCCTATGTTGCTTCGCTTCACCTGGCACAAAGTACAGAGTCACAAGTTAAGTCCCCGTTACCGACCATCAGCCAGAGTGAACTGATCAGAGCTCAAAGGCAGGATGCAGCCACCAGTGAGATCATCAAGCTCAAACAGTCAAAAACAACACTGACGAATGAGGACAGAAAGAAAGCAAGTGGCCCTGTGAAAAGACTCATGCATGAGTGGGGTAAGCTGTATATTGAGTGTGATCTACTCTACAGAAGAGCTGGAGAGCGACAGCAACTCGTCCTACCTGCTGAATATCGATCCCTCGTTCTAAAGCATCTGCATGATGACATGGCTCACCTAGGATCAGAGAGAGTCATTGGACTGGCACGAGATCGTTTCTATTGGCCATTCATGAAAAGGGACATTGAGGCCTACGTCACAAAACAGTGCCCCTGTATCAAGCAAAAGAAACCTGTGATGCATGACAGAGCACCGATGGGCAGCATCACAACCACTGCACCTCTCGAGCTTGTGTCTATTGATTACATGCACTTGGAAAAGAGCAAGGGTGGATACGAATACATCTTAGTAGTCATAGACCACTTCACCAGATTTGCCCAAGTCTATCCAACAAGAAACAAATCAGGCAGAACAGCTGCAGAGAGAATATTTGGTGACTTCTTCACTCGTTTCGGATTTTGTTCCCGTTTACATCACGACCAGGGAAAAGAATTCGAGAACAGCCTATTCAAGACCCTGCAGCAGCTGTCTGGGGTGAGTCACTCAAGAACAACTCCGTATCATCCCCAGGGAAACCCTGCAGAGAGATTCAATCGGACGTTGCTTCAGATGCTGAGAACACTGCAAGAAGAGGAAAAAAGCAACTGGAAAGATCATTTACCACAGGTGGTGCACGCTTATAACTGCACTAGACACGAGGCGACAGGCTTCTCACCTCATTACCTCATGTTTGGGCGCCACCCTCGTCTCCCCGTCGATTTGCTATTTGGTCTGTCCAAAGAAGAGGAAGGTGAGACACCACAAGGGTACGCTGACAAATGGGCTACAAGAATGAAAGAGGCCTACCGAATTGCATCTGAGAACAGCCAACAGTCCAGTGCACGAGGAAAGAAACACTATGACCGTCATGTGAGGGGAGTTGTTCTACAGCCCGGTGACAGAGTCTTAGTCCGCAACATGAGTGAGAGAGGAGGCCCAGGAAAACTCAGGTCCTACTGGGAACAAACAGTCAACATCGTAAGAGAACAAATAAACGACAGTCCTGTGTATAAAGTGTCACCAGAGACAGGAGGAAAAGTCCGTACTCTGCACAGGAATCTCCTCCACCTTGTAAATGACCTGCCTGTGAGTATTGCTGAACAGTCAAAACCTACAGCACCGACGAAGGAGAGACAAAGAAACAAGAATCAAGGTGAAAGAAATGAACAGAGAGAGACATTCTACAGCAGTGCCTCATCTGATTCAGATGATGATGTCCCCAGAACACAGTACTGGCTTAGAGTAAGGCCAGCTGAGTCACAACAGCCAGATGTTACAACCACACATGTGCCTCAAAGGAACTCTGTGACATCTCCATCCTTACAGGAACAAGCAAGGTTCACCGTACCAGCAGAAGGTCACAGACGGCATCCCAGCTTCACAGAAGAGGAACCTGAAATGATGGGACAAGAAGAAAATGAAGCTGAACATGAACAGAGTGAACATGAATATGAACCGCATGCAGAACATGAACATGACCACGCCAGGTATGACACTAATCATGACAGTCCTGTATCCCCTCAGCGTGATCCAGTCAGGAGACCAGTGCGAGACAGGAGACCACCCAGGACACTGACATATGAGTCACTTGGTCATCCATCCTACCAGCCAATGGGGTCAGTGAACAGTATTGGACTTTATGGACCACGGTTGCCAGTCTGGGGAGCACAGTCAGGTCAAACCCCACACTACTCACACTACCCCACACACTATCCAACACTGCCATACACTGTCATGATGCCATACACTGTCCCGAACTTTGCATACTGACTTACACAAAGACATGTACATATGAGATTTTGATTTGAAAAAAAGAGAAAAGTGTTTTGGAAAGAGTTTTTTTGTTTTGTTTTGAATGCCGGGAGTCATTTTCTTTGTCGGGGAGCGTGTGACCCACCTAGAATGTAGTCACATTTTTGGGTTGTTTTATTTATTTTATTTTGTGATGATTTGAGATTGTTTTTGGGAGCTGTCACTTGTCATTTATGCCTGTAATACATGAGACTTTACCTGGGACAGTAGGGGGCAGTGTAGGAGCGTTTTACCTTCTTTTCCACTTGGGTTAGGAGCAGGTACTATCCACAGACAGGAAGTGTACCCCTCATTCTAATGAGAGCAGCCAGTCTGACAACATCTAACAACGTTTCTGTGCTTCTTTCTCCTGTTTAACAGGTTAGTTCTAGTGCACCAAACCACTAAATGATACACATGGGATTATAATAACATTAAGTACACGTTCTGATGGTGAAACCTGACTTAAAAGTGTTTGTAAGAGATCGTTTTTGCTAATGAGTGAATCTAGTGCAGAACACAGTAGTTGGGCTGAATCAATACAAAATGGCGACGTCCATATACAATGCTTTTTCAAGGACACTGACCCTAGTATAGACTCCCAATGAACTCCCGTTTTTGTATTTTATTTTATACTGCATTTTGGTTAACTGTGTGTTTTCTAAGAAGTGTGACTTGTTATATTGTTGACTAGACATGGTTATGAAAAAGTTCCGCTCTCAGTATTAATTAATTAAACATGTACCGTATATACAGTAACTTAAAGGGTTATTGCAAAAACTAAGAAAAGTAAGAAAGAGTATACCACTTAAAGGAGCATTACAAAGTGTACTGATTTAAGGGTGAATATTCCTATTGCACAAGACAATGAATGAATGTCTATTCTGGTACTTTATTGTGTGTTTTGAAAGTTATGACATGATTCGACCGGAGTACAATTGAAAAGAATATGGGTAAAACATGCAATATTGTCACAGTAAAAAATAACTACAGTCAGTGATGGGTTTATTGATGTATTTTGGTGAAGATGAAGTAAAGTACATTGAAATTATAATACCAGGAAGGAAAAGATATGGGAATTGAACTGAATTGAAGGACTTGATTGATGGACTTGTGATTAGTGTGAATAAATTCTGATGAGAGCAACCAGTCTGACAACATCTAACATCGTTTCTGTGCTTCTTTCTCCTGTTCAACAGGACATTATTATCTACTTGCTTGTCCTGGCCACTTGGGACCTGCAATGCATGAGCAGAGTAAGTTGTAGTCGGTCCAATAGTGACATGCCCAAAATATAGGGATGCCAGAGACAATCCTCTGAAATGCCAATTGTAGTTGTAACTCTCAGGCTAAGCCAGATGTACCCGCTGCTGCTAAAGTATGCTAGACCCAGACTCCTCTCCAGACTTTCAGAGAAAATTGGATATTATAGTCAAAGTATGCACTGCCAATATGCTATATACAATATGTACATAGCATGTTGTTCCTTGTGTGAGCGGACCGGGCGTAAGTTCAGTGATCGGTGCACGGTCAGTGGACGTCGTCCCTCGGGGTGCTCTGATGGTTGGGGAGGGAGGTGATGCAATGGTGACATAATTGTGAGGTAAAAAAAGAGACCTTTCTCACTAAAGTCATGAGTATTAGCCCGCTCACGCACACTAGGCCATGGCCTACTTGTGCGCAACACGCAAGTATGCACTCTACTGAGCGCTGATCTAGTTAATTACTTACTGCCTTGTGTTTTACATGTATAAGAAGCAGAATAATATCACTATGCAAACAGGATTTGTTAATTTATGGTTCGAACCATAAATTAACAAATCTTGTTTGCATAGTGATATTAATTTACAGTATGTACTGCACAGTATATCTTCTAGGTATACTGTATATTATACTGTACAATGCCGGTATGAGTGCACTCAGCTTACCTTAAATAACATGCACCATGCATGGAGCAAAGCCTGATTAAGCTTGAATGTAAAGCTTCTAGCATTCAAGCATTTTCAAAATGTCCTTATCTCCGTGGAAGGGAACCAATTCTCTAAATGCCTGCCGAGAAGGATTGGCAGCGACTTGTGGTGAACTGCTGAGCCCACAGCAGGCCAGCTGGGTGCCATCAAATCCTATCCCCACACATTGAACGACGTTTTAAACAAATCAGTGGTGTCTGTCATCTGCAGTAAGACCAAGAGCAAGTGAGTTTATACCCTCATCAGCCATCTGAACACATGCTTGTGGAGATAAGAAAGAGGGTCCTACGTCAGCAGACAGCAGGCACACAAAGGGCTTTCAAACGCTCAACTCAAATACCAAATCGTGTGCAGTCTGTCCAGAGAGAGAGAGTCCGGAATTTAGCAGAGAATAGGCCTACACATGCATCAACTCAATTATTACCCACTAAAGAGACTAAAAGAGAAAACAAAGAGAAAGAGAAAAACAAAATAAGCCAAGAGTGCTAAGCTGAGTTCATTCGAGGTAGAAAAGCGAGAGAGAGAGAAAGAAAGGAGGAAAGAGATCACACCTGTGTGAAGTGAGGGGCACTCTTACCGTAATGCATTATCATTAGAGACAGAATAAAGTGAAAATAGGCCCTGTGCACGAAAAGGAAAGCTCCTCCCCCAACCCCCAGCTTTGAAACTGCCCCTGGCAGCCTGACGATAAGGCAGGTAGATGGGGATTCAAGTGGAGGAGTTTGACGCAGCTCAAAGTGAACTTTACTCGGATTGGATCTCTGGTTTGTCACTGTCTGACCATTCTAGCCTGTGTTTTTAAAGAAAACTGTACAACAATGGGCAAAAATTGGCTTAAATCAAATCATCGATATGGAATGTGCAGCCTAAAATTCTCAATGTCTAAAATTCTCACAAAGCTGGCCATAGGAGGGGCTAGTGCCACTCAGTGACATACTGTATGAGGAGTTGGGCTACTTTTCATCAGGCAAAACGAATGCTTGCAAATACGCCAACAATTATAATTCACATGCATGAATATAATTGCAGTTGCACTGTCCCATGCACCTCAGAATAATTGTTCATTATTATGAGAAATGTTCACAGATGTACATCATTAGTACAGTGAGAACAAAAACACAACAATGTGTGCAGGCTGTATCTTGTAGTTGTCTCTAACGATTTTTAGAGTTCATATGCACACATGAAAGACAATTATTTATTACTGGGAAAGGCATTGAAAAGGATGCTCCTCCAAGTGTCTTCAATTAGCCCTTGACCCACTGGAAGATCAATGGGATGGATGTACAATGTTACGTTTGCTGCTTTCACATGAGAAGGCTAAGAAAGTCATTAACCAACTGAACGTCAGCCTTCACAATGAGACTGCAGTACTGAAGTGCGATCACTAATGCCACTAACACACATCTGTTTGGAATTTCATGCTGACTGATCTTTAAAGATCTTTAAAGTGGGCGGTGGTCATGCTATCAGCAGCTCATTAGTTACACGTGTGTGTGTGTGTGTGTGTGTGTGTGTGTGTGTGTGTGGGTGTGGGTGTGGGTGTGGGTGTGTGTGGGTGTGGGTGTGGGTGTGGGGGGGGGGCTACTGTATATCAGCCTATATGTACAGTTGATCAATATTAATGAGCCCATTAAAGTGTATTGGACTGTGATACTATAACACACACAGTTGTTCATCATTACACATTCAACAAAGCTTGCAAAAGTAATGTCACAAAATACTATTAAAGCTATCGCGTTTTCAAACGACGCTCCTCACTACTAACTATATAAACTGACTCTATGGCCACCTATTTTCTGAGAATGTGGTACATCATTAAAAGCCTGTGTGGTTCCATAATTAGACATCGATCGGCAAATAATAACCCAGTATAATTACAATATAGTATGGGTCTCGTTAGTACTCATATATAATCATGTAAATGTTCCACATTTAATGTACTGCTGCCATAAAAATGGAACATTCATTTGACATACTATCGTGTCCATGGTTTGATGGTGAAGTTGATATTATTATATACAGTTATTGACAGTTAGCCCTGTCTCGTGCTGCTGGTATGAAATGCCTGCATGGTCGCAGGCTTTCATTACATGGTAGCTGGGGTTGGTTGGGCTTGCCATGCCGAGACAGCTGGTACACAAGTTACACAACCCAAAACTTCTCCGGTTTAAAGTTGAATGTGACTGAAATCAATTGCCTGGAAGACAACAGGTTTAGGGAAGAGGATGGAGGAAGATTGGCCTTGGGAGCCAGCAACTCTGAACTATGTAGAACAACATACGTCACAGAAACGTTGAATACAGATTCCAACCCTGATGGAGGAAGGTTCTTCATCAAGAAGAAGCCCATGATGACAGGCCGAGACTACAGATAAACACATTTTAGAGCGAATCCTCATCGCATATAGAGTCTAATACCAGTATTCAAGAATTGTTTGGCAGAAATAAACACACACACACACACACACACACACACACACACACACACACACACACACACACACACACACACACACACACACACACACATACACATACACACACACACACACACACACACACACACACACACACACACACACACACACACACACACACACAGTGTCTGCAGAGTAAGTCTGCCTGATAAGCCATACAACCACAAGTTGTTGTGCTGCATGTGTATTAATTATTTATGGCAATTTGTGTGTTGATCAATAATTGATTTGACCTTGTTGAGGTCCTGTCTCAATGATGTTAGTGCTGCTTTTGCAGGAGTTATCCAAGGCATGTTGAAACTTACCTCAGCAGGGATGCAAACTAATATAACTCATTCAGTCATTACCTTCAACTATGGGGGAAAGAGATGAATTAGTATGGACGGAATACTAACTCTGATCAACTCTCTAAAAGAACTAAAGTAAAGTACCTGATATCCATCGTTCTATCCCTCTACTTCATTTTGAAATCCAAACCATTTCAAACAAGCCTATTCCATATTAATGTGTTCATAAAATAATCATAAAATGAACACAAAGCTCCAGGGTTCTACTTATAACAAGGCCCCATGTTACCTAGTACCACTAACCTAGCACCAGTCATTGATTTAATACTGGAAGAAATGCTGTACGTGGACAATTTGTGAAACAAGAAGTCTAGCTCTTCCATTTTTTTTTTCATCCGGTCAAAAGATGAACCAAAAGTTCATCTTTTGGGCTGCTTCACACCATTCTCTGTGCTAAACACTATACCCAGCCCCTGTAAACTGTCAGGGTATCTAGTCTCTATCCCAATTCTCTATCCCTCTATCTCATTATCCCAATTCTTTTTTTTTGGTTTCAAAAAACACACTCATTAAAACTTCTAATAAAAATAAAGTTAAATAATGAATAAAGACGGCTCATAGCTCAAATCTTTGCTCAAATCGTTGCGAAGCCTCTGCTAAATTGTAAATTGTAGCCTATACAAAGCTACAAAGCTCCATTTTGATTAAGTATTATGTGTGCATGTATGTACAGTATATATTTGTTTATAATCATTTCATTTACAAAGGTCTGTAGACTTGCTTGCCTATATGATTCTGGTAATTCCGGAAAGCCATGCATTGGAGAGGATATCACCGTCCAGACATTCAGATCTTCAGGGTGAATACATAAATGCCAACTCTCCCACGCTGGAGCAACCAATGACATGTTATTCAGTGTGTCTGTATAGAGAACAGGTTGAGTCATGTACATACCGGTACCTGGCTGCATCTCATTTTGTAGATGACGAATAATACTGCCGACAGGACACACTATAGAAGGGCAGTGCCTGCTGGTTTGGGAATAGTGTTCATTAAAAAAAGGTGCTGGAGACGTCTGGTGGGAACAGATTGTAAGTTGGGAACCGCAGGCTACCCTCGATCCCCTCAAGCTATCCTACGCTGGTGCTAACCTCATTTTTAGTTATCACCAAATAGGCAGTGATGGACGTCATGTGTCTCATATCAAAATAGCTGTACAAATTGTTCAAATCATCTGCAGAGGGCACAGTGAGTGAGAATGGGCCTTGTTGTGTCGTTTCCCTTATTTTCTGACCACCTTAACATTTACCTTACCGCAGCTTTTGCATCTCCATCCTTACTAGTCTATGATGTGTGAGTGATGTGAATGTGACTGAGACCCCAGACCAAGCGGTTATGACCAAAGTGGTTCGGCCATGAGCGGCTAAACCGGCATGGCGGAGAAAACTTTTCTAGTTATGCATGTTATTCCCGATGATGCCTCTGAGCACTTTGTTTCAATTTTGAACTGTTTCCATATCTCCCTTAGTGAAGGCAGCCTTCCTCTCCTTGAGATAGCACTTAATTTCTCTAGAGACCGTATGGCTGTTGTTTGGTACATTAATATAATAGTTTTCTCCTCTCAATAAATACTGTATGTAGGTGCTTGGTAATCTCTCAAGAAAAATTCAGCAATAAATACAATAAGATTTCTTTCCCTTTTTTTTGCAGATTGGTCCCAGATGGTGTGCTCAGTTAGATTATCTTCACTGTGAGCAAACACATACCATAAAACATTCACAGAATTGTTATTCACAGTTTGTAAAAGAAACCTGGGTGAAATATTTTTTGCAAGAAAAAAACGATCACAACAAGAGTTCAGTGGTCCTTCTTGGCCAAGGGATTCTGCCAACAGACATACTGTACCATACTGTAGATTCTCCATTCATTGTCAATGATATTTCAATGTTTGTGTCGACAGTACAATAGCTAAATCACTCATTCCTCTCATCATACATTGTACATAATCATACATCATCACATCAGGGGAAAAGAACGTGGTCTAAAGTGCAAAGAGACAATTTGTTTGGGTGGCACAATCACTATTGTGTGTGTAATGGCTACTAATTTGCCGTCGGAGGTCGCATGTTGGACCAATCTTAAATAGGCTATTGGATTGGGCACACCTTAGCTTTCATGTGTGGAGAAAATAAGCTGTTGGCTCTATTTTCATCAGGGTTTTTAGACAGCTGATGGAGGGAAAGCTCCGTAAGCTCCACCCACACAGAAAGCTGTCACGACCAGGTTCCAGGAAAATCGAGCTTCAATTTCTATACACCAGCTGTCTAAAAACAAGGAATAGACGTCAGTAGACAGTGGCTTTCAGCTGCACATGGAATCCCAAGTGTGCCTGTGATGACACAAAGGCGGCATAAACAATTTGTGTGTGTGAGAGAGGGGTCAAAGTCAACAATACAAACAACGCTACTTGTGGATTCATTTATTTTTAATGAATGGCCCTCAGTTTCACCCCACCAAATGACCAGAACTACTTAATATTCAACTGAACCAGAACTCCCATGAGATCCAGCATGGCAATAACTCTATAGGCAATAAATAAATGAATACCTTTGCAAATATGCAATGCCAAGGGATAGTCCGGATTTTTTGAAGTTAAGCTGAATGAAATACTTGACATTAATAGTGGTGTCAACTGTATCAATTGATTTCCAGATGGGATGGTGGGAGTTATGCTCTAGTTTGGGAGAAATATGAAGTCGTTCCGGTCATTTTTTGGAGTCTTTGCTATGTCCAGGCCGGGAATCGAATCCCGGCCTCCCTGTCTCAGGGTGGACATATAAGCCTATAGTAGGGAGCATCCTGCTACTTTTTAAGAGTCTATAGGCCTACCCACATATGCGTCTCCACTGTCCAGTGAGCGGATTATCTCCTTGCCAAGCCCCCCCCCCCCCCCCACACACACACACACACTGTAGAGGGTGTGCATGTGCACATCTTGTTGCTGGGGGTGCTTTTTGATGTTTGTTTTTTCACAAATCACCGAATGCTCCTTTTAACTCATGTACCGGTATGAGCCACATGTGGTTCACAATCCAAACACTAACAACAGAAAGAGAAATTTTAATTACATTCCCCAACTTCCAAGATATTCATTAAAACCCTTGATGTGAAATCAAAGGAATAGTTCAATTCACGCATATTTAATCATTTAATTAGCATCAGGTCGAGATAACTATAATAATATAATAGAAATGAAATCAGTGCTAGAGCTGTAAAAAGCTTGGAGTTCTGCAGGCTAATTATTGTCAATTTGGGGGTCCTTGACATGAAAATGATTAGAAACCACTAATATAGCTTAGCCTAATATTCGTAATGGTACTAGCATGATTGTTATATTACTTGTAGGCTAATATATCGATGATTTTAGTTTACAGTAGCCCACATTGGCCTACATAAAGTATATCAGTGGCTTTCAACCAGTGGTCAGGGGACCACCAGTGGTCCTTGAGATGGTTCCAGGTGGGTCCTAGCCAAGTTGGTCAACCAGATGAAAATTTGTTTAACCATGTAACTCTTGAGAGCATAAAAGCTACTCTCAAGAGTTAAAATATTCATCATGTGAATTAACCCAAGTTTACACAACTAGAGAATGTAGAAGATTAAAGCTCATTTAATGGTCATATTTCCTTCCAGGCGAGCATCTAGCTGCACATTCTAGTGCATTTTGGAAGTGACATTAGTGCATTTTGGATTTTGGCAGTTGGCAACACTGGCCTGCGCCACACCCCCGTAATTTATCCTCTCTCATCATAGAGCTGCGCAGTGACGTCACCGCCCCTGTTCCGGAAGTCTTTTCCCCATTCATTTTTCTCATAGACTTTTCGAAAATAATTTATATCAAGACGATTACGCCACGGCCAAAGCCAACTCAGGTCGTGACAAATCATGACAACAAACACAATATCGTCATATAATATATAATTGGGAAGAAGTAGAAAACGGCATGATACAAGACATTTTGTTTCGTTTTTCATCTTAGAAATTATTTTATTGTCCCAAAAGTTTGTCTGTGTCATCATGATTCGTCACGACTCGACTTGGCTTTGTCCGCGGCGTAATCGTCTTGATATAAATTATTTTTGAAAAGTCTATGAGAAAAATGAATTGGAAAAAAGACTTCCGGAACAGGGGCGGTGACGTCACTGCGCGGCTCTATAGAATGTAAACAGGAAGCACACGGCGGGAAACGCATGTCGTTCGGCCACGAACGGGAATAAAACGCTTCTTTATTGATCTGCTGACTGATACGTCGCACAACCACCCCGTGGGACTCTCTAACATTCGAAGGATCAGGGTAAGCAGCCTACTCTTGACTCTCGTCTGGTTCCGTAGGCTAATATGGCTATCCATTCGCTCACCACTCATCCCAGGGACCACCATTTATTCAGCTATTGAGCCACGGACCACCATTTCAGGACATTTTAGCCCCACAGACCCCCAAACATGAAAGACTTCTCTTTGCTTTTGCCCACAATTCTATCCTGGATCTGGGAAACAAAACAGGCAAAACATACAGAACAAAATGACCATTAATCTTCTAGTTGTGTAGACTTTTAACTCTTGAGAGTGTAAAAATGAAACCAAATGGACCCGCAAGGGTCCATTTGGTTTCATTTTTACGTTCTCAAGAGTTACATCTGGTTAACCAGCTTAGCTGGGGACCACCTGGAACCCTCTCAGGGACCACTGGTGTGTTGAAAACCCCTGTTTTCGTAGTTCTTGACGTGCGCCATCAAGTCAAACAGGGCCGGATTTAGCCAGCCGTACTAGGGTGGGCTGGAAGAATGGCAGGGTGGGCAACTCCAAAGTTTTTTTTATGTGAAGCAGTGGTTTTCAACCTTTTTGACACCAGGGCCCACTATTTATTTGAGCATTTGAGCTACGGAGGACCACCATTTGAGGACATTTTAACCCCACAGACCCCAAAACTAAAGATTTGGAGCTGGGTTTGGGGGAAAACACACTCAAACATACAGATCAATATGATCATTAATCTTCTACATTCTCTGTTGTGTCGACTTGGGACAATTCTGATGACGAATATTTTAACTATTGTGAGTTTAAAAAAATGAAACCAAATGGACCCGCAAGCCACAAGGGTCCATTTGAAACTCTCTCAAGGACCACTGGTGGTCCCCAGACCACTGGTTGAAAACCACTGACATCACCTTTCAATGGGTAGGCAGGATGAACGTTTGGGTGGCCTCTGCCCACCCCTGCCCCGCTCTAGATCCGGCCCTGGGTGCGAGGCACCATACAGTAGAGTGAAAGAAAAGAAAAGTTCAAGGATTTAAAACGCAGGTGTTTCTTAATGCCCCCCTATCTGCATCAGAGCCTAGACAGAGTTACGACATCTACCTTCACTCCATGTGGCCAGTCTAATGGCGACTTATTATTCCAAAATGGTGACAACAAAATGCTACAAATTCTGACCTGGAGGTGGGCATATATAGCTTTCTCTTGTTTACAATGGTAGCCACCTGGACATGTTTTCATGAAATAACTGGGCAGCTCGTGGGCATTGAGAATGGAGACAGCAAATAAGGGCAAGTCCTGGATACTGACTGGAAGCAGGCAGAAATTGTGCTGATCTCGTTAAAAACCATGTATTTCCAACTCCAGTTTGTCCCTATTGCGGCTGCATGACCAGCAACTCGACCGCCCAGTTTCTCACCCCTCAATATCGCAACTCCCGACACTAGATGGCTCTGGGCTAATTTGTACCTTTGCGCTTACCGTCGTGTGTTGACTCCGTCTCCTCTCTGTTCTGTTGCTATAGCTACGCTACCAAACAAAACTAGAACAAACTAAACACCGCGTTGTGTCGTGAAAATTCTGCATGACTCTAGCGACGAGGAACTATCATTTGATTCATTTACAGTGTGAATGAGTTGCAGGATCATTTATTCTGCTGTCGAAGTAGTCATTGAGTTACACACATGGATGTTGTCATTCTGCAGTACCTGGCCAAGGCAAAAGAGCACAAAGGTATTATAATTTATTTTAATATGCAGACATGTCATCATTAGCTGTGGTCCATAACTTTCAACTTTTTTTTCATACCTAGGGCCCACTATTTATTCAGCATTTGGCATTTTAGCCCCACAGATCTAGCCATGCATCACATGTCATGTTTCAGGGCTACCAAAGTTTTCTTCTGTTTTTATCTACATTTTTTTTTAAGTCTACAATGGCAGACAAACCTAGTTGTGTAGATTTGGGATAATTCAGATGATGAATAATTTAACTCTTGAGAGTGTAAAAATGAAACCAAATGGACCCTTGCGGGTCCATTTGGTTTCATTTTTACGCTCTCAAAGAGTTACATCTGGTTAACCAACTTTCCTTCATTTACCTGGGGACCACTTCAAGACCACTGGTGGTCCCCGGACCACCTGCTGAACTTTGGTCTTTGGGGGCCACTCTGTACATGATGCATTCATATAGCGCCTTTATCCAGAGCGCTTTATATAGATTATGCATCAGTCAGTCACCCAATAGGTCATACTTTTATGGCGGCGGAAACCATGCAAGGCACAACCAGCACGTCAGGAGCAATTAGGAGTTCAGTGATCAAGGAAATTTAGACACTAACTCTGGTGGAGCCCCAGGGGTTCCAGGCGTTCCCCAGCTAAATGATAGTACACACACACACACACACACACACACACACACCACACACACACACACACACACACACACACACACACACACACACACACACACACACGCATTCATAGTTCTTACTCTTAGGGTGGCTGAAATCATGCAAGGCACAATCAGCTCTATATCTTTGTATGTGCAACAACTTCTTGGGCAAGACACTGATTAATGGCTCCATTTGCACTGAGTATTGTTGTATAATAGGTCTCTAACTAACTCTTATTTTCATAAACAATTCATCGGCTGATTATTCGATTATTAACGATTACTCGGATTGACTAATCACCTTAAAATATATACAGTACTTTAGACATGTTCTAAATAACAACAAATACATTTGACTAGCTGCTGATTATACTGCTGCTAATCACACAAACACATTTGTAAAATAATTAAAGCAACTCATGGTGTCTTTAGGCTTTTTCTGACTGCATACATTTGATTAAAGAATATGCTAGCTGCGTGTCAGTCAAAAAGCACCAGTTCTCTTCCAAACTCGCATAAATGTGAAAGCCTTATGTTTTGTTCTTGATAATATAATCAGGGTTATGTGTCATATGTACATGTACAACTATCATCAGATTGTAGAGGTGGCTCACTGGTCTTTGTTTAGTGACTGATAAAGCTGGAAAAAACACGGTTAAGTGGGGAAACACCCCTGATAAATTACAAAAACTCCAGTGATTACTTCATGATCCGATTAAGCGATGACTAAGTTATTTGACAGCTAATGAAATTATCGATTTGATTATGATTCATCATAATCTTCATTCATTAATCGTTGTTCCCCCTATTGTGTACCATTTGGTATTCTCTAAAAGTATTCTTACATGACTTTTTTGTTATTCACTTTGTTAATGCTTTTAGACCCTGGAGGTGTGGAAGCAGCCTACCGCCTCTTCAGGGACGCAGCTGTTCTGGGAGATGGAACGACAACAACATCCAAACAAACGGCGCGCTGCTGCTTCTCCCCAGAGCTGCTTGTTCTGTGTGCCGAGGAGGCGCTGCAGGTGACAACCAGGACACACATACATTCTCAGGGGTTGACACTAAGGTCTCCGAGGCACTTGCCCATCGGGCAAGTGCAAGTCAGGTTCTACTTGCCCTCAGGTCATGGTCACTTGCCCCCCAGGTTCCAGGTGGTCCCCAGTTAAGTTGGTTATTAACCAGATGTAACTCTTGAGAACGTAAAAATGAAACCAAATGGACCCTTGCGGGTCCATTTGGTTTCATTTTTACACTCTCAAGAGTTAAATTCATCATCTTAATTAGCCCAGGTCTACACTGTAGAAGATTAATGGTCATTTTGATGTGTTAATTTGCCTGTTTTGTTTCCCAAATCCAGCCTGGAATTGTGGATATCTAGAAAGCAGGGAAAGACACAGAGGCAGAGTGCAATGAATGCCTTCAAGACAAATTTATCTTGTGTTGTTTTATAGTGCACTAAGTTGCACACTTGCCCGATCGGGCAACCAGGTAGCAGTCTTCACTTGCCCCACAATTTTTTTTTACTTGCCCCGGGCAAGCGGGCAAGTGTTAGTGTCAAGCCCTGCATTCTGATTGGGCTCTTAATGTTTATTTCGAAGAAGACATGGGCATGGGGGGGCTCTGTCCTGACTGCCCCACCAAACATGATGGCATGCAAAATAAGCCAAATTTCAAACATATTTAAAAATACAGTGCTTATAATTCAAATGATTTGAAATACTATACTACTTACTAACGACAGTTGTGGCACCACTAAACCTTTATGCATGCCGCGTGCCTGTTACAACTTCAACAACTGATATTTTGTACAGAAGTATACAGTAGAATGCCAACTACTAACATACATTAAGTGTAGTCTGTGTGGGTGGGTCAAGTCATTGTTTTGACTGATCACTGGTTCCCAAACCCCCAAGTTGACACTTATTAGCCCGCAGACCCCATTTGAAAAGGTATGACATGCAGGGACACCCAGTAGCGGCTACGGATCTCCATTTTATGGCATTATAATCAGGGGTTGACACTAAGGTCTCCGAGGCACTTGCCCATTGGGCAAGTGCAAGTCGGGTTCTACTTGCCCTCAGGTCATGGTCACTTGCCCCCCAAACATATATTGTAAATTTTGCATTTAAGTTTACTTCCTACTTGGGGGCTCTAAGCCAGGGATTTTCAACCCCTGGCTTAGACCACTTAGACCACTGGTGGTCCGGGGACCACCAGTGGTCCTTGAGAGGGTTCCAGGTGGTCCCCAGCTAAGTTGTTTAACCAGATGTAACTCTTGAGAATGTAAAAATGAAACCAAATGGTCCATTTGGTTTCATTTTTACACTCTCAAGAGTTAAAATTCATCATCTTAATTAGCCCAGGTCTACACAACTAGAGAATGTAGAGGATTAATGGCCATTTTTATCTGTATGTTAATTTGCCTGTTTTGTTTCCCAAATCCAGCCTGGAATTGTGGACAGCTAGAAAGCAGGGAAAGACACAGAGGCAGAGTGCAATGACCACCTTCAAGACAAATTTATCTTGTGTTGTGTTATAGTGCACTATGTCGCACACTTGCCCAATCGGGCAACCAGGTAGCAGTCTTCACTTGCCCCACCATTTTTTTTACTTGCCCCGGGCAAGCGGGCAAGTGTTAGTGTCAAGCCCTGATATGTCTGGGAGCAGGGACCCCAATTTGTATTGTAAAATCAATATTAATTTAACTCCATGTGTACATTGAGTTACAGATCCTATTACTATCCTTTAGCTTGGTGACCCCCTGGAACCCCTTCAAGGACCCCTGGGGACCCCTTCGAGAACCAATGACATAGATTAACTTGACACTGAATAAAAATGCCATACCCAGAAATAAATCCCCCCTTTTGGGAGTGGTGATGCATACATGAACATGACCTGGGACTGAATGTTCTGTTGTGTTAGGCAGAGAGACTGACTGACTGTTGCTCTTAATGTGAATCATTCCCGGGGCTGCATGGCTGGCTGTGGTATTTAAGACATGATGCTTCAAACAGCGCACTGACATGACACATCTGACTTTTAGAAACAAAAAAGGATCAAGGCCAATATCCTCCCTTGAAGCGCAGTGAAACATGCTGCACTTTGACCAGAAGGAATGTAAATGAACAAGTCCCACTGACTGGCTTAGATACACAGAATCTAGTGATCCTCCTGCTAATTGGATAGAAGATCTAGCCAGTGCCTGGCAGCGATAACATTATGTGACCTCTTTAGCGTACATCGGGTAATATTCTTGGAACGAATAGCAGAACTCTATTTCTTCTTTGCTTTTCTTTTGGGGTTATATTTTCCCAATACAGGTTTTGACTGTGTCTACCAGTGGTTTCCAACCATATTGCCGCCAGGGCCCACTATTTATTTGACGTTTAAGCAATAAAGCTTAGAGGATACTAGGATAGGGAATACTAGTAGTGTACAAATGGTGAACATAGATTGATTTATGCCCTTTTTGAGGAGTGCTAGCTTTTTGTCTCCACAGCACACATCTCATATTTGCCATTGATGATGAAAGGAAAATGTACGTCATATTCTATGTACAGTAGGCAAGCATGTTGGCCTACATACAATATGACGTACATTCAGGAGCGGATATAACATTTCCCAATCGGGGGGGGTTGGAGAAAATGGTATGGGGGCAGCTTCATCACCCGTGTCGCCACGGGCCATGAAGCTGCACCCATACCATTTTCAGTTACAGGACTTTTATTAGACAAGTAAGCATCAATAATAACATCAGTTGTTGTTGAAGTTGCAACAGACACGCAGCATGCATAAAGCTAAAGGTCTGACTCGGAGAGCTTTCTGTTTTCAGTGATGAAATGGTGTAGTGGTGAGACGATGGTTAGTCAAATACTTCTAAATATAAGCACTGAAAGATCTTGGGTTGTTTTGGATGCCATCATGTTTGGTGGGGCAGTCTGGGCATTTGGGGGGGAATAGAGATGCCCAGTGACGTCACAAGCCCTGTTCCACTAGTGGATTCCTCATTCATTTTCCTCATAGACTTTTCGAAAATAGTTAATAAAAACACCATTGTGCCGCGGCCAAAGCCAACTCGGGTTGTGACAAATCATGACAACAAACACATATCATATCTCAATCGTCGATCAATATATATAATTGAAGAAGTAGAAAACAATATTACTGATACAAGACTTTTTGTTTCGTTTTTCATCTTAGAAATTATTTTATTTATTGTCATCCTCAAATTGTGTGTGTCATCATGATTCTCACTGGCGTCGCGCGCAATGATAATCGTCTTGATATAAATTATTTTCGAAAAGTCTATGAGAAAAATGAATGGGGAATCCACTAGTGGAACAGGGGCGGTGACGTCACTGCAAATCTCTATTGCACCCCCATGTCCATGCCTAGGTCCGCCCCTGCGTACATTCAATCACATGAATTCAGTTGTTGAATGAATCATGAGATGATATAGGATGAAGTGCAATGTTAATGGAGCGATCTTCACCTTACATGGGTGTGGGTAGTGTTTCTCAAGGGGTGTGGCACGGCACAATAATGTGACTTGGGTTATGCATACAGTAGATGTGCTGTGAGAATTGCATTCCATAGGTGTTAGCATGGCTAAAGCTCGACCAAATCAGCTGTTGTCAAAAAACGTGTCACAGTAGCAGCAGCTGATTCAGTCTGCCTTTAGACCAAACTTAAACCAAACTTCACACATTTAGTTACAAATTAGTCCATTTGCCTACAGTATGTATGCTTTATCTAGCATGTGATATATATAACTAGGGGGTTGACATGATGCTGAATCCATTCCAAGCATTGTTTTGGTTTGGGGAAAAAAAAAATGGGCTGAAAATGGCCATGATACTTGCCCAAATTTGCTGTTCTTGGTCCAAGGAGCGCTTTCTGAGCAAAGCATGTCATGTCTAAACTTATAGTTAGACAATTTGACTTTTCTTTTGCATTCTATAGGTTATTAAAGGTATGGCCACATTATGCCAATTCTAAAAAAAAAAAAAAAAAAAAAAAAAAAAAACTCCTCATCATCCAGCAGTTTCTACATGCTGGGTACTCCTACTCACCATTTCTAACACAAAACCTTTGTGTCTCAACATCTGGGTTCACAGTGGCGGTATATGGGCTGGCAAGGCGATTCAATTATCGATTGAAAATAAATGGAGTGCCACCTAATGCATCCTATAATGGTGATAACTGAGTCTAACCGCCTTAGGGCTAAAACAGCCGTGGGACAGTTGGTCTAAAATGGTGAGGAGGGGGAGAGTTGTCCTTACTTACACCCTGTGTGTTCTCTCCCTGCAGTGGCTGCTATAGAATCTAGTACTAATTCTCCATACTGAGGATCTGTTTATTTTGTCCTCCGGCATGATACGTCTCCTGCTGTGACGCCTCCTGATATGCTTTCAGTATAGTCTAGAAATGGAAATGGTCTCCGTGGACATTGCAAATTCCTCATTTTTAAGATGTTAAGAACATTACATAATTTACTGTGTTAGCAGTGTCTCCACAGTTGTACAGTACAGTATGTTGTATGCACTGGTGAATTTCTGAAATTAACTATCATTGTACATCTATGGTTTTGCCTATATTAAGGAGCAAAGCCTAGTATTCACTATAGTTTTAACTGCCCTAGGGCAGAAGGATTGGCATATTCGGCAGTACTATAGACTTCTATCAGCTTCATAAGTTATCTATAGGCCAATGGTATCTTTGTTGCACTGTTTTGCACAAAGTGAAACAAAGATAGAAAGCACTGCACATTTATTTCCAGCCTTTTACTCAGCCCCTGCATATAAGCTATTAAAATATGCAAATATTTTGTGGTCAAATTTGTTTTCATGTGTAAAAAAAAGGGGGAAATGGAGGAAAATAAGACATGCATTAGAGCACTTCCAAACCTCTCAATAATGTATTAAAAGCATGGGCGTCGTTTTGTTTCCCAGGGGATGACCAAGCACCCCCCCCCCCCCCCCCAGCGTTCAACAGCAAATTCAGTTATGGATGTTATGCATATTTTACTCCACCGCTGATTTTATTATGCAGACTGATCTGATTTTGTTGTCAAGAAGTGCATCTCAATTGCCGCCCCTCCATCTGCAGGGTGAAATCTGACACCTGCTTGTTCTAGTCTATAATTATCAACCACTTTCAACCTTTTGGTCCTATTTTTGGAAATGTCAGCAGATAAATTAACATTTTTATTTTCAAACGTGGCGAATAGTGATCAACAAGTCGCTCCGTTGGCTTCTGAAATTATGCCTCTAATTAGACAACTGCTGGTGAACATACTGTGTACAGTATGACATTTGGTTATCTAGTGCAGGGGGTTTCAAAAGGGAGTCTGTGGACTACTGCTAGTCCACGAAGGCATTGCGTGTCGTATGTGAACATACACAGAAATGTAGCGAATTCTACAGAACAGCACACTAAAGGTTTGAACAATGTTCTGTGGAAGTGAGTCAATGTTGTCTGTTACTGAGAAGCCCGATCGGGGTTAAAAAAAAAAAAAAAGAAATCCACAGAAAAAGGGAGTTAGAATCACAAGAAAGCTTGCCTGATTGAGTCATCATTCTTTTGAAAATGAATGTGCCCATATAATGTCATCTTGTATCTGTATATCAGTTGAGTTTAATTGAAGATTGGATACAGTGGATTAACCGTGGTCCCTGGTTTACAATCAGTTGAAACCCCCTGATCTGCAGCATGTGACTGTTTTGTTTTGTGGTGCTTGTGTTTCAGCTGGGGCGTGGTGAGATAAGCACAGCGTGTCTGAAGATGTACTTTGAAGGTCAACCGCCGGCTAATCAATTCTTGTCTCGAGCCTACCTCTGTGAGGGCCAGCTGACAATGTCCCAGGCGTCCACCGGGAGTGTTGTGGTAAGCATAAGCCTGGGAAGACTTTGCAGTAGATCTACGTCTCTCTTAGCATTATCAAATAATACTTGTGTGCTGCCATTGAAGTTGGTCTACGTTGCTTTACGTCGCTCGTTCAAGGTTCAAGGTTCAAGGTTTCTTTTATTAGCCATTTCAACAAGTTGAATTGGAATTTGTCTTGCTCATATGACCATGGTTTTCTCCACTCAAAGCGCCCTATCTGTCGTATGTCAAGTTGCAGATTACAAAGACACCTCCTGACTCCTAACAAATCTTGTGAGAATTTGTTGGCGGGATAAACAATACTAACAAACAAAGAGAGATTTGTCCTGATTTGTTTCGCTAATAGAAGCCATTTTAGTATGAATATGTCGTAAATATTATATGCCTTTTGATCGGGTCCAGTATTTCGTTAAGTGTCCATGGAGTTGAGGAATAAAAGTTGTGTTCATGTTTATTCTATCATTGGAAATGAATAGACTCCATCATTGTTTCGGTCTCCTAATATTGTACCCGGCCCCTTCATCTAGAGTCAGGAAGCAAAGTAAGTTTGCCCCTCTTGCCATTGGCCTCTTGGCCTACGATATGCTGCAAGTATCGCTGGACCACATTGGCCGACACTTTAAATATGCACACCTCCAGTAGGGCAATCTCCCTATATTTTCTCTTTTTTTGAATTGGTCTGTTATAGCGCCACCCATTCTCTGACTGAGGATCACTTGTTTCTAGTTGTGCTTTTGCAGTGTTCTCATGCGTTTTTAGTTGAACAGACTGAAACTGTTCCTCTGGGACAATAGAGGCAGATTATGATTACGATCTCAGACACAGCTGGAATGATTGTGGTCAACCTCTGCATGCATTTGTCCCAGTAGACCAATTTTCTTCAATTTGGCCATATGGTGGTGTTGTATCGGGCCACATAAAGGGCCTACACAATCATAGGTCGGTTATAAAGATTGATTGTGTGACCGTTATAAAATCGATCTGCTCTCTGGATTCCTCGGTTCATCACGCCGTGTCTCCATACATACAGTAGGTTATGCACATTTCCACACTTTTTGCTACTACAGTAGTACGGTATTCCTACAGTGCTACTCCTCTGATAAACGCGTATCATTCCGAATGGCAATAATAAAAACATGTACACTTGAGACCTATTTTACACCCCGAGTCTAAACAATCCAGTGCCAGAAGTGCACTCATACCTGTCATCACAAATGCCGCTGTTTATTACATAAACTTAATTTCTTCACCGTATAATTTGCAAATGGTCTTATTGGTCATGCAACAATGACTGCCAGACAGGCATATGCAGGGGTTGACACTAAGGTCTCCGAGGCACTTGCCCATCGGGCAAGTGCAAGTCTGGTTCTACTTGCCCTCAGGTCATGGTCACTTGCCCCCCAGGTTCCAGGTGGTCCCCAGTTAAGTTGGTTAACCAGATGTAACTCTTGAGAACGTAATAATGAAACCAAATGGACCCTTGCGGGTCCATTTGGTTTCATTTTTACACTCTCAAGAGTTAAAATTCATCATCTTAATTAGCCCAGGTCTACACTGTAGAAGACTAATGGTCATGTTGATGTGTTAATTTGCCTGTTTTGTTTCCCAAATCCAGCCTGGAATTGTGGATAGCTAGAAAGCAGTGAAAGACACAGAGGCAGAGTGCAATGACTGCCTTCAAGACAAATGTATCTTGTGTTGTGTTATAGTGCACTAAGTTGCACACTTGCCCGATCGGGCAACCAGGTAGCAGTCTTCACTTGCCCCACCATTTTTTTTTACTTGCCCCGGGCAAGCGGGCAAGTGTTAGTGTCAAGCCCTGCATATGACATTCCTTGCTATTAGCCTGGCGTTGTGCGAGCAGTAGCACCCCTTTCGGGCACTCAAGTATTTGTTATTCTTTATGTTTTTAGAGCATTGTTTTGAATAAATGACTAAATGGCAGCACAGATTGAATGGTAGATGGAGCTTGTTTGATGCAGTATTTGCTCTTTCCTTTCCCCATCTCAGGAGGACTTTGAAACGGCTGCACTGTGCTTCCTGAAGGCGATTGACATATCAAAGGACAATCCAAGGTATGCAATCTGGCATTAACTTAGCTTGGCATTCCCTTTCCCATCAAATTGTGCGAGTTCGGGGAGTTGAATAATTTATCTGCATATCGTCTTTCACATTGTCTGTCAGCAGGAGTAGCAGTAATATTTGAACGCACCACTAAGTAAAAGGAATTGTAGAAGAAAAGTGTGTGCAGTTGGAAGGAGGAGAATGTCATGTTCATTGAGTTCAGAAGATATTTTCTGGGCCATTGAAGACTACAACAACACTTTCTTTCCCCACCAAACAAAACAAGGCACCTAATAAAATGAGTGCTACCAAAGCCATGCTTTCATGTACATTATATCAATGAAGGAATATATTATATTAAAAGAAGATGGTGTTTTCACTGTCAAACAACAACACTTTTTAATATAGCATCATACATCCTTCAGACTATCTATCATTGTGTAGGGAAGAGCGAAAAAGCACTGACAGAAGCTTGCTATGTTTTATTGAACTGACAAAATATACCATATAGTAATTAGACACCTAGACCAAGATATACCATATACTAATTAAACGCACTTCTCCTGACCTTTCCGTTCCGGGCTCTGGAGATTGTACATTGGTAAACGAGAAACAATCTCATGGGGGTGAAATTGGGAAACACAAAGACGTAACAATTAAGAACCATCAAACATAAACCTGTGTCTTGAGACAAAAGGCTCTCTGGCTGCTCCTCTACCTAATGAACTCATAATATGTGAAGAGAGGCTGAGGGAATGTTCCCAATTAGGATAACAGCAGAAGGGAATACATACAGTATCTATCTCATGTAGTCCAGACTAATGCACAGCAGCACACTCTCTGGTGAATAAATTAGTGATATGCAAACAATCTCTCCCCCACAACCCAACACCCTCGTTATTTTTTTTTTTCTCTCACCCTTTCTTTCTCTCAAACTGGCTAGAATATATAGATTCTATAAATATTTTATTTCTCATCTGGAAATGGTAGCGGATTCTCTCCCGTGACTCATTGAGCTGTGGTTAATAGATTTGCAATGCTCATTTGCCATTTCAGACAGGTTTCCATCCAAACGTTGACACTTGGGATAAATTGGTTGGGTTAATTGAGATGTACCGAGACACTGGGACTGCTCATCTGCATAACGTGCAGCCGTATCAATAATCTGTTGGGGCTCCTTTTCGCTGCTCCCGTTATCTAGTTTTCTTCTTTCTTAAGTTTTCCGGTTAATTCTCAGCTCACACTGCTAAAATGCATAACATCACCAAATGAAAACAAGACCGAGAAATAACAAAATCGAAACAAACGTCCAACGTCATTTGTAGTCCTACGTCACGTCCCGGTCCAAGTGGCACCGGCTCCCGTCCGCTTAATGTTAATGTTAACTGGTAAAATGAGACTTTAGTGGTTGTTCTGGTCTCGTCCCCCACAGACCCAGAAGTATCTCTCTAGGGGCGCATACATCACAGCTTAACCCATTGTGTCCTGTCTAGATTTCTAGTTTCTGAATAACATAATATTTAAGATTTGCACCACGTTTCACGATTTTTCAAAATAGCAGAGATACAAGCTATAGCGCGCACTCGGTGGCGCGCTATGAGCTTGTAGATCTGCTATTTTTCAGTAGTTAAAACATAATGCTTAGAACACCCAAACATGTTCAGTACACTGGTTAAAAGGGTTAAATACTGAAATGAAGGGAGATCATGGTTTTATTAACAGCTTGAATACGGTGCAGGGATTACATGGTAATAATGGAATAATATGGAAGTGTGCCATGTCTGCCATTGCAATGCATTTGCCCTTTATTTCCCAGAACCCTTTGCATGCTAGTGCAACAGATTCCCTATGGATAGCACATTTTTTTGTTGTAAGAAAAAACAAAACAGTGGAAAGAAACATAGCAAGAAGGAGAATGCCCACCCCAACCCTTCCCCGGAAAGGTAAACTATGCAGCTCTCACAGCCCTATATTGTCCAAAGCACCGTTTGATAACAAGGGTTATTGAAAAGTCAACCCCAGGGAAAGAACCTTCCATATACAGGTATCTTACACTATGAAACATACTCGCAAGGGTCCATTTGGTTTCATTTTTATGCTCTCAAAGAGTTACATCTGGTTAACCAACTTTTCATCTGGTTAACCAACTTAGCTGGGGACCACCTGGAACCCTCTCAAGGACCACTGGTGGTCCCCGGACCACTGGTTGAAGACCACTGCCTTACAGTGTACAATATGTTTTCCAGAGTACAGTAAGATGAGAGTTTGTTCAGTCCCATGGAATTCTAAGTCTTACAGATTTCTGTTCCATTACTTTCATTTATTTGTTTTATTTTTTTCCCCCAGGTATCATTTCCTGGTCTTCAACGCCTCAGTGCTGTACTTCCAGGCAGCGCGGCCTCTCCTGCGTCGGGGTGTGCGTCCGCGCCTGGTGCCGTCCCTCCGACAGGTGGTCAGAGCTCTGGAGGAGGTGGAGGAGGAAGACCTGGACTGGAGGGCTCAGCTCATGATGCAAGTGTCTTTGTTGTGATCTTGTTGTACTGTTGCCAACTGCCAAAATAGCACTAGTGGCACTTCACAAAATGCACTAGAATGCACTAGAGCAGGTGGTTTTCAACCATTTTCATACCAGGCCCCACTCATTTATTCTGCTTTTTAGCCACAGGGGACCACCATTTGAAGTTGAGTTTAGTCTATTGGACTAATCTAGGAGAACTAACTGGCAAAAATGTTGGTCAAATAACAATTCTTCTACATTTTCTAAATGTGTAGAGTAGATTCTTGAAAATTATAGCTAATTGACATGTTTAAATGTAATTTAACTCTTGAGAGTGTAAAATAATCCCCCTAAGATATCATTTTACGCTCTCAATAGTTACAGATCTGTAAGGGTCCATTTGGTTACCAATGGTCCTTTCTAGGAAGGAAGGAGGACTCTATCATAGGAGGAAAAATGGTAAAACGAGGGTTTTATCTCTGGCGCCTGTTAACCAATTTTGCCCCAACTCACTAGCAAAAAAGCATTAGATATTCCGCCAGGAGATGGTCACTCATTTTGGCACTAGGGGGGTTTGGCACGTGGGAAAAAAGCTAAATATAGCGACAACTTGGTGTGTAAAAATAGATTTTGCAAGCACCTGACAAGGCATCACGGTAAAGCTTTTATGTTTCAAAATGGCACGTTGGACAGACAAACCACACTTGGGATAAAATGTTTACTGTCCATCCTCTACAAACGGACTGTATGTTTTCAGCCCACTGTTTCCGCTTATACTGTATTTGGATGGTATTCTATCAATGTGCCATTTCTTTTAACTATAGTTGCAGATTAGGCACAACGTTTATCCGTCTCTCTTTTCTGCAAGCTGCAAGGCAGCAGCGCCACAGCTGAAAGCAATACATCTATTAAGGATTAATATATTAAATCTCTCATTTCATGAGTTCAGAATGTGCTGCTTAGCCTACGCCTGACAGAATTCTTTGTAACTAAATGTGGAAATAATATAGATTTTGTTCTTAACAAATTACCAAGATTTAACGAGGAAAAAAAGCTTGTTTGGCTTGTTTAGAAAAAGTGTCTGTCTCAGGATGTGTCAATCATGTATCAGGCTTCGGGCTGGACTTGTTCTCGGTCTGGGAAGGGCAGAGCTCAGCATTTCAGGCCCGATATAAGGTCTAATGCATGACATATCATGACATATGTAAAAGGGCGCTATATAAATTTACCCTTTTATTCACCATTTACTATGCCAAATACCCACACAGGTAAGTTTGACTGCTGTTCTACTGTGAACGGAGGGATTTCATCAGTAAGATAACTTTCTGCTCTTCATTTCTCTTTGCAGCCTCCTGGTTGAGTGCCTTGTGGACTCTGGCAACACAAAGGATGCATGTAGCTTCGCCAAAGATACAGAAGATTTCATCAAGTTGAATCATCTCCTTCATTTGTATCCGAAATTATTCACCCTGGTGGTAAACAACTCTTCATTTTTCCCCTGTATAATGTTCTGCACAGTGTGTTCCAGTAAGAAAGTGACAACACTAGCGCTTCTAACAATGGAATGTAGAAGTGCTCTTTCTAATTCAAAGGGATAGTTAACAATGTTTGGACCACAGCACCCCACTTTGTGGCAAGATCAAAGCATAATCGTTGCCACTCTCCGCTTTTACGGCTCTGGCTCTGTAGAACTTTTGTTGGTTAAACTCCTTCCCTGCTGTTCTGGTGGCTTCAAAATGTCATTCCCAGCTAGAGATTTCAACCTCCTATTTGAAGCGAGACTGGCAAAATTAATGCTCTCCCAGGAACACAGAAACTATTCAGAAGTGCACAATAAAAGCATTGTCAGTGAACAAATCAGCTAAAATGGTACTGGGCGATCGACAATTATTTCTATTAACCGTTGAAGAACTTTTTTTTTTTGACCTAAAAATATTACCAAATTTTTTTTTTGACCATTGAAGAACCATTTTACTGACGATTTACAACATCACTCCTCTATCTCTATAGGTTCGACACAAGCTCTTTGAAACAGACTTCCATGACATGACTCAGCAATGCACTGTCATTTACAAAATGCAGCAACTTAAAGAGTAAGTGACCTTGATTTTTATTTTTCCTTTAAAGTTTTTGTTGAGTGGTCTTGGTTGGTTGGGTTTTTTTATAATTGTTCCTGGAAAAAAGCATTTTGTGGCAATTGTTTGTGGCACAATTGTTCTAATCCAGGGATTCTCAACAAACTTGGGTTTCTAAATCCTATTTTTCTTTTTTTTTTAACTCATAGGTCCTATTCTAATAGAAGCACAATAACAAATACTCTTTCATAATGTTTACTATTTTAGTTTTTAGCTTATCCACTGACCTGGCAAACACAGAGCATATGGTGCTGCAGCGTTGGTTCCAGTCAAACGAAGATTGAATCCACCTGTTTTCCGAAAATCCATAATCCTTATTCCTAATTCTTATCGCTAATCCCGATTATATCGTTATACAGTACATGCGAAAATTTCAAGTCGTCCTTGGGACCAAAACTAAGGGTATTGTAGCCACCAAATTACGGGATATTTTTTGGGTGGGTTCCAAGTGAAGAACTCCTGTCCTAAACTGGTGCTGTGTGGGTGTTTTATAGAATTTTGTGTTAATGGCATCCCTCCTAATCTAGATACCAGTTGAGTTCACACGGTTCACAAACCCAACGCTGCTCCAAGGTTCCATAATGAACATCAAGGCTATAGCATAAAGGCCTTCTGATGTGCAGAGAATGCATTTACACGGCCTGCCATGCCATACGAGGCGATATAGGATTAACAGTGGTTGTGTTTATTGTCTTTGCTGCGTTGCTCCTAAAGCTTTTGCTTCTGTAAAGCCAACTGGGAGCCTCACTGGTAGTACTGGAGCCGGGTCATCGGGGCAGTCTTGGTCAATATTACTTAGGAAAGTAACTTCTTTACTTTACTCGTTACCCCTTAGACAAAGTAATATCATTACTTTACTTATTACTGGAATCGAAGAGTAATATATTACATATTACATTATTACTTTCCTGAAAACAAAGCCAACAAAATCCGACATTGTAAATGTCTTTCTTAGACGAAAAAATAAAAAACCTTGAATCACAAAACAGACCTGCAGCTAAGGTCTGTTTTCACAATTGTTTTCAAAGACAGTGGAGGTCTTGTATTTAAAAATAAAATACAAAATAAAGCAGCAAGCGATTTGTAGTGTACATAACTGTGCGCAGGATGCAGCGTGTGGACTGGATCTACAATCTAGTGCACATCTCTGTTGTTACAGTAAGTCAATAGCTTGTAAATCTGTTCTATTTTTGCATGCAACAACAAGCTCATTTTAAAAAAGTAACTTGGCGTTACTTGCAAAGTAATGCGTTACTTATTACCCATTTTTGCAGAGTAATCTCGTCACTTTACTTTTTGGAGCAAAAGTAATAATATTACAGTAATATGTAATCTAAAATTAGTTACTGCCCAACACTGGTCATCGGGGCAGTCATATACTGCCATTAGTGATTAAGCATGGCTTATGCATGGTGGTTAACACAATGAGAGCCAGTTCATTCATTTATTCAAATTAGATCTTTCTTTAATTTTATTCAATTTGTTAATTATTATTATTGTTTTTACATAGCCTCCACACGGGGCCGACCCTCAATTGTCCTTATTCTCTTCAACATTAGACGAACTTTATATTACACATGACAAAAGAAAAAGCATCTCAATATATCATATACAATATGATATAAAATAAGAAGAATCACGCATAAGAACATAAAACATCTACATAATCAAGCTATGCATACATACAACAGTATATAGAGCTATTTTTACATAAAAGTGCTATAAGTCTACATAAACTGCTATGTGAATCTACATAAAAGTGCTATCTAAGATACATGAGTCAAGACTTTTCATTTGCCTGCGTCAGGTTGAGGTTAGGGCAAGTGCTACTGCAAGACCTACCTCTGAAGAGGTACGACGTCAGGCTGTGGTGAAAGATTAGGAGTGCAGTTCCTATTGCAAACCCCTGCCGAATGCCTCACAAGGTCCAGCTGTAGGAAATAAAGGCATAACATCAGGGCTTGACACTAACACTTGCCCGCTTGCTCGGGGCAAGTAAAAAAAATGGTGGGGCAAGTGAAGACTGCTACCTGGTTGCCCGATCAGGCAAGTGTGCAACTTAGTGCACTATAACACAACACAAGATAAATTTGTCTTGAAGGCAGTCATTGCCTCTGTGTCTTTCCCTGCTTTCTAGCTATCCACAATTCCAGGCTGGATTTGGGAAACAAAACAGGCAAATTAACACATCAAAATGACCATTAATCTTCTACAGTGTAGACCTGGGCTAATTACGATGATGAATTTTAACTCTTGAGAGTGTAAAAATGAAACCAAATGGACCCGCAAGGGTCCATTTGGTTAACCAACTTAACTGGGGACCACCTGGAACCTGGGGAGCAAGTGACCATGACCTGAGGGCAAGTAGAACCTGACTTGCACTTGCCCATCGGGCAAGTGCCTCGGAGACCTTAGTGTCAACCCCTGAACATGACTCATAACCGCTTCATTCATCATCGTCTTCGTCATCATCTTCACAATTGCATGGGCTACGTGGGGTTTATTCAGTGATTAATGATTTTGTGTTTGAGTGTGTTGAGTGCGTGAGCGTGAATTCATGCATAAACACAAGGTTGGCGTTTCTCCTGGTGTCAACAGCAACACAGATGAAAGCACCGAGGATAATCCTCAGAAAGAGGAGGAGGAGGAGGTTGGAGCGCGGCTCAAAGACGTATTTGATCTCCTGGTGGGATGCAGAGCAGAGCAGACGCAGAGCGGCGCCCCCGTCCCGCCAGCAGACAGGTGCTTCAGGGGACTACCCTTTTACACTGACGAAAACACAGAAACTAAATGAAAACTAAAGCTGTGATGACTGAAAGCAAGACTACATTTACAAACCCAAACAAACTAGATGAAGCAATTTTTGTCGGGGACACGCTTTTGGTGTTCTAAGTGTTATCAGCATTACTTAGCATAATTAGCATTACTTAATTATTAGCATTATTAACAATACTTAGCATTCACATTGCTTAGCATAGTTAACCTTATTGACAGTATTTGGCATTACTTGCATATATATCATTATTAGCATTATTAACAGTACAGTGTGGTGCAAATCTTTGAATCGTTTTTCGGTTTAAATGTTAGGAAGAGGCAAGACATCCAGTAAAGACATCTACCGGCTCTAAGCAGATCGACGTGCAGAAATCAGCCATTGCACAGGCCTGCCAAAATACATTTTAGTCAACTACAAATCAGCCGTGGATTTGGTCGAGTAAACTCTTAGAATATTGTTTGTTTTGGTGACCAAAACAAAGTGACCTCTTTCTTACTAACATTCACATACACAACCAAAGTGGAGCGACACAAGGGACTGAAACCTAGAGATCTCAACAGGCCTGAAAATGAAGGCCCGGCCCTAACTGTTTAGGCCCGAGTCCCGGCCAGACTAAATGGAATAGATTTTAGGCCCTACCCGGCCCTAAACTGTCGGGTTTGGGCAGAATTTGAGAATTTGCCAAATACTGTAGTAAAAGTGAAATGCCAATCAGCACCATCTTCAGAATAGGTAAAAAAAACTATTACTTTTACTTAATAATTATATATATATATATATATATATATATAATATATATATATATATATATATATATATATATATATATATATATATATATTATATATATTATATATATATATATATATATATATATATTAGGGCTGGGACTTTAACTGATTAATTGAGATTAATTAATCACAGAAACAATAACGCGATTAACAAAATTAACTCATTTTAATCGCCACACAGACCCCAAAACTAAAGATTTCTTTTGCTTTTGTCCATAATTTCAGAAACAATGTCACAGTCAAACATACAAATCAAAATGACCATTCATCTTCTACATTCTCTAGTTGCGTAGAATTGGAATTCAGATGGTGAATATTTTAACTCTTGAGAGTGTAAACATGAAACCAAATGGACCCGCAAGGGTCCATTTGGTTTCATGTTTACGCTCTCAAAGAGTTACATCTGGTTAACCAACCTTTGATCTAGTTAACCAAATTTTGATCTGGTTAACCAACTTGTGTCGACCCAGTTTTGATTTAGAAAAACTCTTACATGCTACACGAGCCTGTTTTAATTGACAAAAAAATGCTTCTTGGGTCAAATATTGGTATGTGATTAATTGAGATTAATTAATTACACAGCTTCAAATTAATTAGATCAAAAATTTTAATCGAGTCCCACCCCTAATATATATATATATATATATATATATATATATATATATATATATATATATATATATATATATATATATATATATATATATATATATATATATATATATATATATATATATATATATATATATATTAGCATAGTGCGCCAAGGTCCATCCCCACCCGGTCCAGATCGGAGGAATGCCTCTCTCATCCTGATTGGACGAAGGCTTTTCTACCAAAAGAGCCGACATTTTTCACTCCAGGGACTCACTGGGGACTTCATATGGTCAGCACACTGTTTTTTAATACATCGAATGGATGCAACCTGGGACGTGTCTTCAGTGATGTGTCCTAAGCTCATTGGGGTTTCGGGTCTCTCGAACATCATACCCCTCACTCAGGTGACCCAGCCGGGGTTCATGACGCCCCGACTCACGTCCCAGTAGCTACCCCTGATCAGTCCCACAAGGGAAAGGCCAAGGCCGTCCAATCCACCGCCCCATTATTATCCAAAAAAGAAGATATAATAATGGGTGAATCAAGTGAAATCAGTTACTATACCTTTTCAGTATGTGCCCAAAATGTGACTAAAACTACCGTATATTCTGCACTATAAAATGCACCGGATTATAAGGTGCAACTTCAATGAATGGCCTATTTTAGAACTGTTTTCCTATGTGTTCCTATACTGTATAAAGCGCACCGCATTATAAGGTGCATAGAATAGAAGCTACTGCAGTCAAATGTTTGAATCAACCAATGAACCATTTGATTCATATACTGTATAAGACACAGGATTATAAGGGCAGCACACTGTTTTTTGGAGAAAATTAAGGATTACAGTGTGCCTTTATAGTCCAGAAAATACAGTAAATGTAAATCTCTTTACAAGATTATGGATTAAAGGTATGGTGGGGCACAAAGAGCGAGGGATAACTGTACTATACTAACTATATACTACATGCAATGCATGGATGTTTACAAACGTCCCTCAGCTCTGCTGCTGTACTGCTTTGTGGCGTATTTCTACCACTACCACTCTATGTGTTGAGATATAGTATTCTAATGTGATGAGTGAGTTTAAACGCAGTAATACACTGTCTGCATGCCAGAATGGGATTAAAATTGACTAGTTCTGACTCTAATTAAGACACCTACATTTGTGGATGATTCAGGATTGGCTTTTATTGTTGATGTGATAATGGATATGTCATCACGCCCGTTTTCGTTCAGGAAGTAATTAAAAAGATGACTTTTAACGTATTTATTTAAAAATACACAAACGTTTTTTCCTTCTTTTTTTACATGTATTTTTGGGTATAGCTATATAATGACCACAGATGTGCTCTAAAAGCCACCCCCCACCCCCCAACCCACTGCTCAAAACCGTCACATGTCCTCCTCTCCTAACAGGAAAGTCACAATTCTTCCTTCCTTCCTTCATCCCTCCCTACCAGTCTGATCTCTACCATCACAAACCCCCAACTCTACCCCTAGCTATAATAAATCCCCACATGGCTATCCCATAGGATTACTGTATGGTCTGTACTATGCCAGTGATGTGAAATGCATAAATATATACTGTGTGTGTGTGTGTGTGTGTGTGTGTGTATATATATATATATATATATATATATATAATTTTTTTTTTTTTTTTTTTTTCTTCCTTCTATGTTGTGTTTTGCAGAGTGTGGTTGCTGTTAGAGCTGTCCCTGCTGTCCTTGCAGTTGAAGCGTGTGGAGACGGCCTCTGCCTGTCTGGAAGAGCTGAGGTCTGCAGCACCAGACGCTGTGAGTGACCCATAATCGCACACGGGACCTCCCACTGTGTTGGCATGTATTTAACGCTGTGCACCGACACATACTGTATGATGAATGTATGCAAATTACTAACATGCAAATCCCATGCCCATGCTCTGTGTATGTGTGGGGGGTGGGGGGCGGGGTGGGGGTTCACGTCACGTCGGAATGTGATAAACCAGCCGGAGTGTGTATTCCCCTGGGAAAGCTTGACACTTTTTTTTTCTTCATTAATCTTATCCATTTAAAATAGATTTGGTTGAAATGAGCGCATTTGCAGGGGTTTCTTGTCTGCTGATGGCTCCTAACCGTTTGAATCCTCGTTCTACGCTTGGGCGTACACCGGTGTTGCGCGGTGAAAATACAAAATGGAACATGGTGTTGCGTTGTACTCTTTTACTGCAAATGGTGCATTTGTTTAGCACCTTTATCCAAGGCTCTTTACATAGATTGTTCATCACACTCACACACATTTACACACCAATTAAGAGGTGCAACGGTTCACAAAAAAAAAACAAAAAAAAAAAAAAAATCATACGTGTTTCGCATTTAATTAATTTAATTAATTTGTTGGGGCTGTGGAGAATGTGTGTCTCAGTCACATGCCAACCTACTATAAATTATAGCGTAGCACTCTCTCGGTTAGACACCCTTCTGCAGAAAATCTTAGAACATCAATTACAGAAAAGTAAGCAATGGGTAAAAATGACAATTCAACCCTTTCTGTACTGTTATCATGTTTTGGTGTTTTAAGCGTAATGTTTATCTCTTGAAAAATCGTGAAAATGTGGCACAAATCTTTGAATATATTGTTTCAGAAGCAAACACTTTTAACTCAAATCTTTGGGGGATCTTTCTGGGGGATCCCTAGAACATGTTTTCAGATGGGTGTCGGCAGCCAAATATAGATAATTTTGGTTGTCCTTGGCATGAAATATGTTAAGAATCACTGACACAGGATTTTTTTTCTTAGAATTTAGTGTCAGGAAATAGAATCTAGCGTCAAAAAACTAGAATGCAGTGTCGGAAACTAGAATCTAGCGATGGAGAGTAGAATCTACCGCTAAAACGCTTTGGAAACTTGAATCTGGCACCGGGAAGTAGAATCAAGCATCAGAAACTAGAATCTAGCAACTGCAACTAGAACATAGCGTTCAACGTCAAAAGTAGAATTTAGTGCCTATAATTAAAATGTAACGTCAGAAACTAGAATGTAGTCAGGACAAAACGGGATAAGGGACAAAAACATTAAAACGCTAAAACTGTATACAGGAGGAGCTAGCACCCTTCATGTTTTTAAAAAGAACTGTATCGAAATCGAATCGGAGCCAATGTATGAATTTTAATCACATTTACCTTTTTCATCAATAGTTCCACTGTAAAGCAGGTCTTGGCAACGTCTTTCACATGAAGTGCCAGGTTTTTGTTTTCTAAATTGCTAGTGTGTCATTTCAACATTAAGTTTATTTATGACCCCACGTCAAAATATAACAGTGTTATACAGTGTAAGTGTTTTTGATTGTCCAAAGGCAATTTATAACTTCACTTAACCTTCTTTTGGTGATCAATAGACTCCTCTATCTCCCCAGTCAAACTTATCAGTTCGAATCAATGCAGAATAATGTGCAGCATGTAAATCGCATATCGATTAGAGTGAAGGACAACAGCAACGGTTGCTAAAAAACTGTGTTGTGATCACCTACTGTATGACTCCGACTCTCTGGGCCTTATTATGAGTTTCTTAAGAATAAGGTCTTGTGACTTACTGTAAGTCAAAACTTGGGAGGCCAACAGACAAAAAGCTTGCCACGAGTTTTGACTTAAGACTAGCCTGGCTCAGCTTTGAATCGGCACCATAATGAATGCTACTTTATTTTATTTTCCCTGTGATTCAAATGAATAATGAAGTGAAATAAACAATTCGGACGGACAATTAAGACCAGATTCTTAAGACCTTATTCTTAAAAAAGAAAAAAACAATTATAGGGCCCTCTGAGTCATACGGAGTCCACAAAGAATTAGGACATACTTTTCTCTCAGAGCGCAGCAGACTTGGTAGCATTTGTGGTTGTAGTGACTACAACGTATATACAGTACATCTACCCATTTTCGTCAATTATCTTAGTTTTGAGGCTCATCTGCGATGCCTTTTGGAACCGCATTTGCGCATTCATGACGATAATGAGCACCACTGAAATATAATGGATTGAATTTATCTGATTAAACTTTTTTTTTCAAATACATTCTGGACAGGAAGCCCTTTTGGCGTTTTTAAGCATTATATTATATTTTAGCTATTGAAAAATAGCCCATCTACAAGCTCATAGTGGGGAACGCTACGAGCGTGCGCAATGCTGCGCATCTGCTCTTTTTGAAAAATCACAAATTGTGGCACAAATCTTTTACTATATTTTCTTTCAGAGCGAACATTTTTAACTCATATCTTTTCTTCTGGGGGCGCCCTGGAACAGCGTATTTTCAGATGGGCGCCAAATACAGAAATCCTTAACATGAAAAAGCCACTGACATATACATACAGTATATATTTTTAAAAATAAAACTGAATTTAGAAGACTTAAAATGGGTCCATTTGATTTCATTTTTACACTTTCAAGAGTTAAAATATTCACCATCTGAATTAGCCCTACAACTATAAAATGTGGAAAATTAATGGTCATTTTTGATCTGTATGTTTGACTGTTTTGTTTTCTCCGAAATCCAGCCTGGTATTGTGAACAAAGGCAATATAAATCTTTAGTTTTGGGGTCTGTGGGGCTAAAATTTTCCCCAATTGGTGTCTCAAATGCTGAATAAATAGTAGGCCCTGGTATCAAAAAAGGTTGAAGACCAGGGGCGGATCTAGGCATGGGGGGACAATGCCCCCCTAAATGCCCTGACTGCCCCACCAAACACAATGGCAAGCAAAACAACCCAATATATTTCAAATTAAAGTGCTTATAATTAAAATGATTTGAGACACTGGCTTCGCAACACCCATACTATTTTCTCCCCCCCAAATCGGGAAATGTTATATCCGCCCCTGTTGAAAACCCCTGCCATAGAGCTATGTACCAGACTTACTCCCTGCTGTAAAGTTCAGTGTGATAATGTCATGGAACCCACCCAGCCTCCTTCTGTGTTTTCCAGACTGCCGGTCAGTGTATCATGATGGAGTGTGTCCGTTGTGAACTGTGTCTGGTGCGTGACGAGGGGAAGACGGATAACTACTCCAGAGCCTGCGTGGAGGTGTGCTTCATCATGTCCTCGACTCACCCCCCCCCCCCCCCCCTGTTTCTGCAATGTGTTTGTCTCTGAGAGCATGCTAATGAGTGCCATGAACTCCTTTTCATCTCATCTGATTAAAATGTAGAGCAGCGCTTAAAGACAACAGCCCAGCTAATCTAATCGCTACACGTACAGTGCTGAAGACACCCATCGTTCTTTGATTCATTACTATCGTAAATCTCGTGTTAACTACAGAACTTGTTCATTTGTACAAAAGCTTAAACACCAAAATACAATGTCCTTGATTTTTGTCACAGATGCTCCATTTTCTACATTTCACCATGAGGTCCTCCTCCCTCCAATGCAGTTTGCATTGGCGCAGGTTGTCTTTATTCTAATGCGGGTATTTTAGTAGCTACAAACTTTTTTTTTTTCACACATCACATCAAACAACATACTAGAAGATCATTGGACCACTATATGATTTTTAAGAACTTAGCTGTCACCCCTGCGACAGGAGTTTCAGCCGGAGCGATTGGAGAGGAGAGTGGCAAAAGGGAAGGGAGGAGGAGGAATATATTACCTCTGGGATTTGAAGTAAAGGCTGCCCCAGAGTGATGGAAAACTCATTTGTGAGTATCGGTATACTATTATATATGATGTGTGGAGAAAAAAAAAGTTTGGAGCTACTATAATACCCGCATTATAATAACTTGTATAATAACGGCCATGCAAACTGCATTGGAGGGAGGAGGGACCTCATGGTGAAATGTAGAAAAGGGGGCATCTGTGACAAAAATCAAGGACATTATGGGCTCGATTTTGGTTACATTAGCCCTTATACGCAATCAACGCACTTAGCATTGGTTCCCACACTAAAGTTGGTAATTTCGTTGCCATGCTATCTCCCTTAAACACCTCCTATACCCGTTACATTATGCATAGGTGTGGTTTGGGCGTTTTTAGCTTTCATCCAATCCGTGTTGGTCTTGCCATTCCCTTTAATTCATCCCATATCTATGTCTGTCGTAACTGTCGGGGATTCGGTGAACCGTTTCCACCGAATCCCCGACGTTTACGTTTCGCTTGATTCCGCTTCTACCCACATATTCTATACAGCATCAGAGAGAGTTTTCCCGTCACACTGCATTTTGAATTGTAAAAAATGGTCCAGAAACGACCGAGAAATGATCAAAAAGACGTCTGTTTTTGCCGTAAAATCCCGACTTTTTTGCAATTTATAGCATTGCATCAAAAGTTAATTATTGTATTTAATTATATTATATACTGTACATTACCTAAACACAAGGAAGTGACCGACAGCAGGCAATCTACAGCTGTTTATAGGACAATCCATAAATAAGGAGATGAATTGAACTGGCGCCTTTCCACGTGGAGTCGTGGACATCTCCAAGGCGCACAGATGCCCGCACCGTGCGCACGTGGCTCTGCCTTCTCATATGGGTTAGCGGTGCTTTGAAATCGCGTTATCTAGTTCACAAATCTATTTGACGAAATTAGCAACTTAAGGGACTGCGTGACAAACACGCCTATGACCACACCAGGTCATAGGCGCAAATAAAGGTGTCAGCATAAAGAATAGTGGCTAAGGGAAGAGGAAAGGTGACGAAAATACCAATAAGGGAATTCGTTGCGGGTTTCGGGTAACATTAGGGATAAGGCCGGGAGCGAAAATCGAGCCCTATGTATCATGTCACAGGAATCAAGGTAGATTTATGTCCAATGTGTTTTGGTGTGGAATTCTCCTTTAAAGAATGCTTTGCGCGCAGCCACAGAACGACAGACACATGCACGCATGCACGATTGTACTAAATCAATACCATCGAGCCAACGCTCTGCTTCTCACGTATACGGTTAGGTTATCCCTCGAGCGTTGCCAAACCTCATTGCCCATGGAGAGATGACCTGTCTGTTTGTATTTGTCATTGTTCTTGTCGTCGTCGTCGTTGTTGTGAAGGAGCGCTTGAAGGTGATCCGTAAACTGGACGGCTGCCTGCGCAGCGCGGAGGAGACGGCGGAGGGAGTGCCCGGCTCCGTCATGCAGGCAGCGTGTGCCTCCCTGTGGGGGGCCTGTCTGCCCCTCCTGCAGCCCAACCTGCGCCGGAGCGTCAAGGCGGAGCTGCTCAGGGTGGCCCGCGTGCTGGAGAACACACACAGGTCTGACCACCATCAGGGGCGTTTTTGCCATGAGGCAGACTAGGCACTTGCAGGGTCGGATTTAGCCAGCCCTACTAGGGTGGGCTGGAAGAATGGCAGGGTGGGCAACCCTATATGAAGCAGTGGTTTTCAACCTTTTTGACACCAGGGCCCTCTATTTATTCAGCATTTGAGCCACAGATGACATTTTAGCCCCGCATACCCCAAAACTAAAGATTTCTTTTGCTTTTGCAAGTCCACAATTCCAGGCTGGATTTGGGAAACAAATCCAGACTTGGGCTAATTCACATGAATATTTTAACTCTTGACAGTTCTCAAAGAGTTATATCTGGTTAACCAACTTTCCACCATTTAGCCTGGGGACCACATGGAACTCTGTCGATTGAATGATTTTGAACCTGGCGAGTCGATATTGATATCATGGCAGTACCGATCACAATATATTGAAATATCTAAAAAAATGCCACCTCTAGTAAACAACATGACTACTACAACATGACATAAATGACCATCCACTACAAACCGCTTCACACAGTGATTTTGGAACACATATCAGGTTTTCGTCCTTGGCGTGTTTTGCGTGCAACATTTATAGTTTTGTTTATATTTTGCCAGTGATGTGCAAGTACCGATTTGTTCAATTTGTTGTCAAATACACAACACAACATTGGAAGAGGAAACGAGACGCAACAACCAACAGAAAGCAGTCATAGTCATCAGTGCTGCAAGAACTCTCCAAAATTACATTCAAACATTCCTTTTAAAACACCATGTGACTTAGAATGAATATCGAATTATTCGAATATCGAATGTACAGTATATCAATATGCATATTGCAGCCTAATATGCTGTAAAACATCATATTTGTTCGTCTATTTGCTGCTGTTCTGAATTGTTCATGGTTGGTGCTGAGAAATGCTCTCTCTTGAGTCCTGTGAGATCAAATGAATAATTCATAATTAACAGAATAGCCTATTTTTGTATTAGTTTGTTTTAGTTTGTGGGCCAGCGTCTTGTGGGAACTCGCACAGTATTTTTTATTAGATACTCTTTACATTTTAATACTCAGTCCATATTCTTTCGAATATGGAATATTCGTTTGCTGCCCTAACAGTTGTGAGTCAATACTATAGTGAAAAATGCATGTTTGAACCACATCGTCCAAATATACAGTACAGAAAACAATACTTAAAGGTACAGCGCATAGATGCAACTGGGACATATCCTCAGTGATGTATCCCAAGGTTATCAGGGGTTCGGGTCTCGCAACATCATACCCCTCACTCCTTACTTACGTCCCAGTAGCTACCCTCAATCAGTCCACTAGGGAAAGACCCAAGGCCACACAATCCACTGCTCCAGAACTACTCTGCTGCTCCTGGGAGAACCACAACCATTGACTATTATCAATGTCAGGCACTGACAAGAATGTTTTCATTGTATCTATTTTATTAGTCTGGGCTCCAGCCTGATTCCACACACCTGAAATGTCACTTTGCAAATCAGTCTGGCCAGATCCTGCTCGACTTGCATTTCTCTGATGTCACCCGTTTCTGGTTGGTTGGTTGGTTTTCCTCAAACAAACCACAGACCAATCGGGATCCTTGGCTGCATTTTAACCTCCATCCCTGTGTGCACGTGCGTGCGTTGTTTTCTGCAGCGTGTTGCTGGACACCCGCTGTCAGGTCCACTCTGAGCTGGCGGCCATCGAGGAGGAGGATGGACGGCTGGACGCGGCCTGGACGCACCTCCACAAAGCCTTGCTGCTGGACGACGGGACGCGCCGAGAGCGCCTGACGGCCGCACGCCGTCTCCTGCAGCTCCGCAGGGGGGCGAGCGACCACCAGGCCACACCCCCCACCACCGCCAGGCCCGAGGCCACGCCCCCCACCACCGCCAGGCCCCAGGCCACACCCCCCACCACCGCCAGGCCCGAGGCCACGCCCCCCACCACCGCCAGGCCTGAGGATGCCGCGGCCATGATCCTGCAACAGGTCGGCATGGTTTTTGTCAACTAAAAACTAGGGATGTCGAATAAAAACTAGGGATACCACTTTTTCTTTTTCTTTTTTTTTTAATATTTTTTCCCACGATTTTGTAGCCCATTTTTTCACCCAGTGCCAATTCCTATTGTGATCCTGGGCTCTACACACCCTCCACCAACCTGGGGAGGCAGCGGACTGGCCTCATGCTTCCTTCAATGCATGAGGAGTCCAAGCTGCCTTCTTTTCACCTGACAAGGGGGAGTTTCCCTGGTTGGACGTAGCGTGTGGAAGGAACACGTTATTCCAACCAGTTCCTGTCCCCTCCATCAGGCGCCCCGGCTGGCCAGGGGGAGGCAGTTTAGAGTCCAGGATTACAGCATGTTTTTGTGAGGGTATCTACCCTAGGGGACACGGGGAGAACATGCAAACTCCACACAGAAAGGCCCTTTCGCCAACCCCGCCTCGGGTATGGGCACTGATGACGTGGAGGAGCAGACACGCCGCCAGCACCCACAGCAGCGCCACCACTTTTTCATTTCCGATCCCGATAGCCCAATTTCTGTGTTAGCCGATACGATACCAAATACAGATGCCAGAGAAGAATACTGTATATACTGTACAGTATAATAATATAAAAAATTAAAAAAGACAGGGCCGGATTTAGCCAGCCCTACTAGGGTGGGCTGTAAGAATAGCAGGGTTTTTTTATGAAGCAGTGGTTTTCAAACTTTTTGACACCAGGGCCCACTGTTTATTCGGCATTTGAGCCACGGACCACCATTTGATGACATTTTAGCCCCAAAGACCCCAAAACTAAAGATTTAGTTTACTTTTGTAAACAATTCCAGGCTGGATTTGGGAAACAAAACAGTCAAACTTACAGATAAAAATGACCATTAACCTTCTACATTCTCTAGTTGTGTAGACTTGGGCTAATTCCATGATGAATATTTTAACTCTTGAGAGTGTAAAAATGAAACCAAATGAACCTGAATGGTTTCATTTTTACGCTCTCAAAGAGTTACAGCTGGTTAACCAACTTTCCACCATTTAGATTATTTTTCAGTTCTGAATGCCTTAATGCATCTTTCATTGCTTTAGTTGTGTTCTTCTTAACTTAGGCCTTCTTAACTTCGATCTTATACTTGTCTGTAGCAATAATATTTATTAGCAATAATTTGTGAGGTTATATCACAGGTGATGTGCATTGTGCAATCTGTGTACCCAGAAGAATATGACTTTATACGTTCACTTGAAGTAAAACAAGGTGACCTACATCAAGGTGAAGGTGTTGTACATTATAGGGTTTCAAAGCCAAATTTTAATAGTTTGGGGGTAGCATGCTGTGAGACACAGAACGAGGGATCACAGATTAAACAAAACACAATGAGGAGCATCAAAGAAGGAGCTTCAATTAAGAATAAAAACATCCTTCTCTCTCTCTCTCTCTCTCTCTCCCTCTCTCCCTATCTCTCTATCTCTCCCTCTCTCTCTCCCTCTCTCCCTCTCTCTCTCTTTCTCCCTCTCTCTCTCTCTCTCTCTCTTTCTCCCTCTCTCCCTCTCTCCCTCCCTCTTTCTCTCCCTCTCTCCCTCCCTCTCTCTCTCTCTCTCTCTCTCTCTCTCTCTCTCTCTCTCTCTCTCTCTCTCTCTCTCTCTCTCCCTCCCCTCTCCTCCAGATGAAGAACAGGGAGCCTGAAGACCAGACTGCTAGCCGTCCCTTGCTGGTTGAAGTTGGCCTCCTGCTGGCCCCAGACTCTTTCCAGATGGCGCTGGACGCAGACAATTCCTCCAAAAGTACTTCACACAACACCACATTCCCCATAGATCAACCTATTTGCTCCCACGGCCCACTATTTATTCAGCATTTGAGCCACGGACCACCACAATACCTACAATGCCAGGCTGGATTTGGAGCAACAAAACAGTCAAACATACAGATCAAAAATGAACATTGATCTTCTACATTCTCTAGTTGTGTAGACTTGGGCTAATTCACATGATGAATCTTAGGGTAAAATGAAACAAATTGGACCCACTATCAAAAAGTTACATCTGGTTAACCAATGTTCCATCATTTAGCCTGAGGACCAGCTGGAAACCACCCACCGGGGACCACTGGTGGTCCCGAACCACTAGTTGAAAACCACTGCCATAGATGATTTGTAAACTCTCACAAGTAGACACTTCATATCCCCCCAGTGCAGCCAAGTTGAAAATCGCAAGCCCCTTTTTGTGGTCAGCAAGCCAATGGTTTGCCTGTGGGTTCAGGGGTAGACTTGCGTATCAGTGGAAAATCTGTATTATTAAACCATGCATATTCAACCGTTTTGATACCAGGGCCCACTATCTATTCAGCATTTGAGCCACGGACCACTATTTGATGACATTTTAGACCCCAAAACGAAAGATTTCTTCTGCTTTTGTCCACGATTCCACACTGGATTTTGGAATGGACCAGATGGACGTGCAAGGGTCCATTCACTAAATCGTACTATTTAAAAGCATGATTTACCATTTACAGTACATGAGGTTAAGCTGGAAAGCTCCACCGTCTCGAGCCCAAATTCCTGGTGGAGAGAACTTGAGTATCTTCGGCGCTGCTTCCCTCCCCCTGCGTACGCCGTGCGGTCGGCGGAGCGTGAAGCCCGGAGGCGAAGGAGGAGGAGGGGTGGGTTCCAGGAGAAGCGTTTGATCTCGACCTCTGCAGGCTCCTCGTGGTTTGCCCCAGGATCAAATGAGCGTTCAGAGATCCTAATGACCCAGAGAAGAGGCTTTTTTCCACTGACAGCCCAGTCAGTGTCTGTTTGGCTGCCCGCTTCTTCTTTAAGTGCTAGCCAGGGCAAACATGTTGCCCTCATCCCCCCCTACACACCCCCGGTGACGGCTTCGCTGTCTGAACACCTCGAGCGCACGCCTGTGTTCTGAAGTGCAAGCGGCTTGCTATCAATCCTTTAGTAACACGCCTCCTCCTCCTCCTCCTCCTCCTCCTCCTGCCCCACTGCCCCCTGTGTGAGACGGTGAAATACATATCCACTGGTCATTGTATTTTACACTGCTCTCAATGCAGTATGTTTACATACACCAGTGTTTTTCAACCAGTGGTCCAGGGGACCACCAGTGGTCCTTGAGAGAGTTCCAGGTGGTCCCCAGCTAAGTTGTCTAACAAGATGAAAAGTTGGTTAACCAGATGTAACTCTTTGAGAGCGTAGAATTCTCAAATGTTAAAATGTTCATCTGAATTAGCCCAAGTCTACACAACTAGAGAATGTAGAAGATTAATGGTCATTTTGATCTGTATGTTTGACTGTTTTGTTTCCCGAATTTAGTGTGGTATTGTGGACCAAAGCAAAAGAAATCTATCGTTTTGGGGTCCTCAGATGGTGGTCCGTGGCTCAAATGCTGAATACATGGTGGGCCCTGGTATCAAAAAGGTTGAAAACTGTCATGATGGCCTCCAAAATCCAGTATCTGCCCCCCGGACCAAGGGGATGTCCCTCTGGTCTGGTGGCTCCACTGGCTGCAACCATCAGCAGTGCATCAACATCTATGCAGGGAATGTCAATGTTACCAACTTGGCACATTTGTAGCTATATCTAGCCTTTTAGCTAGACCCCCCTAGAGCCAAAATTAGTGAAAATCTCCTGCTGGTGAGTTGGGGCGAAATTGGTTGACAGGCACCAGAGATAAAATCCTCATTTGTCACCATTTTTCCTCCTATGATAGTCCTCCTTCCTTCCTAGAAAGGACCATTGATAACCAAATGGACCCTTATAGATCTCTAACTCTTGAGAAATTTAAATATAATTTAAATATAGTTTAACTCTCAAGTTAAATTATATTTAAAAATCTGAATTACCTAATTTTCAAGAATCTACGTATTTAGAAAATGTAGAAGAATTATTTTGACCAACATTTTGCCAGTTATTTCTCCTAAATTAGCCCTAGAGACTAAACTCAACACGAGGTGGTGGTCTTCTGTGGCTAAAGTGCAGAATAAATAGTGGGCTCTGGTATGAAAATGGTAAAAAAAAAACTCTGCTCTAGCTCATTCTAGTGCATTTTGGAAGTACCACTGCTGCATTTTGGCAGTTGGCAACACTGAGGAATGTTTCCCTTTTCCCACGTGTGTGTGTGTGTGTGTGTGTGTGTGTGTGTGTGTGTGTGTGTGTGTGTGTGTGTGTGTGTGTGTGTGTGTGTGTGTGTGTGTGTGTGTGTGTGCGTGTGCGTGTGCGTGTGTGCGTGTGCACGTGCGCGCGTGTTTGTGTGTGTGTGTGCGTGCGTGCACGCGCTGGTTCCAGTCCCTCCAGCCATCCCAGGGTCCAGTCCTGTGGCTCAGCTCTCTGCTAAGGCTCAGCACCACTCTGGCTCTGTGCGGAGGATAGGAGGACACCTGAGCAGGCTGGGAGATGACACCGACCACAAGGAAAGGTCAGCTGTGCCTGCAACCTGTGTGCTGTAGCCACTGGATAACAGTTGGGGCATTTTATCAGATCAGGGAACTAGATCGTAGGCAAGAAATGTCTTCATCAACGTGTTTCTGATGGTCTTTAATAACATGCAATGTTGAAATTCAACTCCACAACCTACAGCATAGAAGGCAAAACGTGCCAAATTCCATCATTCTTTATGTAGCGTGTGATATGTCTAAACTAGGGAGTTTTCACAATGCTGAATCCTTTCCAATAATTAGTTTTGCAAAAAACTAAAAAACAAAAAAAAAAAAACACATTCATTGGGATGAAAATGGCCATAGCACCTGCCCAACTAACCACATTTATGATGACGCCTGTGTCTGTTTGTAGCCCAAGGGATTGTTTTCTGACCAGTGACAATTACAGTTCGGAATGGATTCCGCATCATGAAACCCTGCTAGGTACACATACTGCATCACATGCTACATAAAGCATGATGACACTTTGCATGTTTTTCCTTCTGTAGGTTAGTTATGTACAGGACTGCACATAAATGGTACGCCACCGCGCACGCGCTGTCAATCAAGCACATGGCACTGTCAATCACGGGCTGGCGAACGCTTTTGTGCACCACAGTTGGGGCTCATAATATAAATTAATATTGTTTATGGCCAGAAGCCTTAGTATACATAGAATTTCGCCAACTCCGTACACTTCATTGGGCCAGTCCAATGGCGGCTCCTCTATGTTGTAAACAATGTGTTTTCAACTCCAGTTGTCCCTATTCAGGCTGCATGAATAGCAGTTCGAGTGCTCAGTTTCTGACCCCTCAATGACCCCTCAATGTCGCAAGTAGTGGCTCTGCCCCCACTGGCCAATCACACCGTGTCTTGTGGACACATGGGTGCACTGGCCAGTTTTGGCAACCTGACTCATTTGTCACTATATTTAGCTTTTTTCCAGACCCCAACCAGACCCCAACCAATTGGACGTGTAAGGGTCCATTTGGTTTCATTGTAGTGCATTCATTTCATTCTAATGCATTCTAGTGCGTTTTTGAAGTGAACTAATGCATTTTGGATTTTGGCAGTTGGCAACGCTGGCACTGGATAAACAAACACAGTGTGTCTCTTCCTCCTTCCTCGAACGATCAATACTTGCTAGTAGCCCACATTGACACATTATTCTGCTTACAGCTAAACTCCCGTCAAAATGTCCAAGAAGCAAGCGCCATTAAGGAATTATTTTGGTGTTCCATCACTGCACTCTCCAAAGAGACTGCACAGAAAAGACGTCTTTGCTGTAACGTGGCTGATGCACAATGACGCTTAGTCCTGTTGCTGTTGCGTTCCCCCCTCATCTTGAACGCAACGGGGGGTGTGTGTGTGTGTGTGTGTGTGTGTGTGTGTGTGTGTGTGTGTGTGTGTGTGTGTGTGTGTGTGTGTGTGTGTGTGTGTGTGTGTGTGTGTGTGTGTGTGTGTGTGTGTGTGTGTGTGTGTGTGTGTGCGCGTGTGCGTGTGTGTGCGTGTGTGTGCGCGTGCGCGTGCGCGCGCGTGCGCGTGCGCGTGTGCGTGCGCATTAAAGGGGAATTCAACCCAAAGGGGAAATGCATCCATAACATGCACCTTAGAGATGTTGTGCTGTTCCCCCATCTATTTCCTAGAAATGGAGGTCTGAAAATAATATTAACGTGGTGAAACACCACTTGATGACATCATCAAGTTGTGTTTACCACATTAATATTTTTTTTTCTTTCATGGCCTTTTTTTCTGATGGTGTACAAATGTAAGAGTTCCATTTGGACCTGGACGGTGATATGAGTCGCTGATACGGGGTGATATGGGTTTTTTGGATTTTTGGAGCACCAGGTAACATCCCCTGGTGCTCCACTGAGTACCAGACCAAAATAGTTATGTGCAGCCCTGGTTATGTAGTACATGTTCAGTACATGCTATTAGACATCATTAGAAAGACAGGGCAAGGCATTTCTTGGTCTAGTTCCTGGTTTTTGTAACTATGTTGTAACTGGTATGTTGTAACTATGTTCCTAACTATGTAGCATTATGCTGTGTTCACATGGGCTAATGCAAATGATGCAAAGATTACAGCACTGAGCATAATTTGTCAAATTGTGACAATTTCACTTGTGAAAGTAGAATCTGTTGCTCACGTGGTCGTGAAGGCCTCCATCTAGATTGTGCTCATATAGTAACGCTTGTCACTGCAGCTACGGTTGCAGCTTTGTGTCTTTACATCTGGAAGCCATTTGATTCGCTTTTGCAGCAGCTACTGTAAAACGTCAGATGCATCTTTGCATCTTCGTTTCGCTGCATCTCCTGTTTACAATAAATGGGAGTCTGTGTCTTTGCACCTGGCCTGTGTGAACATGGCTATATTGGTTTTCACAATGTTGACAGGCCCTTAAGAACTATACAGAATGAATGTGCAGTCTCGCTTATTTAAAATTGTTTTCAAGTCGTGTGTGTGTGTGTGTGTGTGTGTGTGTGTGTGTGTGTGTGTGTGTGTGTGTGTGTGTGTGTGTGTGTGTGTGTGTGTGTGTGTGTGTGTGTGTGTGTGTGTGTGTGTGTGTGTGTGTGTGTGTGTGTGTGTGTGTACTGTATACTGTGTGTCAGCCACAGCGTATCTATTGGGCATCTCCCCAGCCCTTGTTTCAATCGTTAAACGTCTGTCGGTGTAAAGGCGTTCTGTTAAGCCAGCTGATGTGTCAACTCTTCTCGATAATTGTTTATTCCCTTTAAAGTTTCTTTCCACCGAGGTGTGTTGTTAGGAAATTGCTTGCTCCGTTTCTGTTCCGCCGCCAAAGTTATTAGCTGTAGCTGTTAACCGAACACAGGACTGTAATGAATGCCGGGTCCATAGGGGCCCCTTCTGGAGATGAGAAGTGTTGTATGGATTGATGCGAAAGCCTTGTCTCCCATCTCTCTCTCTCCACCGGAAAAATCCTGAGCTTTAATCCCACTCTCGAGTGTGTCTCCAAATGCCAAGGCACTTCTATTATTGTACACTCTCAAGAAGTGCATTAACACTCAGGATCTTTGCAGCGTTTCCCCCCACTTCTCAAATCCCAGCGGCTTCTTCCTCCGCTATCATTACTGTTCGTCTAACACATCAAAAAGCATTGCCTCCGTGGCAGTTGAAGGAGAGGCATGATGATCACCATCAAGATATATGTGGGATATTCCCCCAAAGGGAGAACCCTGCATTATTTATGTACTCCCCGGTAAACAAACTTGCATTACACAGCATACTTTCATGGTCTTCTTGACCCTGACCCCCCCACCCACATTAGTTTTTTCTTTCCCCGCTGTTTTTTTCCTAGGGTGAAGCTGTGGGCCGCTCTGGCGAAGACTGCTAGAAAACACGAAGTTTGGGATGTTTGCCGAGCCGCCTGCCGATTCTGCCTGCTTTATGACGACGGGAGATGGAGCGCTTCTAAAACTGAGAGTAAGAAGCGTTATTGAAGGGGTGGTACACAGAGGGGATCAGTGGAACATTTAGATTTAAAGCCGTCAGTTGGGTGACATGTCTATAATATCCGCCCATTTTGACCTGAGAACTGATTCCTACAAAATGTATTCTAAATCTTGAAATCTGAAAAAACCTCATTATTTCAGTGGTCCCCAATATTTCATGCCAGGGAACCCTGAAATCTGTATGTGGCCGCCGACTCCCGTCTGAAAATACAGTATGTACTCTAGCTCCAGGGACCCCCAGAAGGAAAATATGTCACAAATTTTCCAAAATAACAGACCTACATAGCTCATAGCATGCCACTCGATGGCACGCAACGAGCTTGTGAAGCTGCTATTTTTCAATAGCGAATGCTATCACTAGCTAAAGTTAATGGTACCAAATGCTTAAAAAGAGCTAAAAAGACATGCACATCCAACCCGTAATAGGGCAGGTGCTGAGCAACAAACAATTGAAGCCAAAAATGATAAAGAAAAGCTCGCACACTGAGGGCTCAGATGCTGGACTGGTACCTTTTATTGCACCATAAAGGTGAGTAACGTTTCGAGCACAATGCTCTTCCTCAGACACCAAATGCTTAAAACACAGAAGGTGGTACCTGTACTGAATGAGTTAAATACATACCCTGTGTATAAGTTGCAGCAGCCTAGTTTATTTATTCCCATCATGCCACTGGATGTGATGACAGAAGAACAACAACTGGCTGAGTTGCAACTTATGCATTTACATGAGAAAAGTTTCCATGGAAAACGGCAAACTAAGGTATTGTTACTTGGAGTTCCTAGAATGAGCAAGTGGGTTGATGCCTCGTAGGGGTGTGACGATTCACTTACCTCACGATACGATATCGATATCGATATTTAGGGTTTTGAATCAATTTATATTGCCATTCTTAATTATGGTGTGATTCAATATAATTATTGTTTTTTTTTCCCACAAATGACTGTGCTATTATAATGCAAGAACATTTTATAGGGGAATTCCACACATTTTCAAGATTTTTTTTCTTGGTTCCATTTGTACGCCCTCAGAAAAAAATCTTGAAGGTTCTAAAAGGTTATTGAAAAAGGTTCTAAAAGAAAAACATATGAACAAACACAACAGAAACACAACTTGTTTCTGTGAATGATTTCTTTTAGACCTCCATTTTAGGAACTTTTTCATTATGTCCACAACATCTTGAGCAAATTAATGAATAGGTCTACATACATATAAAAAATCGATTTTGAACCTGGCGGTTCGATATGGATATCATGGCATTTGATCATGGAAAGATTTTTTTTTTGCCCACATGCAATGGCGACTGTAAACCCTGATCTAAGCAACCATCCTTGCCTTGTGATAAAAAGGCGGTGCAGGGGTTGACACTAAGGTCTACTTGCCTCCCCGAAAATATTGTTAATTACCTTTCATTTTAACTTAACTTTTGTTTTTAATGAATAAAAACGCATAGTACAGGCTTACAAAATAATGCAAGGTAGGGAAACGTTTTCATGGCAAGGTCTCCAGCATTTTTGAAAAGATAATTTCACAGACCCCTAGTTTAACATGCACCACAAAATAGCAACCACAATGGTTGACCCCTGGCTTAAGAAAACCTACAGTATGGTTTTTGCAATCTAGTGATGTTGTGAGCTTGTAGATTAGCTGTTTTTTTTTTTTGCATGCTGTAGCCTCTAAGCCAGGGGTGGGCAATTATTTTTCCCAAGGGGCCAAATGAGATACATAAAATATTGCGGAGGGCCAAGACTAAAGGCTGAACTAAAGTCTGTGTAATATTAATTTAATTTCAAGATAAAAGTAAGAGTAAGACATTTGATGACATTTTAGCCCCACAGACCCAAAACTAAAGATTTCTTTTACTTTTGTGCACAATTCCAGGCTGGGTTTCACAAACAAAACAGGCAAACATAGATCAAAAAACATTTTTACGCTCATTTTTACGCTCTCAAAGACTTACATCTGATTAACCAACTTTCCATATTTAACTGGAACTCTCTCAAGAACCACTGGTGGTCCCTGGACTACTGGTTGAAAACCACAGTACCCTTTCAGGGGCCGGTCAGAGTCAGTCAAAGGCCCGCATTTGGCCCCCAGGCCACATAATGCCCAGGTATGCTCTAAGCCGTGTGCGGAACAACAATAAAAAACATGTAAACCAGCTAGTAGACTTCACTTGATCTACCATTGTATGGAACTGCCCCAGGTGGCAGGTGGGCATTTATTTGTGTCAACCCCTGCAGTGTTTTTAGGAGAGAACATGTCTGCATGGCTCAGACCACGAGTTGGTCCAGTCGCTTCAGTGAAGTTGTTTTCGTGAAGCGCAACTAAGGCTAATTCTACACGGTGGTAAACGGCAAAGTCATCCTCACTTTTTATTCAGCTTATAATGCCAACAGTGATTGAACAAAGCTGTAATGTGCATGCCAGGTGGCTAGCTGACGGCGCTGCACTGACAGATAGATAAATATTCTTCCCGCTGATTCTTTTATTCCGTAACCCAAAGCCAAGCGACTGTCTTTGCAAACTGAGAGAAAGATTTCTGTGTATGGTATAATTATTCATCTAGAACAGGGGTCTTCAACCGGTGGTCCGGGGACCACCAGAGTTCCCTGAGAGGGTTCCAGGTGGTCCCCAGGCTACATGATGGAAAGTTGGTTAGCCAGATGTAACTCTTTGAGAGCGTAAACATGAAACCAAAAGATTTTGATTTTATGTTTACGCTCTCAAGAGTTAAAATATTCATCATCTGATTTAGCCCAAGTCTGCAAAACTATAGAACATAGAAGATACTGTAAATGGTCATTTTGATCTATATGTTTGACTGTTTTGTTTCTGAAATCCAGCCTGGAATCATGGACACAAACAAAATAAAGCTTTAGTTTTGGGGTCTGTGGGGCTAACATGTCCCCAAATGGTGGTCTGTGGCTCAAATGCTGAATTAAATGGTGAGCCCTGGTACGAAAAAGGTTGAAAACCACTGGTCTAGAACGTTGGTGTAATGATACCGAGAAGATATAGGTCTGGCGTTTTATTTATTTTTTCTTATGAACTTAATAAAATAGTTAAATGTAGATATGCTTGCAAAATACTGTTGTACTCCTTGTAGTTTAATTTCTCATAACATTGATTAAGATGGAGACAGACAGATGTCTGATGTGTTTCCCCCCTCCAAGTAAAAGGGATGCATTTTCTGCATCCTGTTTCCATATTAAAATTGTGTATGGCTGCTGTGTGTAGCTTGAAGCAGGAAGTGTAAATGTGTTCCGCAGCTGATTTACATATTATTACCTGATGTTACATCTTTCTGTCTTGGGACAGCGTCGTCTGTGTTGTTCACCATCATAATTAAGATAGCGAGGAAGTGAACGTTTACAAACACAATATTAGTACATGATGTAATGTTGGTTCTTCCTTTAATAGCATCGACTTAACAATAGGTATAAACGTGTGTGTGTGGAATGATTTTGTTCAGGCTTCTCGTAAACTGTTGTTGCAGTATATTTTGAGGTTGAACAGCTGGACTTTGGATGACTTGAATTCTGCAGTATGTACAGGAAGCATGTTTAATACTAGTGATGTTATCTTCACACCAACTTAAATGATTCTTTTTAGTTTGATTGGAATGTTAATTTAAGTCTTTGTTTGAATGGGGCTATCACATCACCGTGAGCTTTAGGGAGGCTACTTGCAGAACTGTAGGAAACACAGCTATTATAAGTCTTTTATGCTGCGGTACAGAGCGGCATTCAAGCTTGTCCAAAACGATGCATTTCCAACTCGGAGCGGAGAATCGAAGCGCTCCTTCCCAACTTAGTTCCTGCACATGGAATCAAAATAACAACATAATCGCCCGGATCGCTCCTACTGTTGTCCTTTTACCCATGTCGCTATCGAAGTTGAATAAAAGAAAAGGTGTTTCCAAGCCAATGCTGTCGCAAAATACCAGCAATAGTCTAAAGACGCTTACTAAAACATACGTTGTAGTAAACAAGAGAGCAATTGGGGATCGAGAAGTAGTGCAACTGCATATGGTGGTCTCTGGGAGTTCCCCAAACTTGCAAACAACACACACACACACACACACACACACACACACACACACACACACACACACACACACACACACACACACACACACACACACACACACACACACACACTAGACATATGTCTAGGTGTGCCCTGATGATTTTGGGTTATGAAAATCTGCCTTGGGACAAAAACAATTGAGAAACACTGATCTAGTGTATTCTATGACTGTTGATTTTAAAATCAAACTGTATCAAGAGTTGGTTACATTTTAAGACAAATTCGGTGAGGATTTGCAGTATTAACAGTTTGCAGAATAGACTATACATTTCAAGCACAAATGACAGGGAATCATCTGTTAAAAACATTTTTTACTTTTACTGTAAAAGTACTTTTGAGAGTCAGTACTTTTTACTTTTACTTGAGTTACTTTTTTGAATGACCTTTTTTACACAATTGCACATTTACAAAAGTACAACATATGAGTACTTTTCCCTTCTCTGGTACATTGATATAGTTGATTATTTAGAACTAAATTACTCAGACATGGAGTTGCATTTCTACCTTTCTTTGCCGCTGCCTGTTTTGCTATCGGTCTGTCTGTCAAAGTCAACCAGTTGTGACCAGTTGTGATTTGAGTGTAAAGCCTACTATCCTATCCTATCCTATCTTGCACATGTATACCTCACCTCATAGTAAGCTATGTGTTGTTTGTTTAGTTGTTTTAGTTGTAGCTATGTAACCTCGTATATAGCTTTTGATTTTTTAGTTGTAGTTTCTAGCTGTAGTATACTGTAGTCTCTAGTAGTAGTTTCTAGTAGTTGTATATACGTCCTGTCTGTTTTAGCTTCACACTACCGCCACTTTATCACCTGGTTAGCTAAGCACCTTCACCTCAAGTTAGGTGTACAGTTTGCACTTTACTGGTCTGCTGCACTACTGTTGTCTCGTCCATATATTGTCTCGACCTTGTCTTATTGCACTATTTGTCTCAACTTTGTCTTATTGCACTGTCTATTGTCTTGACTTTTGTCTTACTACACTGTCTTGTCTATTGCACTGTGGAAAATGGAAACGCTATTTCATCCCTGTATATGTCCTGACATACACTGGAGTGACAAATAAAAAACCTTGAACCTTGAACCTTGAACTACATGGCTTCAGAGGGATGGCAACTTTATTACTGTCCCGTATATATACTGTTCCATATGCTGGATGGACGATATCTACACACTGCCTTCCAGCCTGGTTAGAATGCTCCACACCACCTACAGCAGGGGTTTTCAACAGGTGGTCCGGGGACCACCAGTGGTCCTTGAGAGAGTTTCAGGTGGTCCCTAGGCTAAATGATGGAAAGTTGGTTAACCAGATTTAACTCTTGAGAATGTAAAAATTAAACCAAATGGACCCTTGCGGGTCCATTTGGTTTCATTTTCACACTCTCAAGAGTTAAAATATTCATTTGAATTAGCACTATTTAATTAAGAAGTTTTGTTTGCAAAATCCAGCCTGGAATTGTGAACAAAACCAAAAGAATTCTTTAGTTTTAGGTCTTTGGGGCTAAAATGTCATCAAATGGTGGTCCGTGGCTCAAATCCTGAATAAATGGTGGTCCCTGAGATGAAAAAGGTTGAAAACCCCTGACCTACAGTATACATAAATATAGTCAGTGTCCGACAGGAAGATTAAGGAGATGAAGGACATTTCTCACAGTCCAGGCCTGGAGTCTAAATCCAATATCATTTCAATCCAGCAGGCAAAACCTCGACGCAAGAGATCCACGAGGAAGCTGGACCTGGTCACCACAAACCCGCCCGAAGCTCATCAGAAAAGGACTTGCTCTGCCTCCTGGCTGAAGTGTGCTTCATCAGTGGCGAGGTAATCACCTCACTTCTAACCCCCGTGTCCTGCAAACATGCAAACTTATACCCCTAGGGGTGTTTTTGCCATTAGGCAGACTATGTAGTTGCCTGGGGCACCGGGGCAACCACCAGACATGCTTTAAAAGGATCCCAGGCTAATAAGCTTCATATGGATAAATACTTATACCTGTCCGCTATAACTAGAATTGAACATTTAAAAACAGATATGTTCATTAGTTAAAAAAAAATAGTTCATAATTTTATCCCTATTTTACTGTGCCTGTCATAGGCATGACGTCACTGGAGATTTTCCCTGGAGCCCCCCTTTACGGGTCTATTTGGTATGGGGGTCTCCAGGGAAAGTCTTGCCTAGGGCTCCAAATTGCTTAGAAATGCCACTGTATACAGCGCACACCATGAAACCCTAATATGAATGTACATCATAGGGTAAAGAAATCATTTTCAGCTGCAAAACTGCGACAGTGCTGCAAACTTTCAGGAGAAGGCAAGATATTAAGGCCCATTCTGCAGTCACTGTTCAGCTGTTCACAGCTCTCCTCTGAGTGAGAAGACGTCCCATGGTGGCAAGTGGCACTTAAAGATTTGTGTGAAAATGCTTGAAAACTCAAAGATGCAGAAAACAATTGGGTTCAGCAGACGACTAACATAATAAAGAAGCAGGGGCGGATTGGCCATCTGGAGTACAGGGAGTTTTCCCGGTGGCCTGCGCCACCTAGTGGCCTGGACAAGATCCAAAATGCATTAGTGGCACTTCCAAAATGCACTAGAATGTGCTAGATGCTCGTCTGGAACATACAGATCAAAATAACCATTAATCTTCTACATTCTCTAGTTGTGTAGACTAAGTTGGGCTAATTCACATGATGAATATTTTAACTCTTGAGGGCGTAAAAATGAAACCAAATGGACCCGCAAGGGTCCATTTGGTTTCATTTTTACGCCCTCAAGAGTTACATCTGGTTAACCAGCTGCCCCCCCCCCCCCCCCCCCCAGGGTGGCCTGGCAAAAACAAAATTGTCCCGAGAAAATATGTGCCAATCTGCCCCTGTAAAGAGAGAGAGAAAAAAACCATGTCATAATATTGGAGATGTGCACAGTATTTTCAAAGCGTCTCATTCAAAAACCTTCCTATCAGCTTATTATATCTGCTCATCGGCTACAGGTCACTCCAACACTCCAATATTGGATGTTTCAGAGGAGAAATTGGGGCTTTTTGTTTTTGCCGTTTTTCACCAGGCCACCATCCAGAAGCTTCGAGCAGAGGGCCAGCAGTTCAACAGCCCTGCTGTCCTACCCAGGGGAACAGCGGTCCATGTGTCTGCTGATGATACACACTGGACAGTGTACAGGTGGCACACAACACACACACACCACACACACACACACTCACTCACTCACTCACTCACACACACACACACACACACACACACACACACACACACACACACACACACACACACACACACACACACACACACACAACACACACACACACACACACGCACACCACACACACACGCACACACACACACACGCACACACACCATACATATAGAAAAATAGAAGATATATCCTCCGGCATATAATTAAAATAATCCTCGACGCTCACCACTTAATTAATGTATTAACTTCATCTATTAACTTAAAAATAACTCAAAATGACATTCACGCCCCCCCATTGATTAATGCAAGGATTTTTTCCCCCAAGTAATTACTTAATTATTTCCAGTATAATTGAGTTCTGTCTCACAAAGCTTTCGTTTTTGACTTGTTTTTTTTTAATGGCTCGCAATCTGGTAATAACACACGGAGCTTATTTTGTAATACGGTATGTCATTATTTTTTGTCCTTGTAAGAGAACACATCTCTGTTGCCTAGTGGTGTAGCTCTAATATCAGGCAGTGTCTCAGGCTCTAACTGCTGGAGGCGAGCATGTGACGCATGCACAGTCGCACGCCCACGCATATACCATCTGCATAATGTGCACGCGTAAGCGTATTTTTCCCAAATGCAATCAATCTATCAGTCTATATTTTACATTTTAACCCGTTTTATCTACGCTTCTGGGAAAAGGAAAAAAAAAACTCCTGTTTCTATGTTAGTGGTCCTCAAAATTTCATGTGTAGCACTCCCAAAAACATCTGTATACGGCTGCCATCTGAAAATTAATGTAATTCCAGGCAGGTACCCAAATCCCTTTTAAAATATTTTAGTTAAAAACATTCACTGTGACAGAATATTCAAACATTTGTGCCACATTTTCCCGATTTTGTGGCGCACTATGAGAGCTAAAGTTCAACATAATGCTTAGAACCCGTTCCTGTTTTAACATGATAAAGCAGGAATAAAATGCATTCATTATAATGTCAAGCAGTGCTAAAACAAAGAGCCAAATTAAATAAAAAAAAAAGCTCCCAAATGAACATTGGTATAGAAATCCTAGGGTGTTTATCCAAAATGTTCCCAAATGACTTGGCAAAGTCATTACACATAAAAAATGGAGATCCTGTAACACCTGTTTTTTTTTTTTTTAATTGTGTTGCATAATGATACCCCTCTCAAAGAATAGCATTAATGTGTATTGTATTAGACCTGTAATGCTTACCCCCCAAAGATGTATGGGTGTTATTATATACAGTGGGCACAGATGCCATCTGGATAATTGCCATCTGTCAGTTGTACCAAGGGTCTGCGTGGGGAGGGGCTGTGTGCTGGCCTTGGCCACTCTATTACTCTGTGACGGTTTCAGATTGTTGTTATTCCGTGGTGGTCGCTCGTTGGAAATTAAAAATACTTCACAACAGATTTTTTCATCATATAGCACGGGGCGGATGGAACATTTCCCAAGGAAGGGGGGGGGGGGGGATGTATGGGGCGGCTTCATCATGAAGTCGCACCAATACCATTTTCAGTTACAGGACATACAGTATATTAGGCAAGTAAAGCATCAATAATAACAACAGAAGTTGCAACAGACATGCATAAAGCTAAAGGTCTGTCTCAGACAGTTTTCTGTTTTCAATGATGAAATGCTGTTGGTTTAGTGGTGACACAGCTTTAGTTAGTTAGTAGCTGTAGTAGAGTTTCAAATCATTTTAAATATAAGCACTTTAATTTGAAATATCTTGGGTTGTTTTGCATGCCATTGTGTTTGGTGGGGCAGTCTGGGCATTTAGGGGGGCATTGCCCCCCCCATGCCCATGCCTAGATCCGCCCCTCTCATATAGGTCTCATGAGTACAGATGGTGAGTAGATAGGAGGGGAGGACTGGAATGCTAGCAGGGCTGTCAAAAAATAATTGGCTGAATAATGTTCTGTTTTGAACTTGTGAACATTTTCTCATTGCAACAATCAGTTGTATAAAGTTGAAAGTATGAACTCATGATCTTATTCTCATCATATTTGCCTACTTTACTCTGTTCTACCGGAATCCTCCAATTAATTTATATTTGTATTATTTTATATTTGTATTAATTATATAATACACAGCAAGTATGCTCCCTGAAGCACTTGGCAACTTTGGAAAAGTTTCTTTCTAAATTCGATAAGCACTCCAGGACTCCTTGTATTTCTTTTTCTCGCTTCCAAATGCGATCAATCAAGTCTATATTCGACATTTTAAAACAGGAATAAATACATGCAGTTAGTATAATGACAAGCAGCGCTAAAGAAAAGAGCCAAATTCACAAAACCTTCCAAATACAGTGTTAAAACATTCAACACTCAGTGTCAAATATTTAAATCCATAATACGTACAGACTCCAATCCCCTTTCTACTATAACTAAATTTGGTAAGCACCCCAGGGACATGTTGTACTATGGTAAAATATCTGCCTTTCTTTCTCCCTCTCCCAAATGCTATCAGTCGAGTCTATATTTTACATATTAAAACAGGAATAAATGCATACAGTATATTAGTGTCAAGCGGTGCTAAGCAAAAGAGCTCAATTCACAAAACCTCCCAAATTCACTTCTTAAAAGGCATTGGCGTGGGACCTCTGCATTCTACTTTTACTGACTGAAGTCCCCCCATGCGTCTGGACTTGGTCACAGGGCCAGTTCTAGGCATGGGCATGGTGGGCAATGCCCCCCTAAATGCCCTGACTGCCCCACCAAACAAGTCTTATGATTGAAATGATTTGAAACGCTACTACTGCTACTAACTAACTAGAATTGTGTCACCACTAAACCAAGACCATTTCATCATTCCAAACAGAAAACTCTCTTAGTCAGACCTGTAGCTTTATGCATGCTGCGTGTCTGTTGCAACTTCAACAACATCTGATGTTATTGATGCTTACTTGCCTAATATACTGTAAGTCCTTTAACCGAAAATGGTATGGGTGCGACTTCATCGTGCGTCGGGTGATGAAGCCGCCCCCATACCATTTTCTCTGCTGGGGTCACCTCCTTTCTTCCCGCCCAAAGCGAGGCACAAACGAACAACATGCATGCTGTCTTTTTTCCCCATCAGAGACTGGATCCAAGGTCTGTCCGCTCATGCCACATCCAGCTTCCTGCGAGCAGCAGAGCTGGGCTGGGAGATCAAAGAGCGCTGGGTGGTGGCCAACGCCGCCGTATACCTGTGGAATTACAACAAGCACCTTCTGCTAGCCGGAGAATACCGACACCTCATGCCCACGCTGCAGAGGCTGGTGGCCATGCTGAGACAAACGCAGTTCTATGGGTGGGTGTCAGGTTCTCTGAATCCCCGCTAGCATTGCTCCTTAAAGGAGAATTCTGTGCTAGAAGGCTTTCTCAGCTTTTATTTGCATGTGGCGATGTTCAAATGAGCCTATTTTTTTTTTCTTTTTACAAAATAGCAACTAGAGCACTTTCAGTATTGTACAACCACATGCAAATAAAGCTAAGAAGGCCTTCTAACACTGAATTCATGATAAAACTATGTTGCTTTATCGTGTGAAGGACTGCCACCAGTATAAACTGTATTCAGCTGCCGACCACAATCGTTACTAAAAACAGTGCTTAAAGTCCCTGGCGACGGGTTTCAGTCCTGAGGATTTCTTATGGGTCATTTAATGAGATCAGTTCAAATGAGCAAAAAACCTTTTTCAGTCTTAGGATTTTTTGGGGGGGCTTTAAACCCTGTTTAAAAAACATGTTTTGTTCTGAGGACCACTCCCCGAGAGGCAAAGATTTAAGTTAAAAATGTTTGCAGTGAAAGAATAAGATTTGAGTCACATTTCCATGATTTTTCAACAACTTTTAAACAGTTTAATCATGGTTTAAGTGTAAAGTTACAAGCAACAGTAAGTTGACACAGATCTGTACATGGAGTATATGCTACATGGCTCTAGTTTTAGGCTACAGTTGTAGTAATTTATCCTGTGTCAGGGCCGGATCTAGGCATGGGCATGGGGGGGCAACGCCCCCCTAAATGCCCAGGCTGCCCCGCCAAACATGATTGCATGCAAAACAACCCAAATATTTCAAATGAAAGTGCTTACATTTAAAATGATTTGAAATACTAATACTGCTACTAACTAACTACAGTTGTGGCACCACTAAACCAAGAGCATTTCATCATTGGAAACAGAAAACTCTCTGAGTCAGACCTTTAGCTTTATGCAAGTGATGTTGTTATTGATGCTTACTTGGCTAATAAAAGTCCAGTAATCAAAAATGGTACGGTTGTGGCTTCATCGCCCGTTTGGATGCAGCCGGCCCCATACCATTGTCTCCTGCCCCCCCCCCCCCCCCCCCCCCCCCCCCCCCCCCCCCCCCCCCCCCCCCCCCCCCCCCCCCCCAATGGGAAATCTTACATCCACCCCTGTCCCATGTGTAATTTAACTCTTTGACAGATCAGCAGAAAAGCTAGGCTCGCTCCCATTAGGCTCAATATTAACACAATAATTTATAGAAAATCCTCTGTTGTGAATTTGTACAAATGAATGATATCCAAAGACACCTTAAGGTGTCTACTTTAAGGGAAAAAATAAAATGAGTTGATCAAGTGTTTTGGCTTTTTTTAATACATTTGGCAAAACAGGCTGTATTTTCACATTTCACTGTTTCCAGGGCTCATTCAGAGATAAATGCATTTAAAGTTATATCATTTATCATTTATCAATGATAGTTGTAAAGTGTGTGAGGTGTTTTCTGGGTTTTGTAGTGCAATCACCACTCAAAGGACTTCATCAGGTGGTGTGCAGTGAGTTAATGAGCTTGTTAATAAAACAAAACCCAAAACGACTTTTGGAGTGATGAACAGACAACAGAATAATCAATCACTCCAAAAGTCGTGGTAAAACAGTTAAGGAGTTAATTTAAACAATGCTCCTCCATTGCTCTCTATACTACTACACTGTTGGAGCTAATCTAGCAGTCAGCAGTGAACACCAGGAAGGATTAATTGGAGATTTTAGAAAAAAGAAAGAGAAAACTTTCAGATTCAAATAAGCCTTGCTTTTAATACATCTGAAGTGTAGTGAAAGTCACCCTGTCGTACGTGCTATAGCCTGACATAGTTAACCTTCTTTTTAAAAATTAAGATCTGTATTTATTTTTCCAGTTAATTGTCTGAGGAGCTGCTCCTCAGCGATATCACAGCATAAAAAGCGTGTTAAAACTTCAAGGCCAGGGCGAGATAGAATTAAAATGGATCATGAATACTGACTATTAAACTGACCTACCTAGAGCGTAGCAGGGTGTAATTATGTGGATTTATCGAGATTCATTGATATTCCCCGGCTGCAGTGTCCCAAGAAATAAATGCTGGACACATTTAAGCCTAGATTTTCGTCACAGCTAAACCTCTTATCCCTTAACTTATTTGCCTTTAAAAAAAAACATTTTCAATATCTCAAATGGCCAGACTACAAGTTCACAACGTGTTAATAGATTTGGCACGTTGAACTATTCCAAAACGTTTTTCAAAATAGTAAAAACTAAAGTAATAAGGGGTTTGGGACAAGGGATTCAGCAAAAATGTGTAAGTGTAACAAAAATGGAGCCCATACTCTCCAATTTCATCATGGGTATACTGGAGTTAATGTTATCTGATATCATTTAGGGGTGAAAGCACCACATCAGGCGCATCCCCCCATTTTTTTTTTTTTTTTTTTGCAGAATACACTCTCAGTGGCGTTTCTAAGCAATTTGGAACCCCAGGCAAGATTTTGCCTGGAGTGCCCCTTACCAAATGGACCCGTAAGGGTCCATTTGAAACGGCTCAAATGCTGAATAAAAAACGGTGGACCCCGGTATCAAAAAGGTTAAAAACCCTTGTTCTAGGGCATGTCGGGTGTTCACCCTTTCCTCTGTGTGTGTTCCCAGGGACCATGGCTCTCTGTGTGTGCTGCTGTGTGAGGCCACGGCTCGGGGTCTCGTCCAGACCCTGTGTGAACCAGAGGAGCGGCGCAGAGCGGCTCCAGCTGAGGACAAGGTGAAGAAGGGAGCCGGCAAGGTGATGGAGAGGCCCGGGGTGGTCCCCCTAGACCCAGCTGCTCTCCAGGACCTCCGGAAGGCTTTGGAGGTAGGGGTGTGTGTGTGTGTGTGTGTGCGTCATATTATTATTAGACCCTCCAGCAACAGGCGGGGGGAAGTCCTTGATTATGCGGACTAAGAATCAATCCTCTGAGATGGAATAGGCTCATTTTTACCTGCAATTGTGGATGAAATTGCGACAGAGAGAAGATGAAGATGAAGTAATGAGTGAGGTGAAAACTTCATAAACTTCAATCCATTTTGGCGGTGTTCTAACCGTTACTAGCAATACTTAGCATTAGCATTATTAGCATTACTTAGCATTATTAGCATTGCTTAGCATTATTAGCATCATAAAATACTTATTACCATTAGTTAGCATTACTTCAGAGTTTAGACCTACAAGCTCATAGTGTGCCATGGAGTGGAGCGCTATGAGCTTGTAGGTCTGATATTTTTGAAAATGGTGAAAATATAGCTCAAATCTTCAAATTATTTTTCAGTTCAGAATGAGTTAAGCGAAAATATGCAGGGATTGTGAAATCAAGCGAGCCCTGCATAATTTGCATATTTAGCGTGGGAATATGCGATTATCACACAAATTATGCACCCTTTTAGAAATATAATATGATATGATATGATATGATATGATATGATATGATATGATATGATATGATATGATATGATATGATATGTAAGGGATAACACCCGACGAGGCGGTGATTTGTTTCCTATTAACTGACCGAGGCGCAGCCAAGGTCAGTTTGTTAGGAAACAAATCACCGCCTCGAAGGGTGTTATCCCGCTTATTACATGGTTTACCTCAGTGGTTTTCAACCAGTGGTCCGAGGACCACCAGTGGTCCTTGAGAGGGTTCCAGATGTTCCCCAGGCTGAATTAAGGCTGAATGGCAACGGCATGTAAACAACCAAATACGTAGCTAATCAAATGAACGTGCTGGAACTAAATGCAGAAGCGCAGCGCGGATTGATATGAACACAGCTGTTTGCACTTTGGGGAACTTGTTTATGCAGCGGTCAATAATAGCGCGGAGCGGTGATTATAGTGTATTATGTGACGCTCACATGACCAGAACGCTGGCTTCTGATTGGAGCATTCATTCAAGCAATATAATACAATACAATACAATACAATACAATACAATACAATACAATACAATACAATACAATACAATACAATACAATACAATACAATACAATACAATACAATACAATATAAATGAACTGAAGTGACATCCCGTAGATAAACTACAACGTTTTAATACAAAGTCACAAACTCGGAAGCACAATTAGACCACAGAGCTGTTTCCGGCCGGCTGGGTTTCATGATATTTACTATTCTGTGCCTGTTGCATCATAACTTGGACGGGGCTGAGAAGGCTCAGTAGCAGAATTCACAACGCTCAGCACAGCAACTCGGTTGGCTAACGCCCCCGTTGGCGGTGCTTCACGTGGCTCAAGTTCTGTAGAGACGGCACATTTCAGTATAATATGAACCCACCTTTGTTTCTATTAGTGGTTTATCTACAGCACATTATGTCAAACTCAATGCCTGGGGCCAAATCAGGCCTGCGAATGAATTATCTTCGGCCCACGGGATGATATCTAATTAATACTAGAACTGGCCCTCTGGTATATTACACACTCCATGAATGGAACTAGAACTGGCCCTCTGGTATATTACACACTCCATGAATGGAGCTAATTGTTTTTCTTTCTCAACTCTTGTTTTACAACAGAAGCAGTGCATGGTTGAGGATCATGGAACAGGAAACTGAGCTTTAAGAATGCAATCAGTTTTGAATGCATGCAGTTTCATCTTTGCATTTATCTTGCTATTAAAAGGAACATTCATGATCTTTGAAAGAAAATTACGTTTGCTGTTTTCCTGGGACGTCCTCGTAAACCGGTTCCCTGTGTGTTGAAACACATTCCGGGACGGATCCGGCCCTCGACTTGTACCAACTGTTTCATGTTGGCCCGACGTGTATTTGAGTTTGACATCCCTGATCTACAGAATGTCAGAACCGCACATTTATACTATATTGCATGGGATCGGGTTGGTTGTAATACATGCTATATATCTGAGCATATACTATAGCTTTGTGTTTTGTGCCTATATTACGTGAGATCAGGTTCGTTGTTATCAGCAGACTATAGTCGAGCATATAGCAGTGTGTTTTGTGCCTTTTTATTATGTCTTCATGCATCAGTGCTTTATCTTGTGGTGTTGACAGAGAGTTGGGAACACAGCGGTTTTACACTGTAAGCCAAAGTGTTGAGCTGGCATGGCTGGTTTGAAGTCGATTTGATTTGTCAGAATCACACCGAAGCTGTGCACGTCGGTGCGGTCTCAGCTGTCATATCTTTCGCTCTCGCCGCGAGAGCTTCGTTTGTTTCCTCCTACTGATAAGATACAAAGCCTCAACTGCTGACTAGAGCAGACAGACTCAAATGCTGCTGACTGGGACAGATTGCTTGTGCGGGGCGAACCACGCGTTCTTTATTAAATAACATCAAAGACAGGGGTTGTGCTATATACGACGATGGAGAGGTGGTATAGTTTGCATAATGTGCGGTGCATTGACCTGCTCTTGCGTTGCACGCTGGCTGAATAAGGAACCTGTCATGGAGCTACGCGGTGCTTCGTACCTGACACTACACTATTATAACAATAAGATGAACCTGACGGCCCCAGAGTGAGATCTGAAGCCATTGTGAAAGAATAGTATAAGAATATCTTTGATTGTCTACTTTTTTTTTTATATCACAAACTGAAGATTGTTTTTCCTCCATTTTCTGCCACACGATCTCAGCCTATATTGATTTGCTACTTTGCATCTACAGGGAAAACAAGGCACATATACAAATCATATTACATTTGACAACATTACTTATTTCATAGCTCTTTTTTGTACTATTTATTCTTTGCTATGCTTGGTGTGTGTTGTATATTTGTTGTTCTGAACGACATGATATATTTACTGCTCCGTTGTCTGGAGGAAGTCACTGGGTTTTTACTGTGCACAAGATGTAATGGTAAAGTACATTCTTGAACCTAGGCGCGAACACCCCCGCGCGCGCGCGCGCGCACACACACACACACACACACACACACACACACACACACACACACACACACACACACACACACACACACACACACACACACACACACACACACACAAGGTTGACTGATTCTTCACAGTTTTTAGACTAAGTTAGGGGTCCTTTCGCTTTGCTTTTGGGCAGGCTCTTTCATCTTGGTATAATTCGATCCTTGATCCACAAATTCTCGGTGCAGCTACTGCACTTGAACTCCTGTCCTGAACGGTGCGGCCTGCGGTAGAGGTCAGTGTAGGATTGTCGCCGGGCCTTTCAGGCGAGCATGTTTTTTTGTGCATCGCTGCTGACTGCCTGATGTGGCTCAGCTTTATACAGCAGCGACTATATGTTCACAGCTGTGTTTCTATCAGCGGCAGTGGACAGGACACACCCACATATTCGTATGTAAGCGAGGACCACTTCTGTCCTGCCTGTGCTGACGCAGCTCGCTGTCAAGGACCACTTTTGGCAGCCTGTTGTCCACCATGTTCAGCACATGCCTGGTCCAGTGCAGCTGACAAACCAGCAATGTTTGCTTCTATGCTTGTTAACCGAGCTCCAGGGCTTGACACTAACACTTGCCCGCTTGCCCGGGGCAAGTAAAATAAATGGTGGGGCAAGTGAAGACTGCTACCTGGTTGCCCGATCGGGCAAGTGTGCAACTTAGTGCACTATAACACAACACAAGATAGATTTGTCTTGAAGGCAGTCATTGCACTCTGCCTCTGTGTCTTTCCCTGTTTTCTAGCTATCCACAATTCAAGGCTGGATTTGGGAAACAAAACAGGCAAATTAACATACACATCAAAATGACCATTAACAGTTTTCGTGCCGTGGAAATGAATCTACGTCACCCGTTATCATTATGATTTACAGTAACAACTGATGCCGCTGACGTTAACGCTACTTGACGTGACGTTACTTACCGGCACCGGTTTAATACGATCCCCATGCTAACAGCAGCTAGCAGCGACCGCAGCGACCATTGCTAGACCATAACAAGGGACGGACTAACCCGGAACCAAAAGTGTGTGTCCGTCCACTAACTTGTCCGTCGGGAAACATGGACCGAAATATGAAATATGACTTTTAGATGAAAATCGCTGGCACTGGCGACCTCCAAAAATATGAAAAAGGGCTGGCACTGAGAGAGTTAATCTTCTACATTCTCTAGTTGTGTAGACCTGGGCTAATTAAGATGATGAATTTTAACTCTTGAGAGTGTAAAAATGAAATCAAATGGCCCGCAAAATTTACAATATATTTTTGGGGGGCAAGTGACCATGAGCTGAGGGCAAGTAGAACCTGACTTGCACTTGCCCGATGGGCAAGTGCCTCCGAGACCTTAGTGTCAACCCCTGGAGCTCTCTCCAGGACTTCAGTGTTGGTTATGGCGGACAAACTCAACTATCTTCAGCTGCTTCCTGTAGAGGACCCAGTATTCTCATCCATATAGTCGCGCATTGAGTACAGCAGCAGGGGTGTAGTGGAGGGGGGGGGGACGCGGGGGGACAGTGTGCCCCCACTTCTCACATCTAAAACATTTTTTGGGCAAAAGTAGGCCTATGTTTTTGTCTTGTCATTTACTTTCATGGATACAATTAGGCATTGTAAACAAATCTTTCTCAATATGCTATACTTGCTTTAATAGCGTGTCTGTGTGTGTTGCGCAGGTGCACACACAGGCGCATGCAAATGCAAGTGTGCATGCAGCATGTGTCTTAAAGGGGAATTCCACTCGTTTTCAACAATTTAATATGTCATTATTATACCTTAGAGATGTTGTGTGGTTTCCCCCATTCTGTGTTTCCTAGAAATGGTGGTCGGAAAACAAATAATTAGCGTGGTGAAACACATCTGATGACATCATCAAGATGTGTTTCACCATGTTAATGAGTTTCCTTTTTTCTGAGAGTGTACAAATTTGTACACATTTATGAGAGTGTACACATTTGTACACTCTCAGAAGAAAAAAATGAAAATGGGTGGAATTCCCCTTTAAGAGGGTTCCCCCACTTCTAAAAGTCCCACTATAACACCGTATAGCAGCCCTATAAACTTATGGTAGTCAGCCGCAGTGAGTGGTTGTCCCACAATACAGTGCACACATGTTCCCATTATTACATGGCCTCTGTACTGATTAACACTTTTAAAGCCATCTCCATATTTGGAATGTGACACCAAAGAGGGCCACCATAGACCCCAATTCATTTTATTATATTTTTAAAAAAAATATTATCGGTTGAAATAAATGTGCAAACCATATATCCAAGTATTCAGTAGGATGTTGACTCTTTTTGGAAAAAATAAACTGAGTTGATAGAGTTGATAGTTAGGACAATAATAAAAGGACAGACAGACAGAAATTACAGACAGTAAAAAGTAGTATTGTGAGATATTGGCCTTCAAAGTTTTGAAACATTCAAAGCAGTATTCCTCTTCAACAGATAATAGTACATGTGTGTGCAGTACCTCAAAACAACCAGCAGATGGTGCCCTCCAACCTCAAAAAAAAAAAAAAAAAAATTTGGGATCAACCAGTGATTTTATAGGGCTCTATGTAAGACAATGGCCAACATGGAGGAATCCCCCAACTGGTCAATAAGCCGTCTTCAAACCCTAATAATTCCAAATTGGCACATGATAGAAAGATATTTTTTTTTTGCTGGGAACAGACCTTTCACATGTTTATTTTGATGTGTTGTATGTTCATATTGTCCAAACGGTGCATTTTCTATAAATTACTTCATCTCAGTTTTTGACTCTTCTTTTATTCCCAGAACGCAGTAGAGCTACAAATTCATCTAGAAAAAAAAAATGTAGCCTTTGCACAATGTGAACATACCATATTTCAAACTAACGGGTGGATTGCCAGCTTCCAGCCCAAACAAACCCCATCTTTTTATCATGTGCCAAATTGGAATTATTAGCATTTGAAATACAGCTCAGTAAGTCACTATAAGCAGATTCTAACACTATATTCAACTGAAACCTTGGAAATGTGTGCAGAATGAACACCACATTGCTTAGATAAATATGAACCACAGATTTAGGCTCCAGTTTATTTAGATAGCATAAAATAATAAATGAAATAAACAGTACAACAGTACATCTTTCATCCCCCCACCCACCCTTTCCCCAACACACATGTACCCAGCAGCAAAGTATGATTCAAGCGAGATTGGTAAAAAAAAAAATGAATAAAAAAAATGATTCAATTACACCCCACCCAGCAGCAAAGTATGATTCTAGCGGTATTGGCAAAAAAGAAAATAAATAAAATATTCAATTACACCCCTTCCCACCCACTTTTCCCACCCCACAAGTCTACTTCTTGAAGCACCCTTCGTAGTTTGCCTGAGAGTGGTAGATGTAAAAACAGGGCGCTGGGCACAGGGGCACCTTGCATACAGGGCAGTACCACCTCGTGCTTGCGCGCTGTTTGCTCCTAGCATGAACCCTGCAGTTCTTCCTTGGCATAATTTTGCCGTGTTTCCCTACTTCAGGGAGCTCCCGCGGAATGTGGCCACACCACTTCACATTCAGGCGTTCCTGGCAGTCGGTCTTGGGCGCGTTGGGGACTCGTTGCGCCTCAAATGGATGGAACTCGTCTTCTTCCTCCCCATCCTGTACTGGTCCTCCCACCACCTCCTCCTCCTCCTCGTCGTCCTCCTCCTCCTCAGCACCAACCGCTCTCACTGCGGTCCAGGAATCGATCACGGCCAAAGTGAAATCGAGCAGCGTGTCAAGTTCCCCCCCCTTGGCCCTGTACACAACTAAAGCGTTCGCGAAACACAACTGAAAAAGATAGAACACATATTTGACGTTCCACCTCATGGTTCTCCTGGCGAAGGGGTAGTAGGAGATCCGTTGATCCATCCGATCCACTCCGTTCATGTGCCGATTGTAGTCAGCGACACACGCGGGCTTCAGGCGTCTCGCCGGTACCGTCTGCCCCTTCTTTCTCTCCTCCACCCACACCATCTTGTCCTCATGGATCGTAGTGACCATTCTCGCCAACTTGGTCTTACCATCCCTCCAGACCGTCATCAGCACCCCGTTAGCATTGTGGCGTGTGACCTTTCTTCCATCTTCAGCTGATTTGGGGACGTGATTTTCTTGATGGCACCTGGTTCTCCTCGCTGCCGTCTGATGGTTCCACAGACGTGTGTGCCCAACCCCTGCAGAAGCTCACACCGCTTTACAGAGTTATAAAAATTGTCCATGTAAAGATGGTACCCTTTGTGCTGCAGGTCCCCAAGAGAGCCACGGGATCAGTTCATCCAGCTTGTTTCCTTCTTTGCAGTACGTCTTCATCCCGTAAATGTAGCCCGTTGAGCTCTCTGCCAGCACATACGAACGGATTCCCCACCTTTAGACAAAAAAACAAAACAAAAAAAACACTTTGTTCATTCCTCTGTACAGATTTTCAATGATGAAATTTGTAAAAAATAAGAATAATAAAATAATAATCACTTGATCGGTTTGGCCGGGTTGTAGACCTTGAAAGACAGCCGCCCTTTCCACTTGAGCATCGCCTCATCGATGGAGATGTTCTTCCCCGGGATGTATGCCTCCTTGAAACGTTGCAGGATGTAGTCAGAGACACGCCTGACCTTATACAAGGGATCCCCGTCGTTGCTGCTGGTGGTGTTGTCACTGAAATGAAGATATCTCTTCAGCAGCTCGAACCGGTTGCGTGACATCGTCCTGGCAAAGTAGGGGGTCTCGATGGACGCAGTGGTCGACCAATGGCTTGCCAAGGTTGGTTTTTTTTACGATGCCCGTGAGGAAGAACAAGCCCAAAAAGTTCTTGAGCTCGGGCACGGTTGTCTTTCTCCAGGCCCGTAGCCGTGCATTAGGAGGGAGCTGGTCCTCACCGACCTAGATGAAATGGATAGATGGGAGAGAAAAGAGATTTTCTTTTGTTATACAAGCAAGTCAGCTATGTTTACAGTGTCAATGTGGCAAGGAAACAGTGTAACCAATTCATGGAGAAAAATGTGCCATTTTTTCTTAGTGCAACACATTTGGAAAAAACAATGTGGACTATACACACACCTTAGCGATGCACTGCTCTGCATACCGGTTGGTTTCATCCACCAACGTCTTCAGCAGTTCATCGGTCAAGAAGAGCTGGAGGTAGGCAGCTGGCGGACTGTCTGACCCCAGCTCAGCAGTGAGAGCAGTCGGACCTGGCTCTCCAGTGAAGGGGATGTCTTGTGGTTCCCAGCCATCCGTGAACCACACAGACTCATCTAGAAATGACAGAAATACACTCCATACAATAAGTAAAATGTAGGAAACTAATTTCAGTTTTACTGTAGCCTATGGTGACTAAGAAAACTATAGACAGTTTGTTTTGCATTAGCCTACCTGCTTCCCTGGAAACACCAGCATCACCAGAATGACAGGCTGAAGACTCAGCAGCAACACCACCAACTATACAGTAGGATCATAGAATCCAGAGAGACAGTATCAGTAATCTATTTTCTAAGATCACAGAATACAGAGAGACAGGAATACACAATACCATAAAATAAATATGTAAATGTATGAAACTAATTTCTCACACTTTTCCTGTAACCTGTGATGCCTATAATAAAAACTATGAACACGATTTGTTTTGTTTTACATCGTCTTACCTGCTGTGTCCAAGGATTTATCAGCAGGAACAGAGACCAGAGGAGAAGGCTGGACAGCTTCAGAGGAAGGCTGTTGGGCATCTGCATATGAAACAATTCAAATCAGTTTAGTACTGCTATGGAAAAGACATAGTGCAAGATAAATACAAACATACAGAAACAGTGTCTCAGTAAACCATAGGATCATAGAATACAGACTGTGTAGTCTCTGTATTGTATATGATTCTATAGTTTACTGAGACACTACATTGTGAGTGTTGTAAAACAGAACAGCTGATCTACAAGCTAAATGACAGGACTGAAGTGCCAATGTTGTGCGCGCGCGCGCGCGCGCGCGCACACACACACACACACACACACACACACACACACACACACACACACACACACACACACACACACACACACACACACACACACTTTACCTGGAACTGAAGCACCAAAACCAGCTTCAACTCTATCTGCTGCCAACAACATCTCCTCCTCAAAATCCTCATCACCTAAAAACAAAATGATTCAATCAGTAAACATACAATATATTCCTTTGATCCAATCTAAACCATACAGCTGTAACAACACCCCCAGCCCCCCCCCCCCCATCCCTTAGCGTTTGTTTAGAACTGTTTAGAACAGTTGTAAAAGTAAGTCATGGTGACCAAATAGCATGGCATCACATTCTGCTAAAATGCAATCACATACCTAGAGTACAGACAGCCAAAATCATATGCTTTTATGCTCCCAATTCACGCTAAAATATGTCATTTGGATCACTCATTCATTTATTTCATCCTTGCAAACGCTGTTGTGATCATCACCACAAAGAAAGACTGGTCACGTTTGCTGTTGCGATCGTTTGCGACAACTCCATTCACTGCATGGGGCCAGTCCAATGGCGGCTCTTCTACGTACCCCATCATGACGCAACGTCATGATGGGGTAGCGAATCCCGGTGCTGCGCGAGCAGCGCGGCCCATATACGTCAATGCAATCTATTTTCCCCGCACTGTCCCATTTCCATTGACGTCTACGTAGAAGAGCCGCCATTGGACTGGCCCCATGCAGTGAATGGAGTTGTCGCAAACGATCGCAACAGCAAACGTGACCAGTCTTTGTGATGATCCCAATGCACAGTCATTTTGCTTACATAAGGGACGGGGAATTATATTACATCCACCCATGAAATCGCTAAAAAATAGCGTATTATACATGATCGCCACCACCACCGCGCCTGGCGTCTCCTCCACGTTATCAAGACATTGGCAGGGACCACCACATTTTGTCATCATGACTTACTATTTACAACTGTTCTGAACAAGAGGGATGGGCAACGATCGAAACAGCTGATCTCCGTTATGGCTACATAACCCAATGCACAGTCATTTTGCTTACATAAGGGACGGGGAATTAGATTACATCCACCCATGAAATCGCTAAAAAATAACGTATAATACATGATCGCCACCACCGCGCCTGGCGTCTCCTCCTCCTCTGTATCAACACATTGGCAGGGATGAAATGAACGCGTGGCACGGACCACCTGCTCCCCTCTGATTTTTTTTAGCCAAACATTGTTTATACTTACTAGCAACTTCAAAGAAAAGTTCAGACCTGCGCCACAGTGTGATCTTAGCACCAGTCAATCTGATCCCCGTTCTGTTTCATCTTTGACTGTAAGGCCCCGTAAACATAACCCCAATGAACTTGTTTTGTTTATACTTTGAGGGTCGGGGCGACCCGACCAGCCGCCACCTGGTACGAGGCGCGATGGAATCGCGCTAAAACTAATACTGAATACATCCTATGATGAAAACTATAAAGTCAAATGCAATGATTTTATTCTAGCGTGACAAGCAGCTAAGCGTACAATCTTATATATAATGTAATTATAGACTTACAGTACCAGAGAAGTGTTCACGTGTCGGGTCCCAGTCACTACCATAATCTTCGTCGGATGACGAAGATGTCTCGCTGAACACCTGTTTTTCAGGCAGAATCTTAGCCGACAGCCGAGGGCTACGGCGCTTGGCCGGGGGCTCCGTGCTGCTTCTGCCGGCTGCAGGGGTCTTCTTGGGGCGTTGCCGCCGGGGGGGACGCCGCTTGGTCCTGCGACCGGGCTGCCAGGGCTTGGATCGCGACGTTCCACCCTCTTCTTGGTGCGACCGCGCTCCACACCAACGCAACCAGGGCTGTGGATGCGCTTCACCAGCGGCTTGGTCTCACTGCGGTCAGTCACATCCACCTGCTCCATCTCATCCTTCGGCTCCTCCGGCTCCGAGTCCGTCATGTCCACGCTAGGACGAACCAGCACCGGCTTGAAGTGGCCGTCCAAGACGGTCTGGCGGAGCTTAGGGGGACCAGCTGCTGCCGTGGGAGCCTTGGGCGCACGCTTCCGAGGCTGAGATGGAGCCGCAGCCGAAGCACCCTCCACCGAGGACGAAGGGCCTGGCTTCGCCGATCGTGGCGCGTGCCGGGGTAGGGGAAGGGGAGTTTTCTTGTCTTTTTTCGGAGCCATGACGACACCGAAAAAAAGACACTACACTACACTACACAGAACACTAACACTGGACGATGGACAGACACTACACTAAACTCACACAAATGAACTACTAAAACTAACACTGACTAACACTGAACACTAAAGGTAACACTAACTGAAACTAATATAAACTAAATTCTAAAGCTAACACTACTGAAACTAATATAAACTAAGATCTAACACTACTGAAACTAATAACTAACTAAACTGCTATACTCACTCTAACTGAATCGCTCTGAATCGCTCTGAATCGCTCTGAAAATCTCCAACTCTCCACCACAAAGACCAACGCCACAAATCGTCTTTCCCACAAAGAAGCCTCCGTGTGTTGGCCTTTTATAAACTGGGAAAATCACGTGTTCCATGCACCACGTGATTTGACCGTCTTAAAGGAACAATCCCCCAAAGGAGCCAACACACACCGATAGATTAGACTTTAAACTAACGGATTAAACAATAAACGCTAAACGCGCACCCAGCGCGCTTTTGGCGTCGAGGGGGAGGGGGGAATAGATACGCGCCCACGCGCATTTGGCTCTCTAGGTGTTAACTCTTGTTATTACATGGCTTGAATGAATGCTCCAAATCAGAAGCCAGCGTTCTGGTCATGTGATCGGTCACATAATACACTATAATCACCGCTCCGCGCTATTATTGACCGCTGCATAAACAAGTTCCCCAAAGTGCAAACAGCTGTGTTCATATCAATCCGCGCTGCGCTTCCACATTTAGCTCCAGCGCGCCGTTAGCGGGTCCATTTGGTTAGCTACGTATTTGGTTGTTTACATGCCGTTGTCGTCACCCTCTCAAGGACCACTGGTGGTCCTCGGACCACTGGTTGAAAACCACGGTGCGCCTCCCGCTTCCGCATTTAGTTCCAGCACGCCGTTAGCAGGTCCACTTGGTTAGCTACGTATTTGGTTGTTTACTCAAGGACCACCGGTGGTCCTCGGGCGTTGAAAACCACTGACGTAAGCCATGTAATAAGCGGGATAACACCCTTCGAGCCGGTATTTGTTTGCTAACTAACTGACCTCGGCTGCGCCTCGGTCAGTTAATAGGAAACAAATACCGGCTCGTCGGGTGTTATCCCTTACATAACTGTTCTTGCTGCTATAGCTAAATGCTGGCTTTCTTCCCGTGTTATATATTAAAATACATAGTTCATACAAAGCCCTTTTTATCAGCTAATTATTAGCTAAAACATTGTCCTTTTTGAAGACAAATTAAAAAAAAATGCCCTTTCCTAATTGATAGGAAAACTGTAAAGGAAACAGTGGGAGTTCTATTGTTACGGGAGGTTATTCCTGTTTCTTGGGACGCAGCGCCACAGCAGGCGAACGGTCGATCCTCTAATGATCATAACATCCATGTAACTCCCCTGCTGGATGGTGAAGGTTCACACGGCGGGAAGTCACAGCCAGGGGCAACGGAGGGATCAGGGGCGTTTTGCCATTAGGCAGACTAGGCATTTGCCTGGGGGGGGGGGGGGGGGGGGGTACCAGGGGAACCACCAGACATGCTTTAAAAGGATCCCAGGCGAGTAAGCCTCATTAGGATTAATACATTATACTTGTCCTATATAACTGGAATGGGGGGGGGGGGGGGGATCTTGCCTGGGGGTCCAAATTGTTTAGAAACGCCACTGGGTTTGGGGACCTATGCCTAATATGGTAATTCTACAGAATACATAATTTTCTCTGTGGGATTTATAATTTGCTGATTTAGCTTTGCTAATACTACTGTTTTTCTTTCCCTGAAAAGACGTATATACTGCAACAGAGGAACTTTTTTTTAATCTATTCAGGGAATCTGAATAAAATATTTGAAATTAACACATCCGATTCATTGGCTATATTCCTGTGTTTCTTGCCTCCCTGCTCGGTTTAAAGTTAACCTGTTGTTTGTCTTGAAAATCCACATTAAAGGAGAATTCCACATCAAAACACATTTGGCTACAATCTGCCTTCATTCCTGCGCTGTCATACATATTGCCCTTGATTATTATTTTTTTCATAGATGCCAACTGCTCTACATTTCTTCATGAGGTCCCTCTTCCCTCCAATGCACTTTGCGTTGCCGCAGGTTGTCTTTATTCTAATCTGGGTATTTTAGCGGCTCCAAACTTTATTTCCCACACATTGCATCAAACCACACGCTACAGATCATCCAGTACACACTACATCAGGGTTTTCAACAGGTGGTCGGGTAACACCAGTGGTCCTTGAGAGGGTTCCAGGTGGTCCCCAGGCTAAATGATGGAAAGTTGGTTAACCAGATGTAACTCTTGAGAACACGCCAGGGTCCATTTGGTTTCATTTTTGCACTCTCAAGAGTTAAAATATCCATCATGCGAATTAGTCCAAATCTACACAATTAGAAGAATAATGGTCGTGGACAGAAGCAAAAGAAATCTTTAGTTTTGGGGTCTGTGGGTCTAAAAATATCCTCAGTTGGTGGTCCGTGGCTCAAATCCTGAATAAATGGTGGGCCCTGAGATGAAAAAGGTTGAGAACCCCTGCACTACATAACTACAAACCACTTGTCTGGTGTGGAGACCTGAGTGATTGGAGAGGAGACTGGAAGACGGGAGGGAGGGAGGGGGAGATAGATTACCTCTAGATCAGGGGTTTTCAACCTTTTTGGCACCAGGGACCACCATTTATTCAAAATTTGAGCCACGGACCACCATTTGATTACATGTTCACACCAAAGACCTAATATTAAAGAATTCTTTCATTCTTTAATATTCCAGGCTGGATTTTGCCACCAAAAACAGTGTAAAGTTCTTAATTAACTGGTGCTAATTCAGATGATGAATATTTTCATCTGGTTAACCAACTTTCCATCATTTAGCCTGGGGACCACCTGGAACCCTCTCAGGGACCACTGGTGGTCCCCGGATCACCTGTTGAAAACCCCTGCTCTAGATTACCAGGTAAAGACTGCAATGACGTACACCACATGCACGGCGATCAGTAAGCTATTTAAATATGATTTTGGAGCTACGAAAATACATGCATTAGAATAAATTGTGGGCAAAAAAAAAACAAAAGAAATCTTTAGTTTTGGGTCCCTGCGGTGAATATGTTGTCAAATGGTGGGCCCTGGCTCAAATTCTGAATAAATAGTGGGCCCTGGTATGAAAAAAGATTGAAAACCACTGGAATAGGGCATTCACTTCTGGAATTGGAGGAGGGTGCTGTGGCCCTATAGGCCTATCATTTAACTCCAGTGCCACGCAAATGGGCAATGCGATAAAGTATTTGTTTCGGCGGGTAGATATTGCTGAGCGTATATTTAGTGATTCGTCGGCACAGAGTGTCCAAAGACTTGCGCGTTCCCTTGAAGGGAAGTCTTGTACATAACATAAATATACTGTAACATAACAGCACTTCATGGCCTCCCTCTTCTAAAGTGCCTTGCAGTGTCGTCAATGAAAACACTTTTAAGCGATCGATGGAGACGTCCCCCCTATGGGAATTCCAGCTGTTGCCCAGGAACTATTACTGACGCTCTTGCTATAGCCTTAAGAGGAACATGTAGTGCTAGACAAATGAAGATTTGTCTAGATTATTCTACTGTATATGTTGTCACTTAAAGGAGAATTTCACACCAACAGTTTTTTTTTCTTTAACTTTATTTGCAGTTATTTATTTATTTTTTAACGTGGTCCAGTTGTTATTTTGTGCAAACAGTCTGAAAACACACCTCTTCAGACTCCATCTCGGCCTATAACACTTGTATTACATACCAACCCACAGTACTTGCTGCAATGACTTATAGGTACATATAGGTTGCCTCATCTAGTACAATCTTTTAACGCTTCATTGTATATTGTAAAATGTATTGTAAATCCTGATTAAATTGTAAACTTTTTGCCATTGTAAGTCGCTCTGGATCAAGAGCATCTGCTAAATGCCTAAATTTTAATTTGTAAATTGTAAACACTGCTTAATGGCTGTTTCCCCTACCTCAAAATAAGCTTAGAATGAGGCTAAGGGGTGTTTGTTTATTTATACATCGCTCCAAAATGCATTTTTTTTTTCAGTTTTATGTCAGTAATGTGTTGACACTCTCGCTTTCACTTTCACTTTCGTTCGAGCAGTGGTTCAGTCATAAACCATGTGCCCACCTTTTGAGACAGCTTAATCACTTCTGAACCAAATGAACTTCTGACATGGCGGAAAGACAATATATAGCAAAAAAAATGCATTTTGGAGCGATGTATATAGCTGAACTTGAACAAACACCCCTTAGCCCCATCCTAAGCTTATTTCAAGGTAGAGGAAACAGCCATTAAGGAGTGTTTTCATAAAATAACCACTTAAAAAAATAACTGTAAATAATGTTAAAAAATACGGAATTTCCTTAGTGTACTGAACGCGTTTTGGTGTTCTAAGCATTATGTTTTAACTATTGAAAAATAGCAGATCTACAATCTCATAGCGCGCCACTCGGTGGCGCGCTATGAGCTTGTAGAGCTTGTATCTCTGCTATTTTTGAAAAATCGTTAAAACGTGGTGCAAATCTTTGAATATTATTTTATTCAGAAACTAGAAATCTAGACAGAACACAATGGGTTTTGGTGTTCTAAGCATTATGTTTTAACTGTTGAAAAATAGCAGATCTACAAGCTCATAGCGCGCCACCGAGTGGCGCGCTATGAGCTTGTATCTCTGCTATTTTTGAAAAATCGTGAAAACGTGGTGCAAATCTTTGAATATTATGTTATTTTAATATTAACGTACGGTATGTGTGTCTTTCTAGCTGTGTGACTACGCCCTTCGCCTGTCCCGCTGCGCCGTCCCAGCGGAGCGCGTCCCCGTGGCAGTGAGGAAACGAGTCGTGGCCACGTGGGTGCAGATCAAGGCGCTCCTGCAGCAGCAGATCGCTCCCAAGATGGACGTCGAGGACGAGGTATTACCATTTACACCCCATGCAACGGTGGTTACAAAGATAAATGTTCTAAAACCGTTATTCTCATTGGCTGGTTGCCATGGTAAATATCACGATAATCCATACCTTCAATCACTTTATATTAGGGCTGCAACAACGATTAATTAATTCTATTACCCGTTTTCAAACTTAACCATATAGCTTTTCCATTGTTAAGTGTAACCAATTCCACCCATTTTTCTACATTTTTCTGTCATTAATTAATATATCTTCGAGATGTTATGTGGAAAGGATAAAGTTCTTCCTAGAAATGGAGGTCTGAAAAAAAAATCATTAACATGGTGAAACACAACTTGATAACATCATTGAGAGTTGTGTTTCACCATTTGAATGATCTGTATGGCCTTTTTTTTCTGAGAGGGTACACATGTAACCAAATGGACCCTAGTGGGTCAATTTCCATGTGTCCTCTTCACATTTGTACACTCTCAGAAAAATGCTGAAAATGGGTGGAATCCCCATTCAAGGTGATGGCTAAATAATCCAATGAATCAATGAATCGTTAAATAGTCGGCCGATGAATCGATTATGAAAATAGTTAGTTAGTTAGTTAGTTGCAGCCCTACTTTATATCATTTCCAGCTGTGTTACATTGATCTGTAGCTTCTAAGCACCAACCGTGCTCATATGACTCCCCTCTAGGGCTGTATACCGAAGCTCGGGATTCGAACCATTCGCTCGCTAAGGTCGCCACGCGAACAAATATTAATGATCCCGAACCATTCGCATTTATTTATTTATTTAACTTTTCCCCCCATCTAGTAGATGTGCGACATCGAGGGGTCAGAAACTCGCTGTGAAACGCGCTGTTACTGCAGTTGGAAATGCATTGTTTTCACTGAAGGTGTCCCATTCTCAATAGAAGTCTATGTAGGCGATCCGCCATTAGACTAGCTCTAGGAAGTGAACGGAGTTTGCGCAACTCCGTCTGTACTCTATAGAGCTGCACGCTGACTGGTTGGTTTTATGGTTATGGTATGGTATTTACCTAGCCAGCAGCAGGCTAGCCAACAGCAGCAAGCACTTAAGACTATATATACAATATACACGTAGTCGATCATGGCAAACAAATAATTAAACAAGCCTTTGGTTGGTTTTGGTTTTATGGTTAGCTGACCAGCAGAAGCAGGCAGTTTAGACTATATACAAATAGACACGTAGTCGTTCACAGCAAACAAATAATTAAACGAGCCGACGGACAGCATGTTTTGGCAATCAAAACAGCGTGTTACCCGTGGTTCGAAGCTCGGCCTGAAATTGCTGTCCGAGGCTCGAATGGCAATTTCAGGCGACTATACAGCACTACTCCCCTCACCTCTTATGGAAGTAAATTCCCCAATCATTTTTCCTCATAGACTATTCAAAAAGTATTTATTCAAGAGCTGTACAAAGCCAGCACATGTCGTCACAAATCATGAGAACAAACACAATATTTTGGGGCCGCACAAATTATAATAAAGATGGATTGACCTGCTGTTTTTATCATCTTTGTAATTATTTGTTTGGACCACAAAATTGCAGGATGGGGGTGAAATCAACTTGCACTAAAGAGTTGAGAGATAAATGGCGCCCTTCTCTTCACGCAGGGGTGATTTTTAATATTATTAATGAGCTATTTTGAAATGATATTTGTTTACAGACCTCCGATGCCATCCACTGTAATCCTGGGTTTGTCTAATCATGAAGCAGCTGCATTGATGGCACAGCGATTTTCCCTTCAATTAGCATTCGACTAATTGGCTCATTCTAAACGTTTGCTTGGGGTCCATGCATTCCACAGTTCACCCATAACACGTGTTTGTGTAACTCCAAGTTAAGCCGTTAATCACTGCTGTCTGCTGTTGACTGGCTAAGTAGTAGTACAACCAACCATCAAATCCATCTATGGTGACCAGATCCAAACTGTTTGATTTGAGGGACAGAAGCAGTGTTGCCAACTGCCAAAATGCACTAGTGTCACTTCCAAAATGCACTAGAATGCGTTAGAGCAGTGGGTTTTCAACCATTTTCATACCAGGGCCTACTATTTATTCTGCATTTTAGCCACGGAGGACCACCATTTGATGTTGAGTTTAGTCTCTAGGACTAATTTTTAGTCTCTAGGACTAATTTAGAAGAAATAACTGGCAAAATGTTGGTCAAAATAACAATTCTTCTACATTTTCCAAATGTGTAGATTTGTGAAAATTTGTGTAATTCAGGTGTTTTAAATATAATTTAACTCTTGAGAGCGTAAAATAAAACCAAATGGACCTGTAAGGGTCCATTTGGTTTTATTTTATGATCGCCGCCGCAGTTTAAAAAAAATAAATAAAAAAAAAAAGTTGCGTGATGATCTCATTCCCTGTGAATGCAGAGACCCCCTACAGACTGTAGACCACGTCCGGACCGGCTGTCCCAAACACCGGCCACCGAATGGTGACTTTGACTGTGGTAATATAGTGGCACCGAGGGAATATTTCTCCTGTTATTTTAACAGAACACATCTATGGGGAAAAGAGACGGTGAGGGAGCTTTACAACAGAAAGCCAACTATTAGGAAGGAGACTGACTATTAGGGCATTTGTCCACCAATGCCTGCCAGTCACAATGTGGGCCCGACAGGGTGTCAATAGGTGGGACGCTTGGGGAAAAGTATTTGAAATGAGAGACTGTCCCACACTTAGGGGGGGACACCAGGTCACCCTCCATCCATCTGCGTGCGTATCCATCGGTAATTAGTAATTACAGGTCCATGTGGCTCCACTCGCAGGCTCTCAGACTTAAACGAACGCTGAGGAGTTTTATATACAGTTGCCGTTTTCCCCTGGAGAGGACAGTTAGTCATCTTGTCGTTGAAAACGAGTCTGAACGAATTGCCGTCGAAAAACGGGGTCACTTCCACCCACGCGAATTAAGCAACGCGGTGTTAATATAAATGGTAATTATCTGTAATTGCGAATCGATAAATCATTCATCGGCTCATTTTACCACGCGCAACGGGAAGTCATGCATTATCAACGACGCGGCGGGCAATCTCGTATGTATCTGGAACACATGCTGAATCGCACATACATACGGTAGGACGAGTTTTTAGAATGCCGGGTACAGCACGGATGCATAATTTACGAGCGTGTAGTAAAATGATGTACGTGGTTCTATATAATTATACATACAGAACTATTGTGTATACATCACAGTACTACTACTAATTGAATGTGTGTATGCATGCATGCGTGCCATGTGTCCCCTCCTTTGCAGTGTGTAAACGAGTCCGTGTCGGCCATGACGCGTGTGCTGGTGGGAGTGGAGATGCACCGATGCAACAGCAGCAACAGCAGCAGCAGCAGCAGCAGCAACCCCAGGCAGATGGAGTTCTCTGTACCCAGCCTCTCCACAGTACGTAACCCGCATGTTTCGGATGTCCAGATTGCATGCAACAGATGTCCACTATAGTCCACTAGTGCGGCCCCACGCAGCGTGAAGCACTCCCATCCTCTCCATGTCTCTGAGTTAATAAGTCTTGCCAGCCGCGCCCCTCATCACTATACATGCGTCGGCATGGCTGCTTGATGGCTTTTTGTGTGACTCGACTTTGTACCGCGTACAGTACACTGTTCTATTTTTAATTTCTGCTGCCTGTGCTGCGAGTTAAAGAAACATTTCATCTGTTGTTCCCAGCCCGACTCCCTCGCCTCTGTCTGTCTGTCCCACCCCTTTCCTCCCCTCCTTTCTTTTTTTTTTGTCTCGTCTCTGTCTCCAAGCTCTCCCTGCTATCACCTCCCTCCCTTCCACACTCCATCGCTCTCTTCTTCTTGCCCCAATTTTTACTTTCCTCTTCCCTCCCTCCTCTCCCCCTTCTCCATGCCTTCGCTCGGGACTCTGATTGTTTTCCTTTGCTTCTCTTGTACTCTCACACCTCCTCAGGTCCAGGCTTATTTGTATAAATCCAGAGCAGTGTTGCCAACTGCCAAAATGCACTAGTGGCATTTACAAAATGCACTAGAATGCGCTAGAGCAAGAGCATTTTCATACCAGGGCCCACTATTTATTCTGCATTTTAGCCATGGAGGACCACCAATTGATGTTGAGTTTAGTCTTGAACAAATTTGAGAAAAATGTGTACAGTAGATTCTTGAACATTATGTAATTCAGACGTGTTGAGATCTTAATATAATTTAACTCTGGAGATTATGAAAGTGAAACCAAATCCATTTCCGAGAAGAGAGTGTAACCAGGAGCGGCACATTCATTTTAAATGTGCCGCTCCTCTCCTTCTCGTAAGTCCTGAATCTCCATTGCCGACCCGGCCCATAAATGTCGGTCCGGGTCGGGTTTTCTCGGGTTCGGGCTTTAAATTATTAGAACTCCAACCCAGGGAGATCAACCCTGCACATCTCGCTCTCCTTCTCTCTCCCTCACTCACTCACTCCCTTGCCATAATTTTTTCCCCTCCCTTCTCTGAAGACTTCCAAAACCCCCTCCCCTGCCTCCTGCCTCATGCATTCTCCTCCTCCTTCATGCCTCCACACATTTCCTTCTGCACCCGTCAGGTTCCCCAGTGTTGCCAACTGCCAAAATCCAAAATGCACTAGTGGCACTTCCAAAATGCACTAGAATGCGCTAGAGCAGTGGGTTTTACAACTATGGTGAAAAATGAGGGTTTCATCTCTGGCGCCTGTCAACCAATTTCGCCTCAACTCACCAGCAAAAAAGCACTAGATTTTCCGCCAGGAGTTTTTCACTAATTTTGCCGCTAGGTGGGTGTCTGGAAAAAAGCTAAATGTAGCGACAAAAACACCAAGTTGGCAACACTGCTCGTTCCCTCTCCTCGTCTAGTGTTGGTTTTGTTGACTAAATATATCAAGATAAATGTTTGTCGACTGTCTTTCTTGCACTTAGGAAGGCTAAATAAAAACTAAGCTGGGATGACTAAACGCAAAACGTAGTGATAATGAAAATTTAGTAAAAAAAATAAAATAAATATGATTAAATAAGAATTAATCTCACAGGTGTAACCGCCAGGTGAACAATCATGCCCCGCCAAAATACATTTTAGTCAACTAAATCAACTGTACACAAGTGCAAGAGGCCGTGTTGGTTACAGAGTGGATGAGAGCTGACAAGGCAACAGGGAACTATGACTAAAAGCTCTCGACTCTCATGTTCTCTTTGTTCCACCTTTTGGCATTTGCATGTCACCAGATATAACTTCAAAACAAATGTGGCTGTGACGAGGGGGCGGATCCACACAACGCATGAAAACGGATCAATGCACGAATTGGTGACACAAACATAGGCTTACACATTACTAAAATAATAATCATACTAACACAACAGAGATGGCGCTTCTTTCATCTGACACATCACTACTAGAGCTGTATGCGCCTGACAACTACTGGCCTACTTGAGAGCAATGATAGAACTTGAGTGTAACAATCGGCCCTTTTCTTTCAAATTCAAATGTTTAACTATAGGAAAATCAACAGGATCGTCAGGCAAAATTAGTGGGAATCTATCATTTAATAATTGATAAATCAAATTGGCATTAAAGTACTCTTATTCCTGTCCCTAATCCTCTCCCTATGAACAGAAAATTGTAAACAAACAAATCAACAATCGACAGTTAATCGACAGTTTTATCAAGCCCCAGTCCAATAGTGTTCCAAAATAAAGTCTTGGTCCAAACAAAATGAACGTCAGGGTACCCCTTGTTAATTGTATTCCACGAGGACAGGACTCCTGGATCAATCTCACCCGACAGCAGTGACAATGGCTTCCACACTCTTTATCCAGCTGCTCATGAAAACATCCAGAGTATATTCTACTAATCCTGCAGCGGTTGAGGTTGTGTGCCTCTTCCACAGGCTAGTCCTTGCTTCTGGCTGCAGCTCACTATTTGGTTTAAACCAGGGGTTTTCAACAGGTTGTCCGGGGACCACCAGTGGTCCTTGAGAGAGCTCCAGGTGGTCCCCAGGCTACATGATGGAAAGTTGGTTAACCAGATGTAACTCTTGAGAATGTAAAAATGAAACCAAATGGACCCTTGCGGGTCCATTTGGTTTCATTTTTACACTCTCAAGAGTTAAAACACGGTATCCATGAATCAAATCACAATGTTTAATACAACCAATGCAATTTAGCCTAATTTTTTTTAATCTAATTCTAGCTTTGAGGCATGCAGAACAGTAGTGCTACTTTGGGGACCATCCCGCAAGATGTGTGACAGGCCTGGTCAACCCACCCAACACAATAGTGGTGGTTCCCAGGTTGCTCTTAATCAGATTGGTGGTCCCTGGGTTAAAAAAGGTTGAAAACCCCTGGTTTAAACTGTTACAAATGCAAAGCTGGCACCAGGGAGATCTCCTCTTCTCCTGTTCACACTAGTACACAGGTTGTTTGTTCTGCCCCCCCCCCCCCCCCCCCCCCCCCCCCCCCCCCCCCCCCCCCCCCCCCCCCCCCCCCCCCCCCCCCCCCCCCCCCCCCGCACCACACCCTCTATGGCGCCGTAACGTGGGTTAACCCTTAGTGTACTAAACACGTTTAGGTGTTCTAAGCATTATGTTTTAACTATTGAAAAATAGCAGATCTACAAGCTCATAGCGCGCCACCGAGTGGCGCGCTATGAGCTTGTATCTCTGCTATTTTTGAAAAATCGTGAAAACGTGGTGCAAATCTTTGAATATTATGTTATTCAGAAACTAGAAATCTAAGTTCTAAGCATTATGTTTTAACTATTGAAAAATAGCAGATCTACAAGCTCATAGCGCGCCACCGAGTGGCGCACTATGAGCTTGTATCTCTGCTATTTTTGAAAAATCGTGAAAATGTGGTGCAAATCTTTGAATATTATGTTATTCAGAAACTAGAAATCTAAGTTCTAAGCATTATGTTTTAACTATTGAAAAATAGCAGATCTACAAGCTCATAGCGCGCCACCGAGTGGCGCGCTATGAGCTTGTATCTCTGCTATTTTTGAAAAATCGTGAAAACGTGGTGAAAATCTTTGAATATTATGTTATTCAGAAACTAGAAATCTAGACAGGACACAATGGTTGATTGTGGTGTGATTCCAGTTGGTGAGCATGGCGTCGGACTGCGCGTGGAGCGATGCTCTGGTGGAGCTGGAGGTGTGGGTCCAGCTGGCTGCCCTGTGCCAGCGTGCCCACGAGCACGGCCTGGTCCTGGCCTGCACACAGCGCGCGCTGCGGCTGGAGGACGCCGCCACCGCCACCGCTACCGCCACGCCCTGCGTCCTGTGAGTCAGCGCTTTTCTAAGCTGCATGCGGTGGAAATGACACCTAGTGGCCAGGGGAGAACATTGTGTGTTTCATGTTCTTGGCTTTTGTACTGTAGACCAGTGGTTTTCAACCTTTTTTTCATACCAGGGCCCACTATTTATTCAGCATTTGAGCGCCATGTATGTACCACCATTTGAGGACATTTTAGCCCCACAGACCCCAAAACTAAAGATTTTTCTTCTGCTTTTCTCCACAATACCAGGGTGGATTTAAGAAACAAATCAGGCAAACATACTGTACATTGAAATTCCCATTCTTCTACATTCTCTAGTTGTGTAGACTTCTTGTGGTGCTAATTCAGATGCTGAATATTTTAACTCTTGGAAATTGTAAACATGAAACTGTCAGGATCCATTTGGTTTCATGCTTACGCTCTCAAAGAGTTACAACTGGTGAAACAACTCTCCGTCATTTAGCTGGGGACCGCCTGGAATCCTCGCTCTCAAGGACCACTGTTTAAACCCCTGCTGTAGGGGTTTTCAACAGGTGGTCCGGGGACCACCAGTGGTCCCTGAGAGGGTTCCAGGTCCTCAGTTAAGTTGTCTAACCAGATGTAACTCTCGAGAACGTAAAAATGAAACCGAATGGACCCTTGCGGGTCCATTCGGTTTCATTTTTACACTCTCAACAGTTAAAATATTCATCATGTGAATTAGTCCTAATCTACACAACTAGAAGATTAATGGTCATGGACAGAACTAAGGAAATCTTTAGTTTTGGCGGTCTGCGGGGCTAAAATGCCCTCAAATGGTGGTCCGTGGCTCAAATGCTGAATAAATGGTGGTCCCTGGGATGAAAAAAGGTTGAAAACCCCTGTTCTAAGTGATGAAGTGGTGAGTGTACTGAACGCGTTTTGGCATTCTAAGCATTATGTTTTAACTATTGAAAAATAGCAGATCTACAAGCTCATAGCGCGCCACCGAGTGGCGCGCTATGAGCTTGCATCTCTGCTATTTTTGAAAAATGGTGAAAACGTGGTGCAAATCTTTGAATATTATGTTACTCAGAAACTAGAAATCTAGACGGGACACAATGGGTTTTGGTGTTCTAAGCATTCTGTTTTAACTGTTGAAAAATAGCAGATCTACAAGCTCATAGCGCGCGCTATGAGCTTGTATCTCTGCTATTTTTGAAAAATGGTGGGTTAAGTGATGAACTGGTGTTTCCATGCAGGTACGGGCCGTCTGCAGTAAACCAGATGCTGAGCAGTGCTGCTTGTCTGAGGGCTCTGAGCCTGCTCCAGGAGTCTAACGGAGATCCTCACCGTTACACCCATGCTCTGAGCCTCCTCCTCTCCAGTGTCAGGTGCTGCACCGACTTTCTATAGCAGGGCTTTTTTCAACCTTTTTGACGCCAGGGACCACCATTTGGTCAGCATTTGAGCCACGGAGGACCACAATTTGAGGACATTTTAGCCCCACAGAAACCCCCAAAATGAAGATTTCTTTTGCTTTTGTCCACAATTCCAACTCCAAGCTAGATTTCAGAAACGAAACAGTCGAACATACAGATGAAAATGACCTTTAATCTTCTACATTCTTTATTTGTGTAGACTTGGGATAATTCACGTATTCTAACATATTCTAACTCTTGAGACTGAGAGAGTAAAAATTAACCCGCCAGGGTCCATTTGGTTTCATTTTTTACGTTCTCAAGAGTTACATTTGGTTAAACAACTTAGCTGGGGACCACCTGGAACCCTCTCAAGGACCACTGGTGGTCCCGGACCACCGGTTGAAAACCCCTGTTCTATAGACATTCTGTATAAATCAGTGGTTTTCAAACCTTTTCATATCAAGTCTCAAACTTGGCACCCGTAGGCCATGGCCTAGTCTTGAGCGAGCAGAGTGCAGGTACCTCGACACATCCAGGAGAGAATACTCATGACAGTATACTTGTCATCAGCAAAACCAGTCAATCGAAGGCACCAAGGGACGGTAGAAAACATCTTCATGAATATTATCTCCTGGATGCAGGCGCGCAATCTTTGTGGGGGCTGCGGGGCCCGAGCCCCCATGAGAATTTAAGACATAAGGGGCTCTCCCGAGCCCCCGCCCCCCACCCCCACCCCCACCCCACCCCACAGATTCTCTGCGCCTGTTCACACATCAGGGCCTAGGTTTCGGGGGAGACTTGCCTATTGTGCATTGACATCACCTATAGGCAACAGGGCCATCAATGCTAATCAGTCTTTTGTTTACCTGTAGGGTATACATAACATAACTTTAAAATACATAACACAAGTATACTGGTGTATTGCAGGGTTTTTATAGTTAACTAAAACTAACGAAAAAACGATAACTAAAATTAGTTTGTTTTAGTTAACTATAAAAACCCTGCAATACACCAGTGTACTTTTGTCATGTATTTTAAACTTTAAAATGTATTTTAAATGTATTTTAAACTTTAAAGTATACTGGTGTATTGCAGGGTTTTTATAGTTAACTATATAACTAACGAAAAAATGATAACTAAAATTAGTTAGTTAGTTATATAGTTAACTATAAAAACCCTGCAATACACCAGTATACTTTAAAGTTTAAAATACATTTTAAATACATTTTAAAGTTTAAAATACATAACAAAAGTACACTGGCGTATTGCAGGGTTTTTATAGTTAACTAAAACTAACTAACTAATTTTAGTTATCGTTTTTTCGTTAGTTTTAGTTAACTATAAAAAACCTGCAATACGCCAGTGTACTTTTGTTATGTATTTTAAACTTTAAAATGTATTTTAAACTTTAAAGTATACTGGTGTATTGCAGGGTTTTAGAAGCTCCTGTGCTCCTCTCTCTCCGTCTTTCTGTGTCTCTGTCTCTTTCCGTCTCTCTCTCTCTCTCTCTCTCTCTCTCTCTCTCTCTCTCTCTCTCTCTCTCTCTCTCTCTCTCTCTCTCTCTCTCTCTCTCTCCAGCTATGCAGAGAAAGCGGGTGACGTGGTTCTGTGCACGGCGGCGGCCAGGCGCTACTGGAACGCCGTCCTTCCTCTGACACACACTCCGGCTGAGAGACGTCAGCTCCAACAGCCCCTGGAGACGATCCTGAGTGCCCTGACCAACGTCAGCAACAACACAGACACTGTAATGTGTTTCACGATTTTTCAAAAATAGCAGAGATACAAGCTCATAGCGCGCCACTCGGTGGCGCGCTATGAGCTTGTAGATCTGCTATTTTTCAATAGTTAAAACGTAATGCTTAGAACACCAAAGCGTGTTCAGTACACTAAGGGTTTAAAGTACAAATCTGAGTGAACATTCCACTAGTCTCGCTCTGATAATACACTACACTATGTCTTACTTGAACTATGGGAGTACTACTAACTGCCCACAATAAATTTGCTGATTCTAGTTTCTTGTTGGACACTGGTTTTGTAAAACTGTTGTGACTGATGCTAACCCAGGTCCGTGTACTTTTCGGCCGCTCAGGATTCTGTTTTATACTTGTTAAATTTAAAATCAGAATACACTCCAAAACGGCCCGTTTCGGTATTCTGTTTTGAAAACAAAATTTAGAGTTGTGAATTGTAAGAGCAACATACGACCCGTTTCCAGGTTCTAATTGTTGTGGTTCGAATCAGAAACACAATTTAAACTCACTGCTCCTCTGGGCGAGCAGGCGAAGCAGATCCTGAAATGTGTTTTGTGTCCGCTGCTGCCACCCCGCCCCCTGCCTCCGTCCCTCCTCCGTGCTGAGGGCGGAGGCATGGCACGGAGCTCTTGATTGACAGCTCGGTTACTGCTGCAGTTACTACAAGGAGACACACACGGCGCTGTTGGTACTAGCAGTTGATATTATAAATTATTATGAGTAGACAATATTATTATACATTTATTATACATTTATCCCATTTATCCTTTTCAAATAAATTACCCCACTTTTTGGTTGCATATTAACACAGGGCTGTTGTTACATTCATGTCAACTCTTAAGTAATTAAAAAAATTAATAGAGACAGACAGACGAACAGACAAGACAGACAGACAATGAATATAAACGTTCTAATTAATTAACATGCTAAAGTAAGTCTACTTTGTATTCAACATATAGGGTAAGTGTCCCACCATCATCATGTGTGTCATTGTTATGCAACCCGCTATGTTTATAGTGTATTCGTTATTCAATTAAGTGTTAATATGAGGTGCGCCAATTGGGCCGTCAAGGTGCCAACCGAACTAGGCATTGAAGTAAATGAATAGGAGTAATGCCTCACCGGGGCTCATCATCAGATTGTTTTCAACATTCTAGCCAACTTTGTGGAAGATGGTAGGCTATAGATAGTGTCTATAAAATCAAGTGTGTGTGTGTGTGTGTGTGTGTGTGTGTGTGTGTGTGTGTGTGTGTGTGTGTGTGTGCGCGTGCGCGTGCGTGTGTGTGTGTACGCGCGCACACACGTGCGCAACAGCCTATCCTATGATGTGTGATCTAATACCTACCTAGTGAATGAATACCGGAACCTACATTTGAATTAAATATTAAATACATCATCATTGAATTTGAATGAGTTTGGACGTGCACATCCGCAACAACCAGGGGACCCTTTGCAATTGTCCTAGCCAATTGCATCTCCTCGGACTACTGTAGGCCTACTGTCTGTCACTGTGGTCCATCCGTGACACCATGATCACGCCCTCGCTGCAGTGTGCGCAGTGTGGCTACCAGTAGGTAGAAATAATAGCTCTGTGGCTGGTTATGACCCGTTAAGATTCAATCAAAATGCCGCTAACGCCAATGTATTTGTAATGACAGCAGCAGTCATAAATATAATCTAAATGATAAAGGATAAATGTATACAGACTACATTACTTCAATGATTAGTTTGGCACCTTGTTTGGCACCATGGCGGCCCAAAACACTTAATTGAACAAATAAACAGGCCTACCTGTAACATAACGTGTTGCATAATAATGATTAATGACACAGATGACGAGGTCCCGGGTAGGCCTCTTTAAAATGTCTATCTGTCTCTATTACTTTATTAATTAAGACAGAGGAGGATGCATCAATCATCAATGTCTAATCAGAATGTAATAACAGCACTGCATTAATATGCATTAAATGCAGACTAATTTATTAAATTTATTAACGGCAGTGCCAAATGGTATAAATAAACCCTAAATATAAAGGATAAATGTATAATAATATTGTCTATTCATAATAATTTATAATATCAACTGCTAGTACCAACAGCGCCGTGTGTGTCTCCTTGTAGTAACTGCAGCAGTAACCGAGCTGTCAATCAAGAGCTCCGTGCCACGCCTCCGCCCTCAGCACGGAGGAGGGACGGAGGCAGGGGGCGGGGCTGTGGAGGCAGGGGGCGGGGTGGCAGCAGCGGACACAAAACACATTTCAGGATCTGCTTCGCCAGCTCGCCCAGAGGAGCAGTGAGTTTAAATTGTGTTTCTGATTCGAACCACAACAATTAGAACCTGGAAACGGGTCGTATGTTGCTCTTACAATTCACAACTCTAAATTTTGTTTTCAAAACAGAATACCGAAACGGGCCGTTTTGGAGTGTATTCTGATTTTATATTTAACAAGTATAAAACAGAATCCTGAACGGCCGAAAAGTACACGGACCAACCCAGTCGTGATCCTCTCCTCGGACCTTTTTCTAAATCAGACGCAACAGTTCTAAAACATTCGCAACCGTGAAACTTCACGGCTGTTTTTGAAAGGGCTTGAGAGCAATCTTGTAGTGGGTCTTTTAGAAGTGGGGGATGCGCTACCAAGTATTAGGCTGAGGGTGCCAATACTTTTGCCGGCCCATTTTTTGGAGTTTTGTGTAAAATGAGAATTGATTTGACTTTGTGTTTTTTCATTGCAAGCAAAGTAAACAAATTTATTACCAAAACATTTGCAAATGCAATCATTTTCTGGGAGAAATTGAGCATTATCTGACAGAATTGTGCCAATATTTTTGGTCAGCACTGTACGTCTATTTTCACACGTGTAAAATGTAGCGCGTAAAGTGCTAGTCGCAGCTAGTCCAGAATTAATATTTTCAGGAGAATTATTGCCAGCACTTTCAGAAATTGTCCTTCAGGTAACTATTTAATTGGCACGGGAGTACAGTAGCGCGTTTCAGCACGCGGCTACGCCATCACTGCACAACGTGGAAAAGATGAAACGCATACTGTGTTCTAGTTGCCAATTAAATAAAAAAAGCACCTGAAGGACACTTCCATGAATGCTGTATTTGACTAATCAAGGTCATGCATTGTTCTAACTGTAGCATGTCTACCGTCTCATGATCCAACTCCTATGAGAGCACAGAGACGTGTTGATGCTTTTCTTTTCATTACTTCCCTTCCATCTCCTCTTCCCCTCCTATAGAAAGTGAATCCCGTGACAACGACCCTCGTTGCTGCTGCTGTGGTGTCTCATGGGAACCCTCTGCCTGAAGCATCCAGTGAGTTTGTAAAGGAACTTCAAATAGCAGCAACATGTATGGCTTTTTACCAGTGTCTGCGCCTTTTGGCGCCGGTGGCTTCATGAAAACATGTCTCTTACAGAGAGGCTGCTAGTTAGTCGGCCACAGAGAACGTTATTCCTCCCAGGATAACAGATTTGTTGCGTAACGTATTGCGTTGTGCGTCTTGAGTCTGTGCAGCGAATCAGCTGGCGAGACCTTGATATGAGCACTCTTGGTGTTGAGTTTGAAACCATTGTTGCCAACTTGGTGCATTTGTCACTATATTTAGCTTTTTCCAGACCCTCCTAGCGCCAAAATTAGTGAAAAACTGTGCTTTTTTGCTGCTGAGTTGGGGCGAAATTGGTTGAAATTGGTCGCCAGAGATAAAACCCTTGTTTTTAACCATTTTCCTCCTATGATAGAGTCCTTCTTCCTTCTTAGAAAGACCATTGCTAACCAAATGGACCATTATAAATCTGTAACTCTTGAGATTGCATTTTTTACACTCTCAAGAGTTAAATTACATTTAAACATCTGAATTGATATTTTGACCAACATTTTGCCAGTTATTTCTCCTAAATTAGTCAGAGAGACTAAACTCAACATCAAATGGTGGTCCGTGGCTAAAATGCGAAATAAATAGTGGACCCTGGTATGAAAATGGTTGAAAACCACTGCTCTAGCACATTCTAGTGCATTTTGTGAGACATGTGCGTGACGTGTGTGTACAGGTGAAAGTGATTTGACCATTCGAGTGGCGGTTTACCGCCTCCTGTTCTACATCCACGTCGACAGATCGGACTGGAGAAGTGCTTTGCAGTTGCTGGAGAAAGCTGTCAGAGACCTGCCTCGAACGAGTCACCGCCTGTAAGTAGGAAACAACACAACATCTACACCCCCTTAGTCACTGTCTGTAAGTACCAAACAACACAACATCTACACCCCCTTAGTCACTGTAAGTACCAAACAACACAACATCTACACCCCCTTAGTCACTGTCTGTAAGTACCAAACAACACAACATCTACACCCCCTTAGTCACCGTCTGTAAGTACCAAACAACACAACATCTACACCCCCTTAGTCACTGTCTGTAAGTAGGAAACAACACAACATCTACACCCCCTTAGTCACTGTCTGTAAGTACCAAACAACACAACATCTACACCCATTAAGTCACCGTCTGTAAGTACCAAACAACACAACATCTACACCCCCTTAGTCACTGTCTGTAAGTACCAAACAACACAACATCTACACCCCCTTAGTCACTGTCTGTAAGTACCAAACAACACAACATCTACACCCCCTTAGTCACTGTCTGTAAGTACCAAACAACACAACATCTACACCCCCTTAGTCACCGTCTGTAAGTAGGAAACAACACAACATCTACACCCCCTTAGTCACCGTCTGTAAGTACGAAACAACACAACATCTACACCCCCTTAGTCACCGCCTGTAAGTAGGAAACAACACAACATCTACACCCCCTTAGTCACTGTCTGTAAGTACCAAACAACACAACATCTACACCCCCTTAGTCACCGTCTGTAAGTACCAAACAACACAACATCTACACCCCCTTAGCTGAACGGATCATAACGTCACTGTTTCCAGGGTCACGGTGGAATAGTGGTTAAGTGCTGTAGCTTCACAGCTAGAAGGTAATGGATTTGATTCCCGCCAGTTTTTATTTTTATTTTTACCTTTATTTATTTTTTTCTAGCTGTAAACATTTTTGTTTTTGTGTTTAATTTAAGCTAATATTGTTTTTTTTTTAAATCGATCAACCGAGAAACCATTGTTCTGGATGATGTAACTAAAGCATGGACAAAAATCAGTGTTTCACTTGCCAAAAAATCCCTAAGGTTCAATGTCCTGTATCCTAATTCATTATTAATAGAGTACTGAGCACTATAACTATGAAGATTGGGGAAGAAATCAAGTGGATGACAGTAAACACTAATGTGCCACTCGGTGGCGCACGACGAGCTTGTAGTTCTGCTAGTTTTGAAAAGTCGTGGAAATGTGGCACAAATCTTTGAATGCATTATTTCAGAAGCAAACATTTTTAACTCAGATCTTTGCTTCTGGGGGATCCCGAGAACATGTTTTCAGGTGGGGGTCCGCAGCCAAATATATATAATTCGGATGCTCCTTGTTATGAAATATGCTAAGAATCACTGACACAGGAACTTAGATTTATTTTGTTTTTCCGGAAAAATACTCAAATCTAGTGCTGGAAACTAGAATCAAGCGACAAAGTAGAATCTACCGCCACAAACTCAAATCTCACTTTGGAAACTAGAATCTAGCGTTGGGAACTAGAATGAAGCATCAGAAACTAGAATCGAGCACCTGCAACTTGAATCTAGCGTCATGTAACAAAATGTAACATCAAAACTAGAATGTAGTGCCAGAAACTAGAATGTAGCATCAGAAATTAGAATCTAGTGTCAGAAAATATGTAGAATCTAGTGTCAGAAACTAGAATCTAGACGGGACAAATGGGTTAAGGGCGCTCAGTGTCACCTGGATTAGCATACCCCATCCATGTAAAGGCATTTCTATCTATGGGACCCTGATGTGTTGCAAAATCATCAGGGTCACCATCTGTAGTTAAATTTAAAAAAAAAAATTAACCAAAGTTGGAACCAGAATGCACTTGGTTCCATGCTAACTGTCATTTAGCTGGAGACCCCTTGGAAGTCCCTCAACGACCCCTCTGGTTCCCATTTTACAATTTAGACATTTAGCAGACTTTCTCAACTTAAGCCACTGCCTACCAACACCATCATATGAATCACTGTACTGTGCATACTGTAAGTTGGAATATAACAGTAAAGAATCTATACAGGCCGGTGGTTTTCAACCAGTGGTCCGGGGACCACAAGTAGTCCCTGAGAGAATTCCAGGTGGTCCACAGGCTAAATGACGGAAAGTTGGTTAACCAGACGCACTGTAACTCTTTGAGAGCGTAAAAAATACAAATTATAAAAATACCAAATTGACCTGCAAGGGTCCATCTGGCTTCATTTCTACACTCGCAACGGCCCAAAGGGTCCACAAGAGTCCATCAAGAGTTAAAATATTCACCATCTGAATTATCCCAAGTCTACACAACTAGAGAATGTACGTTGCAGATGGTCATTTTTGATCTGTATGTTTGCCTGTTTTGTTTTCTCCGAAATCCAGCCTGGAATTGTGGACAACAGCAAAATAAATTGTTAATTTGGGCGTCTTTGGGGCTAAAATGCCATCAGATGGTGGTCCGTGGCTCAAATTCCGAATATATATTGGGCCCTGGTATGAAAAAAGGTTGAAAACCACTGATATAAGCTAATTAAATGGTGTATATAATGCTATAAAGTACTATGCTTAAATGAAATGCTACGTAGTCTATATACACTGTGAACACTGTGTGAAGTTGAGACTTTTCAAACGCCTGTTGGAGGTAAAGGCTAGGGCAAGAACTACTGCAAGTGCTATGGGCTGAGATGCATTCTAAAGAGGAATCTGCAATGGGAAGGTTCATTCCAGAGTTTTGGGGCCTAGATGAGAGAAGATTTTGGGGCGGGTGGAGCCTGGTCCAGGCAGTCAGTCAGTGAGCGTTACTTCCTAGCCAGGGCTTGACACTAACACTTGCCCGCTTGCCCGGGGCAAGTAAAAAAAAAATGGTGGGGCAAGTGAAGACTGCTACCTGGTTGCCCGATCGGGCAAGTGTGCAACTTAGTGCACTATAACACAACACAAGATAAATTAGTCTTGAAGGTGGTCACTGCGACCTGGGCTAATTAAGATGATGAATTTTAACTCTTGAGAGTGTAAAAATGAAACCAAATGGACCCGCAAGGGTCCATTTGGTTTCATTTTTACATTCTCAAGAGTTACATCTGGTTAACCAACTTAGCTGGGGACCACCTGGAACCCTCTCAGGGACCACTGGTGGTCCCTGGACCGCCTGTTGAAAACCCCTGGTTTAAAGCACCCAAGTAGGAAGTAAACTTGAATGCAAAATTTACAATATATTTTTGTGGGCCAAGTGACCATGACCTGAGGGCAAGTAGAACCTGACTTGCACTTGCCCGATGGGCAAGTGCCTCGGAGACCTTAGTGTCAACCCCTGCTAGCTTTCCCTGAACGCTGGGGAGGGTTTGTAGGGTGACCACTTCACTGCATACTAGCAGCGCTTTTATCGCAACGTTTTCACAAGCATGCCCTGCGATGGGCTTGGTGATATGTTGACCCCTGTGGGATTATCTGTCTACATTTCATTGTATGCTCGGTTTAGTTTAACACTTAGTGTACTGTACGCGTTTTGGTGTCCTAAGCATTATGTTTTAACTATTGAAAAATAGCAGATCTACAAGCTCATAGCGTGCCACCGAGTGGTGCGCTATGAGCTTGTATCTCTGCTATTTTTTTGAAAAATCGTGAAAACGTGGTGCAAATCTTTGAACATTATGTTATTCAGAAACCAGAAATCTAGACGGGACACAATGCGTTAAATACATAATCAATATTTACTCGCTCTTTGTGGCGCGTGAAGATGGGGTAGATCATCCTGACATTGATTATATCATGCCGCGGCACTGCTCCACATCAACACGGCTGTGTGTGTGTGTGTGTGTGTGCGTGTGTTCTCTCTGTGTGTTGTTGCCCCAGGCTACTGGATAAACAGCGCGTGTTGACGCGCGCCAGGCTGGGCCAGAGCGTGGCGATGGACATGCAGAGGTTCAGGGACGAGGGAGAGGTCTGCTGCTCTGACCTGTGGCACCGGGCAGCTCTGTGCACCCAGGACCCTCGACAACGGCTCACCTGCTATCAGAACGCCGTTACATGCCTGGTGGTGAGATGAGCTACAACAGGGGTTTTCAACCTTTTTGACACCATGCAGGGACCACCGTTTATTCAGAATTTGAGCCACGGATGGACCACCATTTGATTACATTTTCACCCCAAAGGCCTAAAACTAAAGAATTCTTTTGGTTTTGTCCACAATTCCTGGCTTGATTTTGCAAACAAAACAGTGTAGACTTCTTAATTAAGTGGTGCTAATTCAGATGATGAATATTTAACTCTTGAGAGTTTTTATATTCTCAAGTTATATCTGGTAGATAAGCTTTCCATCATTTAGCCTGGGGACCACCTGGAACTCTCTCAAGGACCACTGGTGGTCCCCGGACCACCTGTTGAAAACCCCTGAGCTACAATAATAATACGCTAATACATGCGGTGATGTTTATCCACTGCATCCCTGCATCCAAATACACAATTTATAGCTCAGGGACCCATTTCCAGACACATTATAAGCAATAGCAAAACATATAATTTTGTAAAACTAATTCTAAACACAAGTCAACTGATAATGACCTTGTTGTATGATGATGATGATGAACGTTGTCCCCGCACTTGCTGCTCAGTTAGTTATTTTCACATTTTATAATTATAGCTTTCCTTAGCCAAAAATATTATGGAATAGGTTCAATCAACATTAATGATTTTTCATGGCCTTTCTACATGAATATTAACACATTATAGTCATATAAAATAATTACAGGAGTTAAATCTTGCAACCGACAATTTACAGAATGTATTATCTGTTATTTAGTGCTTTAAGTTTATATGTTCTGGTTGGAAACCCCTCTGCTGTACAGTGCTCATCCTGTGTCCTCAGCCATGGGCATTTTGGAAGAGGATGTTAAACTAGTCTACAGCCCCATCTGGTGGAGCCATCTTGTCATTACAATGTGTTTCGTCTTCTGTTGTTGAACTAAAATACTGTAGATGTTTTTTTTATGTATTTTCCTGTATTTCAGAGTGTGGAGGGTCAATGGCAGAAGGTGTGCTTTCTGCTGGAGTTAGGAGAGTGGCTTTACAGCCAAAGCTTCCCTATAGCAGACGTTCAGAACCAGGTCCAGTGGGCCGTAGACATCCTTCTACACATGGACCCAACACAGGCAGACAATGGTTAGTTGTGGCTCCAACTCCGTGTGGCGCTCGGCAGGGGTTGACACTAAGGTCTCCGAGGGCAAGTGCAACTCAGGTTCTACTTTCCCTCAGGTCATGGTCACTTGCCCCCCAAAAATATATTGTAAATTTTGCATTTAAGTTTACGTCCTACTTGGGTGCTTTAAACCAGGGGTTTTCAACGGGTGGTCCAGGGACCACCAGTGGTCCCTGAGAGGGTTCCAGGTGGTCCCCAGTTAAGTTGGTTAACCAGATGTAACTCTTGAGAACGTAAAAATGAAACCAAATGGACCCATGGGTCCATTTGGTTTCATTTTTACGCTCTCAAGAGTTAAAATTCATCATCTTAATTAGCCCATAGTGGTCACAGACCCAGTGGTCCCTGACCCCAGCAAAATGATAGTTTGGAACCAAATGGACCTGGGAGAGAGATAGGTAGAGATAGCTAGAAAGCAGGGAAAGACACAGAGGCACAGAGTGCAATGACTGCCTTCAAGACAAATTTATCTTGTGTAGTGTTATAGTGCACTAAGTTGCACACTTGCCCGATCGGGCAACCAGGTAGCAGTCTTCACTTGAAGTTGCCCCACCATTTTTTTTTACTTGCCCCGGGCAAGTGGGCAAGTGTTAGTGTCAACCCCTGGTCGGTCTTCGGGGGTCCCCCAAAACTTCCAGACCAGCTTGCATGGTCCAGCCCGCCTGGTCCAGCTCGTAACAGGGTTACCAGAATCGGACAGAAACGCCAGTCTCTAACCCAGACTGCTTTTATGAAATATAACCAGAAGGAAATAATAAAAGTTAGAGCATGTGGTTTCAACCTTTTTCATACCAGGGCCCACTATTTATTCTCTATTTTAGCCACAGACCACCTTTTGATGTTGAGTTTAGTCTCTCGGATGCAAAAAAAAAGGATTTTCGAATTTGCGTCTACAGTTTCAGAGGGATAAACTAGCTAAACATTCAACATAACAATTGTTCTACATTTTCTAATTGTGTAGAAGGACCCTTATGGGTCCATTTGGTTTAATTTGTTTACCAACTGTCCATCATCTAGCTATGGACCACCAGAAATCCTCTCAGAGACCACTGGTTGAAAACCAATGAGTGGTTTTCAACCAATTTTAATCGGAAGTGCATTTTATTTGTGATTATAAACTGTATATTTCCCCTGAGATATCTTACTTCTACAACAGGCCGTTTTGAGGAACCAATCTGATCTGTTCCGGCCATTCTGCGCATGACACTTTTTTATACAATTAAAGATTTGTCTGCGACCCAGCAAAATGTTGGTCAAAATAGCAACTCTTCTACATTTTCTAAATGTTTAGATTCTTGTAAATTAAGCGTCCATTTGGTTACCAATGGCTCTTTCTAGGAAGGAAGGAGGACTATCATAAGAGAAAAATGGGTCTGACAAAAAAAGCTAAATATAGCAACAAATGTGCCAAGTTGGCAACACTGACTCTCACTCCACAAGTGCTGTTATGTCAGACATATATATATTTTTTGCCAGGATACGAGGGCAACGTGCCATTAAAATAAAAATAAGTCCTCCAAATGATAGTGAAGAGGTGTGCTATAAATATCTGTGTGCCACAGAAATTACTTTTCCACCATTATTTTTCCTTCCGCCTGAAGGAGGAGGGAAAACAGAATGATGTGATTTGAGATAAGGGTCAGTTCACAGCTCTGTAGTGTCAGCTAGTGTTTATTTATTTCCATTTCCTCGGATGGAATATTTTTTACACTCTATGAAATACTAAACCCCAGCATATGCTGCTACAACAGGAAAGTCAACTCCCAGAGGATGCGTGAAAACAAGCAAACAGCACAACAAACACCACAGGGTTTCCCAAAAGCACTGCTGAGTTTGAGATCTTTACATCTGTTTTTTTACTTGTAAGATGCGGGCGGATGTGTACAACTTAAAACCTTTACCCTGTTTAGGGCAGAGGCCGATTCTACAAAATGTCTTCTAATATCTTGAATGTTTTTTCTAAAAAAAAAACTATATTTATATGCCTGTTGTTTGAATACCAGAGGGGTCACCCCTTCAGCAACTCATCCCGGCATACAGTCAGAACTGTGTGTGCTGGTAGTCCTCAAGTCAGTAAAATGACAGTTAAATCTAACCTTATTCTTAACCATAACCTCAGTAAAGCTATGCCTAAACCTAACCCATCAGCTAAATTTAACCCCCGTAAAACAACCTATTTCTAACCTTATTCTCAGTAAATACGAAAAGCAAAAAAGGTTTCATGTGAAATAATATAATATTAAAGGATTTCCGCCACATTTGTATTGCTAGCAGAGTAGACATAAGTTAATAAAAGTCTCTGCGTTCAGTAAAAAAACGCCGCAGTCACCAACAACATTAGTTACAGCTGTGGGATTTCTAGATGACCGAGTTACATGGAAACTGTGGTCATTATGTTCTGCCATTTATGGTAATAGCGTGATCATTCGAAGCTTCTGGTTTCTATAGGTCACCGCTTTTGATGTGGCATTGAAACACACTGGCCCACATTTGCATGTGAATGGGGGCCTCTAGTGGTCAATGACTGCATAGAATATGCATAATTACCAAGAGTATTTTATGGGCTATAATCTCGGCTATATTATATTAAATAATGAGCTAAAATAACGTAAATATTCAAATATAATATTTGATTATTAAAAAAAATATTAAAGAAATGAATTTCAAATGGTATTTCAGAGGGGAAATGACAGCCCTAGTACAATATAACCGTGTTTAGTGATGGAGCAACACAAATGAAGATTATTGTTCTAGGGTTAAAAGTATCCTTGTTGTGCATTGCAGAGACACCAGCCCAGTGTATTGAGGGAGGTGTGACCCCTGCAGGGCAGGGCGCGTGGCCGGTGGGGGTGCAGGGCTCCATGTTGTTGTCCACACTGAGGGAGGTGAGGCGTCTGGACAGCCTGGTCAGAGCATACACTCTACTGGCTGTCATGGAGGACAGGACCTCACCCCACCACCAGCTCCACCTGCTCCGAGCATACACCTTTGTCCTGCGCATATGGAAGGTAAAGGGCGCTGTTTGTTTTTTCTACCACTAACAGGGCCGGATTTAGCCAGCCCTACTAGGGTGAGCTTGAAGAATGGCAGGGTGGCCAACTCCAAAGTTTATCATATGAAGCAGTGGTTTTCAGCCTTTTTGACACCAGGGCCCACTGTTTATTCGGCATTTGAGCCACACGGACCACCGTTTGAGGACAGTTTAGCACCACAGACCCCAACATTTATTTTGCTTTTGTCCACAATTCCAGGCTGGATTTGGGAAAAAAGGGTTTACGCTTACATCTGGTTAACCAACTTTCCACCATTTAGTTTGGGACCACCTGGAACTCTCTCAAGGACCACTGGTGTTCCCCAGACCACTGGTTGAAAACCACTGATATTACTTTACCTTTCATTGAGTGGGCAAGATGCATGTTTGGGTGGGCTCTGCCCACCCCTGCCCCCCTCTAGATCCAACCCTGACAACTAACAATAAGACGAAAAATGTTCATCGACGACCTTTTCTCACTGGACTAAGAAGTATTATATTGCCAAATAAACAAATAAATGCTCCGAGCAGGTCCAGGCCAGGGTTTTTGTCACAATTTGCTATGTGCCAATATAAGTCTATAAGTGAAGTGAACAGAGATCTCGTAACTGTCCTTTAATAGGGAGTTTAAGTTTCCGTCTCTAGGCCTTGGACAGAATGAGAATGTGGGTGTGGTCCGTCGCAGTTGCAACAGAAGCCCAACATAGTTAAGAAAGCAGGCGACGCCAACGGGGTCCACCACTGCCACTGGTGTCTCTGGTTTCCATGGTGACGCTCCTCTACAGCGTAGCTCTTGTCGATGTTGTTAACATGATGCCAGAAGCTGCGTTTTGCTGCCGGAGGAGAGGTTCGGACGGCCGCAAGGCTTATATATCGAGCACAGAGCGATTCATTACTGGCGTCGTAGGTCGGATGTAGGACCAATCTTAAATAGGCTAAAGTCTCCGTGGGGGTTCAGGTTGACTTCCACTGCTAAGCCACTAAATCTTTCCCATGCTTTTCTTTTTAAGCTTGGATGGGAATGAAATTTCTCCCTAATTTCTCCTGATGTCCTTGCGTGCACTATTTACTTTAGTAAAATAATTTATAAAAAAATAATAGCACAAAGAAGAAAAAGCTGTGAGCCCTTCTATCTGTCCACTGCAGGTGTCTATGGAAGTGGTCCATGAGGCGTTCAACGAGACGCCAAATCAACTGCCAGCTCAGAAGACACCGTCCTCTGCCTCCAGGAAGGACAAGAGCACAGACAGAGACAACAAGGGCAGCAAGGGCAAGAAATCTAAAGACATTCAGCCGGTAGGAGCATGTGGCACCACACTGCTTCCAATGCTAAAGCAACAACAAAGCCATCCTGCCTGTTTTCATTTATAGCTAAATGTCATTTTCTTTTTAACTTGAAATGTGTCCTATTCTTGCCATGAATTTAAAATCAAATTATATCACTGAAGACAGAGAAGTGAGTGTGCCCTTTCATGTGCCTCCATTTAGACACACACAGAAAATCACAGATGTCTCAACTTTTTGGGGTGTAGAAATACACTGGGCATGGTTAAAAAAAAAAAAAAAACACGGTTCATGGTCCCACCAATTCATGGTGAAGCCATTTTTTTGCATTGCCCCTGCTCATGGCAAAATGAATCCTTCACACTGCAAAAAAACTAACTGAACGAAGCAAGTCTTGTAATCTTAGATCTAGACTTAAATAAAGTATGATTGCTCTTGTTTTAATAAGGTTATACTAACCAAGAGAAAATTGTTGTTTTAGAACATATTTCTAATTACAAGAATTCTTACCAAGTACAATTCACTTCACAATTCACAGACATATTTCTTTGCTTGTTTCTAGTACTTTTACACTCAGATATATATACTTTTTTCTCACATTTAGACTGCCTTTTTTGCGGTGCATGTAACTCCACAATGTTACAACTGGCTGACTGAAGGGATTTGCACAAAGAAAGGAGAGAGATTGGAAATGCCGATTTGACTGCATGGAAACAAGCAAACCACTGCAGCTCACTACCACGGCTCCCTTTCATTATCTGACCACTATGGACATTGCTTAGCCAGTTGTTGGGATGCTGCCATTCTTAATACAGTTTTACTGTAAATGGATGTAAATACTAATAACATTTTTTAGATTTTAGATTTTTTAGCTAACAGCACAGGCACATAACCAGAGCACGTCTGAAATAAATGCCATAGCTGAAATTGACATGTAAATATGAAATACTGTATATGCTTAAGCATGCGTAACTAGATGTCGGAGGGCCCCTGCCACAGTCTTGTCATCGATGGCCCCCATCGAGTATGTTCGTTTACTGTGCAGTATGACTGAGCCTTTAGCAGGGGTTGACACTAAGGTCTCTGAGGTACTTGCCCATATGGCAAGTGCAAGTCAGGTTCTACTTGCCCTCAGGTCATGGTCACTTGCCCCCCAAAAATATATTGTAAATTTTGCATTTAAGTTTACTTCGTGGGTGCTTGGGTTCCAGGTGGTCCCCAGTTAAGTTGGTTAACCAGATGTAACTCTTGAGAACGTAAAAATGAAACCAAATGGACCCGTAAGGGTCCATTTGGTTTCATTTTTACGCTCTCAAGAGTTAAAATTCAAAATCTTAATTAGCCCAGGTCTACACAACTAGAGAATGTAGAAGATTAGGTCATTTTGATGTGTATGTTAATTTGCCTGTTTTGTTTCCCAAATCCAGCCTGGAATTGTGGATAGCTAGAAAGCAGGGAAAGACACAGAGGAAGAGTGCAATGACTGCCTTCAAGACAAATTTATCTTGTGTTGTTTTATAGTGCACTAAGTTGCACACTTGCCCGATCGGGCAACCAGGTAGCAGTCTTCACTTGCCCCACCATTTTTTTTTTTACTTGCCCCGGGCAAGCGGGCAAGTGTTAGTGTCAAGCCCTGGCCTTTAGCCTACAGCCCTACACTATACCAGAGCTGTGGGAGGCGGGGCACATGGAATGGTATGGTAACCTAACAGTATGTGGATGTGTATACTAACACATCGACTGCGGGCACATCTTCGTAGTTTTCTCCCCATTGCCACGGCTCAAACCAGTGAAATCGGTTAAAAAATATATATATTTTGAAGCGCCAGATCGCTTCAAAATAAGGAGGGAGGTGCCGTCATGCTTATTTCTGGTGTCTTGACTAACCTGTCCTCTGGCGATCTGAGCAAAAAGTTCCGGGTCAAAAGTCAGGAAGTGACGTCTAGCTTAGCCTAGTCGATTTACCCGTGCGCAAACGACATTCAGGGGGTTTTGGATGCTAGAGGCTTTTGAATGCATTGGATTGAATGGGTGCGAATGGGACAAACAAAACAAGTTGTCGCGGCAATTCTGTTCCAAATGAAAGTCAGCAACGGGATCATTATCAGACGATGCGCTCGGACTAATAGTTGGAAAGAATGAAATCTACATTTCGTCGTGTTACGAGCCGTTGTCGTGACCGGCGCGCGTAATTTAACAGGAAAACAACAACGATGACCGCGGGATCGGCAGTCCGTGAGCTAACAGCCACCACCAAGTTTTGTTGTTCAAACTCAACTACCATTGTGTGCGTCTCTGTAGACCAATGTTGCCAACTGACAAAATCCAAAATGCACTAGTGGCACTTCCAAAATGCACTAGAAAAATTGTGCTAGATGCTCGCCTGGAAGGGAATATGACCATTAGATGACCATTAATCTTCTACATTCTCTAGTTGTGTTGACATGGGCTAATTCACATGATGAATATCTTAACTCTTGAGAGTGTAAAAATGAAAGTGTAAAAATGAAATGAAAAATGAAATGAGTGTAAAAATGAAATGAAAAAAAATAATAAATAATAATAATAATAAATACGCTCTCAAAGAGTTACATCTGGTTAACCAACTTTCCATCATTTAGCCTGGGGACCACTGGTTGAAAACCACCGTCATAGGAGGAGAAATGGTGAAAAATGAGGGTTTTATCTCTGGCGCCTGTCAATCAATTTCACCCCAACTCACCAGCCAAAAAGCACTAGATTTTCCGCCAGGAGTTTTTCCACTAATTTTGGCGCTAGGGAGGTCTGGAAACGCGCTAAATATAACGACAAATGCGCCAAGTTGGCAACACTGCTGTAGACTGTGTGCATGTATTTATTATAATTTCATTTCACGGATGCCACGGGTGTGACATCGGTACAAAAAAAGAAAATATTGGTTCACAAAATAAAGAAAATAATTTGTTCACAAATGTTCCTCTCCCTGTCATGACACTGGGCCAGCCTCCTGCCCCCACCACCACCACCACCACCTCCACCGCCGATGAGAAACCTCCCAAACGTCCAACGCACCAGGAGGAGGCGCTGCTGCTGCTCCCCAGCAGCCCACAGGAGTGGGCCTGCTACGCCTGTCCAGATGACGTCCGGCAGAGCTTCAGGACCAGCCGCAGCCCCCACTGTGTCAACACACACAGCATCACCAATAAGGCAAGGACGCACAGGGGTTGACACTAAGGTCTCTGAGGCACTTGCCCATCGGGCAAGTGCAAGTCAGGTTCTACTTGCCCTCAGGTCATGGTCACTTGCCCCCACCAAAAATATATTCTAAATTTTGCATTTAAGTTTACTTCCTACTTGGGTGCTTTAAACCAGGGGTTTTCAACAGGCGGTCCGAGGACCACCAGTGGTCCCTGAGAGGGTTCCAGGTGGTCCCCAGCTAAGTTGGTTAACCAGATGTAACTCTTGAGAACGTAAAAATGCAAAGTTAAAATTCATCTAAATTAGCCCATAGTGGTCACAAAATGATAGTTTGGAACCAAATGGACCTGGGAGAGAGAAAGCAGGGAAAGACACAGAGGCAGATCGCAATGACTGCCTTCAAGACAAATTTATCTTGTGTTGTGTTATAGTGCACCAAGTTGCACACTTGCCCGATCGGGCAACCAGGTAGCAGTCTTCACTTGCCCCACTATTTTTTTACTTGCCCCAGGCAAGCGGGCAAGTGTTAGTGTCAAGCCCTGACACACACACACACACACACACACACACACACACACACACACACACACACACACACACACACACACACACACACACACACACATGCACCATTACCCTCGTTACCCTGGCTGTGATCACAGCCGTTTCCCCGTGGCAAGGTGTTGTGTTTGGACCAATTATACGGCGGCAGCTTGGCGACCGTCCCAGCCGGCTGGCAGCCGAAAACACAGACCCTTGGTGGGTGTTGACAAGCCACTGCGTGTGTGTTAACCCCAAAGGGAAGGTTGGGCTTGTTATTGATCACACCGATGGAAGAGGCAGAAATTATAATTAACAACTTACAATGTGGGCATTTTTAGACAATTTAGGCAATCCAGAGCGACTTGCAATAGTAAAAGTTTACAATTTAAGCAGAATTCACAATACACTTCACAATATACAATGTAAGCAATAAAACATGGTAATACATTAGACATGCTATATAAGTCACTGCTGCAAGTACTGTGGGTTGGTGCTCTGGGCTGAGATGGAGTCTGAAGAGGTGTGTTTTCAGACTGCGGCGGAAGATGGGTTCACTACCTGTGGTTCTGACTGCAGTGGGAAGTGCATTCCATAGTTTTGGTGCCAGGAGGGAGAAGAGCGTGTTGTCTAATTGTAATGCACGGGAGGACTTGTAGCGTTTTATGAGACCAGTGAGATATGGGGTCAAACCTTTGTTTGCTTTGATTGCAAACGTGAGAGTTTTGAATGACTTTTTGGATCAATTGGACGGGCTTAAGTGCTTAACTGCTCTATATCTGACCGCTGCATAATCAAGGTCCCAAAAGTGCAAACAGCTGTGCTCATACAGTAATAATCCACGACGCGCTTCCGCATTTAGTTCCAGAACGCCGTTAGCGGGTCCATTTGGTTAGCTACGTATTTGGTTGTTTACATGCCGTTAGCGGGTCCATTTGGTTAGCTACGTATTTGGTTGTTTACATGCCGTTAGCGGTCCATTTGGTTAGCTACGTATTTGGTTGTTTACATGCCATTGGCATTCAGGTGCTGGATATTATAACGCGAGAGAGTTTCATGTTCATGTTGCGGTTGCGGGTCCATTTGGTTTCATGTTCATGCTCTCAAAGAGTTACATCTGATTAACTAACTCCGTCATTTAGCCTGGAACCCTCTCAAGGACCACTGGTGATGTCCTCAAGTTTCACCTTAACGATTTTTTTTCAGACCTCCATTTCTAGGAAACACAGAAAATAGGGGGACTTTTTTAATCAAGGTGAATTAATGACAGTGAAATGTTGAAAATGGAATTCCCTTTACCCTTAGTGTACTGAACGCGTTTTGTTGTTCTCAGCATTATGTTTTAACTATTGAAAAACAGCAGATCTACAAGCTCATAGCGCGCCACCGAGTGGCGCGCTATGAGCTTGTATCTCTGCTATTTTTGAAAAATGGTGAAAACGTGGTGCAAATCTTTGAATATTATGTTATTCAGAAACTAGAAATCTAGACAGGACACAATGGGTTTTGGTGTTCTAAGCATTATGTTTTAACTATTGAAAAATAGCAGATCTACAAGCTCATAGCGCGCCACCGAGTGGCGCGCTATGAGCTTGTATCTCTGCTATTTTTGAAAAATCGTATTCAGAAATCGTATTCAGAATTGTTTTTTTGTTTGTTTGTTGCAGGCTCAGTGCCTGTTCTACCTTGACCTTCTGTCCAAAGAGCTGCAGTCTCTCTCCCTGAGCCACCTCACTCTACCCATAATGCACCTGGCTGAGATCATCGCTCATGACCTGCTGGACAGGAGGAGTCTCTCTGATCTCTACCGCCTCAGGTAACAACAAGCCTGTGTAGTAGTGATGCGCGGGCCGGCTTTTTTTCACAACCCGCCCCAGTCCGCGCCGCCAATTGTCCCAGCCCGTCCGCAGCAGCCCGCCCCGCAAAATTTTAATCAACGGCCCGCCCCAGCCCGGCAGCCCGCAATTAAAGAAAAATGATATAATGATTAGTGCATGTTCTTGTGAGTACCCCAAGCTTTAAAATACTATAGCAGCTATATAAATGATATTGTCATGGGCTGAATAAACAAGCATGTTGTTCAGAATGGTTCTGTAATGACAGTAAAATCGACAGTCTTGGCTCTAAATACCTATGTCTTTCTAAGACGCATGGAAAATAAATAAAAGGCGGCTGTCGGTGATGGATCGAAAAACAAACTATGGACCGCACGAATGCCGCATCCTCCTTCATTCATTTAATCAGATGCAGACCAGCTTATATAGCCTACACTAGCAAAAATATGAACGTCTGAAGACTAAGAGAACGTTGGACTTCCCTATAGTATACTGCATGCATGGACTTACCCTATTGGCCTGAATATAGGACTATGCTTTTCTCCCAATGGAAATATCCCAAAAATGGAGTAGTCTTATATTCAGGGGCTATACTATTTGACATTCAATGTTCTTTTTTCTGTAAATGGGTCTTGAAAAATGAGGGTCGTCTTATAAACGAGTCGTCTTATATTCGGGACAATACGGTATTTTCCTCGCGACGGATTGTCCCAGTTCTACAACTTCTTGTAGCCTATAACACGGCCACTCAGCATTGCAATGTGAAATAACTCACAACACAGGTAAAAAAAAAAAAAAAAAAAACACCACAGCGCTCTCTCTGTCTCTGTCTCTCCCCCCATGTCCACCGAGGCTATTGATATTACAATATTACAATATATACAAAAAAAGTTATATAACTTGCATCCCGTAACTTGTTGTCATGTAAGACAGCGACTAAAACATGCGTAGTCAACAACGCTTCGTTTGCATTGATGAGCTGGAAACGCAGCTGCAATCAATAGTAGGCTATTAAATGCCCATACCAAATATTTGATCATCAAGCCTCAATCATCGTATCTTACGCAATGTACAATAGTACTTTTGAGGCGCGTTCTACCATCGTATCCTCTTGATGTGCAGATAGGCCTAACCCTATTATGCGATATACAAGACCACATTTGAGACGCGCTGTCAGCTTCGCTCTCTCTCTCTCTCTCTCTCTCTCTCTCTCTCTCTCTCTCTCTCTCTCTCTCGCACATACGAAACCATACGGCTTAATACTCTACTAGCTGTGCGTCCAAGCCAGTCTCCTTTGCGACGGCCGGCTGCGCTGTGCAGAAAAAGAATGGAATCAAGGGCTCCAGAATTTAATTTGGCGTTATCCTGGCACTGTTCCACGGTGAAGTGTTGCTGTAGGTAATGCTGTACTAGGTCTGGTGTGTCCCACTCCATGAACATTCTCCGTCTTCTCAATGCAAGTTCTGGTAGTAAAAACAACTGCCCGTCATCACTAATTACCTGTCAATTTAGGCTCATATTTTCGTCTATTTCAGGGGTTTTCAACAGGTGGTCTGAGGACCACCACTGAGAGGGTAAAACAAAACGAGAGCATGTGATTTCTTTGTTTTATTTTTTGCATGTGCAGCGGGGTCAGCCCGCCCCGCCCGCGGGGTGATAATTACTTAAAAATCATGAACCCGTCCGCCCGCCCCCCGCGGGGGTCCGCGGGACCCGCCGGGTTCGGGCCGGCCCGCGCAACACTACTGTGTAGCATCATGTTTTATAGTGGGGAAAAATATATTGTCATTGTTTATGTAAACTGTAAAAAAAAGTGTCCCGCAAGTCCATAAGAGGCTAGTCAGAAGCATGACTCTTAACCCACACTAACCCACTGGATTTGGGAAACAAGACAGACAATCATACAGATCAAAATGACCATTAATCTTCTACATGCTCTAGTTGTGTAGACTTGGGCTAATTCAGATGATGAATATTTTAACGCTTGAGAGCGTAAAATGAAACCAAATGGTTTCATTTGGTTTCATTTTTACACTCTCAATGAGTTACAACTGGTTAACCAACTTTCCACCATTTAGCTGGGGGGCACCTGGACCTCTCTAAACCACTGGTGGTCCCCAAACCACTGATATTACCTTTCATTGGGTGGGCAGGATGCACATTTGGGTGGGCTCTGCCCACCCCTGCCCGCCTCTAGATCCCACCCTGGTCATTACAGCCTCAATGTGCTAGCTTTAATAGAGCCAGGCGGTCATGATAGTATCCTGCCAGTCTGAGAAAGTAATCTGTCTCGGTTCATTTGTCAAGTGGCCTAAAAGGGAAAAAAAAATCTAATCAGCAGTGGTGGTATTTCTTTACCCAATCACAACACAGAACAATATCAATGCTATACCTACTACTACTACTACTACTACTACTACTACTACTACTACTACTACTACTACTACTACCGTACTACTACTACTACTACTACTACTACTACTACTACTACTACTACTACTACTACTACTACTACTACTACTACTACTACTACTACTACTACTACCGTACTACTGCTACTACTACTACTACTACTACTACTACTACTACTACTACTACTACTACTACTACTACCGTACTACTACTACTACCGTACTACTACTACTACTACTACTACTACTACTACTACTACTACTACTACTACTACCGTACTACTACTACTACTACTACCGTACTACTACTACTACTACCGTACTACTACTACTACTACTACTACTACTACCGTACTACTACTACTACTACCGTACTACTACTACTACTACTACTACTACTACCGTACTACTACTACTACTACTACTACTACTACCGTACTACTACTACTACTACTACTACTACTACTACTACTACTACTACTACTACCGTACTACTACTACTACTACTACTACTACTACAGTACATGGGAATCAGAGAGCAGCCATAGGAAGGCTGAAAAACTGTTTATCCAGCATATGTTTGTGCAGTAGCTAGGGTGCTCTCCTAAACTAAAGCAGTGATTCCCAAACCTTTTCATGTCAAGCACCCGCCAAGGAAACAAATGTTTCCTTGGACCACCATTTGAAAAGATATGCCCATTGGACCCCATCATGGCTCTAGCAGTGATTAAACGTGTTTAAAACCAAGGACCCCCAGTTTCACATGCATATTAGTCTGCAGGCCCCCATTTAATGGCATTTCTATCTCTGGGACCTGCATAGAGTGTGTACAAATTGTACACACTCTATGCTGTGTTTACAGTTTGTAGATTGTGAGTGTGTACAAATAATGTGTTCATATGGTTCCATTTGTACACTCAGAGTTAAAGGGTTAATTTGGTCCCAAACTATGCTGTACTTTGGTTTAGGGACTCGACCTCAAACCAAACCAAGGCAAGTGACCTAATCATAACTGTACTTGTGTGTGTTCTGGTTTCAGAATCGTAAGAATCTGTTGTCAGTTGGGTCTAGGGACCTCTTCACCGTACCACGGCAAGCTGGCCAGTCTGAGCAGCATCCGAGAACAAGAACAAATGAGGTTTGTCTGTGAGGGAAGGGAGCTCTAGAAACTCATTCTTTACACTTTAGTGCTGCTTTCATGAGCAATGTAATTACACGCTATCCATGATTCCAGGTGCCGCAAATCCATGGCTCTGCAGCGAGCGAGAAGGGGCTTGGACACCGCTGTCAGCGAGGTTAGTCCTCCGTCCATCAATCCATCTATCCATCTTCAACCGCTTATCCGTAGTCTGGGTCGAAGGAGCAACAGATATAGCTCCAGACCTCCCTCTCCAGAGCAACATTAGTAACTTCCTCCTGGGGTCCCGGGGCATTCTACGGCCCCCACAGTGATTTGAAGTAATCCCTCCATCTGCGCTGTGGTCTGCCCCTGGGGGTCCCCTCTCAGTGGGATGTGCCTCCAGGACCTCCCTAGGGAGACGTCCGAGAGGCATCCCAGAACCCAGGGGTTTTCAACCTTTTTCATCCCAGGGCCCACCATTTATTCAGCATTTGAGCCACGGACCACCATTTGAGGACATTATAGCCCCGCAGACCCCCAAAACTAAAGATTTCCTTTGCTTCTGTCCATGACCATTACGGTAATCTTGAGATCAGGACTAATTCACATGATAAATATTTTAACTCTTGAGAGTGTAAAAATGAAACCAAATGGACCCGCCAGGGTCCATTTGGTTTCATTTTTATGTTCTCAAGAGTTACATCTGGTTAAACAACTTAGCTGGGGACCACCTTGAACCCTCTCAAGGACCACTGGTGGTCCCCGGACCACCTGTTGAAAACCCCTGCCATAACCAGATGCCCAAACTACATAAGCTAGCTCCATTCCAGGCGAAGAACCAGCAACTCTAATCAGAGTACAAAGTATAAAGGCCTGGATACACTAGCAATATTTTGATCAATATCAACTGACAATGTCAACATCATCAACAGGCAACATGATGAGAAACATGGGAACAGGCAATACTGACCATTAAATGAGGAATTCCACCAGTTTTCATTTTTTTTTTTTTTTTTTTTTTTTTTTTTTTCTGAGTGCGTACAAATGGAACGCACGTTCAACCACAATACCAGGCTGGATTTGGGTAACTAAACAGTCAAACATACAGATCAAAATAACCATTAATCTTCTACATTCTCTAGTTGGGTAGACTTTCATGTGAATGTGTTAATTCACATGATGCATATTTTAAGTCTTGAGAGCGTAAAATGAATGGTTTCATTTTTACGCTCTCAAAGAGTTACATCTGGAATCCTCTCAGGGACCACTGGTGGTCCCCGGACCACCTTTTGAAAACCCCTGCTCTAAGGTGTTGACACTATGCCCCCCCCCCCAGAAAATTTGAAAACAATCTTGCAATTACAGTACTGCACAAATGGCTACATGCTTTAGAAAATGGTAAGCAGTTAATATGGCAATTAAACGCTGAACAGTGAATCATTATCAGCGGTGTGAACATGCCAGACCACTGGTACAGTATACAGGGCCTGTGTGTGCGGTATCGTAATTGCTTTTTCACACCGCACATGTCACCCTATGCTCCCTCACGTGATTAATGAGACACATCAAACGTAATGGAACATAATGGAACAAATTCAAAGCATGTTTTTTTTTTCTCTCCTCCCCTCTTTGCTGGACTGGACTGAAAGACCTTGGCCTGTAAGGGCCGTGTGTCGTGTGTGTGTGGGTCTGGACAAGAGAACAGCTGTTGATAATATGCAGCCATTCATCCTCACAACCTTGGCAACGGCATAGCGAGTTGCTTGGTATACCCTGGCAACGGCGGGCGGCACACTCCATGTTCATTTATTAGTCCATATACGCTCTGGAGGGTATCCCACCACCATCTACACTATCAGAGTTAAAATAATCACTGAAGTTGTTACTATGAATACGGTGTCCCCATAGCTACTGCCGTGGTATCACGTTGCAACGCCAAGTCTAGCTTTTTGCCCAGTAACAGAGTAGAGGTCATTTCAAACGGGCAGTGCGTTTAGAGCACTGCGGTCCCACCACCTCCTTTTGGAACGACGACTGGCCCCAGAAGTGTTTTTCTCATTAATTTATTATTTAATTAATTTATTTTCCTAGACTTTTTTAGAATAAGCACAAAAGAGAATAAAAAAGTCTTGTAACCTGCTTTTGGACATTTTATCATCTACATATTTGATAGCTGCCCCGTCCCCTTCCTATACGAACCCATTATAAATTAAAACTCCATTTTCACCATGATAGATTAAAAGAAAACCTTTAGATTTTCCCTGGTGCCTGATATTGTGCTCCTAATCTGCATGTGTGTGGGGCATGCATTTTCATTTACTGTTCGCATTCATTATTTATTGCTCACTGGTGTGGGGGAGAGGCTGCTACGTTTTCCCCAAACAATATTTTAAAATACATGCAAATCAACACCCTCTCACGTACATATAAGGAGGTCAATATCAGTCACCAGACACAAAATACGTTTTTGATGAATCTTTCATGGTTTAAAATTAAATTGTATAGGAAGGGGCTATAGCAGCTAATGTGAACATATCTACATAAATACTGATTCAAGCAAAAACTGTCTGGGGTGATAAAATGACCAAAAGCTTTTTTGTCTTTGGGGAGTATGTTTTCATACTTAGTTCCCATCCATCTGTGCATAGCTTATCTCTGGCAAAGTTTATCTCTGCCAAAGTTTGCATACACACTCCCTGTATGTCAGCGATGAACCTAAATTGTCCATTTTCCAGAACGGCCTGTTACAGTGCCACCCTTAGGCAGCACACAATTTTACATGTACACTCCTTTGAGGACAAAGATGAACCTTTGAGCTGTATTTTTCATTTCAGCTTTTTATAGCACCACCGACTTTTGTGAAACACTTTTTTCATATTAACCATCCAGATTTTGTTCCGAAAATCCTGCAGTATCTCTAGATACAGTATCTCTAGAACAGTATCTCTAGAGTCATGTGCTCATGACGGATGTGTCCCATATTTCATATTCCATCGTAATTGGCTGTAATTCACTTTCAAAGTTTGCAATTTAAAATCTTTAACACATTGTCCTACTAGTCAAAGAAAAATATCCCACTCTTTTCACAATGGCTTGTTATAGCACCACCAACGGGTGGGCATTTGCAAAACACTTTCCCTTGAAAATACACACCTGCTATTTTTCAATGGAAGTTAAAAGTAATTGGTTGTGCCTTTAAAGTATGGCTGGGCTCGATCTTGTGAAATGACAACATTAAGTTGTTTTTTATGATGGAGTATTTTTTTTTTTTTACTGATGAGCAGTAAAAATATTTTTTATGTATATATATTTTTTGCTCTACCTTGATGTCGTGTTCCAATCCCATTAACAAAGAACTATCCTGCTCTACATTGTGTGACTTGTCCAGGGCTTTGTGCCAAACCTGGGGTGAGCGGCTGGGTTGAATGGCCACGACTGTTTTGGCCAACGGTTGTGGCCGTTTACTACCCGTCGACTGATATATCAGCCAAGCTCCCCCACCCCCCCGTTCTCCCCAAAATGTTCACTAAGGGCCCTATATTGCACATCCCTTACCCCCAAACACATGGTGTGTTATATTGTGAATTATTTGTCTTGATGTATTGTTTAAAAATTAAAAGCTCAGGAGACATTGTGTGTCAATGCACGTGAGCTTGTAAATCTGCTCCAGCATATTAGCGTCTATAGAGGTTTTAAATATCCAGTTGTACAGGTTAAGTATTACAGGTTGTTGGCAGAACTTGACACCCTGCGACTCCTGGCCCACACTATCCTTCACAGCTAGTGGATGCTGTTGATAATATTGTATTTTGATTGAACTGCAGGAGGTGCGGGACCACCTAGGGGGGTCCCCAGACCAACATGGTGAGAATGCTGAGGAGGTGCTGTGTGCTCCTGACATCTGGCTGGGAAAGGCTGAGGTGTGTCTCAGCATGGGGCTCTATCAGCAGGCCAGACAGCTACTGGCAGAGGCCTGTCTGGTGGCGGAGGTGAGTGGGATCAGAACAAGACCTGCCACTGTTGGGAACAAACAAACAAGTACACGCGTTGGTTGATGGAAGGTGAGAGTGCCATATATTTGCACCCTCACTATAGGGCCACTATAGTTCCACACTCACTCCAGAGGACCGCTATAGTTCCACACTCATTCCAGAGGGCCACTATAGTTCCACACTCACTCCAGAGGATCGCTATAGTTCCACACTCATTCCAGAGGGCCACTATAGTTCCACACTCACTCCAGAGGACCGCTATAGTTCCACACTCATTCCAGAGGGCCACTATAGCTCCACACCCACTCCAGAGGACCGCTATAGTTCCACACTCATTCCAGAGGGCCACTATAGCTTCACACCCACTCCAGAGGATCGCTATAGTTCCACACTCATTCCAGAGGGCCACTATAGTTCCACACCCACTCCAGAGGACCGCTATAGTTCCACACTCATTCCAGAGGACCACTATAGTTCCACACTCATTCCAGAGGACCACTATAGTTCCACACTCATTCCAGAGGGCCACTATAGTTCCACACTCACTCCAGAGGACCGCTATAGTTCCACACTCACTCCAGAGGCCAGTGAGCTAGTGATCTACGAACTAAAAACTTTGATCTTGTAGATCAGCTACAGTAGCTATTTTTGCTATATTTTAATTGGTAACCTCAACATTATTTTTCTGAAATCCTGGAAAATAGCATGTTTATAGTATATAATTAATGAATTAAACATACGTTAACTTCATAAAGTAAATACAAAATGTGTATTGTACTAAAAAATGACAGTGACATTTTAATCCTAGTCATTGAACTACACATATATAGACATTATGCCAAACTCAAGGCCTGTGGATGGTGGCTTTGGCCGGCAATAAATATTTTACTTACTTAGAGCTGGTATATTGCTCATACGATAATAATAAATTAATTCAATTCATTGTCTGACTTTCATATTTTACTATGAAAGTAGCGGTTGCTTGGTGCCGATCATTGAACAGGGAACTGAGCTTTAATAATGTATTTTTGTTTGCAATCCGTGCACTTTCATCTATGCAAAAAATACATTTCTACACTCATATTATCATGAGAACACTGCCTCCCATTTTCGATGATACACATGGAAGACCGTTTTCTGAATATTTTATCATGCACATTTGTGAGGATTTTAGGAAGCCAATTTGAAAACTCTATAAGCGTAAGAATACAGTGCTGTTGTAGCCGCATGTTGACCCTTTTATGTGCACTTAAAGCACCATTTGGACTCAAGCTGACGCATCCTGATGCATGACGCAAGGAGTCTCACTCTGTCTACACACTTTGGTGTAGACAGACCCAAAAGCGAGGATTTTCATGTTTCTGTCCACAATTTAAGAGAGACATCTGGCCAACATTGGTCAAAATAGCAATTATTTATGTGGATTCTTGAACATTTAAGTAATTCAGATGTTTAAATATAATTTAACTCCTGAGAGTGTGAAATGAATTGGACCTGTCAAATGGACCCGAAACCAAATGGACCGTGTCGGGTCCATTTGGTTTTATTTTATGGTCTCGAGAGTGCATTTGGTTACCAACTGTCCATCACTTAGCTGGGGACCACCCGGAATCCTCTCAAGGACCACTGGTGGTCCCCGGAACACTGGTTGTGAAAAGCACTGTTTTATAGAATCTGGTCTCGATCTGTAATAACACGTGTTAATCCCTGCCTTCCATCCATCCATCCATCCAGGAGCTGGGGGATCAGGGGGCCGTGGCCAGGAGCCTCCTGGGCCTGGCCAGGCTGGCGTGTGCGGAGCAGGACCACAGCGTGGCCCTGGCCCTGCTGGAGAAGGCCCAGGAGCTGGGCGAGGACGAGGGCTTCTGGTACGGCCTCACCCTGGCCACGCTCCAGGCCACTGTGGGCCAGAGCCAGAGGACAGGAGGGCAGCAGGAGCAGGAGGACCACGCACGGAAGACACACAGCAAGGTCTGTTCTGTTGCCCCACACCCACCCACCTGCAAGGATTACATTGACTGTGTTTAATCCATTGCGTCCTGTCTAGATTTCTAGTTTCTGAATAACACAATATTCAAAAGATTTGCACCACGTTTTGACGATTTTTCAAAAATAGCAGAGATACAAGCTCATAGCGCGCCACTCGGTGGTGCGCTATGAGCTTGTAGATCTGCTATTTTTCAATAGCAACAGACCACACAGCAAGGTCTGTTGCCCCACACCCACCCACCTGCAAGGCTTACATTCATTGTGTCCTGTCTAGATTTCTAGTTTCTGAATAACACATTATTCAAAGATTTGCACCGTTTTCACGATTTAAAAAAAATAAAAAATAGCAGAGATACAAGCTCATAGCGCGCCACTCGGTGGCGCGCTATGAGCTTGTAGATCTGCTATTTTTCAATAGTTAAAACATAATCCTTAGAACACCAAAACCCATTGTGTCCTGTCTAGATTTCTAGTTTCTGAATAACATAATATTCAAAGATTTGCACCACGTTTTCACGATTTTTCAAAAATAGCAGAGATACAAGCTCATAGCGCGCCACTCGGTGGCGCGCTATGAGCTTGTAGATCTGCTATTTTTCAATAGTTAAAACATAATCCTTAGAACACCAAAACCCATTGTGTCCTGTCTAGATTTCTAGTTTCTGAATAACATAATATTCAAAGATTTGCACCACGTTTTCACGATTTTTTCAAAAATAGCAGAGATACAAGCTCATAGCGCGCCATAGCGGCCGGAGGGGCCGGAGATGACGACACGTTAGTGAGATCAAATCAGAGCGCAGCACTTCCGCCGTGTGGATCCCACGACACCCCCGCCCCCCAAGGCCAAAATCATTGAGGGCTAGACCAGGCTACCCTTGCAGTAAAGCTACGTCTTTCTTATCATTATTAAAAATAGTTATGACCGATGCCTCTTAGGTTGATCTACGTCTCTCTACGTCGCTTACCGTCGCTGGTTTGATACGATCCCAATGATAACAGCAGCGAGCAGCGACCGCATATTCCATTCAGAACGGACCAAAATAAGGGACGGACCAACCCGGAACCGGAAGTGTGCCACCAAATAACTTGTCCGACGGGAAACATGGACCGAAATATGAAATATGACTTTTAGATGAAAATCGCTGGCACTAGCTACCTCAAAAAATATGAAAAAGGGCACTGGGTGTGTTAAGACAAGATTTAAAGTTGATTAATCCACTAGCGCGGGTGCACCCACTCACACCCCCGTGGGGGGTGCACGCGCATTCGTGCGCACGCGCAGTATTTAGGACCATATCTGATGGCACTGCTGTTTATGAGATAAACCATCAGTGCCTACAAGCTCATAGCACGCCACCGAGTGGCACACATTGAGCTTGTAGGTGTGATATTTTCCTGTGTCAGGAACACAGATTTCATGCCAAGGACCACCAGAATTATCTATATTTGACCGTGCACCCCCATCTAAAAACATGTCCTATGGATGTCAGGGGAAACACGGTAGTCAACAAACATTTTCCGCCGTAGTTTTAGATGACAAAATCAACACGGCCTGCAACAGGCACAAGCTTTATTTCTGACACTATTTTTTGCTCTGAGCTGAAACCTAACCGTAACCACAAACACAGGGGCAGCGCGCATGTCGGAGCACCGGTCTGACCATCGCTCCTGAGTGTCGGTCTAAAACGTTTCGGAAAACGGAATTTACCATTAGATTCCTCTGCAACCGCATACGAGACTCCACTTATTGTGTTATGCTATGTGATTAATGCTACTGCTCATTGTCCTCATTGTTGTTTTTCCCTTTCAGATTGACGAGATCATAAAACAGGGCTGCACGGCTCTGAATTCAGTCGTGGAGCTACGGCCAAACAGAGCTGCAGCTGTCAGTTTCCTAACAGTGTCACTAGAAACTAGGTACAGTATGGTTCAATGTCCCCTCTCTCTCTCTCCGTCTCTTTCTCTGTCTGTCAGGGGCCGATCTAGGCATGGACATGGGGGGGCATTGCCCCCCTAAATGCCCAGACTGCCCCACCAAACATGATGGCATCTAAAACAACCCAAGATATTTCAAATTAAAGTGCTGATTTGAAACACTACTACTGCTGCTAACTAACTACAGTTGTGGCACCATTAAACCAACAGCATTTCATAATTGAAAACGGAAAACTCCCTGAGTCAGACCCTTAGCTTTATGCATGCTGCATGTCTGTTGCAACTTCAACTATGGGGTTACGTCAACCCTCACGGGTGACGTAACAGTTGGGCACAGACAGACATGCGGACGAACGACAGTTGCATGGACAGGGGGTAAATCATAGTCACCACCATACTGGTGGAGACAACAACAATACAAACTGATGTTATTATTGATGCTTACTTGCATTTGTAACAATCAGCCTTTACTCTAAAAGGATAACTGCTAACTAAAGGAATTAGGGGGCGACAGTGTTATAAGTTCAGGCCGCAGCATACTAGTCAGAGTAGTTAAGATAACTTTGATTCTAACAATAAAGTTCCTGGCGCCTTAGAGAGCTCTCCTTCCACACCCGTTCACACTAGTACACAGGTCTCCTTCTACACCGTTCACACTAGTACACAGGTCTCCTTCTACACCGTTCACACTAGTACACAGGTCTCCTTCTACACCGTTCACACTAGTACACAGGTCTCCTTCTACACCGTTCACACTAGTACACAGGTCTCCTTCTACACCGTTCACACTAGTACACAGGTCTCCTTCTACACCGTTCACACTAGTACACACACTAGTACACAGGTCTCCTTCCACAACGTTCACACTAGTACACACACTAGTACACAGGTCTCCTTCCACACCGTTCACACTAGTACACAGGTCTCCTACACCGTTCACACTAGTACACAGGTCTCCTTCTACACCGTTCACACTAGTACACAGGTCTCCTACACCGTTCACACTAGTACACAGGTCTCCTACACCGTTCACACTAGTACACAGGTCTCCTTCTACACCGTTCACACTAGTACACAGGTCTCCTTCTACACCGTTCACACTAGTACACAGGTCTCCTTCTACACCGTTCACACTAGTACACAGGTCTCCTTCTACACCGTTCACACTAGTACACACTAGTACACACTAGTACACACTAGTACACAGGTCTCCTTCTACACCGTTCACACTAGTACACACTAGTACACACTAGTACACAGGTCTCCTTCTACACCGTTCACACTAGTACACAGGTCTCCTTCTACACCGTTCACACTAGTACACACTAGTACACAGGTCTCCTTCTACACCGTTCACACTAGTACACAGGTCTCCTTCTACACCGTTCACACTAGTACACAGGTCTCCTACACCGTTCACACTAGTACACAGGTCTCCTTCTACACCGTTCACACTAGTACACAGGTCTCCTACACCGTTCACACTAGTACACAGGTCTCCTTCTACACCGTTCACACTAGTACACACACTAGTACACAGGTCTCCTTCCACACCGTTCACACTAGTACACAGGTCTCCTTCTACACCGTTCACACTAGTACACAGGTCTCCTTCTACACCGTTCACACTAGTACACAGGTCTCCTTCTACACCGTTCACACTAGTACACAGGTCTCCTTCTACACCGTTCACACTAGTACACAGGTCTCCTTCTACACCGTTCACACTAGTACACAGGTCTCCTTCTACACCGTTCACACTAGTACACACTAGTACACACTAGTACACACTAGTACACAGGTCTCCTTCTACACCGTTCACACTAGTACACAGGTCTCCTTCTACACCGTTCACACTAGTACACACTAGTACACAGGTCTCCTTCTACACCGTTCACACTAGTACACAGGTCTCCTCCACCTGTTCACACTAGTACACAGGTCTGCTTCTACACCGTTCACACTAGTACACAGGTCTCCTACACCTGTTCACACTAGTACACAGGTCTCCTACACCTGTTCACACTAGTACACAGGTCTCCTCCACCTGTTCACACTAGTACACAGGTCTCCTTCTACACTGTTCACACAGTACACAGGTCTCCTTCTACACCGTTCACACTAGTACACAGGTCTCCTCCACCTGTTCACACTAGTACACAGGTCTGCTTCTACACCGTTCACACTAGTACACAGGTCTCCTCCACCTGTTCACACTAGTACACAGGTCTCCTCCACCTGTTCACACTAGTACACAGGTCTGCTTCTACACTGTTCACACAGTACACAGGTCTCCTTCTACACTGTTCACACAGTACACAGGTCTCCTTCTACACCGTTCACACTAGTACACAGGTCTCCTTCTACACCGTTCACACTAGTACACAGGTCTCCTTCTACACCGTTCACACTAGTACACAGGTCTCCTACACCGTTCACACTAGTACACAGGTCTCCTACACCGTTCACACTAGTACACAGGTCTCCTTCTACACCGTTCACACTAGTACACAGGTCTCCTTCTACACCGTTCACACTAGTACACACTAGTACACACTAGTACACACTAGTACACAGGTCTCCTTCTACACCGTTCACACTAGTACACAGGTCTCCTTCTACACCGTTCACACTAGTACACAGGTTCAGTTCAGTTCAGTTCAATTTTATTTTGGTCAAACAGTGGACATTTCCATGGCATCATACATCTGACAGTTGTACAACGTATTGTCATGACCAAAAAGGTTTAGGCTGAAGCCAATGGCTTATTTTGCCTATCCCTAGACATCATCAGACTGGCGATTTTTATTATATATGTGACTACACACTGTGGGGGGACTTAAGTCAGGAGAGAAAACAGTAGGAAAAAAAGAAAAGCAAAGGAGACACAGTCACCCAAGCGCACATCCACAAGAATGCTAGCGCCGCACACACTTGCAAACATACACACACGCACACACACATACACACCCAGGCACATACACGAACACGAAAAAGGAATACATGGGAAAAGGTAGTTGAGGGGAGGAAAAAAAAGAAAAAAGAGAGGAAAACAGAAGGAGAAGTGAAAAGGAGAGGAGACGGCAAGAGAAAACTGATTTGACCACAGGGAATCCAAAATCACACGAATAGGAATTTATATATTTATTTTATAGTAAATACTGTATAAATAGATGTATATTGTATATGTATATTCATTGTTGTAAAAAAGGGTCTCCTTCTCCCCTGCACCACACCCTCTGTTTGTCAACTAGTGTGGCACCAATCACCCAATCAACCCCATTACCTCCCACTCAAAATGGAAGTGCTCATACTGACTTCAGTCATTCTACAGGGATTCACATGCATTCATATCTCTCGTATACAATTGCATGCATAGACAAAACTAGATACATACATCCCAACGTGTACGCATTTCTCGTATCAGATACGTGTTTTTACCTCATACTACGCTGCTACGATTAATCACTTAAAAATACGCAAAGAGCGCAACCAAACTCAAACTCCGTTCACTTCATGGGGCCAGTCCAATGGCGACTCTGCTACGTCGTAAACAATGTATTTCAACTCCAGTTTGTCCCTATTCAGGCTGCATGAAGAGCAGCTCCAGCGCTCAGTGTCTGACCCCCCAATGTCGCATCTCTGACACTACATGGCTCTGCCCCGACTGGCCAATCACACCGTGTCTTGTAGATACATTAGCCGTTGTAGCCCATAGAGTAACATAGAGACCACATCTGGTCTCTATGTTGTGGGTGGAAGGGAAAATCAGAATACGTCTCTTCTATGTTTTGTTACTCTATGTTGTAGCCAAACAGAACAGAGTGCATATGCTCTGAGTGCGTCCTCCCATGCAGTTCGCTAGGCTATTACTGACACGTTCATCTTCTAACTTAGCCAGACTCTCGTCAAAATGTCAAAGAAGAAAGCGCCATTAAGGAATTATTTTTGTGAACTAAACGGGGACGGGGCGCCGAGTCTCTCCGATCCAGAGGTCTCTTTGGTCGGGGAGGCACGGCATGTACTCCCCTTGGCGAACGCAGCGACTGCGAGATGTGCTAAATGGGCTATGCCGCTAGCATCCAAATCTAGTCGATAAAACTGCATTTTCATACAGGGATAAAGGATTTCGTTCAGCAAGCTTTTGATAAGCACGAGAAAAGCAAAAGCACTTCAAGATAGTTGAAACAATAAATAACGATCGTGTGTGTGTGCGCGCGTGTGTGGGAGAGAGAGAACCCACGTTGATTTGTCTATAGCTGAAAGCCAGGGGAATTCCACCAAAAAAGGGAATTCCACCCATTTCCAACATATTACTATGTCGTTAAATACACCTGATTGATGTCGTGTTGTGTGGTTCCCCCATTCTGTCTCCTAGAAATGGAGAAATTAACATGGTGAAACTTATTTTACCATGTCAATATTTTTTTCTTTTAGGGCCTTTTTCCTGAGTGTGTACAAATGGAATCGGTACATTTGGACACAAAGGCGTGTGTGTGTGTGTGTGTGTGTGTGTGTGTGTGTGTGTGTGTGTGTGTGTGTGTGTGTGTGTGTGTGTGTGTGTGTGTGTGTGTGTGTGTGTGTGTGTGTGTGTGTGTGTGTGTGTGTGTGTGTGTGTGTGTGTGTGTGTGTGTGTGTGTGTGTGTGTGTGTGTGTGTGTGTGTATATATAGTTTGGAAAGGCTCAGGATTTTTTTTGCTTTAATCCCTGTTATTAGCACCTTGGTCCAAAACCCTTAACAATACTTTAAGAAATTCTCCTTATTTAACAGCATTTGATAACTTTACTGCTGCAGGTGGATATGACACTATTCATTAGTGTTTTAGTCAGTAACATTTTCTCACGCTATTACAGCTGATTTAATAGTATTGAATCAGTGTCATGGATTTCAATGTTAATATAGGCATACAAATTAATATAGTTAATATAGGCATACATGCCTTGCACTGTCGGGCCGCTGCACCGCCGCGCCCCCGCGCCGCTGCGCCGCCGCGCCCCGGTAATTTGCTACTCAAAAACATTTTCAAATGTTGGCATGTATGTAGATACAATAATTATTTCTTGTGCAATGTGCATATATAATGTGCATTTGTCACACATTTAACTGAACGTTCGCGCCACGGGCGATGAAGATGCACCCATACCATTTTCTCCTGGCTGGATTTCCTTAATCAAAACAAGCAAACATGCAGATCAAAATGACCATTCTCTAATTGTGTAGACTGGGGCTAATTCAGATGATGAAAATTTTAAGTCTTGAGGGCATAAAATGAAACCAAACGGACCTGCAAAGAGTTACATCTGGTTAAACTATATTCCATCATTTAGCTGGGGAGCACCTGGAACCCTCTCAAGGACCATTGTTTGAAAACCCACCGTATTAGAGCAATGAAAGAGCGAATAAAATGTATTGTGTTGCATGTTGTATTTTCCAAGTAACCTTTCACAGTCAGCCAAAGGGCCCCATTTGGCCCCGCAGGGCGCATAATGCCCAGGTGTAGAATAGATCAGGACCACTGGTGGTCCGGGGACCACCAGTGGTCCCTGAGAGGGTTCCAGGTGGTCCCCAGCTAAGTTGTTTAACCAGATGTAACTCTTGAGAACCAAATGGACCCTTGCGGGTCCATTTGGTTTCATTTTTACACTCTCAAGAGTTAAAATATTCATCATGTGAATCAGTCCTAATCTACACAACTAGAAGGTCAATGGTCATGGCAGAAGCAAAGGAAATCATTAGTTTTGGGGGTCTGTGGGGCTAAAATGTCCTCAAATGGTGGTCCGTGGCTCAAATGTTGAATAAATGGTGGGCCCTGGGATGAAAAAGGTTGAAAACCCCTGGAATAGATGATGGGGTTATGACAGTGACTAAGCCAGGCCTCTAGATGTCACTGCTGTGCTGTGTGTTGTTTCTCTCCAGAGGGGCTGTGGAACAGTTGCACCTAGCAGCAGGCGGTCCTCTTACCGAAGCAGGAGAAGAGACCCTGCTCTCTGCCCAGACCGAAGCAGGCCAGGGCCCCCTCTCTGCCCACAGCATCCACAGGGTCATGTCAACGTGTGACACTCTGGAGCAGTGTGCCCGTGGCTTCACTAAACTGGGCTACAGAGAGCAGGCAGCGGAGGCACACCGGCAGCTTGCATGTGCACTGAGGTCAGTAGAAGTTGTACGCACCCTCACTGTAGAATCCTGGGAATACAAACGAAAGCAAACATACCCTGTTCAGCGTGGCTCGCTAACAGTGTTGCCAACTTGGCGCATTTGTGGCTATATTTAGCTTTTTTCCAGACCCCCCCCCCCCCCAGCACCAGAATTAATGAAAAACTCCTGGTGGAAAATCTAGTGCTTCATTTTGCTGGTGAGTTGGGGCACAATTGGTTGACAGGTGCCAGAGATAAAACTCATTTTTCTCCATTTTTCTTCCAATGATGATGAGTCCTCGTTCCATCCTAGAAAGGACCATTGGATTTTGGCAGTTGGCAACACTGCCAGCTAAACCTTTGTGCTAGGGATAGGGATGTAGCTTTTTTTCAAAATGGTTGAGTTTCCATTTTATAACAAAGATCTCCTAAATCATGTGTTTTCAACTGGTGGTCCGCAGACCCATGATCAGGGGCCGCGTAGATATCGCTTTGTTTTTGTTTTTTCCTCCCATTTGTCAATATTGGCTACAGTCTTCAGTTTAAAAATGCTTTATTTATGAATGTATCTTCATAAATAATGAAATCTATACTGTATACAAAAGCCATGTAGGCCTCAATTCTTTTCCCAAAGTCTTTGAGCCATACGGGACAGTATTGCTATTTCGGGACTTAAAAAAATCCCAGCCGTGTGACGTGCTGCTCTGTGCGCAGGTCCCCAAGCCTGTTCTGAGTCAGAGTTAGTTTAACATTGGGTTAATGATACAATTCATTGGTTGTGTAAAAGTAATATTCTAATTCATCGGGATTTTTTGGATTTTCATGAGCTGTATGCCAAATCATCAAGATTAAAAAAAATAAGACAAAAAAATAAGTTTTAAATATGTCAGTTAAAGGAGCCGTATGTAAGATTGTGGCCAAAACTGGTACTGCAATCACTTTCAAAATACTGTTGAGCGGTGTGTCCCCTCCCCCTTCCCCCCGACTAGAGGTTGCCAGCTAGGCTGCAGGATCAAGCAGGAACGTAGACTGCAGGAGCTTCCATGGCAAGTGATGAATCCTACACAGTAATGGTTGTTAACATTGGCAAAAAAGGGGAACGACTCGAAAAAGCGACCAAAAAAGGCGAAATATTTGCCGGCGAATTTAGTCGCGGCTGCCCGTACACATCTAAATGCGACTCGAATAAAACTATTAAATTCGCTTTTCCGCTCCTCCTCTCCTCCTTCTACTGCTCTCCTCTCTGCTGCGTTGTCATTGATATATTTTGTTCCTACCGTGAAGGACGCACGCAGGAGCCGATCGAAATGTTCATAAAAGTTTTTTGTATGCCCACGATCGAGTTCATTAATTAATTAATCCGACGGCGCTAAAAGGCTGAAATACAACTTGATCATCTACTCAGCCAAATTAAAAATGCCATAGCCTATCATCCATCTGATCATATCCCTATACAGATTAGCCTAATCTAGGCGCCGTGCTCTTTTATCTAAAGCCTATTAAGTAGCTCAGTGGTTTTCAACCATTTTCATACCAGGGTCCACTATTTATTCAGCATTTGAGCCACGGACCACCACTCGAGGACATTTGCTCCACAGGCCCTAAAATTGAAGATTTCTTTTGCTTTTGTCCACAATACCAGGGCATTCTATGGCCATTTCTTCAACATTCTCTAGTTGTATAGACTTGGGCTAATTCACTCAATTATGAATATTTTAACTTTTTAGAGTGTAAACATGAAACCAAATGGACCCGCAAGCCGCAAGGGTCCATTTGGTTTCATTTTTACGAGCTCAAAGAGTTTCATCTGGTTTAACCAACTTTCATTTGCGTGGGGACCACCGGGAACTCTCTCAAGAACCACTGGCGGTCCCCGGACCACCTGTTGAAAATCCCCGAAGTAAATCAATCAAATAGATAGATCAATCAGTGACAAATGCGCAGCAGCTTTCCCCGCTGTTTATAGGCACCACAGCCAATTTCAAGAGGAAATGCACAACGCCAGGACTACTCACTTGGTAAAGTTCCCAACTCCTCGTGGTTTCATTTCAATGACTTGTATATCCATTTGGGGGTCCGCGGCCCGCAAGATGAGAACGTCTCGGGAAGTTACGAGCGGGTTATCCTATTAAAGCATGAGAGCGCGTGTCGCTCCAGACCCCTTGCCCTAGAGAAAGCTCAAAGCTGTAGTCTATAGTTCTATATTATGCACAAACTGCCTACCAAACTGCCACCTTATTATGAGATATTACGGCATAAGATTCATTGATTGCAGATCGTATATAGCTCGAAGTTTGGCCATGGATTGATGCGCAATACAATATCGCATCACACACACACACACACACACACACACACACACACACACACACACACACACACACACACACACACACACACACACACACACACACACACACACACACACACACACACAGAGAGAGAGAGAAAGAAAGAGAAAGGCAGAGCAGTTTAGGCTGCATTCTGAAAAATTAGACACCAACGCGAAGAAACAAAAAGCGAAAATAGTCGCATTTTCGCTATTTGGCTAATTCGCCGTGATGTGTAAGCTTATTGACTCCAATATGTTTTTAAAAAAAATCAGATTCATAACGAGGTCTTTTAGGTTTCGGAAGGTTGGACATTTCTTTATCTCAACACGTTAGTAGCAGCTGCTGCGGTAACTAGAGCTGAGCTGGCAACCTGGATGCCGAACTTCGTGATTGGGAGATAAGTGGAGGGTGGCGCTTCGGCCAAAACAAAAAATGACAACAACATCAGTTGAGGGCTGCAACTGCACTTTTTAAACGCGATTATCCTGACTTGCATACTGTTGTCAGTGACACAAGTATTTGAAATGGACATGATTTTTAAATGTCTGTTGGCATATCAGGGCCATTTTATGATTCGTTTTATTACAATTCTTACATACGGCTCCTTTAATGCTCCATACATTGGTATGGAAGTTTCACTTTTTGAATTATTTTATGGAAGAAAATTAACTTTTACACAATATTCCAATTCATTAAGAACCTATATGAAAGTTAGAATCCGGTGACCCCTAGTCAACATTATAACATAAACCCTTGGTGTACTCAACATGCCAGGCTTCAAAATGGGGCTCAATGGGCTGTGCTCATTTGGCCAAATGCCAATATACACAAGTGGCACTTCCAAAATGCACTAGAATGTGCTAGAGCAGTGGGTTTTCAACCATTTTCATACCAGGGCCCACTATTTAATCTGCATTTTAGCCACAGACCACCATTTGATGTTGAGCTTAGTCTCTCAGACTAATTTAGGAAAAAATAAAACGGCAAAACGTTGGTCAAAATAGCAATTCTTTTACTTTTTCTCTTATCCTTGAAAAATAGGTAATTCAGATGTTTAAATATAATTTACCTCTTGAGAGCGTACAATGAAACCAAATGGACCCTTAAGGGTCCATTTGGTTTCATTTTACAATCTCAAGAGTTACAGATCTACAGTATAAGGGTCCATTTCGATACCAATGGTTCTTTCCGTGAAGGAAGGAGGACTCTTATCATAGGAAAAAGTGAAAAACGAGGGTTTTATCTCTGGCGTCTGGCAACCAATTTTGCCCCAACTCACCAGCAAAAAAAAGGACCGTATTTTCTGCCAGGAGCTTTTCACTAAATTTGGCGCTAGGGGGGTGTCTGGACAAAAATATAAATATAGTGAGGAATGTGCCAAGTTGGCAACACTGTCTATGGGCTGGCTCCTTACTGATCCTTTGTGTTGCTCCTCAGAATCCTGGCCAAGCACAGTGCCAACACGGAGGGGAAACAGCGCCACCTGTTGGATGCCTTCTACCAAATGCAGCTTGCCGTCTCCCAACAGGAACGTGTGGCGCTGAACGCCCACAGTCTTCTGCCTGCTCCTGCTGCTTCACCGCCAGAGGTAAACAACAAAACACATTAAACACATTGCTCCCAATTGAGACCCAACAGCAAAGATGGGGACTTGCGAGGCACGGCGTGGAGTTTGCATGTTCTCCCCGTGTCCCCTAGGGTAGATACGCCCCACAAAAACATGCTGTAATCCTGGACTCTAGACTGCCTCCCCCTGTCCAGCCATAAATTAAATCAGTACAGGCTACAGTCAAACATAAATTAAATCAGTACAGGCTACAGTCAAACATAAATTAAATCAGTACAGGCTACAGTCGGAAATAAATTAAATCAGTACAGGCTACAGTCAGACATAAATTAAATCAGTAAGGCTACAATCAGACATAAATGAAATCAGTACAGGCTACAGTCAGATATAAATGAAATCAGTACAGGCTACAGTCAGACATAAATGAAATCAGTACAGGCTACAGTCAGACATAAATTAAATCAGTACAGTCTACAGTCAGACATAAATTAAACCAGTACAGGCTACAGTCAAACAAATGAAATCGTACAAGCTGCAGACAAACAAATGAAATCAGTATATGCTACAGTCAAACATAGGGCTGGGTTCAAAAAATCGATCCAGCGATCCGATATCGATCCACGCTCAAAAACATGATATCGATTAAAAAATGTGTGGATCGACCTTCTCCAGGCGGCTGGCACTATTTTCTTTTACGTGCGTGCGTTACAGCACAAACACGTTGTGTTCGCTGCTCGACGAGATCACTTGTAACGCAGCGATCGCCCTGTGCATGTGTTCTGAGAGAATCATGTTAAATTAGGCTGTTACTGTGTACCTTTTGCAGTATTTTATCAATTATATCCATCACGCGCAGCGATGGTCGAGGGAGGGGAAACAGCGTGTGATCGCCTTCATTCTTGCTTTCTTTTCTTTTTTGGAGGCTCGTGTTTGCAGAGCCGGCTATACAGCTGGGGCAATGGGGGGGAATGCCCCCCTAAACGCCCTTCACATAATGACGCTATAATGACGCTGCCTCATAAAGCCCCCCCAATTGTGAAATGTTAGATCCGGGCAAAAAAAAAAGTTTGAACGAACGCTCCGCTCCAAAGACCTTTACTTTCCCATTACTTTCACATTAGAACGGTCAGTCTCAGTGCAAGATTTACGCACACGCAGCCGTGCGCGCACACAATTCAATTCATTCAGTCTCAGTCTCTCACCGAATGAGTTTTCATCCGACACACGACGTTCTTTAAAGTCCAAACATATAACACAGACGCGGGGCCGTCTTGCTGCGGAACAAATCCATTGTCATCTCCCATCTGGACAGGAGTATTTGTGCCTTTTTAGCCAAGTTTATAATGTTCTCTCACACGGAGCTAAGTGAGTCCCACACTCGGCATCCTGCGTATAGGCTACTGTATGATGCAATGTTAACAGCTGTGCGCTGCGCGATAATTATACAATCTACAAGCTCACAGAGCATTAGCCTATAAGTGAGCTGCAGCACCTAAGTTCTAAAACTACGTGAATTGTGCCGCGCGAATACTGCAGTATACTATTTATTCTACAACGTAGACATCTAAATCAGGGGGTTTCAACAGGTGGTCCGTGGACCACCAGTGGTCCTTGAGAGGGTTCCAGGTGGTCCCCAGGCTAAATGATGGAAATTTGTTAACCAGATGTAACTCTTGAGAGTGTGAAAATGAAACCAGATGGACCCGCAAGGGTCCATTTGGTTTCATTTTTACATTCTAAAAAAAATAATCATCATCTGAATTAGCACTATTTAATTCAGAAGTTTACACTGTTTAGTTTGCAAAATCCAGCCTGGAATTGTGAACAAAACCAAAAGAATTCTTTAGTTTTAGGTCTTTGGGGCTGAAAATCAAATGGTGGTCTGTGGCTCAAATGCTGAATAAATGGTGGTCCCTGGTGTCAAAAAGGTTGAAAACCACTGCACTAATATACAGTATGTTGCAGTATTAATGCTTGTGTTTGACTCAGGTAAAATGTTACAGCATCATTCCTCTCCCTCTATTAGCCTACTAATTCTGTCTCACTGTGTATTCATTAATCAGGGGTTTTCAACAGGTGGTCCAGGGACCACCAGTGGTCCCTGAGAGGGTTCCAGATGGTCCCCAGCTAAGTTGTTTAACCAAATTGAGAACGTAAAAATGAAACCAAATGGACCCTTGCGGGTCACAGAAGCAAAGGAAATCTTTAGTTTCAACACATGGGGCCGTCTTGTCTATTGGACAGTATTTATTTCCATTATGTCTGTAAATAGATCGATATCGAATCGGATCGAATCGTGGATCGAATCGGATCGTGACCTTGTGAATCGAAATCGAATCGATCTAGGGAATTCGGATCGATTCCCAGCCCTAGTCAAACATAAATTAAATCAATGCAGGCTCAGTCAAACATAAATTAAATCAATGCAGGCTACAGTCAAACATACGTCCAATGGGATCACTGATCAACAGTCCTTGTGGTCTTGTTTCCATTCAGCTTTCATAATGCAGCATGTGCACAGATATGAATGGTATGATGCATGCACAGAACAGACCCCACAATAGCACACATTGAACGTACTGTACGGTAGAATGGGTATAAAACGCGCCTTATTTTTAGAGACATTTCACAAAAATGGAGAAACCAACAGCAACCATTCCATTCCTTATACACTCACTCACTCTTTTCATTAGAGAGGAAATAACATTTGCTTCTTGGCGGCGATAAGGGCATGCAGATGGCAACGCCTGGTGTTCCTATTTAAAGGATAAAAAGACCATATAGCTGCTAGCTGCCTGTCAGAAATGACAGCCTTGATCTCACGTCACATGCCTCAGCCCCTCAGTGCAAAGAACAACGGTTAAAGGAGCATTCGGTGATTTTGGAAAACCCTCCGTTCCCCCTGTTAGCAAGATGTGCACATGCACAGCACTTTACACTGGGGAGAAGTGCCGGCCAACAGCACATGCACCAAGGCACACCCCCACCCAGGAGCCTTTGTCCAATCATGAATGAGTGGGGATAGGCCTTGGCGCACATAACGCGGTAGACCTGTGTGTGTGTGTGTGTGTGTGTGTGTGTGTGTGTGTGTGTGTGTGTGTGTGTGTGTGTGTGTGTGTGCGTGTGTGTGTGCGTGTGTGCGTGTGTGCGTGTGCGCGTGCGTGCGTGCGGTGAAAGCAATGCATTTGTCCTCCCAGCAGGGACTATAAAATACTTTACTTGCCATAAATCTTCACTATAAACTACCTCTCATAATCACTGTTCCTAAGCTGGTGTTTCACCATCGAGTTCACGTCAAGTAGCAGCCAATTTATGGTGTGTGCGTGCCCGTGTGTGCATGCATGCCCGTGTGTGTGCGTGTCCGTGTCCGTGTGTGTGTGCATGCCTGTGTGCGTGCCTGTGCCCGTTTGTCCACCCCAGGTGTAAATCCATGGTTTAACTATTTTTCGGCTGGAACACCTTTTGGTGTTCTAAGCTTTATTAGCATAATTAGCATTACTTAGCATTATTGACATTACTTAACATTATTCGCATTATTCACAAAACTTAGCATTAGTAATACTTAGCATTACCAGCATTACCTGCTTAGCAGTATTAGGATCAAATAGCATTATTAATAACAATACTTAGCATCCGCATTACTTAGCAATATTAGCATTATTAACAGTACTTAGTATTAGCATTACTTACCATTATACGCATTACTTAGCATTATTGGCATTTCTTTAGTTTTTAAAAATAGTTTGTAGGTCTGATATTTTTGAAAATGGTTGAAAATGTGACGTAAACCTTTGACTAATTTTTCTGTGCAGAATGTATTAATAATGTCCATGAGGCGTTAGCTTGCCAGCAAACAGATGGGTGAGAGGACAAGATTCAACGTCCTCACTGACCAAGTTACGTAATCACCTGGCGCTGGCGCCTGGCGGCCATCTTGAATTGTAGCCTTAATCCGATCACAAGCAATTTAGGCTTGATTGGGAAAACTACCAGCTGTGAATCGACGTTGGAGTCTTGTTGGTGCACAATCAAAATCCTCAGCGGTAATTTATCCATTGAGTAGCTCAGAGGGTACAGGATGCATCAGTTACTGTATTGACTAGATTAGTATAATTAATTATGTTGCCTCAGTGTAATTTTTTTTCCATTCAATTGAGAAAACAAACGTTTACTTTGCCAAAGCAAGTGTCAATAAGTATATGTCAATATATGTATATTGGACTACATGTGTGTGTTGTGTGCTGCAGAATCTTACTTGGACTATAACACTAAAGGGATATTCCACTTTCAAAAAAACGTTTGGTCTTATTATGGTCTGCTTAGACTCATGTGAACACCCCAGACAGACAATTTTCCAAAACAATATTTTAAAAATAAATAAAAACTGTAAATGAAATTCCACGGCTCTCTCACGTATTAGGACAATATCAGTCACCAGAAAAAAAAAATGTTTTCGAATAATCTGTCATGGTTAAAATGGAGATTTCAATTATAATGGGTTTGTATAGGAAGGAGCTGGAGCTTCTAAAATAAACCTCAAATATCTAAATAGTGAAAGGAGTAACTTATAAACTGTCTGGTGTGTTCACATGAGGCTGAGTAGACCATAAAATGACCAAAAGTTTTTTTTGAAAGTGGAATATCCCTTTAACAAAAGACAACAGCAACCCCAGCTCTGTGCTCCGATACGGTCAGGAACATTAGCCATTAGCACTCCAGAGGGGAGAGGGATATACTGCTCTTTCTGTGATCTTGGTGAAATTGAAAATTAGATTTCTGTTTTATTGCTCTGAATATGATGACATATGGTTAGTATTTGTTAAAGGACCCAGTAACAAGATGTGCACTTGCACACACACTACAGCGCCTCGTTCGGCCCCTCCCAAACTTTTTCTAATGATTTCGGGACAGGTGGAAAAACGTCATGACCGTTAAAAAAACGGGAACTAGGTCGAGGTTGCAAAATGACTTCGCCCCTCTTGCGTATGCGTACTTGAGAAACAAAGAGTTAGCACAGGGGTTTTCAACAGGTGGGCCGGGGACCACCAGGGACCACTGGTGTTCCCTGAGAGGATTCCAGGTGGTTCCCTGAGAGGATTCCAGGTGGTCCCCAGGCTAAATGATGAAAAGTTGGTTAACCAGGTGTAACTCTTTGAGAGCGTAAAAAGTGAGCTTGTAGGTCTGAGAAATGGTGAAAATGTGGCACAAATAAATGTTTGAATTATTTTTCAGAGAATGCATTGTGTCTGTGTGTTGTCCTGTCCCAGGGTCGTGCTGGTGGTGTGGTGGTGCTGGCAGCTGGCGTGAAGCTACAGCGCCTGCGTCTGTCCCTGGTGGAGCTCAGCCTCTCCATGCTGGAGCTGCAGTGTGCCCAGCGGAGCGCCCGCGCCCTGGCCAGGGAGGGAAAGTCCTCCGTGGAGGTGGCACTGGAGGACTTCACCCGCTCCACGCCCGACCCCAACTCTGTAGAACAGGTCAACTCCTTGACAGAGTGGTTGATTATTCTGTTTGTCTGCTTATCACTCCAAAAGTTGGTTTGTTAAAGGTAGCGTAAGTGATTTAAAATTCATCGTGTACTACCAGCCTGGTGCACTAGGGGCGCCCAAGAGTAGCTACACTATGTGAACCTGCTGCTCGATCCTGATTGGAGGAGAATTCACCCTCCACCTGGGGAACTTTTATTAGCTCCTCTGCTAACGTGGGGGAGGGGGAAACTCCATATATGGTCTGCACACCTTATAATAGAGCATTTTAACAGAAAATGTATTTTTTTGGGTGATATCTGACAAAAGTGAAATCACTTCCCCTACCTTTAACAAGCTCACTATTAAGTCACACTGCACCCAGAGAACACATCACACACTTTACAGCTATAATTGATAAATGGTAAATTATTTAACTTTAAATGCATTTATTTCTGAATGAGTCGTGGAAACAGTGAAATGTGAAATCCAGGCTGTTTTGTCAATGTATTTAAAAAAAAAAAACAGAAATACATGATCAACTCATTTTATTTTTTTCCCCTTAAAGCAGCTACCTTAAGCTGTCTTTGGATGATATTCATTTGCACAAATTCAAAGAGGATTTTCTATAAATTATTTCGTTACTATTGAGCCTAATGGCAGTGAGCCTAGCTTTTCTGCCAAACTGTGAAGAGTTAAGATGTGTTTTTCTTTATATGGAGTGTGTGTGTGTGTGTGTGTGTGTGTGTGTGTGTGTGTGTGTGTGTGTGTGTGTGTGTGTGTGTGTGTGTGTGTGTGTGTGTGTGTGTGTGTGTGTGTGTGTGTGTGTGTGTGTGTGTGTGTGTGTGTGTGTGTGTGTGTGTGTGTGTGTGTGTGTGTGTGTGTGTGTGTGTGTGTGTGTGTGCGCGCGTGTGTGCGTGACCGACCCGTACATGTTTCAAATCTACAATCCATACTTTTTTTTTTCAGTATGTCCGTCCTTCTTAGGCCAGAGCGATAATGATTTTGAATTACAATGATGAATTCTGTGTGCCTAGCGTACTGTACTACACTCTACACTTCAAATACAGTCACATATGGTCGGCAACCCAAGATGTTATAGAGCCATTTTCACTGAAAATAGGACTTCAAAATCTACCTGGAGCCGCAAACAGCAGCAGCCTTATTTTGTTTATGGACATACCATAAATAAACTATAAAATCAGGTGCCGTGCCCCATGCACTGTAAACTGTGTATACAAATGCTGTCTAGTGCATTTGTGTGTTTACAAGAAACGCCTACATGCACTGTTATCTACGCCTGCATGAAAACATGTGATCCAATACATTGCGACTTTGCATATGCTTGTATGAGGTCAAGGCTAGAGCAAGTATCAGTGGTGCATTTTCACCTTACCTACACATGTGCCATTTGTATTAACATGCTTTACCATTCAGATTAGTTCAAATAACAATGTATTCATTCAAATCCACGATGCATCTAGATTGTAGTCTAGTTTGTATCTACATCTGTGACCCTAGCTGAGAGATCCCCTCTCACAATAGTGCATTTCCATTTCCTGCAGCAACAACTAAATTGGAGTAGAAAAGGGAAGCACTGGAGCAGCTCAGTCAGTTCAAGGCTTTTAATTTAGATACAGGGTGCAACGTTTCGATGTATCAGTCACATCTTGAACTGTCTGAGCTGCTCCAGTGCCTCCCCTTTTCTACTCCAAGTCCTGCTTCTGAGATGCACCAGACTGGCCTGCTATAGGCTTGAGGCGCGGTTGGAACTCCCTGTTGTTCAAACTCAATTGGAGTACTCACTCCATGTTTCTGTATCTCTACAGGTCTTTAATAATGCAGCTACTTAGCTGCAATACGATAGGAATCTGTTGATGCCATTTTAACGTTAGGGCAAATTTTCTACTGATTCTGAAATAAGATTCTCTTGAAACAAGAGCTTAACATCAATCGGTGTTCTTATGGATTCAGACCAACGTTGGACTGTCCACACGCTTGTTTGCATGTGGAACATGATGCCACGTTCCCACTGCATCTAGCCTGTTTCTCCAACAATGGCACATGTGGGACTCTGGATATGTCTGTCGTTTTCAGTCCATTATTCTCACATATCCCACTTGTGGGTTCCTTTGTCCAGGAATGGGTGTGTGTGGGCCAGACCTTGGGGCAGGTGGCCATGGGCCAGCTGGCTGCGACTCAACGCTTAGTGTCCCAGGACAGTGTGGAGACCAGAGCACGGTGCCTGGCCCTGAAGGGGAGGTGTCAGAGGCTGCAGGCGCTGCTGATGGACCCCCTGCTCCCCTCTGCACTCTGGGACAGACTCAGACAGGTAAAATGCACTAGTGGCACTTCCAAAATTCACTAGAATGTGCTGGGGTAGATGCTTGCGATCAAAATGACCATTAATCTTCTACATTATCTAATTGTGTAGACTCGGGCTAATGATGATGAATATTTTAACTCTTTGAGAATGGACCATTTCGGGACCATTTGGTTTCATTTTTACGCTCTCATAGAGTTACATCTGGTTAACCAACTGTCCATGGCTGACAGTGGTTGAAAACCACTGTCATGAGGAGGATTAAATGGTGAAAAACGAGGGTTTTATCTCTGGCGTCTGTCTATCAATGTCGCCCCAACTCACCAGCAAAAAAGCCCTAGATTTTCCACCAGGAGCTTATTTACTAATTTTGGCGCTAGAGGGGTCTGGAAAAAAGCTAAATATAGCGACCAATGCCCCAAGCCCCCCTGGTTTAGCTGTGACTGATGGGGGGGGTCAACACTTTGTAAAATGGTGACCTAAGGTCAAGGTCTCCAAGACCGTATTCTGAAAGCTGGGTGTCATCTCAGTTCCCCCAGCTTCTCTCTAGAATGCACTTTGTGCCATTTTAATAAAGTAATGTAACGGACGTCACTTCTTCTACTATGTCATTTCCAGGCCGTGCCTGAGGAAAAATAAAATGAAATGCAAAGATATTAAAAAATACCTAGCCCTGCTGCAGGGAGCGTTCTACTATAATATGAAAAAAAAAGGAAACGGAGGCTTCCTTACTTGAATTTTGGCAGATGCACTTCCAGGCTGTATAGCATTTGGAGGTTAGTTAAGGACAGTTGTCTTTCTACACAAGACTACGCATAGAAGCACATTTACAACAGCATTCTGCTCAAACCCAGAGTTATGGGTGACCAATCAGAACTAAACATAGTCAGGACTGGGACGAATTGGTGAAATCTTGATTGTGGCCAGATCCAAGGCAGTCCAACACTACTCAGATCTGGCCCAGAATATCACCTGATTTCAAACAACACACATCCTGTCCAATAAAAGCGGACATCCCTGGATGGATGAATCAGTCAGACTCGATCTGAGTCAGATTGAAGCCGGACTAATTACTAGAACTGATGAAGACGTCCTGGAAATGACGTAAAGATCCTGCCCACATGGGCTGTGATCTGGCCTAGTTTTGAAAATCACTGAAATCACTGGAGGACGTCATCCAGGGGTGTAGTGTATGTGTGTGTGTGTGTGTGTGCACGCGCACGTGTGTGTGGGGGGGGTCCCCCCACTTCTCCTCACGAGGAGACCCGGGTCGCCGGGGCGTTTTGCTGCGCTGCGTGCCAATATTTTTTTGTTTTCATATTAAGCAGTAAGCACCTGGCCGCGCTATGTCTTTTGCATGAACACTGCGCATCATAGTGGCGCACGATGCATTGTGAGCTTGATCATCATGCATTTGAACATGAGTGACTGGTGAGAGAGATTGGTCAGTCGATCACGTTTGCCCAAAATATGAGCGCATTTGTGAACGATCGCGGCTCGGCGGAATGTGAGCGCGATTTCAGTTTGATGAATCTAATAACTGATCTCTGTTCGAGGCTGCTTACAGAATACGTGTCCTCTCTTATGTTCATTAAACAGCATGGACCTCCTGTTAAGACTTGGCTGCGATCGCACCGGGCAGCAGAAAGTATCTAAACGTGTAGGCAATCAGATAATCTAGACCCACTTTGGCATTTCTTATGAAACGAAGGTTATGCATTTTATTTTTCTAAAACGCTGTCTCTACTGTTCAAAACAATGCACAGGAATATTGTCTACAAGTTTTAAATCCTACTGTAGAAACAATTAAAAGCAAAAGACAAGTGTAAAAAACGATGAGCTGCTGTTCTGAAACATGATTAAATATTGAATGTAATATTGCTTCCTTGTACTTTTCTGTAGTCTGTTATCCATTATATTAATTAAGCACTCAAACCCGTTATAGGCTATACACAGTATAGTACAGTCTGCCTGCATCTATATGAATCTGTGAATGTGCATGCATGCGCGTGCATGTGCACTGGCACGCACCCCCACTTCTAAAATTACCATTACAACACTGACGTCATCTGGAGTCCTCCAGTGACATTAAAGACGAGGCCAAATCACTGCCCATATGGGGATGTCAAAAACGCTCGTAGTGGCGCAGTCATGCATTCCCTATACCAGTGGTTTTCAACTTTTTTTTTAACACCAGGGCCCACCATTTATTCAGAATTAGAGCCACGGACCACCATTTGATGACATGTTAGCTCCACAGACCCCAAAGCTAAAGATTTCGTTTACTTTTGTCAACAGTTCCAGGCTGGATTTCAGAGAAAACAAAATAGTCAAACATACAGATCAAAATGACCATTACTCTTCTCTAGTTGTGTAGACTTGGGCTAATTCACGTGATGCATATATTAACTCTTGAGAGCGTAAACATGAAACCAAATGGACCCGCAACCAAATGGACCCGCAAGGGTCCATTTGGTTTCATGTTTACACTCGACCGTTTGATGTGGCTCTTTGCAGTAACACAGTGAAAAACGTGGCTCTTAGTCTGTGACCGGTTGGCCACCCCTGGTCTACACGGTGTGACTAGGTGTGATTCATCTAAGTTAGTCTGGCCTCAATCTGACTCTCTCTGATTCATCCAGAGACGTCCATCTTTAGTGGACAGGATTCGTGCTGGTTGAAATGATGTGATATTCTGGGCCAGGTTTGACTAGTCTCAGAGTGATGTGGCCACAATCAAGACGTCAGTAATTTGCCCCGTTTTTGGCCGTGTTTGCTGGGTAGCAAAGGTGTTGTTTTGTTGCAGACGTTCTGGAACAACTGCCCTTGTGGAAATTAATTTTCTACGCCAAGTTTCAGATTAATATCTACGGCAGTGACATTGATGGGCTAGATTCGATATGCACACACACACACGCGCGCGCGCGCGCATCCTGGAGGGCTTATAGTGATTAGATGCATGACTTTATTTAATGTAAACCCAAGGAGGTCTCTACAGCCTGTGATCATGAGGGGATTGCATGCTTAATCATGATGGTTATTCTGTGATGTTTGCAGGAGAAAGCCTGCCGGTCGGAGGCCACAGCCGTTACGGAACAGAGAGAGGGAGACGTAGTCGTACAGACGGGCACAGAGCGGAGCAGTACCGCAGAGCTCCAGGTACTGGAACCATACAGTATGAATATAAACTGACTGGAGCTCATTCCTCCTGTCTGAGCCCTAATTTAATGTCTTCATAAGGAGGCTTCACTTCATAACTGTATCCCTCCAACAAAGGTCACCCTTGAAGTACTACTCTTAATATAGAGCTCATAGTTAAACCGTGTAGACCTGAGATGACCTGGATTCTGCAAAACGTCTTCCAAAATCATGACAAAAACTCAATATAGCTATTTCATGTCAAGCACTCGCGTAATTATCTGTTGACCGGGTTGACCCATTTAGCCACAGACCACCTCATCTCAAAATATGTTGTTCCAGAGACCCCCGGAAGCTAAAGATAAATGTTCCATGTAAGGCTGCTGAAAATAACAAGTTAATGGCATTCATTAATTTTGTTGATTCTTTTTTTTTTTTTTTTTTTGCACGTGCACACTCACTCAACCCACTGAGCATTTTCTCATTGAAAAGAATCGGTAGCACAGTTTTACTGAGACATATACTGTAGCTGTGTGTCTTCCTGTAGCAAGAGCCATAGCTTGAGGGATCTACAAGCATTGATTGGGGGCTTTTTTTCCCCACAATCTGTTTCTGTTTTTAAATGTTCGACTCCTCTGCAGGAAAACATGGCTTATTTTGGACATAGTTCAAATGGTGATTAATCATGATTACCTGCATTTTGAAGCTGTGCTTAATCTGATTAAAGCATTTTAGTAGAGCTAAAATGTTTTAATCAGATCATGAGATTCATGAGAACTAATATAGATTAGTTCTCAAAACATTTTAGCTCTAGCTCCATGAGAACTAATATATAGATTAGTTCTCAAGATTTGCGCTCATTTTGACGATTTTGGGTGATCTACAAGCTTGTAGTGTGTCTACATAGCTTCTACATCTGCTGTTTGTGAACAACTAAAACTTAAACAATAATGGTTCAAAAGCTATGAGGTGATGTAGATGTGCCCTCATTCAAATTAGGGGTTTTCAACAGGTGGACCTTCAGAGGGTTCCATGTGGTCCCCAGGCTAAATGATGGAAAGTTGGTCAACCAGATGTAACTCTTTGAGAGCGTAAAAATGAAACCAAATAGACCATTGCGGGTCCATTTGGTTTCATGTTACACTCTCAAGAGTTAAAATTTTCATCATCTGAATTAGCCCATGTCAATGGCCTACAGAATGTTGAAGATTAATGGTAATTTTGATCTGTATGTTTGACTGGTTCGTTTCTGAAATCCAGCCTGGTGTTGTGGACAAAAGCAAAAGAAATCTTTAGTTTTGGGGTCTGTGTGGGGCTAAAATGTCATCAGATGGTGGTCCGTGGCTCAAACACTGAATAAAGTGGGCCCTGGAATCAAAAAGGTTGAAAACCACCGACTGGTCTAAATGGTTTGACGCAGGGGTCGGCAACCAAGGATGTTGAAAGAGCCATTTTCGACCCCAAGTTAAATACAAAATCTGTCTGGAGCTGCATTTTATTATTTTTTTCCTGAGAGTGTGCAAATGTGAATCAAATGGAACCAGGCGGGTCCATTTGGTTCCATTTGCACACTCTCAGGAAAAAAAAAGGTCCTCAAAAAAATCATTAACATGGTGAGACACAGTTTCTAAAAAATAAATAAATAAATAAATAAGGAGTTTTACACACAGCATCTCTAAGGTATATTAATGGCATAGTAAACTGAGTAAACTGTTGAAAATGGGTGGTTCAGACTGAAAGCTCCACATCTGATAACTGCTGGGCTTTTTTGACATGGCCAAGTGCTACTTTAACTGGCAACTGTCAGACAGCGCAACGCGTTTTGGGTGACTGAAATGTTTATATTATTTTGGTGCGGATCACCCCAGTGTGTGTATGTAATAATGATACATCCAGGGAGCCACTAGGGCTGTGTTCTGGAGCCGCATGCGGCTCCTGAGCCGCAGGTTGCTGACCCCTGGTTTAACGGTACTACGTGTTTGTGTGTCTGTGTGGGCTGTGTGTATGGTGGGTTTCATTGCACAGAGGAAGCGGTCCAAAGCCCAGCAGTTATTGTTCCAGGCCAGTGCGACCCTGTCCCAGGCTGTCACTCTGTGCCTCCAGCATGGTGAGCTGCCCTCCTGGACGACGTCCACCCTGCTGGCCCGTTCCTCCCGCGACATGCTGGAGTGTCACGGCCAGATGAACCCTGCAATGACCGGCCAATACCTAGCTCTGATGCAGGTACTTACTTTTACTTATCCTCTTCGTCCCGGTTGGGACATAAGGCCGTGATCGTACACTGCCACTGCATCCTGTCTCGAGCTTTTTCCCAAGTAAGACCCATCTCATTCAGCTCCATCATTCATCAGTCACCGTCCTTCGCCAGGTGCAGGTACTGCTGACATTTAAGGCTGTCAGCATTAACCAGGGGCGGATCTAGGCGTGGACATGAACCTTTAGCTTCATGCATGCTGCGTGTCTGTTGCAACTACAGCAACAACTAATTATTATTGATGCTTATACTTGCAAAAGTCCTGTAACGGAAAATTAATTGAAATCAATTGGGAAATGTTACATCCACCCCTGGCATTAACTAGTTAATCTGGAGTTATTTATTTAGTGTGAGATTAATTCGATTAACTAAAATACAAAAGCCAAGTTGGTCGATTTGGTTCAATTTCGTCAAATGCATGTGAATAATTGTTAAGTTAATTTAAATTAAGGCTACACAATTCACGAATGTAGAAAACATTCTACAAAATTTGCATGTTCGCACCTAATTGTACCAGCATACAGCGTACAATACAGCTTGGAATTGTGGAGAAATTCTTTAATTTAGATCTGGAAGTCTAAATAAATATCAAATGGTGGCCTGTGACTCAGATGCAGAATAAATAATGGATTCCTTGATGTGAAAAATCTTGGAAAACACTCATTTAAGGTACACTGACAACCGATAATAAATATGCAATTAAATTGCGATTAATCAAAGATTAACTATGGGCAATCATGTGATTAATCACAATTAAAAATTTTAATTGACTGACAGCTCTACTAATAATGCAAAGTGATGATACAACTTTCTTTGTATAGCAGCTGTTATGAACTGCAGTCTAGCTCACAAAACAAAAAAGAAGCAAGGCATAAGACATTAAAATAAAAGCAAAATGCAGCGAGGGCATGAATAACAAGGAATATAACACTCTCTGTGCGGATTGCAGAACTTGTAGAACACTTGTAGAACTGTAGAACACTTAAGTTGTCTTTCGTGAGTTTCCAGACTTGTTTGTGATGTGACATAACACTGTGGCTTTCAACCTTTTTGATACCAGGGCCCGCTGTTTATTCAGAATTTGATCCACGGACCACCATTTGAGGAATTTTATCCCCACAGACTCCAAAACTAAAGATTTCTTTTTGTTTCCAGGCTGAATTTCAAAAACAAAACAGTCAGACATACAGATCAAAATGACCATTAATCTTCTACATTCTCTAGTTGTGTAGACTTGGGCTAATTCAGATAAACACAAATGGACCCACAAGGGTCCATTTGGTTTGATTTGGTTTCATACTTTATGCATTCTTTGCGCTTTACGCTCTTCTTCTATATACAGCTCAATGGCCTTGCAAGGCCATTGAGCTGTATATAGAAGAAGAGCGTAAACCTTGTATGAACAAGTAAAATGATTCCTATTCCGATTCAATCCTATAAAAACAACCCGGAAGCCAATACAGTGAAGCTATGAATCTGGAGTAAAATATGCTCTTCTCATTAGTTTTAGTTTAAAACTCTGGCTGTGTCATTTTGGATAGTAAGGGCCCTATTTTGATTTTGATTGTCTTTAAGTATCAAGTCTTAAGTGTGGCAAAGCTGTTTGGCCACTCAGATCAGCCAAAAAGCTTTACCACACCTCCAAGTTTTGACTTAAGAGTTAAGACCTGATACTTCAAAGACAAAGACAAGACAATCAAAATAGGGCCCTTAGCGTCCCGAATTAGGGAATGGAGACTGCATGTATCTGCCCTCTACTGTTTAAAGATGACATAATATAGCTAGCAATTTTTATTGCTGGTGGGGAAATCAGGGTCATTACTCATGAGTGTGGAATAGCTTTATATTGATGTGCGATAACAGGGATAAATATTTAGCTTTACAGATTACAAACTCTTTCTTCCTTCTGCTCTAGTTTATACTGCAGTCACACAGGGAGAGATAGTGTGTGCGCCTGTGTGCATGTGCGAGCGCGTGCCTGTGTGTGTCTGTGTGTGTGCACCACGCCTCTCCCTACGTGCCACACTCCCCCTCCGTAACATCTGCAAATTGCCAGCCGCCCCCTGGCTCGCGTAATAATAATAATATTCTTTGAGATATCATCACTTAATTCCCCTGACATGAAAACCACCCCCACCCACTAAAAAGAATGTCCTCCATTCATCCTGTCCTACCTCTGCTCTCTCTGTTAACCCATTCACAGGGCTTAACGTTCTCAGTCCCGCGGACTGACTTCAGTCCTGGGGATTTCATAGAGGTCATTTAATGAGATCAGTGTAGATTTGAAAAATGAAGCATTTCCAAGCTTGAGATTTATTTATTTTTGTTTCATGCCCTGCATTCAGGACACGGGGGACCCCCTTTTGGTGTTTTAAGTGTATACTTGGAAAAAAAAAAAAGCCGATCTACAAGTGCCGCGCAATGAGCTTGTCAATCTGCTATTTTCCGAAGAAACGTGAAAATCTGCCTCAAATCTCTGCATGTATGTTATTTCAGCATTTTTTTTACTTAAATCTTTGCTGCTTAGGGGGTCCTTTCCTGAAGCAACATATTTTCAGATTGGGATCAAAAATAAATCTGGGGGTCCTTGATCACCTCCATGGAAACACAGTTTTAAATCAGAAGGAACCTTCTGATTTAAAAAGGTTATTTTGTGAAGAATCAGTCCCTACTTTAGCTATTGTAAAAAAAATAGTACATTTACAAGTTGGCAGAGTGGCACCAAGTGGACCTCAGGACACATCATCGACTAAGTTTGAATACCGTGTTGTGATTGGCTACCCCTATTTTCTGGAGTAGGAAATTGGTGTACAATTGAGCTATTCCAGACCAATCTGCTGACAGGCTTTTTTTGCCAACAGCTGATTTGGTCTGGTTTTATCCAGCCTATGCTAATCGGCGATCGGAAACATCGCCCAAAACCCAAAAGGTTAGAGATGGATCGAAATGCCAAAATCCAAAATGTACTAGAATGCGCTAGAGCAGTGGTTTTCACCCATTTATACTAGGCCCCCTATTTATTCTGCATTTTTGCCACGGAGGAACACCACTTGATGTTGAGTTTAATCTCTCACACTAATTTAGAAGACATAACTGGCAAAATGTTGGTCAAAATAGCAATTCTTCTACATGTTCTAAATGTGTAGATTCTTGAAAATTAGGTAATTCAGATGTTTAAATATAATTTAACTCTTGAGAGCGTAAAATGAAACCAAATGGACCCGTGAGGGTCCACAGATCTATGGTCCATAGATCTGTGACCTCTCTATGGGTCCATTGGTTATCGATTGTCCTTTCTAGGAAGCAAGGAGGACTCTATCATAGGAGGGAAAAATGGTGAAAAACGTTATTTGGCACCTGTCAACCAATTTTGCCTCACCAGCAAAAAAGCACTAGCAAAAAAGCACTAGATTTTCCGTCAGTTGTTTTTCACTAAATGTTGGCGTTATGGGGGGGTCTGGGAAAAAAGTAAATACAGCAACAAATGTGCCAAGTTGGCAACACTGATGGGGTGTAAACGTGTTGAACCTTCCAGAGTTGCCACAGTGCTGCGGTGGCTGAGCGGGTGCTGGGCGCTGCGTGTGGCGCAGCAGAATGCAACTCCTCCCGGCTCTGCGCTCTGCTCAACCTGCGCAGGAACCTGCTGCTCCAACAGCACCCTGAGGAGGCCATGATGAACACATCCATGCTGGAGGAGGTGGAGGAGACCCTGAGCAGCATGAGCAAGGTACACACACACACACACACACACGCGCGTGCACGCACACGCATGCACGCGCGCATGTAAGAGATGTGATCTTTGCGTTGTGTTGTGTTAGCTTGGAACAGTGGCGTTCCCCCGCCATGCGCACCCCAGGAAACTGCCTAGTCTGCCTAATGGCAAAAAAACGGCCCTGGTTTGGAAGAACCACAGAGCAGCATCTCAGCAGTGAGTGGATTCTGGCCCAAACAGACAATGCAACGATCACTGCTCTGTTCTTCGGTGTACATATAGATCACGATATTGCATGAAAATAAAGATAACAATGAAAATAGTCTACCAGTCTAACCTACTGCTTTCTTAGCGCATATGAAATAGGAAGTTGAATAGGTATTTGAACGTATATGTTGAACGTATTTCCCTTAAAGACACCCATGTAGAGACTCTTAAAACGATAGAACACTGACAATACATTCAAACTCTAGACATTTTAGGGTCGGCATTGCTGTTAAAAATAAAAAATAAATGCAAATAACTATTTACAAAGGTTTTCAAGTAGTGAAGTAAAAATTACACAATAGATAGTAGCCTACTGGTAATTGGAAAGACTCAAGTAAAGTACAAACATAACTTAAACACGTATTTTCCACCAACTGCTGTTCACACATGATTTATGTCCATTGGCTGTACTGATCTCAGTGGTGTTTCTAAGCAATTTGGAGCCTCAGGTAAGATTTTCCCTGGAAGGAAAATCTTCTGTGACGTCATACCTATGATGGGCACAGTAAAATGGTGCCGAGTACCGTAAAATCACAGTAAAATTATGAACTACCGTACTTTCCGGGTTATAAAGCGCACCTGAATATAGGCCGCATCGGCCAAATTTTGCGGAAAAATCAATTGTGTACATATACAAGACGCACTGGCCTATTAGCCGCGGGTGTTTTAATGCTTAATTACCATATGTAAGGGTTCTTGCACAGATGAGATTGTCGGCAACGAAATGCTGTTTGAGAAGCATCCTTTTTATTATTTAAACGACTACAGAACTGCACGTGCTGTATGTAATTAACGCTAGAGCCATAGACCAAGGACGGATCTAGGCATAGACATGGGGGGGGGGGGGGGAATGCCCTCTAGACGCCCTGACTGCCCCACCAAACATGACGGAATGCAAACAATGAAAAAGATATTTCAAATCAAATGCTTATAGCGGTAGTTAAACATTGACTAACTACAATTTTGGCACCACTAAACCAACTGCCATTTTCGGCTGCACCCCCGATTGAGAAATATTACATCCAGGCCTGGCCAGTGTAGCCGGAGATACGCAAACTCCGATCACTTCATGAAACCAAATGAGCGCTTGCGGGTTCATTTGGTTCATGAAAAAAGGTAGCCTAGCGTACATCTGGTTAACCAACTGTCCACCATTTAGCTGTGGACCACCAGGAATCCTCTCAATGTTTAAGACGCTCGACGAGGCGTCTTTATTGCCGCCTCCACGGACCCCCTCCTATTCCTGATTGCGCTGCTGCTGCTGCTGCTGCTGCTGCTGCCGCCGCCGCCAGCCTTTCTAAACCCGTTCGTGGATGTTTTGACACTTTTCCACGCAGTCAGGATCCACTGGCAGACTTGAGAAAAAGTTGCTTTCAGCATGTTGCTCGCGCTGGTGCTCTGCGCGCTGGCGCCGCGGTCCGCGGAGCTCATGGCGTCTCCGCCGCACTGGCGTTCCTCGCGTTGGTCCGCCGTCTAACCATTGATTCATTGATCCCAAGGCTACGTGCAGCAGATAGATTTCCTTATTTTTCAACCAGCTCGACTGACTTTAGCTGCGTTATATGTACTTCTTCGTTTGCTTTCCATGATGCATTTAGTAGTGTCTGTCTTAGCGAACTGCCTGTGCCCTGTCCCTCTACATTTCCTGCTCGGGCCAGCTTAAAGTTGGGGTGCATACCGTGCATTTAGACTTAGAACGCCCTATAGTGTTTGTTAGCTGTAAACATCCATACATTGGCCGCACCACTGAATAAGCCGCAGGGTCCAAAGCACGGGGAAAAAGTCGCGGCTTATAGTCCGGCAATTACGGTAGTTTTAAATTAAAGAACATATTATATATATATGTGTTTTAAATGTTCAATGCTAGTTATAGAGGACAAGTATTAGCCAAGTATTAGACTAGGCAACTGCCTAGTCTGCCTAATGGCAAAAACGCCCCTGTACTGACCTTGCCAGTTCACTAGAAAGGTAACCTCTGGAAGACCAGGTGGAATTGATCCCTTTTTATGTGTTGTTTCCTTCTCTGGGAAGGATAAGTAGATTCGGGTGTCAAAAAGACCAAGCTTTATCTTTTATCTTTTCTTTCACGTTATAAAGTCGTGGAAATGGAAGTCAATAACACAGTTCTAAGACTGTCTGCAGGGCGACAGCTGCAGCATCAAAGTGGAAGCGACGTAGAGGGGGGGAAAGGCAAAAACAAAAAAATATAGCTATAAAAGACTAAAAAAAAGTTATCTTTGTCTTTCTAACGTTTGGTAAACTGAAGAAGAAAAAGAAGAAGAGAGTTTTAGCTGTCCTTCATGAAGCTCCTTAGAATGGAATCACTTGGAGGGACATTCACAGACACATGTCTGGATGCTGTGGTGTGATAACGGCTTAAAGCTCTTTTCACACCAAAGGGTCACTGTACGGTTGTAATTAAACTTTGCTTTGTCACAACGTTGTTCAACTAGGACTGTGATCCCCTCAGCCCAAAAGAGGTCAGGGAGGGACACTGTAATCTAGATATCAATTCAAAGACCCAAGCAGTTATCACTCGATATAGCACACATAGCACTGCAAAAGCCATAATAATGTCTTTAAAGGGTTGTGAAACGACATTGATTTTAGCTAAATTGATTCTCGGAAAAAAGTATATGGAATGTGGGCGTGGCTTTGTGGGACGGGGAGTTGAAAATGCATATTTTCTGAATCTGACCTGGAAAGCTGTCCGCCTCGGAAATGCGACTTTTGAAAACAAAAGTGAAAACCAGTCGTCACAGGTGAAAAAAGATACTGTAAAATATACCAAATATACTGTAGGCTTAATTGTAGGCCTAATCAGTGTAGTGGGAATGGATCATACCACAGTACAAGTATAAAGTCTTACCTTACTGTGGAGTTGTTGTGTGTGTTGACGTTGCTTTTATGAGTATCACGAGTATTTAAGCCTATTTTCAGTTTGTTGTGAGTCTGTTTTATGGACCTGGCCAATCAGAAGTTGTCGGCATTGCCGAGAGACCAGATAGCCAATCAGATAGCCGGTAAAACCAACCATCGGCTCAGTGGTCGACTGGACTCTTCGAGTATAGACAAAGTCCAGGGCTGCATAAACAGCGTGTGAACGCTGTGTTCTGCCCCTCAATGTCGCAACATTTGTGGCCATTTTTGGCCACCTGGTTAGACAGATGCTGGGAGCATGCAATCTCCCAACATCCAAAGGTATCGTGCCTGAATAGTGGCAGCTTACTGTTTCACAGCAGCTGTAGGAAACCTGAACTACCCCTTTAAGAGCACAGTCTTCTTATTGGCTCAAAATCAGTTCTGTCCTGTCCCTGACCTTTATCATGATATACACTATAGTGTGTCTCTGCATGTATGCTTTGTTCCCCAGTCTTATGTTTGAGTTCTTCTCAAGATCATCGCCTTAATAATTTATTCAATGGCATTTTCTCCTCTTTTCAGACTGTATGCAGAACTACCGTACCTGTACACATGCAAGATTAAATGAGCTGTCTTTGCATTAACATCTGCTTTTTGTGCAATATGCATTCACAAAGGGCACGTCCTTCATACTGCATGTTGACTTTGTGCTGTACAGGCATACGGCCACATCACTGTTAATCCCAACCACCTGAGCATCCTGGGAGAGCTTCCATCCAACCTACGGATTCTGCTCCTTCAGCACAGCGAAGACGGGTAATGTCTGCTTGTCCCAGCTCTGTTTAACCCTTTATGCACTGAATGTGTTTTGTTTGTTTTAGCTGTTGAAAAATAGCAGATCTACAAGCTCATATCGCGCCACCGAGTGGCGCGATATGAGCTTGTAGTTCTGCTATTTTTTGAGAAATTGTGAAAATGTGGTGCAAATCTTTGAATACATTATTTCAGAAGTAAACATTTTTAACTCAAATCTTTGCTTTTGGGGGATCCCTAGAACCACATGTTTTTAGATGAGGTTCTGCCAGCTAAATAATAGATATTTCTGGGCATCCTTACTATGAAATTATGTTAAGCAACACTGACACAGAAAGTGTTGTTTTCAGAAAAACTAGAATCTCGCGCAGGGACTAGAATTTAGTGTCACAAACTAGAATTTAGTGTCATGGACTAGAATCTAGTGTCGGGAACTAGAATCTAGTGTCAGAAACTGGAATCTGACTTCAGAAACTACAATCTACTGAGAGGAACTAGAATCTACCGTGGGGGACTAGAATCTAGCATGAGGAACTAGAATCTAGCATCGGAAACTACAATCTAGCGCTGTGAACTAGAACAACCCACGACAGAACTGACAAAACAGTATTGCAAGGGTCATAGTGAGTAAACACGATGAGCGCTCAGAGCCTTGGCAGTGGGTTGCGGTTCATCTCCATCCAGACCGATTTTCAGAGAACACGTGACGTCACCGGGGCTTCATGTCAAATGTGGCCTATGGCACCTTTTAACAGCAGGCGATGGAAGACCATAATGTGTCTATGGGACCTGGCAAGTACTGGCGATTCTGGCAACAAGCAGGCGATGGTCAAAGAGTGGGCGGAGCAGCGTCTGCCAAAAAGATAATTTTAATGGATTGTTTTCAGGTGATACTTGGGTAATTTCAAGTTTGTAGGTGCATGTTGGTAACCTGACTCTGCCAGATTGCGGTAGTATTGAGTTAACAATTTCCCTCCTCCTTCCTTGATGTGGGAACTCTCAAACAGAAACTATGTGGGACAACAGAACAAAAATAAGATCTATCCAAATTCCAAAATAATTAGGAGTTGTATTATTGTTAGGTTGATGTTTACATTAGAGCAGTGGCACAGCTTCAATATGTCATCATGCTCAGGTTGATCCCACCTCTAGCAGCCGCGTACGGATGCACATCCCTCCGATCAGGTTTTGACCGGAGTGCATTGTCTCTGCCCCAGTGCTTCCAGATGGGAGCAGTAGAAGGAACGCTCTGCTGCCCCCAGATGGCGGAGTCAGGTTCGCTTGTTAGGACAGCAGAGGCAGAGCAAATGGTGGTTCATATTAATAAGACCGTTTTGGTTATTGCCCTGCCTGTCTGTCTGCGCTCTCTCTCTCTCTCTCTCTCTCTCTCTCTCTCTCTCTCTCTCTCTCTCTCTCTCTCTCTCTCTCTCTCTCTCTCGTGTGGCCCCATCTGCCTCCTTCCCATGTCTCAGAGTGTGTGTGAGACTGTGAGAGCATGACCGGCGGTCAGCATGTCACATCGGCTTTGGGTTACAGACATTATCTGGAACATAACAGGCTGCAGTGTGGCAGACAGGCCACTAGAGGGCTACTGGCTGTAGTAGTACTACAGGGCGGTGGGCGACTCTGATGATGGACAGGGCACTACAGCTCCACACTCACTACAGAGGACCACTACAGTTCCACACTCACTACAGAGGACCACTACAGTTCCACACTCACTACAGAGGACCACTACAGTTCCACACTCGCTCCAGAGGGCCGCTGTAGTTCCACACTCGCTCCAGAGGGCCACTATAGTTCCACACTCACTCCAGAGGACCGCTGTAGCTCCCCACTCGCTCCAGAGGACCGCTACAGTTCCACACTTGCTCCAGAGGTCCACTAAAGTTCCACACTCACTCCAGAGAGCCACACAGAGGTTCTCAAACTTTTCAAGCAGGGATGCCCCGCATTGAGATACGCTTGGATTGTAGGGGTCCAGTTTGAGATGTTACAACGATTTACAACATTTTGTGTATAGATATAGATATTGTGAAACACCAGTGTACTGACAACAACACCAGGTGTAGTAGTCAGTACACCACCACACGGGTTGTACTGATGGGTTGCACTGTACGGGTTGTTCACCTTCTTTACCCAATTTACAATTTAAGCATTTTGCAGACGGTGTATTCAGTGAATCGATATCCCAATACAATAACCATCAAACAAAGTTTTGTTGGTCATTATTTTGCTTTACTGTATATCCTATTGTGGCCTGTGTATCGTGATTTGCGATACATACGGCATCTGTTGTGAGATTGTGTGCAATATCCACCACATTTATCCAGTGTGGCTTACACAATGCAAGTGCATGTGTTTGATCGAAGTGTCGTCTGTGTCTTTGTGTTTCAGGTCCGAGCTCTACGGAGCCTTCTATGAAAGGTCCAAGCCGACCGACATCCCTAAAGCCAAGTCTGGTTTGCAAGCTGCAAGTGAGCCTTATTGTTTTTTCATGTTCACTAATAGTACATGCATTAAAGGTCTAAGTTGCCCACAACCAATCATCCGCACCCGCATGGAAAGCTCATGTATGTGTACTGTGAACACGTCACACACGTCCCACTGCAGTGTGTTGAGAGCTTACAGGTGGGCCTTTAGGTAGTTTTCGATAAAACTAGCAATGGGACACGTGTGTAGAAGTGTCTGCCGTAAACTTCAATGAATCTAATCTCAGGAATGTAATGGAAAAGTAAAGGTTACGCTCGGGTTGTTGTCCGGGTCATAAAAAGAGCCTAAACCTCCGACCCTCAACCACCTCACAGACTGTGCGGTCTGTGAGGTTAGGTTGAGGGTCAGGGGGTTAGCAGCAATGGAAGGTCGGAATAATGACATGGCACTGTTTTTCATGCCATCGTGTTTGGTGGGGCAGTCTGAGCATTTAGGGGGGCATTGCCCCCCATGCCTATGCCTAGATCCACCCCTGACTCTAGTCAGGAATCGAACCGGAGAGGCTGGCCAGTTACGGGGCCAGCACCGCGGAGCGCCCGTGTTTTCAGCTCTGCCAGCAAGGCAGCAGCTGAAACCCCCCACAAACTCCCTGCGTTCGGTAATTCCTAAACATCCCTAGCTGCAGAGCCGATGTGACATTTGACATACAGCGCTGCATACGGCATTGTCACGGGGTATTCAGATGGAATGAAAACATTGCGATTTGTATTCCTGCGTAACATTTATCCACAAGGCAGACGGAAAGTTCAAGTTTTAATGAAGGCAGGGAGAGACAGAGGGAGAGAGAGGCTGGTGAAGAATAGCAAGGCAGCCCAGAGGTTTCCCTCTGACCTCTGTGCAACCGGCCCCCGACGCGGGAACACGTCCAGCCCCATACTATTCCCCCCAAAACCAGTCATTAGCATAATAGCTCTCAAAATGACCTTTCCTGGGACAATCCCTGCCATGCGAAACCTACTTTACAATGTGTGTGGCCCAAGAGATAGGGATGGTGAAAACAAAGGACCGTCTTAAAAGGACATTTCACTTTTATGGTGACTGATGTTGTGACTGTATAAATCGTTGCAAAGTAGACATAGAATACGCACATCGACTGGGTGCTGGGCTAAAATGGACTTCAGTAGATAAGAGATAGAGCCCCCACACAGCAGATAACAAAAGACTGTCTTCATTCATTAACAAAATGACGACGTTTCGATCGAAACGTTGTCAGTTTGTTAATAAAGACAACCTTTTCTTACATGAGGTTACCATGAAGTTTCTTTGCCAATATGTTTCTAATTGTGTCTAATAACATGTACTAAAACTTTGAAATTCAACACCTGTGGGGAACCTCATAAAAACAGGATAAAGTTGGGGTACTATTCACAACCTATAGAAGGCAAAGCATGCAAAATGTCAGCATTCTTTATGTAACATGTGATATGTCTAACTAGGAGGGTTTCATGACGCTAAATCCATTCCATTTGGTGAAGGAATTTCATGGTAACGATTTAGTTCCCAGATAACTACTATAACTTTCTCTTACTATAAATACTCAATCTAATAATAAACCGTGTGGGGTGTTTACATGAGCCTGAGTAGATGGCAGGACAGCGGTGGATCAGGGGGTAGAGTCACTAGATGGTAACCGCAAGGTTGCCGGTTCGAACCCCGGGCTCCCCCAGAGTTAGAGTTGATGTATGGTGTGTGAATGGGTGAATGTGATGCACAATCTATGTAAAACACCTTGCATGAAGGCGCTATCTAAATGCACCAGCTACCATTTACAATTGAAAGTGAAATATCCCTTTAAAGGTATAGTAAATCATTTCACTAAATGCAAATAGTGTTTTTTTTTTCTTCTTCTTCTTTTTTGGCTAATCCTCCCCCTTATATGTGACCATAATATGGTCACATATAAGGAGTTCCTCCCTGTCACCAGTGAGCCCCTGGGCTCATAAAACCCTAGTTTCACTTTGGGCTTTGGGATAAAAGCCTTTCGTCCAGTCAGGATGAGAGGGGCCTTCCTCCAATCAGGATTGAGTGGGGGCGGGTCTTGGTGTATATGATGTTGGCCTGTTTCCACTCCCTCTCACTGTAGTGTGTGCATGTGCACATCTCGCTACTGGGGGGACTGGAGGGTTTTCCAAATCACTTACTATACCTTTAAGAGACCAAGGGTGGGAGACAGAAAGTGATATTATGGAGAAGAGACCAGAGAAGTGCTTGCTCAGGGGGACCAATTACATGGCCCATGATGTGCTGTATGAGCGTTATGCATGTGTCTGTGTGTGTTTGTGAACTCCGTATCGACACACAGGTTCACTGAGGTGCTCCAGGGTGGCCAAGGTGTCCGTGTGCCCCGGGGCTCTGCGGGCGCTCCGGGACCGCACCGCCGCCTTTAGCCTGGAGACGGCCGCGGCCAGAAACCTCAAGAACACCCAGCGGCACGGTGGTGGAGAGGGCAAGGGGCCTCCCGCGGCCTCCCAGGAGGAACGGATGCAGCACCCCCTGACCGCCAGACCTCTGGTGATCATTCATTTTATTTTATTTTATTTTTTTTGCCTCTGATAGCATTATTATCCTCTCCACACGCAGCTCACGAAAAAAAGTTGCACACATACCGACAGTTGCATAGTTTCACTGGAGGGATACTCAACTTCAGACAGCTCACACTGCACAAAGATGTCATAACCTTTATTTAAATTTGGAAATACAGATGAAAGCAAGCCCGAAGAACAACAAAGACATCACAGAAATATTCATAAGAATTAGAATATAAAGATGAATAGAACTAACCTGGCTGTGCCAGATTGCGGTAGTATTGAGTTCACAAGTGCCCTCCTCCTACCTTGATCTGGGCACTCTCAAGCAGAAACTATGTGGGACAACAGCAGGACAAAAATAAGATATATCCATAATAATTCAGAGTTGTAGTATTGTTAGGTTGTTGTTTACATTAGCACTGTGTCACAGCTTCAATATGTCACCAGTCTCACGCTGACCCCGCCTCTAGCAGTGGTGTACATATCGCTCCGATCAGAATTTGACCGAAGTGCATCGCCTCTGCCCCAGCGTTTCCAGATGGGAGCAGTAATGCACTGCTGTCCCCAGATGGCGGAGTCAGGTTAGAATAGAACAATATAAAAGAAAAGAAAATATGAAGGATACAATTAATTAAACGAGTTACATTGATGAACTGAAATGCTGGAAAGCATTTCCCTAAATATACCCAAAGAAGTCTTAAGGATTTCTGGAGTTTGTTCTAATGAGCTGAAAAAGCTGCCTTAGCAACTTGCATTTTCAAAAGGAACCTTTAGAGTCAACTGCAGCTAAACTGTCAAGGGGACGTAGACAAGATATATTCAATTTTATGAATGTACTGTGTGTTGTATGTTATTTACACTTTAAATGCATTGATGAATTGAAAATGCAGGACTGTGCTGATCCTTTTCTGGTTTTATCCCCTTAGCAGTTTTTTGCATTGATTGTCCACTAGTGCCTTCCCTTTGAACTGCGCTCATCATGCAAGTTAATACAAAATTCACCCACAATTTCAATTGATGGACAACATTTTGCCTTGTGACAGGCTCAGAAAAGCTATGTCCAACTTGTGCATTTCCAGAAAGCCTGCACGGCAGATGAAAGACTGGACAGCGCCTTCAGAGGTATCGTGGGTGGCATGGAGGACTATCTGCATCCAATTCTCTCTCAGTTGGACTTCTCTTGCTTCAGGTGAGCTGCATATAAGTCAGCAAATATCCCTCATTTAGGCTCCAACAGAGATGTGGATGATGTTGACTGCAGGGGGGGAGCTGTGTAAACATGATGCCATACTCAGTTTGAAGTGAACACGTTATTTTGTAAGTGTGTGTGTGTGTGTGTGTGTGTGTGTGTGTGCGTGTGCGTGTGCGTGTGCATGCGCACACTCAGAAGGGCTTAAAGTTCTCAGTTCTAGGGGCGGATTTCAGTCCTCAGGATTTCTTAGGGGTCATTTAGTGACATCAGTTCAAATGGCCCCCGCGTGTGCGTGTGCATGTGTGTGTGTGTGTGTGTGTGTGGTGAACACACACACACACCCCCCCCCCCCCCCCCTTCCCCCCTGTGCCATGCAAACGCCCTTTTTTGTTCATGCTTGATCACACATAGGATGTGAATGTCCATCCATAAACTGCTGCGGGTGGGGGCGGGGGCAACAAGATATGCCAAAAAGATCCAAGCTGATCTTCAAAATGACAATTTCCTCTGTGGCTCCACCGTGTGTTAAGGCTGTGCGCGTGCGTGCGTGTGCCCCAGCCAGTGTGTGTCCTCACAAGCGATGAAATTGGCCAATCTGCATGAGGAAATGGCGGGGGCCGGGGGGTCAATATAAACATGGTATGAGTAGGCCAAACAAATGGTCAGCTACATGCTTGTGTCTCAGCTTTGGTGAGTGAGATTTTATTTGAAAGTAATGGAGGCAACTTTTAGCCAAAAATCAAAAGGGGTATATAGCTATATTTGTTGCCTTTTCCCCCTCTACATTACTTCTAATTTGATGTTGCAGCTGTTTCCCTGCAGACAGACACTTGCTTTGTCCTGCAGACGGACCAGAACTTTGTTGTCAACAAATCATGCACACAAAACATGCGTTGGGATCAGGAAAGGCGGTGCAGATTCATAATGAGCCAATAGAGTTGAGGTAAGGTGGAGTTAGATTCTGTTTTTAAACAGATCTGTTTACAAATGGTGTTTGTACACACTGAAGTTGCCTCTATTAGCTTTAACCAGTAGAAAACACAATGAGACACAGGGCGTGTTCGGAAACTAAACGCACTGCTGTACTCTCTAGTCGTTCGTTTATACCTGGTGTATTTGGGGCATTTGGTGCTCCTCGTTCGTTTATTCACACTGCTGTGTTTTGTGCGCGCACTGAGCAACCCTATGATGGACACAGGGTTGGCCAGTGTGGAAGGTATGACTGTGTCACAGCTGTGTCTCGAGCGCTCCCGCTCAATGAAAAGCAATGCAAATGTTGTGAGCTAGGAAGCTAGGCTATGGCTAAGCACTGTACTGTGGTCCCCCAACTTTCCCATGTCTGTCAAGGACCTGCACATTTATCAAATAAATGCATGCGGACCCCCATTTGAAAATACTTTCCAGGGGGACCCCCATAAGAGAGGATTTATATGGCTCTGGCAGTGATTCTCACCATTTTTGAGTGAGGTGTGTAGTCTGGTTTTAACTGCTCGTTCGTAAATAAGGCTCACTCAACGCACTCGGTGAGGTCTCCGCCCACTAACCAAAATCAACTTGACGCAACCCCAGTTTGTGTTTCTGAACACACCCACAGTCTCTTTCACAAGGGGGAACTGCCCAAGAAAACAGAAATGAAATCACACTTCAATACCGCTTCGTAACTGTCACATTATGGAATGGCAAATACAAAGACATAATTCCTGTCAGAAACATAGGCTAATAAGCAATATAAATACAGCATGTAATAATTAATACATCCATTTGCCAAAGCGCTAGTCATTTACCAGCAAGGAACCTACATAAGTAGAAACATATTTACAGAAAAATACTAAAACAATATAAAAATAGGTATGAACATATAGGCTAGTTAACACATCCACACATCCAAACGTGTGCAAATGTTGGACTCGTAGTCCTAAAATAATCCCTTTGAAACTTCAAGGGAATCGTCAAAGCCAATTTAAGTCTGGACGGCATGTTGTACCATGACCATGGGCCAAAGAAAGACAGACATTTTTTTTTTTTGTGATGATGTTGACTGCTGGGGGGGAGCTGTGTAAACATGATGCCATACTTAGTTTGAAGTGATCACTTATTTTGTGTGTGTGTGTGTGTGTGTGTGTGTGTGTGTGTGGTGTGTGTGTGTGTGTGTGTGTGTGTGTGTGTGTGTGTGTGTGTGTGTGTGTGTGTGTGTGTGTGTGTGTGTGTGTGTGTGTGTGTGCGCGCGTGTGCATGCGTGCGTGCGCGCTCAGAAGGGCTTAAAGTTCTCAGTTCTAGGGGCGGATTTCAGTCCTCAGGATTTCTTAAGGGTAATTTAGTGACATCAGTTCAAATGGCCCCGTGTGTGCGTGTGTGTGTGAGATCCCCCCCCCCCCCCCCCCTTCCCCCCTGTGCCATGCAAACGCCCTTTTTTGTTCATGCTTGATCACACATACGATGTGAATGTCCATCCATAAACTGCTGGGGGCGGGGGCAACAAGATATGCCAAAAAGATCCAAGCTGATCTTCAAAATGACAATTTCCTCTGTGGCTCCACCGTGTGTTAAGGCTGTGTGCGTGCGTGCGTGCGTGCATGCGTGTGCCCCAGCCAGTCCTCACAAGCGATGAAATTGGCCAATCTGCATGAGGAAATGGTGGGGGCCGGGGGGTCAATATAAACATGGCCAAACAAACAAACAAATGGTCAGCTACATGCTTGTGTCTCAGCTTTGGTGAGTGAGATTTTATTTGAAAGTAATGGAGGCAACTTTTAGCCAAAAATCAAAATGGGTATATAGCTGTATATTTTTTTTGCCTTTTTCCCCTCTACATTACTTCTAATTTGATGTTGCAGCTGTTTCCCTGCAGACAGACACTTGCTTTGTCCTGCAGACGGACCAGAACTTTGTTGTCAACAAATCATGCACACAAAACATGCGTTGGGATCAGGAAAGGCGGTGCAGATTCATAATGAGCCAATAGAGTTGAGGTAAGGTGGAGTTAGATTCTGTTTTTAAACAGATCTGTTTACAAATGGTGTTTGTACACACTGAAGTTGCCTCTATTACCTTTAACCAGTAGAAAACACAATGAGAGACAGTCTCTTTCACAAGGGGGAACTGCCCAAGAAAACAGAAATGAAATCACACTTCAATACCGCTTCGTAACTGTCACATTATGGAATGGCAAATACAAAGACATAATTCCTGTCAGAAACATAGGCTAATAAGCAATATAAATACAGCATGTAATAATTAATACATCCATTTGCCAAAGCGCTAGTCATTTACCAGCAAGGAACCTACATAAGTAGAAACATATTTACAGAAAAATACTAAAACAATATAAAAATAGGTATGAACATATAGGCTAGTTAACACATCCACACATCCAAACGTGTGCAAATGTTGGACTCGTAGTCCTAAAATAATCCCTTTGAAACTTCAAGGGAATCGTCAAAGCCAATTTAAGTCTGGACGGCATGTTGTACCATGACCATGGGCCAAAGAAAGACAGACAGGGTTTTTAAAGTGGTGCAACCACTTTCCTAAGACGATTTACAAGCTGCGTGTCTGGCTGTCTGGCTGCATGGAGAATCGGCACGGTTTACAGGCTATGGGACGTACACTGCTCTATTGGCCACAGCCGACATATCCCTGTCCCCCCTGTCCCTACAGGCTATGGGATGGTTGCGAACGATACAGCTTTGCTACGTGCTACGTCCCCCCAGTGTAAAAAGATTGTGATGAGTGGGGAGAAGCGGCTACGTCCCCCCAGTGTAAAAACATTGTGATGAGTGGGGAGAACACGTTAGAAACACGCTCTGTGTGCAGTCGCGTCTCTGTTTTTGCAGGTCAACTCGCCTAAACCTGAGTCAGTAAAAATTATAAAGTCAGTAAAACCGTGCCCACTAAGTACGGCTCACGGTGGCGTACCAGGTAATGCGGCTTGGCTGGTAGTCCAAAGGTCGGTGTTCGAATCAGGGCAGGGGCAGCAATTTTTGTTGGTGCAGTTCTCTGACTGGCCGTAGAGGGAGCAGGCGTGGAACCTAGGGTTAGGTTATTGCCAATAGTGCTGTCATGTTCAACTACCAAAACAATAGCCTCAACAATTGTACACTTGCTTATTAGCATTATGACACCCCCCCCCCCCATACTTTCCTTTTGCTCAATTTCACTCTTCATTCATTTGCTGATAATGGAGACTTTATAGCTTGATTTCTGGGGACCCCTTGTCCCCAAGGACTCCTACACACTCACATGGTCATTTCTCTGCTGCTTTGGATGTGGTGGACCTCAGCAGAAGCGTCCGCCAAACTTGCACACCCACGCAGTTGCACCACTTCATTCACACATGGTGTGATTTTTTTTTTTTTTTTTTTTTTTTTTGCGTGGATGATTTTAGGGGGATGCCAGGGGGGCACTAGCCCCCCATCGTGGCTAAAAAGAAGTCAGTTGTGACTTTATTTTCAGTTGTAACTTAAATTTTAACTTCATACACTTTTACTTTATGAATTTATATTTTTTATTCCATTCAGTATTTGTAATGAATACTTGGCTATAGTATAACAAAATGAGTAAATAAATCGCATAGTGTCTAGAAAAACAAGTACGTATCCAGTTAATTTAGTTGCTTATATTCTATAGCCGGGTTTTCAACTTTTTCATCCCAGGGACCACCATTTATTCAGGATTTGAGCCACGGACCACCATTTGAGGATATTTTAGCCCCACAGACCCCAAATCTAAAGATTTGCTTTGCTTTTGTCCACAATTCCAGGCTGGATTTGGGAAACAAAACAGTCAAAACATAGAGATCAAAATGACCATCAATCTTATAGTTGTGACTTGGACAAATTAAGATGCTGAATATTTTAACTCTTGAGAGTGTAAACCCGCAAGGGTCCATTTGGTTTCATTTTTACGTTCTCAAGAGTTACATCTGGTTAATCAACTTAGCTGGGGACCACCTTGAACCCTCTCAGGGACCACTGGTGGTCCCCGGACCACCTGTTGAAAACCCCTGTTCTATAGCAGTGGGTTTCAAAAGCAAACCACCGTTTGCTTTTGAGTCTAGTCTCCCGCACCCAAAACTATATTTTTTTGTTATATCTCCCTTTCTACGGGGAAAGGCGGATGCAACAAATTGAGGGTGAAACCCATTTTTTAGTATTTACAAGAATGCAACATGAATTAAATATGATTTTAACAATCTGGAGTTATAGACACTAATCTGACAAACTAAACTAAAGAGACAACAAAACCCCATGGTTGACTATTATAATCTAACAAAACATGGAATATGAAAAGCAGGCTTCCGAGCATTCAGACACATTGCAAAAAGGAGGTGAGTCTAAAAAGCATAATGCAAAACTAAACAGTACTAACCTGAAATGACAAATGTGGTTGGTGGTAGAGAGCACTACTGCGAGAGATCACAGGTGTTGGATCAGATCTTAACCCTATAACTACCAATGACGTAATTGAGGTAATTGACATGCAAATCCAAGCCTCCCACTGACGTAATTGACGTATTGTGTGTTTTTGGGGCTGTTTTAATGTCTTGGGGTGTAGTGGGGGCCCTCCGCCAGCAGAGGGAGCCCTCCCCCAACTTGTCACAAAGTCTCATGTAGTTGTGTTCATTACATTGGACCCTTATTGATCTCTAACTAGCCCTAACAAAAACAACAACAAACAAAGCAACAAAGGGATTGTTTTTACCTTACCTTGTGTGTCTCCAAATAACAGCACAAAAGATCAAAAACATGTAAAAAAGATTGCCAATAGATCCAAAGGTAAATAAATCCAATAATTTGTATCAGGACTCCCATGCTGATGACAGGCTGCAAGCCACAGCCATGGCTTTACAGCTGGGAACACAATGTGCCATTCTGTGTTTGCAGTGTTGCCAACTTCCAAAATACACTAGTGACACTTCCAAAATGCACTAGAAGGAGCTAGGGCAGTGGTTTTCAAACCAACTCACCAGCAAAAAAAGCACTCGTTTTTCAAAAAAGTACTAGTTTTTCAATAATTTTGGTGCTAGGGTGGTCTGAAAAAAAGCTAAATATAGTGACAAATGCGCCAAGTTGGCGACACTGGTTGCCAGGTGTTTGGAGAGAAATAAGCAACCAGGTTTCATAATAATAAACTACTTTACACATAGTGCATGAAAAAGTTCAAATACAGGTGCTGGTCAACGAATTAGAATAATTTGAACAGTGCAATCGTTAAATTCTTTGAATGCATTTCTTGTGCAGAAAACAAATCAGGTGTTCACCGCGCCTGTCCTATTGGTTAGAGTAATCACAGAACTCGTAACCTGTAAAAAATTTGCTCAGCTGAGCTTTCCAAAAGGCCCATTTAGGCCATTTAACTGTGACACTGTTGTTTCATTGAATTAGAATAATGGAGAAACCGTTTCATTGAATTAGAATATTTTTTATTATAATTAGAATCATCACTTTCTCAGTATTTTGTGGCTGCCCCCTTGGCTTGTATGACTGCCTGAAGTCTCCGTGCAGAGGTTGACACTAAGGTCTCCGAGGTACTTGCCCATCGGGCAAGTGCAATCAGGTTCTACTTGCCCTCAGGTCATGGTCACTTGCCCCCCCAAAAATATATTGTAAATTTTGCTTTTAAGTTTACTTCCTACTTGGGTGCTTTCAACAGGTGGTCCAGGGACCACCAGTGGTCCCGGAGAGGGTTCCAGGTGGTCCCTAGCTAAGTTGGTTAACCAGATGTAACTCTTGAGAGCGTAAAAATGAAACCAAATGGACCCTTGCGGGTCCATTTGGTTTCATTTTTACGCTCTCAAGAGTTAAAATTCATCATCTTTATTAGCCCATAGTGGTCACAGACCGAGTGGTCCCTGACCCCAGCAAAATGATAGTTTGGAACCAAATGAACCTGGGAGAGAGATAGATAGAGATAGCTAGAAAGCAGGGAAAGACACAGAGGCAGAGTGCAATGACCGCCTTCAAGACAAATTTATCTTGTGTAGTGTTATAGTGCACGAAGTTGCACACTTGCCTGATCGGGCAACCAGGTAGCAGTCTTCACTTGCCCCACCATTTTTTTACTTGCCCCGGGCAAGCGGGGAAGTGTTGCTGTCAAGCCCTGTCCGTGGCATCGATTTGAAGAACTAGCTATCTCTACCTATCTCTCTCCCAGGTCCACTTGGTTCCAAACTATCATTTTGCTGCGGTCAGGGACCACTGGGTCTGTGACCACTATGGGCTGATTAAGATGATGAATTTTAACTCTTGAGAGTGTAAAAATGAAACCAAATTGATCCGCAAGGGTCCATTTGGCTGAGGGCAAGTAGAACCTGATTTGCACTTGCCCGATGGGCAAGTACCTTGGAGACCTTAGTGTCAACCCCTGCACGGAGACTTCAGGCAGTCATACAAGCCAAGGGGGCAGCCACAAAATACTGAGAAAGTGATGATTCTAATTATAATAAAAAATATTCTAATTCAATGAAACGGTTTCTCCATTATTCTAATTCAATGAAACAACAGTGTCACAGTTAAATGGCCTAAATGGGCCTTTTGGAAAGCTCAGCTGAGCAAATTTTTACAGGTAACGAGTTCTGTGATTACTCTAACCAGTAGGACAGGTGCGGTGAACACCTGATTTGTTTTCTGCACAAGAAATGCATTCAAAGAATTTAACGATTGCACTGTTCAAATTATTCTAATTCGTTGACCAGCACCTGTACATCAGAAAATAACAGTTCTGCAAGCTCACAACACGTTGTAAAGTGTTGTGAGGAAAGTAAATGAAAAAAATAATAATAATGTTAATCCTTGAGAATAATAAAATAAAATATACATATTTCTTTTTTTCTGGGGAAAGTGGAGACTTGCAGGGTTAAAATGAGACATTTGTGGTCATATCACACATTTTTATATGGATATTCAAATATGTACTTTATTAGGGTATTTAGCTGGTCTGGCTACAGTATTAAGCCTAATTATGCTGGTAGGGAAAGGCTTAACAATTGATGGCTAATTAATCAATTAAAATGGTGGCAGCTGACGCAATGGACACATTTAGGTTGCTTTGTCTAAAAGAAAAAAGTAATTTTAGGTGATTACCTTTTTTGTCTAACTTCGGGTCCAACGCAACTCGAAATGACCAAAATCGCCAGGTGTTCGCTTGTACGTGCACACATGCAGCCTGTATGTCCATCTCTGATCATAATGCAACAATCTCCGCGGAAATACAGCTTGATTTGACTTATTTATGATAATGAACATGATCGCACTGACTTATAATGATGAAGCCGAGAGTTGCATCCAAGAGGCCAATGACCATAATCCAGTTCCTAGCATATACGCCTGTTCGCAATTTTGCGTCATGGGAATTTCTCACTTGAATTGAGTCAAGGGGTCCCTAGACATGAAAAATCACCGAGGTGCTTGTCCGTCATAGTGCCACGAAGGGCGTAACGGCCGAATCAAATATGGCCGCCATCGTATATGATGAAAATCCAACTTTTGTGTACATACACATGCAATACCTCTATCCTGACTAATTGGGGGGTGGGGAATTCATTTCTGATGTTGTTATGACCATTTTGGGTTCTTTTGACCTTTAAAGGTCACGGTCAAGGTCATTTTGCTATTCCGAAGACCTGATTTGGCCATCGTTATGATTAAAAACTGGTGCAGTAGGTCTAATCATATAATTCTGACATGTATGACTCCTGGGTGATATTGATAAGCATAATTTTGATGGGTTGGACGTGGGGAAGACATTTGTTTTACTTAAAGGGCATGCAACCACTACTCTTAAGCTACTTATGGGGAGGCCACGTGGAAGCTGTCTTCTCCTCCCCATTTTTATTCATTTATTTACTCAAAGACTGACTGACCGGCCTTTAACTGAACTGTCAATTGTATTTTTTCAATGACTGAATAACAATTTTATCCCCTACTGTCACTTTTACTTTTATTTTTATTATTTAGAACAAAAGATACACAATACATATAGCAATCATATATTTCTCTTTTAACCTTTAAGTGAGTGCTGAAATTATTAAATAAGAGTGACAAAGTAATATACAAATAACATATTCAAGTATTTCCTCTCAAAGTGGATACTGTATATGTGGACATGCACACTAGTGTGATTGATTATTACATTATTTTTTCCATGGCAGAATGTAATGCATGGAAGTCCAGCAGCACGACAGCCACATCATTGTGTGTCACACTTGCCTGCACATTGGACATGGTGAGCTGAGTGCTGACTTGTGGTAAGGGCTTGTGGTAAGGTATTTTGATGGCAGAAGTGTACCAAAGTGCACCTCCCATTCATGCTCCATTGGTGCTAGTTTTGCCTCTGGTTCTTTGGATGTTGGCAGCAGGTTGCAAACCCTATGCACCAGAAAGGCACCTCATTTGATGTGACCTCTGATCAAAATGCTTGTGGGAGGGATAGCATCACTTCCAGTACTGACACTGAAATAGTTTTCCAATCAAAGGTCATCAAATGTTTCAGATGTTGTACTTGACCTGGCCCCTGTCCACGCATGTACCATGTACTTCTCTGCCAATGCTGCGTCTTGTTCAGTTAAGGTTTCCGTCTCACCAAAGTTTATCAGATATTGTACTGGGTCAGAAGCTATGGCAGCATATTTGGTGCCCACCTTATAATGGATTGCATTTTTATAGTGCTTTTCCAAGTGCTCAAAGTGCGTTACAATGTTTCATTCATTCATACATTGGGAGGTGAAGCGGCAAATAGTCAACGCCAGCATCCTCACTTCACACATTCACACACCAATGGTGGCAAGCTCACACCAACCAACTCATCAGAGGCAATTTGGGGTTCAATGTCTTGCCCAAGGACACGTCAACATGTACACAGGAGGAGCCGGGATTCAAACCGCTGATCCACAGATCATTGGACGACCTGCTCTACCTCCTGAGCAACAGCCGCCCCACCTTGCTCATGCAGTCCTTTCCAGTCAAGATATGTGACTTGATCACAGTCTTGGCTAGCTTTTCCTTGATGCTGTGGCAGCATGAGTCACTTTTCCGTACTGTCATACTGCAGCCAGTTTTCCTTCACCCCCAGTGCTTGGAAGTACTCTATGTGAAATTTAACAGTAAGGCAAAGGTGTCCGTATCTTTGGAAACTATAAAAACTCTCTTGCACTGTTTAACATGAATAGCCCACTCCATATGCACCACACTACCCAGATAGCAAAATAGGATGGAATCAACGTAGAAATATGGTCAGGCAGAAAATTGAATCAATGTTGAAGCCTGACATTGAACTATCATTGAAAGTGGTCGCCTCCGTTGATCCAATGCTAGGTTTTCAACCATAGCTGATGCTATACTGATGTTGATTCAACCATCTTCTAAATTGGGATCTAAATGTACATTTTGGTTGATTTTACATTGAATCAATGTTAGCAAATCAATGTTAATTCAACCAGTATTCAACTAATATCTATAGCCTGGTGACAGCTTCCCCAATTCAGTTCAAGAGATCAGGGATGTCCTCACCACCAGCCACCTTTGCTGGGAGAACCTCATTGTCATGGACGACAGAGCCGACACTGATGGTATTGCCACAGGCTTGACTGCACACCATATCCTGAACTAACAGCTGGATATTCCACTTGTTCTCTGAGTTGCTGAGGAATGGGTAAGTCTCTGTTCATGCCAATGATGTCAATGGCTGCTGCTGAGTCTGTATGTCACATGTCCTCCACTTCCTTGGGAGACCTCTCAATGTAGGAATCACTTGTAGAGGGGTGACATGAGGTCTATGACAACATGAGTGGCAAGAGCAGATGTTGCACTCAATTGGGTGAGATCAAGTCCAGGGCAGGCTCAATCTCACTGACAAGAGTTTAGTTGTTGACATGAGCTGGAAGATCACCATCAACTATGCTTATTCAAAATGGTTGTTGGGCCTTCTGTGATTGCTCATTGAAGTGAGGTAGCTTCCTCTTTGGTATGGTTGAGTTAATTTTCTTAGTCTCCTCGACTATGCTGGAGATGGCATTCTGTGTGTTTTTTGGGGTGGTCGATGAGAAGGTTGAGGACGTTGGTGATCAACCCAATCTCATGAAACAAGCTGAAACTTTGCAACAGCATTTGCGTTGCGTGTGGCTCGTACTACTTAGTGACCTCCAGGACCCTTCGACACCCACTGAATGGTCTACTTGACCTTCATGTCACTCCTACAGCACAGAACACCTTGACGATCCTGAACAACTCACTGACCAAACTCTAGCACCTTGATTTGCACAAGATACCATGAGCATGAAGCTGCATGATGCAGGCAGTTTATGCATTCACATTTTGCAAAGATCGCCATAGTCTCAACATTACCACATGTCAATTTCAGTTACCTTTGCATTCAGAGACTACAGCATTTTTTATTTTTTTTTAATTACAGCTACCAACTCAAGCCAAACTCCAAATAATTGGCAGAGCTCTGACTTGGCCTCACATTCCTTCTCAAACTCCAGAAGTTCCTGATTAAATTTCTCTACTTGTCCTATCAGTGCATCAAACTGATCTGGGGAACATAGATTTGCAGCAGAACACCTTGATGTGTTCTGCTGCAAATCATATCCTGTGTTAGCACTGGATATGCAGCTTTGTCCTTGTAGTGCCGGAACATCTCCCACTGGAGTGACCTGATCACATCCTCTACAATCAGCATCCCAGAGCCAGACATAATGGCTGTCGTTTATCACTGACTCTATTGCACCATGTCTTATGCACATGTAGGCCTTCTAAGGTTTATGAAAAAACAAGAAATATCAGTATCAGATATGAATAATTAATGTCAGAATTAGTTGAAATAGACCCATTGCGCCTGTTATTACCCCTAACAATGGTTGGTTATGGTCTTTGGAATAGCAAAATGACCTTGACCATGACCTTTAAAGGTCAAAACCACCCAAAATGGTCATAACAACATCAGAAATGAATTCCCCACCTCCCAATTAGTCAGGATAGAGGTATTGCATGTGTATGTATGCAAAAGTTGGATTTTCATCATATACGATGGCGGCCATATTTGATTCGGCCATTACGCCCTTCGTGGCACTATGACGGACAAGCACCTCTGTGATTTTTCATGTCTAGGGACCCCTTGACTCAATTCAAGTGAGAAATTCCCATGACGCAAAATTGCGAACAGGCGTATATGCTAGGAACTGGATTACCAAGAGGGTCGTAATTACGTTGCTTCCTGACTCTAGAAGAAGGGGGCAGGTACAATATTAGGAGACCGGAAGTATGTTGGAGTCTATTCATTTCCAATGGTAGAATGAACGTGAACACAACTTATGATCCATTCCTTAACTCCGTGGATACTGAACTAAATACTGGACCCGATCATCAAAAGGCATATAATATTTACAGCATATTCATAGTAAAATGGCTTCTATTAGCTAAACAGAACAGAAGAAATTTCACTTTGTTATAAATTATTCTTTATACCACCGCCCAACCCTCGCGAGATGTGTTAGGAGTCAGGAAGAGTCTCTTTGTAATCTGCAGTTTCACATACGACAGATAGGGGGCTCTGATCTAAACCATTACTACTTAGGAGACCATTTGTAGGCTTTGTAGTCCATGTCATTTTATATAGTGGCGCCAATGGGAGTATGGCCATCTTTATAAATAGAGTATCTTTGGTTGCATCTAACACTGTGACCCGGTGGCACCGGAAGTAGAAGCTCTTCTTCTACTTTCTCTGTCACTTGATTGGCCACTTACTGACACCTAGTGGTTGGAGTTATATATGCCATACTCAAGAGCATTACTGATGGCCAATGAGGAGGTTCTGACGCTATTTGAATGGGAATAACTTGATCAATAAAAAATAAATAAATAAAATGACTATTTTGTCCGTTGCATCAGCAGTCTAGCCTCCTCCAGTCTTCTCCCAACCAATCACCAGTTTGATTGGCATCCACCCGTCATGCATGATCAGCACCTGCAAAGTGACCACACACCCCCCCAAGGGATGAAATTATGAACTATTTTTTAAACTAAAGAACACATTATATAGGTTTTAAATGTTCAATTCTAGTTATAGAGGACACGTATAATGCATTTATCCATATGAGGCTTATAAGCCTGGGATGCATGTCTGGTGATTGCCCCTTGTGGTCGCCCCGGTGACCCATCCCCCCCGCCCCTCATGGCGCCCCAGGCAACTGCCTAGTCTGCCTGATATCAAAAACGCCCCTGTGCGTTAGGTGTTGGATCATGGCCTACTGCTTACTTGCTTATTAGGGGGTCCGCCGGGCGCCCTAATTGTATCCTTTACTGATCCCTCCTCCTGCCCTGTCCTGTCCTTCTTATCTCCCTCTCTCAGGCAGCATGCTCCGTCGATACCCGACCAGCACCACCACCAGCAGCACCAGGAGCCCCCCACCAGACCCAGAGAGAAGGATGAGAGGGTGGGATCCGATAAAGGTCTATCAGGTGCGTCCTCGCTTTGACCACTGTAGCTGATAGTTAGTCAGTATGTGATGCCCACCCGCGGGCCTTCTACGGACCCCCAAGGCCATGCGTTACTGGGGTTATCTAATACAGTGTACCTGTATAGATCAGGATGTCTCTGCTGTCAGATCAGGCATTGTGTTAACACCTGTTGGTCGGCACTGATTACAGTTCACACTTTAGGGCAGGGGTTTTCAACAGGTGGTCCCTGGGAGGGTTCCAGGTGGTCCCCAGCTAAGTTGTTTAACCAGATGTAACTCTTGAGAACGTAAAAATGAAACCAAATGGACCCTTTCGGGTCCATTTGGTTTCATTTTTACACTCTCAAGAGTTAAAATATTCATCATCTGAATTAGCCCAAAGTCTACACAACTAGAAGATGGACAAAAGCAAAATAAGTCTTTTGTTTTGGCGTCTGTGGGGCTAAAATGTCCTCAAGTGGTGGTCCGTGGCTCAAATGCTGAATAAATGGTGGTCCCTGGCATCAAAAAGGTTGAAAACCCCTGCTTTAGGGCATTCAGCAGGCGCTCCAATGACTCGCATTAACGGACAACTTTTTGTTTGGTTTGGTTTCGTTTCGTTTTTTCCAACCAAGGTTCTTGTTTTAGGTTATTAGAAAAAAGCAAAAGCTGGGAGTTAATTGTTTTACATTCCTTGCTTTCTTTAGTTTTCTTTTAGAGATGGTATTATTTTTCATTCAAACAGTCCTAAATGTGTGTTGTCACGATTTCTTGGGTCACGACCCAAGTTGGTTCTTTGTCCGCGGCGTAATAGTCTTGATAGAAATCATTTTCAAAAGTGTCCGAGTGCACTTTTGTCAAGTGTGGGGGACTGCTCAGCTCTACAATCTAAAACAGCAACTCTGTGTGTGTGTGTCTGTGTGTCTGTGTCTGTGTGTCTGTGTCTGTGTGCGTGCGTGTGCGCGTGTGCGTGCGTGCGTGCGCGTGCAGTGAGCTCTCCCCAGGACTCGGGGGACAGTCTGGTGTTGCTGGCAGACTGCAGTCTGCTGCAGCTGCCACTAGAGGCGCTGTCCGTCCTACAGGAGGAGGAGGGGCTGAGCTCTGTGAGCAGAGACTTCTCACTGCAGTTCCTCCACAGCCGCATGACCAGGGACCACACACAGAAAGGTCTCTGTCTCTCTTCTAAATTATGGATAAAGTTTTTTTTTTTTATCACGTCTGTGTACTGAACGCGTTTTGGTGTTTTATCTGTTGAAAAATAGCAGATCTACAAGCTCATATCGCGCCACCGAGTGGCGCGATATGAGCTTGTATCTCTGCTATTTTTTGAAAAATCATGAAAATGTGGCAGAAATCTTCGAATATATTATTTCAGAATGAAACATTTTAGCTAAAATCTTTGCTTCTGGGGTGATGCCTAGAAGTTGTTGTTGTTGTTGTTGTTGTTGTTTTTTAATAGATGGGGGTCCGCAGCTAAAAATAGATAATTCTGGTGGTCCTGTGAAATATGTTGAGCATCACTGACACAGGAGCATGGATTTTTTTTCAGGGAAAAAACAAGAATCTAGCGTCAGAAACCAGAATTTAGCATCAGAAACAAGTGCCACAAACTAGAATCTGGCGCCATCTAGTGTCAGAAACTAGAATCTAGTCAGGACACAATGGGTTAAAGGTAATAGAGGCAACTTTTTAGCAAAAAAATTGAAATCGATACTTTAATGCTGCAGCTGTTTCCCTACAGACAGACGGACGGTCCAGAACTTGAAAACAAAACATTCTTCAGGCTCAAAAAGGTGGGGCTAATTTGTGACTGGGGGCAACGTTTTAGCCAATCACAGCACAGCAGTCTCCAGCAGATTCATAATAAGCCAATAGAGTTAGATTCTGGTTTTAAATCAAATCTGTTTACAAACACAGTGTTTGTACACACTTAAAGTAAAGTGGACCCTATTACCTTTAATGTTTTGGTATAGTGCCTGTTGTTGGAGCTCTGATAAAGCAGTGTGTGAATGGCCAGTTCCTAGAGGTACTAGAACAGGGGTCGGCAACCCAAGATGTTGGAAAGAGCCTTTTTCGACCCAAAATTAAATTCAAACTCTGTCTGGAGCCGCATTTTTTTTTTCCTGAGTGTGTGCAAATGTGAACCAAATGGACCCTGGCGGGTCCATTTGGTTCCATTTGCACACTCTCAGAAAAAAAAGTCCTCAAAGAAAAATCATTAACATGGTGAAACACAACCTTTCTTCAGAAATAGAGTTTCTAAAAAAAAATGAAGGAGTTTTACAGAACTCCATTTCTAGTCCACACAACGTCTCTAAGGTATATTAATGACATAGTAAACTGAGTAAACCTTTGAAAATGGGTGGTTCAGATTGAAAGCTCCACCTCTGATAACTGCTTTTTTGACATGGCCAAGTGCTGCTTTAACTGGCAACTGGCAGACAGCACAACGCGTTTTGGGTGACTGACTTGGGTGTGTATGTAATAATGCTACAGCCACTGAGCCACTAGGGCTGTGTTCTGGAGCCGCATGTGGCTCCTGAGCCGCAGGTTGCTGACCCCTGTACTAGAAGTACTAAAGTGTTTTGCTGTGCATTCACTCACGGAGGTTAATCAGGATTAGAGGTGTACGTGCTGCAGATGTTTAGCTTGCTGTAGTAGCTCAAAAGTAGTAGATCAAAATGTCTATTAATCTTCTACATTCTCTAGGTGTCATAGAACTCAAGCAAAAACAATTTTACATCAATTTTAGACATGCAGTATCTACGGTACGGTAGTTGTACTAGAAAGATCCCCAAGTTAGCAATTTGTATAGTAAATTGATTACTTTCGGTTACTGTGGACTTTATCCCTTGCGTGGGTCACTGTGGGCCACGCAGTGAAAGTAAATTAACCAAAAAAAAACTTGCTTTATGTTGTTGACCTATTTCTAAAATATTAGCACATCCTTCGTTCATCTTTGACCCCTCTGTCACATACAAAAAAATCCGGACTATCCCTTTAAGGAGGTCCCTGCTCTTTTGAATGGGACTGACGCAGGCATGCGTAGAAACCATCCAAATGCAATTTCTGTGGTCAAAGCCAGGGACCTGTTTACCCAGGGACACAGCCACACACATAGCTGTGTATAGGAGTGGTTGCACCACTCAAAAACAAATCCGGAACATGGGCGAGGATGAATGTGGGGATAAAACGGGAGATATTCGTCTCTCAACAACAAGCAGCATTACCATAACTTTGACATCTCTAGTTTACCATTGTGTCAAGAAGATATATTGTCTGAAACCACCTTTGAAAGGGCTATTTGTTATTCTTCATGGTACTCTGCATGATGCATACACAGAATAAATTAAAGAATACTATTTTTGGCTGCATTTTGGGTGGGGAATGTTTATTTAGCATGTTTGTTTGTAGTATTTATTTATTTATTTATTTACAAAAGTTTAGTGACTGGCGATACATACATGTATCGCCAGCCATACATACACATGTATCGCCAGTGGTCCTTGAGAGAATTCCAGTTAAATATAGACAGCTGGTTAACCAGATGTAACTCTTTGAGAGCGTAAAAATGAAACCAAATGGACCCTTGCGGTCCATTTGGTTTATTTCTGTGTCTGTCTGTAAAATATCAAGGACGTGGCAGCCTGCTTCTAGCAGACGTCCACGTCGTGATGGAGTAATCATACGTTAGGGGTCAGATTAGAAGTATCACCCCTACGTTCTTCTCTTCAACTATTTACTTTTTTGTTGTTGTTGTTTAATGTCCACTGCTTCAGAGAAGGCTACAGTAATGATATATTTTCTGTCGGCGGGGTCAACCCGCTCGCCAATTACACCAAAATGTCATGTAGGAAGCCATGCAGCATATCCTTGAAGTGAAGTTTTGCCGAGGTCAAGGAGTCAGAATGAGAAGAGGAGAGAAAGTATTGACGACCAGTCAAAATGCTGCTTAATTTATCCCCTCAGACGAGCGCTTGCTCACGTATTAATTCTGCATCCTGTTTATGACAGTTGAAAGCGACAACAAGAAGGAGACCAAAGGTGGCATGAAGGCAACCAAGGGGAAGGGAGATCAAAGCAGAGGCATCAAAGCGGTGAGTTCAGTCAATTAATCTGGGCCTGCCAGATACAGCCGTGCACGGAGGCATTACTCTTAAACCAAGCAGTCAGCACTGCCAATTATTTGCCTCCGCCGCTCTTTTAAGTGTGGCTTTTCAATCAATTACATAATGTGTTTTTGTAAAGATCCTATTTCAGCCATTTATCATGTCCCACCACTATTCTTGATCCTCCCCTTCTCTTCTCTGTCCTCCTCATCCTCCTCCTCCTCCTCCTCCTCTGACTCTGTTCAAAAACACATTCTCATCGTCGACTGTTTTGCTCGCTGGCATTTGCAAAAATCGTAAGAGAAAGTTTAGTTTATTTAGGATCGCCAGGAGGTTTTTTGCCATTAGGCAGACTAGGCGGTTGCCTTGGGGTGCCGTGAGGGGCATTAAAATGATCCCAGGCTAATAAGCCTCATATGGATAATTACATTATACTTAACTCTATAACTAGAATTGAACATTTAAATCACACATAATATGTTCTTTAGTTTAAAAATTGTTCATATTTTTATCGTCACAGGAGATACAGTATTACATCATAGGAGATTTTCCCTGGGGGTCCATTTGGTAAGGGGGTACTCCAGGGGGCTCCCAATCCCCCATTAGCTGTCACACTTGGCTACAGCTTGTTCTCCTTGGGGTCCTCACAGGATAACATACAGAATAGTACCTAGAAAATCATTGAAATAAAAACAACTTTGCAGATGTCACAAAAGAAAATAATTCGTTACAACATTAAAAACTTAAACATATCAAGCACCCAGATATTATCAATTAAAAGTTAGTGTTGCCACATGCTTAAGAACATCCTCCAGTCTTTTCTTAAAATGCACTTTGTCCTGAATTTCTGTGATGCATTTCTGTAGTGTTCCAGAAAGTCAGTGCCTTGTACAGTACGTGGCTGTATTCTTAATTGTGCCCGTTCTCGGCCAAACCATTGCAACATGTCTGGTGTTATCTCCGTGTCTATCGCTAGTATAATGAATATTTCTATATAAGCAGTCTGTTTTTTTTTTCTTATTTGTACAGATGTCCTTAAAGTACAACCAAATTTAAACTGGAGCAACTTAATGGCTGTCTTGTCTTCCAGGTTCCAGTGAATCGTGTCCTGCCAGCGAACGCAGTCCCAGTAGACGCACGTCACTTCAAATGTATCTTTTTTTTGCCTTTATGTGAAATATACGTATTTGTGACCTCAGTTCCATATTTTATCCTGTATATCGCTGCGATTTATGAAGGAGGCATCCAGACCAAAACACAGGCCCCCTTAATCAACCCCTGTCAGCCTAGTAAAGTTCCTTATGCAGTGGATTTTATGCGGAGGATTTCATGGGGCTCATTTAATGTGATCAGTGAAGAAGAAAACATTTTCACTCTTGAGATATTTTTGGCTTTAAGCAGTTAAAAGTTTGGTAGAGACAGTTTGGTAGATTCTGACTGACACGTATTAACAAACATAGACCAAGTCCATCCATGGTTAAACGGTCCACTTCACTGCTTTTTATCCTATGTTGTTAACATCGATACAATGCCTCACATTTTATTTTCTATGTCTCATATAGGGAAGTGAGCATTTCAGAAACCCATCAACCAGTGAAGTCATTGTATTAAGTGATGGAAAGTTGGTTAACCAGATGTAACTCTTTGAGAGCGTAACCATGAAACCATGTTTTTGCTTACGAAACATGGACCAGAGTTAAAGACAGAGTTAAAATGTTCATCATGTGAATTAGCCCAAGTCTACACAACTAAAGAATGTAGAAGATTGGTGGTAATTTTGTTTGACTGTTTTGTTTCCCAAATCCAGCCTGGAATTTGTGGACAAAAGAAATCTTCCTGTCTTCAAATGGTGTTCCATGGCCCAAATGCTGAATGAATAGTGGGCCTTGGTAACAAAAAAAGGTTGAAAACCACTGCTTTAGAGCCCAGGATTACTGCCTCTTTTTCTACCCTAGGTGACACATGTGACGGGAGAACATGCACACTCCTCACAGAAAGTCCCTTTCGCAAAACCCCACCCAGGGTACGGACACTGATGATGCCCACAGCATCAAACCCAATCGAACCTTCTAGCTTTCAGGTGAAATCACTGTGGCAGCAAGCCCCCCGACTGGTGTCTGTGAACGGGTTTCTGAACTGCCACCAGTCCTCTATATGAGGAACAGGCCGAGTAGGAAAAAAGATCAGTTTTCATCATGATCGTTTTTGAGGACCAATTATATGGAGAGGGTGAAAAGTGGTTTAGTGCCCGTTTTAAACAAGGACACTATTGATTTGTCGTGGTTATCTGGTTCTGTATGTGGTCTGTCCTCAAGTGCTCAATATTCCACCACTGTAACAATGGTCTGTTTACCCGCCTTCCAATAGTATTTTTTACCAATTTTCAACTTTCCAATGTTATTATGCAATGTATGGTGACATTTTTCGCATAAAGCTCTTCTTGATGGATTACTTCAGACATTGTGGATCTTTATGAAAGCACCATTGGTAAGTGAATGGATGGCCGTTTCCGATGCGAGAGGTTCTCTGTGGACAATGTTCAATCACTTCCAAAATGTCGTTTGAACAGCCGCCTGCATGTCATAGATTACATTCTTCCCCTTCATTCAGGGGTGGACTGACAGTCTGGCATACAGGGCATTTTCCCGGTGGGCCGACCCCCCCCCGGGGGCCGTTAATGTCGTGTTTTAATTTAAAAAAAAAAAATCTGCACAAAACCGGCCCACGAATCAGTGCTGGCGGCCCTCTGTCCTCTTCAAATGAGACTGCCTATTGCACGGTTTTTTATAGTTAACTAAAACTAACTAACTAATTTTAGTTAGCCCGAGCCCCAGAGCCCCTTATGTCTTAAATTCTCATGGGGGCTCAGGCCCCGGAGCCCCCACAAAGATTCAGAGGGCCGCTCTGAGGGCCGCTCTAAGACAAAATTGCCCGGTACGTTTTGAGCTCCCAGTCCACCCCTGCCTTCATTTTCTCACAGGATCTGTTAAATGATTGCTTTTTTTTTTAAACGGGGACTCTGGAGACTAATTCAGATTCAGACTGTGATAATCTTCTCTGTGGTCTGCTTGTTGACCCAGGGGTCAAGTCAATCCCCCTCTGTAGTAGAACACACACAGCTACACGGGACTCTCTGGGGTCAAATACGCCTGCTGATAAATGATAGCAGTGTTTTCCAATGCCGATGGATGGATGGATCGATCTCATCTCCACTCGGACGCATCACGGTGCAAGTGTTTGCTTTAAAGTAGGGTCGTATTGGACGCTTCCATGACCGCAGAGAGCAAAGGTCCGTTTCTCAGTGAATTTATCGCCTAAAGCTTAAAAAATCAAATTGAGCCTCTTAAAGGTAGGGGAAGTGATTTCACTTTTGTCAGATATCACCCATTTTTTTTCTGTTAAAATGCTCTATTATAAGGTGTGCAGACCATATATGGAGTTTCCCCCTCCCCCACGTTAGCAGAGGAGCTAATAAAAGTTCCCCAGGTCTCCTCCAATCAGGATGGAGCAGCAGGTTCACATAGTGTAGCTACTCTTGGGCGCCCCTAGTGCACCAGGCTGGTACTACACGATGCATTTCAAATCACTTACCCTACCTTTAATGCATCACAAAAATATGCAGGATATGAACCAGAGCAGAAGGAAAAAAAACCTGAGCACTCATGACAGGTCATTTTTTGCACGATTTATTAATTGACCTCTCGTGAGCAGACAACCTATGCGTTTCAGCTCTCAAACTCTGCCCGAACCCCTACCACGCCTTGACTGAACCCCATGTTTTAGAGTCGGGTTATAGGGCATTGTATGTACTGTATGCTAATCATTACGGCTGGGTCAAGGAAAAAATAATACATTATTTCTTTCAAAGTGATAAAAATAGTAGTACTGTCCTGTTTATGTGTGCATTTATCTACTACCATGAAGATGGTAGATAACCTTTACTCTGCTGAAACCCCACCAGGCTGGGCCTCAGGCCTGGTCAGTTAGGGCTTGTGTAGGCTGGGCCTTAAAGATGGGGTGCCGTGATTTTTGTATTTTTTTTTTTTTTTCAATTTTGTACATGTTTAAGAGGTGACAGTATATAAATAGACCCCTTTGTGTGTTTGTTATGTGCAATGATGTCTTCACTTTGTATTTAGGGTTTCTTCCTGGGGGCTGAACCTTTCCAGCCAAACGTGCCAATGAAAAAAAAAAAAACTTCAATATAGTGACATCACATGCTCAGCCCCTCCCCTAACTCCTCCCCCTTTATCATCCAACTAAAGCTGTGGGTGTGGCTTCAGTCCAGGTGAATCTCCACCCATCACCACCCACCAGGCAAACCAGGCATACTTAATGAACTGGTAGGGTGGAATCATAAAAATGACAGTTTACCAAACACTGTACACTTTTTTGGGAAAAAATCTTTTCATATAACATTAATATCATGGCACTCCATCTTTAATTTTCAGACCCGTTGAGAACTTTCAGTCGGCCTTCATCTGTTTTGTCAAGGCTGACATGAAAAAGTTTGAAAACCTCTGTTCTCTAGATCTAAGCATATCAGACCCAACCCGACCTTTCGTCAGACTCTGACCTAAAATGTCTATGTAAATATATTTAAAGGTAATAAGGCAACTTTTTTGCCAAAAATCAAAATAGATGTATAGCTACAGTATATTGTTTGCCTTTTTCCCCACAACATTGCTTCTACTTTGATGCCATAGCTTTGTCGTGCAGACCGTCCAGAACTTTGTTGTTGTCAACAAATCATGAAAACAAAACATTCCTGGGGAATGTGGTGCTAATGTGAGAATGGGGAGGGGGCTGTGTGGGGTTAGGTAGAGTTTTAGCCAATCACAGCACAGCAGTCTCCAGCAGATTCATAATGAGCCAATAGAGTGGAGTTGAGGTGGAGTTAAATTCTGTTTTTTAAACAAATCTGTTTACAGTGTTTGTACACACTAAAGTTGCCTCTGTTACCTTTAATTATTTTATTCTGATTAGTTCTGTTTTGTGTAATTATCTATTATGAAGTTGTTGTTGACTGGCATTTCACTTTTACTTCTGATGAGGCCTTGCAGGGCCCAGTTAGGACCAAGCCCATTGAGAACTTTAGTACTAGTACTTGTCCAGTTCAAATTGTGGGTGTGTGTGCAAAAAATAATATCTGCATTATGGCCCAGTGTCTTCTCAGCACAAAACGCACCATCCCGTTTAAAATAAACCAGAGGTTGCGTTTTATTGATCCCTGTGTGAAACGCCCTTCACAGGAGGGTAGTGGTGGTGGTGGTATGGGGCAGGTAAAGGGGTAGTTCTTCCTGGCACTCTGCAATGAGAACAGTGTGCAGTGATTAATTGTCCCGCTGGTCCAAACTCGGTGTCGTCTGTTGACGTTACAGAGCCTGTCCCCCAGGCCGTCCTCCACACACACACACACACACACAGACACCACTGGCGGGGTGTCCTTCATGTCCCGAAGGACACCCTCCCAACTTCTCTGCCTCAGTATCCCATTAAGAATCCACTTGAAATTCAGGTTTTGTTTTTATTTAGGACGTCAAGTCAGAGACAGGGTGTTCTCGCGCATGTGGGGCTTATATGGATGGGATCTGAAGGTAGGTCTGCAAGGACAGACCGTTAAAAGACCGTGTTGCTGCGTATGATGCGTGAGGCCGTCGTAGATAATAGGGACTTAGGAATAGGGAAGAAGGCAGTCGTCTCTATGACTTGGACACAACGAGGACACGGCCGTGCTCCGTCGCAGTCGCCACAGAAGCCCGACGTAGTTAAGAAAGCAGGCGACAACGGCAGGATCCTCTCCCTCCACTGACATGGCTCTAGTTTCCATGGTGCGCCGTACATCCCAACTCGAAGGATCTTAAACTGGCTATTAAGAGGCTTTACAGACGGAGAGTAACGGGATCGGTGTTTTTTGCTCAGAAAAGTGCAATAAGAGAGTGTGTGACACAGGCGTTATTGGCGGCGTCCAGCGCTGTTTATTGCGCGCATGCTCGTTTCGTGCACACACCGGCGATTAATTTTAGACCTCAATCCTGTGAACTTTTTTTCTTGCTGCGTGATTCTAGTCTTCCAGCACTGAGTGGCACCATGAAATCGCCGCGATAATGTGTGCGTTTCAGACTCGCCGTCTGCAACACCCTTAAGTCCAACAGGTAACACATGTACGTGCAAGGCCTTCATAACGCTATGGCATTGTTGCCAACAAATAGTTCTTCTTTTTTTTCTTACAGTATTTATTTTTGTCTTCTCCAATATACTCTGGGATATCCGCACTGCCATGCTCAGTCCCCTGTTTATACATCCCACAGAATGCCTTGTGTCTCCTAAATCTACGGAGCTCTCGGAGGTTTTGATGCAGCGCCGCAGCACACATACTTTGATCCTCATTTCTCACTGCAATAAGCGTTTCATTTGGAATAGTTACTAACACTTCAAGAGTTAGATATCACAGTAAGTTAAAAACAACAACTTTGTTATCATTTTTTTCTCCAGAGCCTGCTGGATCTTTTTTATCGTCTAGATCAGCTGGCACAACTAGCTTCTACTGCGTTTTGTAAGAAATCTCGGCACCAATTGTGTTTATAGGAATGCTCAGAAGGTTTTCACCAAATCCATTTTGGGGTTAGAGAATGAACTTGTGTGTGCATGTTTGCTTGTGTGTGTGTGTGTGTGTGTGTGTGTGTGTGTGTGTGTGTGTGTGTGTGTGTCCTTCTCCAGATGGGACTGGTGTTACAGAAGAGAGGACTCAGATGACCCTGGACAACCTCAGTCAATACTTGGCCGGGTGGGAGGGCAGCAAACAAAGACCCTGCAGGTATTGTATGTCAGAGGTCAAACGTTCATCAGTCACGGCACAAAGCCTCTCTCACCGCCAGTATCCACATACAGGGCACAACATGGCTGCTTAGTCCGGTCTCTCAGTGCAGTGGATTGTGCACTTTCGGATAGAAGCCTCCACCACATTTTGTGGTAGGTCATCTTCAGGGTATGCTGAAGGAGGGCAAAAACCAAAAAAACGCCAAACGGACCACCTTTCCGACCTCGACCCATAGGGGCGTGAAATTACGCTCTCAAGATTTAACTGATTGTGTTCAATATCTTCAATACTTAATCAATATTTGCCTGAGACTGACTTTACAAATGTGTTTCTAAATCCTCACTATTTTCTGAAAAGAAACAAAAAAAAAATCATTATTTCTGTATGTCAGCAGTCCTCAATCTTTCATATGACCATCTGAAAATATGTAGTTCCAGGGACCCCCCCAGAGGTGAAGCATATGAGATGTCATGGTTGTAAAGTCCTAACAGAACATATTCCGTGGCAGGGGCGGGTGTACACATGGGGGGGGGGGGGGGGGGGGGGGGGGGGGGGGGGGGGGGGGGGGGGAATGCCCCCGGGGGGGGGTAATGCCCCCGGGGGGGGGGGGGGTAATGCCCCACTAAATGCCCTACTAAATGCCCTACTAAATGCCCTGACTGCCCCACCAAACACGATGGCATGCAAAAACAACGCACATTTCAAAGATAGTGCGATGAAGCCGCACCCATAACAACCCCCCCCCCCCCCCCCCCCCCCCCCCCCCCCCCACCCCATTGTTGAAATGTTCCATCCGTCCCTGTGACCTGTGACCAGTCCAACCCTGCACCTTCCTAAAATCACCAATGCGTGGATACTTACTTCTAGCTTCCCTGTGTCGGCTGATCGGTAAAATGCAGGGCCGGACTACTGGCCATAGGGAGTACCGGGAGCTGTCCTGGTGGGCCGCGACCATAGTGGGCCACTAGGGGGCACTAAAAAATAATAATACAGGCCTGTATTGTACCTGTATCAGTGAGTGACAAATCTTGGGTACTTTTGCCAGCATCATCATTCTAGAGAGAGCAGCAAAGGGTTGTGTAGATGTCTGTTGGTTTGTATCATTTATGTTGTGTAAAAATGGTGGTATTATGGCTTGTTTGTTTGTGTGTGTGTGCTGACAAAGCGAGGCTATCTGCACACTGGTTATGGTGGGCCGGTCTGGGTCAAATTTGTGCAAAAATGGGCCAGTGTGGGCCCAATTCAAAGGAGCTTTATTGGCATGATAAAACAGACATTTACATTGCCAAAGCAAGAGTCACAATACAATAAAAACAGTTGAAAATGGGGACAGATATATACAGTTGGAGGGGGGTACAGATTATGCTACATTGCATTGTTTTATAAAAGGTTATAGCACATTATAACCTGCACAAATTGACCGGGCCGAATTTTTGTCCATATTTCCCCTCCTCTCCACCATTCAGCCCATCTGAGGTGGAGCAGCTGCTGTGCAAGTGCAGTGCCTTTGTCTACCTGGGACGGGAGCGCTTCACTGACACCGTCCCGCCCAGCAAGCTAGCAGCTCTAAACCTGTCTGGTACAGTATCTATATATGATCTATATGGTTGATTTATTGTTTTTTATTATTATTATTATTATTTTACCCCCACTATTTTCATATCATGCATCCTTAAAATAATCCAATTTACAGCAGACACTCTTAATACAGAGCAACTTACATTAAGTAAAAACATTGCAATGCATCAGTGGTTTTCAGCCTTTTTTATACCCGGGTCCACTATTTATTCAGCATTTGAGCCACGGACCACCGTTGGATGACATGTTCACCCCACAGATCCCAAAACTAAAGATTTCTTTTGTTTTTGTCCGCAATTTCAGGCTGGATTTGGGAAATAAAACCATTAATCTACTACATTCTCTAGTTGTGTAGACTTGGGCAAATTCAGATGATGAATATTTTAACCCTACAGTCACCAACCAACTTTCCATCATTTAGCTGGGGAGCACCTGGAACCCTCTCAAGGACCACTGGTGGTCCTTGAGAGGGTTCCAAACCACTGATCTATATGACTGCTATTTTCATATCATGCATATACAATTTACAATTTAAATATTTAGCAGACATAATGTGATACGTTAGACATCCTATATACTGTAAGTCACTGCTATTTAAGTCTAAAGATGTGCTATCTAAACTACCTAGGATGGTACTGCAAGTACTTTAGGTTTATATGTACCGTATTTTCCGGACTATAAAGGGGCTTACAGACGGCGAGGAATAAATCACGCACCCTAATTCATTTTCAATGGGACTGGCATTTTTTGCTCAGAAAACGACCTGCGATCAAGAGAGAGTTTAACGCCGGTCGTTTATTGCGCGGCGTCACTGATTTTTGTTGTGTGCATGCTTGTTTCGTGCATGCACGCGCGATTGAGCTTTTTTGAAAGCTCAATCCAGTGAGCTTTTTAAAACGCCTGGCATTAATCGACAGGCGATTTTCCTTATGTCGCCAGTGCCAACATAAAGATAAACGCCCGTCGATAATGCGGGTGTTTATCGTTGCCGACTGGAAAGCCCTTTAGGCGCACTTATATACGTGTTATATACGTGTATTCTGAGTTTGACATCCCTGGTCTAAGTAGAATAATATCTTAAGTCTACCTAAAACATTTACACTTTTTAAAATTCAGGACACACAGACAAAAAAAGGAATGCAATTCAAAACCAGATGAAAGGAGGTGTAAATCAATCTGTCGCAGTCAATCAGAGTTGAAAGAGACGAGTCTCTGGTTCCGTGAAAAAAAACATTTAAGGAACCTCTTAGCTGCAAATTACATTTTCTCTCTAAGTGAAGAAATGATAAAGGGTCTTTGAACCGAGATGAACCCTGCGTGCGCAGAGGAGCACCGTGTGCCGTCTAGCTGTAAGAGACGTGACTGACTGCTATAAGAGATGGGGACCGCACCCGATCATTCCGGCACCAGATCTGTTTAATCTACACCACAGGAGACAACACCAAAATAGCGATCAATGTAGCAGCCGTTTCGTTGTGCCTCATCTTGTGACTGCAAACATAATCACTTGTTCTTATTAAAGGAGGCCTTCAGACCAAAATACCTAACCCTCCTTATAGGAGAAATTCCACACCAAATCACATGGGAATCAATGTATCTTGATCCCTGTGCTGTCATACATATTGCCCTTGATTTTTTTGTCATAGATTCTACCAAACTGTGCCACTGCAGTTTGCATTGGCGTGGGTTGTCTTTATCCCAATGTGGGCATTTTATAACTCTAAACTTTTTTTTTCCTCACGCATCATGTCCAGCACACACGACTTAGGAAAAAAAAAACAAAAAAAACAAAAAAAAAACAGGTAGCACCACCACCAGGGTCGGATCTAGAGGGGGGCAGTGTGCATCCTGCCCACCCAATGAAAGGTAATATCAGTGGTTTTCATCAATGGTCCGAGGACCACCAGTGATCGAGAGAGTTCTAGGTGGTCCCCAGCTAAATGGTGGAAAGTTGGTTAACCAGATGTAACTCTTTGAGAGCGTAAAAATGAAACCAAATTGACCCGCAAGGGTCCATTTGGTTTCATGTTTACGCTCTCAAGAGTTAAAATATTCATCATGTGAATTAGCCCGAGTCTACACAACTAGAGAATGTAGAAGATTAATGGTCATTTTGATCTGTATGTGGATTATGGGTAGGGTAGAGGGTATCTACAGTATGACAAGAATCAAGTGCAGTATACTGTATATTATGCCACAGGGATGTGACTTGTGCCTTTGGGAGGGAAGCTCTTTTACATGCCAAAACTCGCCTAAGTCGTCCTTGAGAGTAAAACTGTTGTCTGATTCTCTCAGACAATTCCATTATGGAATTATCAACAGTTAAAAACACTGAAATACCTTTTGTGCTTTTGTGCCCTTGTTGCGTTGTGACCTGTTAGGGTCTTTTATATAACTTAATTTGCACCACCACCAAGTACAGCAACACATGTTTTAGTCAGATGAATATATAATCCTATAATTAGAGTGTATAATCCTAATATAAGGAGGACGCACACACCCGTTTTTCAATATCGCAATGTCTCTGACACTAGAAGACTTTGTACAATATGTCTGACTGTAATAATAATAATACTAATAATAGATTGCCCGCACTTTTTTCGGTCAAGGTAAAGTTGCATTAGCTCATCTCCCTTCACCAACGCAATACTGTTGAAAGCAGCAACATGACCAAAGTAACTATATTAGCATCAGTGTTGGGACATGTGCACTACATAACTTAATCTATTACATAATATATTACCAAAATGCAGTAACTTGTAATATAAATATATTACTGAACAAAAAAAATCAAATATATTATACTTTTCTTTCTGCATTACTGCATTATTTTCAATATTACTTTCTGTCAATATGTCTCGTTGAAAATGTTTTTGTGAGATTATCTTGACAACTGCAAAAGTTAAATAATTACTTATTTTCTATAAATTATTTATTCAGGAGTGACATTTTTTCAAGTTTTCATATGGATTTGACCAGATACCCAAGTGCGCTTGCTTTATTGGAGGTATGCCACTGGCCTACGCAATATTTGCTTAATAGTGACACTAAATATTTAATTATATATTTAAGTAATATGTAATAGTAATATTAATATATTACACTTGCTAGGACAGTAATATTGTAATATAATATATTGCTTTAAAATGAAGGTAATAATTAATAAGTAATATATTAACAAGGTAAAGTAATATTCCCAAAGTCACTAGATTAGCATACAGTAAGTATAACTAATTACTGTTTCGCAGGACAGAATCACATGTTACTTGTTACAGAGAAAAGTAACACTATTATTAGTTACATCCATCTCTGCAAGTGGCTAATATATTCCCATTCCCCAGAATTGAAATAAATGGTCGTCTGTGGACAAACATCCACTGCACGGTACTTCTAGGAGTTGATTAAAAGGGGACATGTGTTTTGGTCCGAGTGGACTCCTTTAACCTGGAACGGCCTTGTCTCTACTTATTAACAGTATATTGGGTTATGTCATCTGGAGATCAGTGCTTTAAGGACAGCCAGGGCTGCGTGCGTGGCATCACCTCTCTCCATCGCTCTGCAGACTTTAATTAATTGTTTACTCCCCCCGGTGTTGTGTGAAATAAACCCGCCAAACTCGACACCCCGTCCCAAACTGCCTTTTGGGCCTTCACACCTTTCACAAAATTGTTTCGCAGAACAGGTGTGGACGATTTATTTATTCCCTGTCAATCATAAAGCCGACAAATAGTACTGCAGGCGGCCGTGGCTTAATTTGATGTGATTGACAGAGATGATCCTGCTGGCTCGGGCGCATCACCCTGGGCCACGCACATGATGCAGCTGCCACCTGCTAGCCCTGGCGTTAGCGTTGCTAACTATAGTGCGACAGACACCATGAGCCGAAGTCCAGCTGTTACCACCGGTCATCATGGCAACACAGCTGTACCTCCTTATTGTTACCAGCAGACACAGTGACATGGAAGTCCAGCTTGTTGCCTCATCATAACACATAATGTAACACACACACACACACACCTCCGTATTCTACCAGCCAGCAGCAGGAGCAACGCTATTGATGACAATGACGATGCATTCCCCTCACTTAAAGGGGAATTCCACCCATTTACAAAATTTTCCTGAGCGGGTCCATTTGGTTCCATTTGTACCCTCTCAGGAAAAAAGGGGTATGAAAGAAAAAAGTATTAATTAACATGGTGAAATACATCTGATGACATCATCATGATGTATTTCACCATGTTAATTAATACTTTTGTTAATGATGGCCATGACCATGTTAATGATTTTTTCAGACCTCCATTTTTATGAAATACAGAATTGGGGGAACTTTTTTATCATGTCCACACAACATCTCTAAGGTATATTAATGACATATTAAAATGTTGAAAATGGGTGGAGTTCCCCCTTAACAATGAAGGCATCTTTAGTGCCTCCTTAGTCCATTTGAGTTGATTCTTTTACAGACAGCGGTGTCGTGTCGGTACCACGCCGGTGCCACAGCCTATAGTGGCACTCATTTTTTTTTTTTTTTTTTTTTTTTATTTTCTTTCTTTTTTGATGTGCAAGCATGCACAGGGTCAGTACAGAATTGTGTAAAACGGTACTGTAAGAAGCAACGTGGGCACAGGTGGGCGGTTAAAAAAAGACCACCAGACATGCTTTAAAAGGATCCCAGGCTAATAAGCCTCATATGGATGAATACATTATACTTGTATAAATAGAATTGAACATTTAAAACACATAATATGTTCTTTAGTTTAAAAATAGTTCATAATTTTATCCCTTGAGGGGATAGCCTGATTGTCAGACTCTGAGCCATGGCTCAAGAGTCTGACATTGGCCCCATTGTAACCGATTTACAAGGAGGCGGGCCCTTGATTTTCCCTCGACCAATCACTGGAGACGTTGTTTGCAGTCGACAACAACAGTTAACTATCAGTTAACTAGCAGTTAACTGACTAGCAGTGCAGTTAGCGTCGGACATTTTCACTATTTATAACTAAATGCAGTATTAAAGAATGAAACTCTATTTACAATGAAACTTTAGTTACAATGAAACTGAATGGATGTGTGCTGTTTTTTTTATGGGAAACTGTTCTGTTGTGGCAGTTAGATGATCCTCGGTGTTGATTGGCTATTTTTTTAGACCCGCCTCCAACTCCAGCTCATTGGCCGAGCCGTTTTTCCGGACGAGATAAATCGAAACTCTTTATCACAACACCAGACCACAGAACCCAGCTGAGTGGCGGGGCCTGTGGGCTGAACCCAGGCTATTGAGGGGAGCCATTTCACTCTGCCTGTCATAGGCATGACGTCACAGGGGAAACGCCACTGCTGTTCACTGAATCCCTGTGGTGCAATGAAAGTGAAGGCTGGTGTGCGTCATCTTGGTTCCTAAATGCAATAATAAGTGAGGAGGGAGGGGGTCTGTTTTTGTGGACACTTCTGGTACTGCAGCCAAATGGCACACTGAGAAAATAAGACACATAATAATGGGCAGTTTTGGCCCTCCCTAAAAGTACATAATGTATAACACTGGATATGGGTTCCGAACATCTACACCTTTTCAGGGAGGAGTCAGATTAAAATATGGACTTCGTTATACATCTCAACTAGTCTGTTCTCTTATCTGAGTGCTTATTTAGAACTAAACAGTCTTAAGAAAACACATTAAAAGGATATTAAAAGCGTATAAACAAGCGGCCAAAAAGGCTCCAAAAAGTGACAACGTCCCCAGTGTACCCAGTATTTATTCTTGTGGGAGGTGCTGTCACCATAGATATAGGTATATAAGAAAGCTAGATGTCTTGAGGCGGAGCCTCTGACGTCGTTCACGGTGGCCATCTTGTGAGAGGACTCAATACACTATGCTCTATGGCAGCCCAAACAAAAACAGCTAGAACTCACTCAAAACTTGACGGATTTACAAACTGATTGCATTATTATGAAGGTTATCGACGTGGCTATGATTTTTCCAAATAAAAAACATCATATAACGGCTGATATTATGCGTACATCTCTGACGTTTACAACAAACCAATCCGTTTGAAAATTGTTTGAAAAATAAGCGAGTCATTTAAAAAGTATATGCTCATAGACCCAATATTATGCTATCCTCTCCAAAGATGGCTGCCACGTAATGACGTCACTCCCTATTGGCCAGCAGCTTTCTGATATATATCTATGGCTGTCACACGGGGTCGGATTGGCACATATTTTCCCACGGGGACAATTTTGCCTTTGTCAGGCCACCCTGGGGGGTGGCAGCTGGTTAACCAGATGTAACTCTTTGAGAGCGTAAAAATGAAACCAAATGGACCCTTGCGGGTCCATTTGGTTTCATTTTTACACCCTCAAGAGTTAAAATATTCATCATGTGATTTAGCCCAACTTAGTCTACACAACTAGAGAATGTAGAAGATTAAGGGTCATTTTGATCTGTATGTTCCAGGCGAGCATCTAGCACATTCTAGTGCATTTTGGAAGTGCCACTAGTGCATTTTGGATCTTGTCCAGGCCACTAGGTGGCGCAGGCCACCGGGAAAACTCCCTGTACTCCAGATGGCCAATCCGCCCCTGCTGTCACAGCCTGAAGGGTTGAGGGAAACCTCCTCCATCATTAAAAGTAGTAATTAGAGTTTTCTGTCTTGTCTCCCCAGAGTGCCGTATGGCTCTGCTCTTCGACCTGCTGCAGAACGGTGCCACCACCATCCATCCAAGCACTGATGTACCACCCAGGTAACAACATACTCTGCTCACCCTGCAGTGGCGTTTCTAAGCAATTTGGAGCCCCAGACAAGATTTTCCCTGGAGCACCCCAAGGAAAATACATCATGTAAAACTATACATTATGTGCTTTTAAAGTGGACTGTTAGTCAAGATTTTCCCGGGCCAAAACCAAGAGTTTTGGTTTTGGGTATTTGGGGAAAAGTCTGGATATACCGGTAAATGTCTTGTTATCCAACACATACAGTATATATTTAAAAAGTGTAAGTTTGTCTTTACGTGATGGATTCAAAACTAGGCTATTTATGATCGAACTGACTGCTTTGTTCTTCTTAGCAGAGGGATGTAATCTCTAAAGGGAAAACTAAACAATGTCTTCAAAGTCAAATGTTTTTTTTCCCCCTCTTCATTTTCAAAAATACTTTTTCCTTATACTGTATAAGGTGGTCCCTGGCATCAGAATGGTTGAAAACACTATTTTGACATTAAAATAGTTTCTTCTAATTTGTTTTTCCGTACTTTCCAATATGTGGAAATGCGCAATGTGTGCTGAGCCCATTGAGCCATCTCTCTCTCTCTCTGTCTGTCTGTCTGTGTCTGTCTGTCTGTCTGTCTGTCTGTCTGTCTGTCTGTCTGTCTCTCTCTCTCTCTCTCTGTCTCTCTCTCTCTCTCTCTCTCTCTCTCTCTCTCTCTCTCTCTCTCTCTCTCTCTCTCCTCTCTCTCTCTCTCTCTCTCTCTCTCTCTCTCTCTCTCTCTCTCTCTCTCTCTCTCTCTCTCTCCCTCTCTCCTCTCTCCCTCTCTCTCTCTCTCTCTCTCTCTCTCTCTCTCTCTCTCTCTCTCTCTCTCTCTCTCTCTCTCTCTCTCTCTCTCTCTCTCTCTCTCTCTCTCTCTCTCTCTCTCTCTCTCTCTCTCTCTCTCTCTCTCTCTCTCTCTCTCTCTCTCTCTCTCTCTCTCCCCCCCCCCCCCTTGCTGTAACAGATCTGTAGAGACTGCTCTCCTGTTGAGTCTGAGTGGAGTGTGTTGCATCGTCCTCAACCAGTGGCACAGCTCTGTCCAGAGGAGTGTCCACCACGTGGACTCTCTGCTGGACAGTAAGTCAACACGCACACACACGTTCAGACATACATTTCCGTACGGACCCACGTTTAAAGCCCATTTTCACTAGTTTACTATCAGTGGTGTTTCAAACCAATTTGGGAGCCCCAGGCAAGAATTTCCCCCTTAAAATGTTTCAGCTATGGGATAGGGCATTGGAACATGGTCCTAAATGCATATCTGTTTACAAATAAATTTAAAGTGATTTCTCTTTTTTTATTATCTATTACAGTCCTAAATGGACCAATGGTCCAAATGGACCCTTGTGGGTCCATTTGGTTTCATGTTTACACTCAAGTCGCAAGTCTGCACAACTAGAGAATTTAGAATTGCCGTCTTGATCTGCATGTTTAACTGTTTTGTTTCCCAAATCCAGCCTAAAATTGTGGATGAAAGCAAAACAAATCTTTAGTTTTGGCATCCATGACTCAAATGCTGAATAAATAGTGGGGCCTGGTGTCAAACGGTTTGAAAACCCCTGCACTGCACTACACTACATTGACTGACACTTGTTGTGTTTCAGGGCTCCTCAGAGCAGGGATGAGCTCTGGACAGAGTGTTCACGCCTTGAGGAAAGTAGATGTGAATGCCGTGGACAGAGATCACAAGGACACAGGATTCAGCGGTAAATCCCTTACTGTATTATGAATTGTGTGCAGGGGTTGACACTAAGGTCTCCGAAACACTTGCCCATCGGGCAAGTGCAAGTCAGGTCCTACTTGCCCTCGGGCATGGTCACTTGCCCCCCAAAAATATATTGTAAATTTTGCATTTAAGTTTACTTCCTACTTGGGTGCTTTAAACCAGGGGTTTTCAACAGGTGGTCCGGGGACCACCAGTGGTCCCTGAGAGGGTTCCAGGTGGTCCCCAGTTAAGTTGGTTAACCAGATGTAACTCTTGAGAACGTAAAAATGAAACCAAATGGACCCTGGCGGGTCCATTTGGTTTCATTTTAACGCTCACAAGAGTTAAAATTCATCATCTTAATTAGCCCCAAGTCTACACAACTAGAGAATGTAGAAGATTAATGGTCATTTTGATGTGTATGTTAATTTGCCTGTTTTGTTTCCCAAATCCAGCCTGGAATGTGGATAGCTGGAAAGCAGGGAAAGACACAGAGGCAGAGTGCAATGACTGCCTTCAAGACAAATTTATCTTGTGTTGTGTTATAGTGCACTATGTTGCATACTTGCCCGATCGGGCAACCAGGTAGCAGTCTTCACTTGCCCCACGATTTTTTTTTACTTGCCCCGGGCAAGCGGGCAAGTGTTAGTGTCAAGCCCTGGTGTGTATTAGGAATATGGTGGGATTTTTTGGAGCAGCATGGGTCTAGGCTTATGCCTGTACACAGAATTCACTCTGCAGTGGTTGTGTGTGTATTGAGTTGTGTGGAAGCTTACAGGCTTGTACTTAACGCATGCATGACTGCGCACATGTGCTCTGCTCCTGAATAATGCTCCGATGCCTAACATCTTTTTATTCCTTCTTACTAAAATGTGTTTCTTTGTCATGATTTATCACAACCCAAGTTGGCTTTGTCCGCGGCGTAATCGTCATGATTAATTCAATCATGATTAATCGCCTTTCGAACTATGTCCAAAATATGTCTATTTTTACAGGATTTAATTGAACAATTAACCATTTTTTTTCAATGAGAAAATGTTCAGTGGTCTCACTCTCTCTCACTCTCTCACTCTCACCCCCCCCCCCCCCCCCCCCCCCCCCCCCCCTTCCACAGATGACGTGTCCCAGCCTGACTCCAGGAGTAATGGCAGCTCTAATGAGGTTCACAAAGTGCCAATTTCACTGTCGCCGTTCAACTGCATTCTTTATGGCCTTCCTAACTTAGTTACAATCTGATTCGTTTTGATTTGCCTGCTTTAAATTGATTTGCAGCATTCCGTACCTAACCGTAGTCTAATTGTGTAATTCAAACAATAACCACAGACTCAATAGCAGAAATAGCACCAAGGGTTTTAACCTCATCAACGGGAAACATTGGAAGCTGTTGGTTTTTCAAATTCACGTGAATCTTTCTTTGAATATTCGGAAAAATAAATGTTTCACAACATTAAGTATAAATGTTCTGTTTTGTTAGTGTTACATACAGTACCTGTTATGTACAGTACTTTGTTATGTACAGTGATTTTGGACCAGAAAACAATATGGCTTGTCATCAAAAAAAGGTGTTGTCACTGCATAGCATAGAATAGTCTAAATTTTAGTAGATCACTTCCAAGATGCCGACGTGCGCGCAGGATAAAAAGGCGACTAGATGTCGGGCCTCTACCAGTTTATTAAATTAGTATTTATCAAATAATCCAAAATAACTAAAACAAATGGGGGAAGAAACAGACGAGGTGGTGTGACAGGATTATGTACTGTATGTGGTGGTTGTTGGTGAATCTTACCTCTAGTTCGACGCGATACTGAGGTCGTCACGTGCACCTCCCTTAACACATACACGACAGGTCCCGTAGTGAACAATTGACATGGATCTAGGCTTATCCCTGTACGCGGAATTCACTCTGCGGTCACGTTTACGAACTTACAGGCTTGTGCTCCGATGTGCTACGATGCCTAACATCATGGCGACGTCCAAAACAGGCCAGCAGCCTTGCACTCTTGCACTCCTTGCACTCTCTGTGGGCGTGGGGAACGTGCGTGTCAAACTTGGAGTCGATGGGGTGAACACTTCTGGAGTTATACACATTAAATATTATGACAGACATGCAGGGACGTGACACTTTTACAGATAGATTATGGAGAACTCAACACAACAAAGTGGGCACTAGCCGAAGGGCACTAGGGGCCGATAGGCACTCCGTGGACCCCTGCAGAGGCTGCTGTTAGATTCCTACGTGTTGCCTCCGGCACGGCCAGGTGCTCCAATTAATATAATTGGGCAGTGTTTGTTGTTGGTGGAAAGCTGGCAGGGATTGGGTTCTTTGATGCTGCACTGGTGAACTAACTATATACTGTGTGTATGTGTGTGTGTGTGCGTGTGCGTGTGTGCGTGCAGTTTTTTGCACACACAAAAAACACACGCAAAACACCATTTACAGATATTTATAGAGCCACACAATTGGGCAAAAAATATATGAGGAACCCTTCATCAATTATGATGGAGTTGAGGCAGGTATTGGTGCTTATGCTATTAGTCTGTTGTGAGGTTTGTCTGTGAGGCTGACTGCGTTTATTTTACAGTATCAAAGGAAAGCACTGGAGCAGCTCTGACAGTTCAAGCCTTTAATTTAAATACAGAGTGCAAGTACAAAAGTTTATTTTATTTTAAGACTGTAAACAAAATGAAATAAGAACGTTGTTCAATTTTCCGACTTTTTATTCTGAGATGTTCTGCCATTGGGGGCATATCGTCTTAATTGCAACATTGCAGCTTTGTTGCTGTTATTAGCTACTTTCCAGACCTACCTAGTAAAAAGTCAAATGTGCATTCTGCCCACTCTGCCAAGCAGTTTGGGCAAAATAAGAATACGGGATAGCATTCTTTTTTTTAGACCCATACTGCAAAAGTTCTGTCTGTGTTTCACTTGTAGTGAAAGCTCTCAGGAAATTCTACATGATATTCAATCATCACACAGAACTAGGCCCTATAGCCTGAACTGTTCAGGTTGTACACATTTAAAACCACATCAACATTATCCACATTATGCCATAGACCAGTGGTTTTCAACCTTATTCATACCATGGTCCACTATTTATTCAGAATTTGAGCCATGGACCACCATTTGATGACATTTTAGCCCCACAGACCCCAAAACTAAATAGTTATTTTGATTTGTCCACAATACCAGGCTGGATTTCAGAGAAAACAAAACAGTCAAACATACAGATCCCAATGACCATTAAAGGGGTATTTCACTTTCAAAAAACTTTCGGTCATTATATGGTCTACTCGGTCTCATGTGAACACACCAGACAGTTTATAAGTTACTCCTTTCAGTATTTAGATATTTGATGTTCATTAATCTGCCGGAACGTCCTTCCTATACAAACCCATTATAACTTAAAACTCCATTTTAACCATGACAGATTATTCGAAAACAACCCATCGTTTTTCTGGTGACTGATATTGTTCTCCTAATACGTGAGAGATTGGCTGTTTTCGAATAATCTGTCATGGTTAAAATGGAGTTTTACGTTATAATGGGTTTCTATGGGAAGGAGCTGGATCAAATATCTAAATAGTGAATGTTGTAACTTATAAACTGTCTGGTGTGTTTACATGAGACTGAGTAGACCATGAAATGACCAAAAGCTTTTTTGAAAGTGGAGTACCCCTTTAATCTTTTACAATCTCTATAGATTTGGGCTAATTCAAAGAATATTTTAACTCTTGAGAGCGTAAACAACACCAAATGGACTCAGAAGGGTCCATTTGGTTGCATGTTTACGCTCTCAAAATGTTATGTGTTCATTTATGTTCAGTCGTAGGTACAGGCAATATTTGATGGGTTTGGGGTCCTTGAGGGAGATCTAGGGTATCCCCTCCCTCCCTCCCAATTCTTGCAGGAAAATCTGCAAGAATTATATAATCATTATATAAGAAATATGATTGTTACTACTGTTACTCCTCAGCTCAGTCTACATTGACACGTGAGCTTGTAGACTGGCCATTAAACTATTCAAAAATGTTTTTCAAAATAGTAAAAAAAAAAAAAAAAAAAGAATAGAATGAGAAAGTTTACAAGTTGAATTCGGTCTCAAATCCTGGCCTGCTTCGTCCATGATTACACTGTCTGCTGCTCTTGTTTCATTGATGTTTACACAGGCTTTGGCCAACAGTACGCTATATAAATGCTGACATGTTGTCTTAACTTATCTGGTATCTATGTGAGCTGCTGTGATTTCATGGAGACAAACAGATGCTGACCTGATATCCAGGCAGGGCCTTGAGAGTCTGTTGAAGGCATCTCTCAGATATCCTCCCATTAGACATTGATGAGGTTATACCGTCATGGACACGTCCAAGCAGGCTAGAAGACATTGGCCGTCTAAAGAAGGTATGTTACATGTATGCTGTATGTTGTGTTTAGGGATGTTGAATGATTATGAAAAAAAAAAATATTATCTCTTAAATATTTAGCTAAATAAGTGATCTACAAGCCACCAATGCTTGTAGATCTCTCGAGCTATACTCTATGGTTCTGGTTCAATGAGACACACATGTCTCTGTAAAACTGTACTCTACGCTTTTTCTGGTTCAATGAGAAAATGCTCAGTGGGTTGAGTTAGTGTCACATGAGTTACTTCATTAATTAGTTAGCCGATTAATCAGATTAACCACAAATTTAATTTAACCCATTAACTGATTATTTTCAACAGCCTTAGTTGTCTTATTTATATGGGGAATTGTACTTAAAAAATAAACCTTTCATGGGTAATGATGATGATTTTTTTTAAGTTAGTGGGTTTGTAGGGGCATCTAATATTAATATCAGAATAATGAATCAGGCAATTCCCTTTAATCCATTTTAACCTGTACTGTTTGGATGTCTGAAGAAAACTATTTCTGTTTCATGTTTACACTTTCAAAAGTTAAAATATTCACCATCTGAATCAGCCCAAGTCTACACAACTAGGGAAGGTCGAAGATTAATGGTCATTTTGATCTGTATGTTTGACTGTTTCATTTCCCAAATGAATCCAGCCTGGAATTGTGCACAAAAGCAAAAGAGAGTGTTCTCAACATTTTCTGGTGACTGATATAATGTCCTAATACGTGAGAGGGCCGTGGAATTTAATTTACAGTATTCATTTATTTTTAAAATATTCTTTTGTTCATTTGGCTCGGCACACCCACATTATGGAGGCGGCTACGTTTTACAAAACAATATTTTAAAAATAAATTAATACTGTAAATGAAATTACATGGCCTTCTCACATATTAGGAGGGCAATATCAGTCACCGGAAAAAAAGATGGGTTGTTTTCGAACAATCTGTCATGGTTAAAATGGAGTTTTAAGTTACAATGGGTTTGTATAGGAAGGAGACAGTCTGGTGTGTTCACATGAGACTGGGTAGACCATAAAATGAGCAAAAATTCAAGCAACACTGCACCCAACCTCACTACAGAAAGAGAAACACCGAACCCAGGATGCCTGGGTGTCAGTTCATGTACCAGCTAGGAGAAGCCATGACTCACTCACTCAAGTCTTTTAATTAAATGGGGGCTCAAATAATTTGAAGTAAGTGGTTTCATGTTTTGTAATTCCAATTTAGCGGATATGTGGTATCGGAATACGCAATGCAACCATAAGCTTTTAATCCTGTCGTATTATTTCTCAGAATAATTTATATAGTTTTTATTTGACTTAATTTTAATCTATAACTGACTGCTAATTCAGCCCTGTAGCGTCCCTGTGCCGAGGCCAGTGTCTGTTTAAATGTGTCGATCTACAAAACGGGCTCATCATCACCAGGGCAAATTTACTTAGGAGGGTAATATATTACTTATTATCCCTTTAAAATAGTAATAATATTACATATTACTGGGACTCAAGTGGAATGTGTAACATACCTTATTGGTTATTCATTTGCACCACCCCAAGTATAACAATACAATCTTTTTAGTCAGAAGAAGAGTCACCCACCCACCCAAAACAGTCTTTATAACCCAGTGGTTTTCAACCTTTTTCAAACCAGGGCCCACTAATTATTCAGAATTTAAGCCACGGACCATCATGACATTTTAGCCTCACACACCGCAAAACTAAAGATTTATTTTGATTTTGTCCACAATTCCAGACTGGATTTCGGAGGATACAAAACAGTCAGACACACACAAAGGACCATTAATCTTCTACATTCTCTAGTTGTGTAGACTTGGGCTAATTCACATGGTGAATAATTTAGATCTTGAGAGTGTAAACATGAAATTTCATTTTCATTTTTATGCTCTCAAGGAGCCTGCTTTTTTATGCTTTAGCCTGGGGACCACCTGGAATCCTCTCAGGGACGACTGGTGGTCCCCAGACCACCAGTTGAAAGTCTGCCGACCTGTGAACGCATGTAGTAGTCCTTCTTTCATTAACAGTACAGTTCGTGTCTAACTGGCGATTGTTATAATCCTAATATAAGGAGGACATACACACAAGAGTAGTTACACCCATCTCTGATCATCACAATGCTGTGTTCTAATTTACTATAGATTCAATATTTTCATTTTCAACAAAGGATGTCAAACTTAAAGGTAATGTAGGCAAGTTTAGTTTGTACAATATGTGTTTGTTAACAGATTTGAATCCAACTCCTCATTATGAAACTGCTGCAGACTGCTGCACTGTGATTGGCTAAATGCCGCCTCACCCTCACCCCCCACAAACCCCTCCCCCCCACACACACACACTAGCACCGCTTTGTCATAAGCCCGACAAAAAGAGGGGGAAAAAAGGCTAAAATAAAATGCTACAGAGAGAGAGTAGATATTTTGGGCTAAAAAGTTGCTTATAATACCTTTAAATACGCAGCAGGGCAAAATAGAAAAAAAAGTTACTTGTGGGCCGTTAGACTGTGTTTCAACAAACGGGCAATGCGAAGATGAAAGCGCATCCGTTATTAATTCTGGCGGTTTCCTGTTCTGTGATCCTGTCCGAGCACCGATTTATTGAGACGAGAAAGTAAATCACTCAAGTTGAGAAAGTAAGGTTTGTGCAGAATCCATTCAATATCATAATAATAGCAGTGTGGTTAAAAAGACCCACTAAAACATTGTGTCACACTTGCGGGCAAATGGGAAGTAAAGTCGATATGAGACGTCAGCTTGTGATGAAGTACCAGAATTCTTCTGGTTTTCAACAGCATGAACTCGAAGCCGTAAAGACAAGAGGCATTGTTATGGTCTCTGATTTATTGAGTTGTAAGTCATTTTGGGTGGAGTGAGTCCACTCCCAACACTGGTTGGATTTTATGTGCTATATTGTCGTCATGAGTTTGTTTTGCACCACATAAAGGGTGGTGCAGAACGGTTATTGCCATTAGGCAGACTAGGCGGTTGCCTGGAGCGCCAGGCCGGGAGGGGGTACCGGGGCGACCACCAGACATGCTTTAAAAGGATGCCAGGCTAATAAGCCTATTTCTTGGGGGGCGCCATTTTGCTGTACCAAATTGCCATTTTGCGGCACCAAATTGCTTAGAAACGCCTGTGTGTGTGTGTGTGTGTGTGTGTGTGTGTGTGTGTGTGTGTGTGTGTGTGTGTGTGTGTGTGTGTGTGTGTGTGTGTGTGTGTGTGTGTGTGTGTGTGTGTGTGTGTGTGTGTGTGTGTGTGTGTGTGTGTGTGCGTGTGTGTGCGCGTGCGCGTGCGCGTGCGTGCGCGTGCGCGTGAAACAGGCTCCTCGAACACACATGGAAACCGTGGAGACAAATTGGCCAGAGATAAGGAAGGTAATGTATAGCGCCTAAAACCTAATCAGGCGTCTTTGTGTGGAACCGTTCAGTCGCTCGTCTAAAGCAACAGCCTTTTCCACAGCTGCGTAACAAAGGATAATTTCTTGGCTTTAAGGCCTAGAAGCAATGATTGTGATCCAATTAGACAGACTGGATTATGTCAGGTTTGTGTGCATTGATTCTTGTCTGTCGGATGGAAACCTTTTAGCTTGTCTGTCCAAAACGGCTTCCTTTTTTTAGCATCACACTTGTGTGAAATGAGGGCTGGTCTGGCGAAAGCTATATGTGTGCATGCTGTGTCCTGATTTGCCAGCCCAATTTTCTGGAGTAGGAAGTGGCCGTACAGTGGAGCTATTCCAGACCTATCTGCTGACAGTGTTATCAAACTATTACTTAAACAGTACTTTATTACTTAAAGGTAGGGGAAGTGATTTGAAATTCATGGTGTAGTACCAGCCTGGTGCACTAGGGGCCCCTACCTTTAAGGTTGAACCTTGAACCTTGAACCTTGAACCTTGAACCAGATCTATAGTTTAGATCTAGACCGGATCAACAGCCTATAAAGCAACTTGACCCACACTCAGTCTACCATTATAAATAAAAATGGTAATATATGTTAATAGTTACTGGAAAATAATAATATTACTGAAAGTAATGTATTACTACACAGAACCGTTACTGTAATCCATTTTAAAATGTACTCTAAATTACTGTTGTTGTTTTTGTTGTGTTTGTGGTAATCTGATTACGTAATCCTGTTACATGTCATAAACTGTTACTTCCCACCCTGTGTAAATGAAGGTCTTGAGTCTCATAATCATCATCATCACGTTAACTATACCGACGCCCCATTCCCTATCGACGCCCAGTGAGAGAAACGCGTACGCTACATCTCCATAGCAACACCCCCAGAGTCATATAACGGCTTTGTTTACGTTATGTTGGTCAGCACGCCACATGAGCTTTAGGCTCAAGGCCATCTAGTTGTCCTGTCTGTGCATGTCTATGATAATGAGATTACAGTTACAGGCCCCGCGCTTAAACCGCAGACACACGGCCGTCATCATGTGCTCATTATGAATGCACGGCAGTCTAGACATTATTATGAACAATTTTGCTTATTACCAACCAATTATATATATAAAAAAGGAAGATGACTGCTCGAAAGTGGGTCAATGTATTACGGCATGTCGCCGGTGGCCAAGAAATGGCAGCCTCCAATAACGGTATAAGTCCACTCACTCAAAAAATTCAAAAGCACGCTGCCAGCCAAGCCTCAGGTTTGTATAGTGAAATGTAAATTTAAATGGCAAATTGGTGCATTTATATATCCAAGGCACTTTACATATGCATTACATTCATCCATTCGCACAGCACACACATTCACACAGCGGTTGCGTCTGGAAGCCATGCGAGGAGCAACCAGCGCATCTGGAGCACTTCACTGGCTCAATTGGACACTTCGACATGTATGCGGGAGGAACTGGGATTCGAACCGCCGATCCACGGATCACTGGATGACCTGTGATACCTCCTGAGCCACAGTCTCCCCACACACTGAAGTTAAAGGAGGAAATAACGTGAAATTCAACTTTTTTTTTTCAAATTCAACCACCACACTCCTGTGCTTTGTATCATTCTTTCTCTTCTTCAGTCTTCAGGTCCAAATGTGCAATTTGTTTACATTGTTGATGTTGCCAAGCTGGCATGGAAATGTGAAAAACAGGCCTGGGAGTATCTGTAGCGTGAGCATTATAATGACTCAAATACTGAATAATCACCTCAGCACCTCAGGACATTGTGGTACTGCAGCTAAACTGCTTTTAAAGTGCATAAAGAGGGGTGTGTATAGGTACTTGGCTGGGTTCTGTTGACTGTACTCTGTACTGCACCTTGTAAATATTTGTGTCCTTGTACTGCACCTCCGATGTGGACATAAAGTGTGTGTGTGTGTGTGTGTGTGTGTGTGTGTGTGTGTGTGTGTGTGTGTGTGTGTGTGTGTGTGTGTGTGTGTGTGTGTGTGTGTGTGTGTGTGTGTGTGTGTGTGTGTGTGTGTGTGTGCGCGCGCGCGCATACAGGTGAGTATGAGCTCTCCATTTTGCAGCAGACTTACATACGTTTGGAGGCAGCCAGGAGATCAGAGGAAAGGGAAGCCCAGGAGATGATTCGCAGACAGAGGTGCCATTCATTCCATACACTGATCATTAACTGGTCAACGGGACATCCCGATTGGACAGTTGGGGGGGGGGGGGGGGGGGTCAGTGAAACGAGCTTGTTAACAAAACAAAGCCTAAAACGACTTCTGGAGTAATAAGCAGACAACAGAATAATCAGTCACTCCAAAAGTCATGGTAAATCAGTTCAGGAGTTAAAGATATAATGGATATAATGGAGGGGACGTGTTCCTTCCACGCACTATACGTCCAACCTAGCTCTGGTCCAGAGCTCCACTGCTTCTGAGTCTGACCTGCATTGGAGCTCTGCTCGTCTCCGTGCATTCGGCCATTACTGCACCCGACCAGCCTCTCTTCTCTAGTGGATATATAAAGAACGTTTTACCTACTCACCAAAATAAACACGTCTTGTGTCATTAGAAAGCCTACTTACCTTAGTGGTCGCACTCTGAGCCCCCCACCACACAGATAACATGGACTTTTTGGCCAGAACGCGATTGTTTTATCTGTGTGGTGGGGGTCTCAGAGTGTTTCCACTAAGGTAAGTAGGCTTTCTAATGACACAAGACGTGTTTATTTTGGTGAGTAGGTAAAACATTCTTTATATATCCACTAGAGAAGAGAGGCTGGTTGGGTGGAGTAATGGCCGAATGCACGGAGACCAACAGAGCTCCAATGCAGGTCAGACTCAGAAGCAGTGGAGCTCTGGACCAGAGCTACGTCCAACCAGGGAAACTCCCCTCTGTAAAGCATGAGGTCAGTCCGCTGCCTCCCCAGGTTGGTGGGGTGTGTGTAAGGCCCATCAAATTTTTATTTTACTTTAAAGGAACATTTAGTGATTTTCGATGATTTGGAAAACCTTCTTCCAGTCCCCCCGGTAACAAGATATGCAAATGCACACACTCTACAATGGGGTGGTGCCTCAGGCCCCTCATTTTTTTTTTTTTTTTTTTACTTTTTTTTACTTACTCAGGCATTTACTGAGGACAGGGAGGATCCTCTTATGGTCACGGCACTCTATAGAGCTGCGCCAACTCGGGTCGTGACAAATCATGATAACATGATTATCTTTTGGGGGCAAACAGATAATTTCTAAGATGAAAAACGAAACAAAAAGTGTTTGTTTCCTGCCGTTATCCTGTTGTTTTCTACTTCTTGCTAATTGGATATTATATAATGATAAATATTGTGTTTGTTGTCACAACCCGAGTTGGCTTTGTACGCGGCGCAACCGTGTTTTTTATTAACCATTTTCGAAAAGTCTATGAGGAAAATGAATGAGGATTCCATTTCTGCAACATGAGCGACGTCATGAAAGGGGCGTCGCTGTGCAGCTCTATAGAGATGCGCAGTGACGTCACCGCCCCTGTTCCGGAAGTCTTTTCCCAATTCATTTTTCTCATAGACTTTTCGAAAATAATTTAAGACGATTACGCCGCGGACAAAGCCAACTCGAGTCGTGACGAATCATGATGACACACACAAACTTTTGGGACAATAAAATAATTTCTAAGATGAAAAACGAAACAAAAAGTCTTGTATCATGCCGTTTTCTACTTCTTCCCAATTATATATTATATGACGATATTGTGTTTGTTGTCATGATTTGTCACGACCTGAGTTGGCTTCGTCTTGATATAAATTATTTTCGAAAAGTCTATGAGAAAAATGAATGGGGAAAAGACTTCCGGAACCGGGGCGGTGACGTCACTGCGCATCTCTATAGTAGGGAGTATTAGCCAAAAATTCAGAACCAAATCCAAGCATTAGTGTTTTTTTTTTTTTTTTTTTTTTTAAATAAAACACTCCTTTCATGGGCTAAATTCAGCCATGGCTGCTTGCCCAAGCATGCCCTTAATGTGATGACCTCACATTTCCTTCTTATGCTCGAATACTGTGATTCCCTCTATGTGGGTGAATTGATGACCCCTCCACTCGCTCCGGCGCGTGCAGCTGGTTCAAAACACAGCTGAATGAATGCCTCCTCCTCACATTAACAGGCCAGAGAAATGGTGATCACGTCTTGGCCTTGGCTCCCTGTACATTTTACCGTAGTGATTTTCAGTCTGTTTTTGTTTTTATGACCCTTAACCCATTTCAACCTGACACAGGGGTTTTCAACCAGTGGTCCGGGGACCACCAGTGGTCCTTGGGAGGGTTCCAGGTGGTCCCCAGTTAAATGATGGAAAGATGGTTTAGCCAGATGTAACTCTTTGAGAGCGTAAAAAAGAAACCTCTCAAGAGTTAAAATATTCATCCTCTGAATTAGCGCCACTTAATGAAGAAGTCTACACAAGTTGGGAATGTAGAAGATTAATGATCATTTTGATCAGTATGTTTGCCTGTTTTGTTTCCTGAAATCCAGCCTGGGAAAAAAAAAATAATTATAACATTTTTAATAATTAAATGGTTAATGTTGCCAAAAAGCAACATTGGGCCTTCTAGGGATAAATGCTCCATATACCCTTTATTTATTTGTTTATTTTTTGCCTCTTGTCTCTTCTAGCCAGCTGATTGGCTCTCTGAGCCAAGAGAAGGAGGAGCTCCTGACCACGCTGGGCGGCGTCTCGGCCAGGGAGGCAGAGGACCTCCGTCTGTCCCAGATGGTCGACACGCTGCACCTCCACCACCGTGACCTCCGTGACCTCATTAGCCGAGAGAACACCACGCAGGCCTGCCTGCAGAGAGAGGTGGGTTCTTCCAATCCAATCAGCATTCTGCTGCTGCGTCCAGTGTTGCCAACTGCCAAAATCCACTAGTGGCACTTCCAAAATGCACTAGAATGCGCTAGACAGGGGCGTTTTTGACATTCGGCAGACTCATATAGTTGGATAGAGGCGTATTCTGATTTTCCCTTCCACCCACTTGCATTAAGTTGAAGCAAACTTCCGGGTTGGAGAAGCAGCGTTGATGCATTGCGAGTGGGCCTCTAGAACGCGCCCTAACCTAATCACATGAACGCCAACCATGCGTGTGGGTGTGTGCGTGCGAGTGAATCATGAACAAGTGTCACCTGTACTTACTATAGGCTCTGGGGGGTCTGGGAAAAAACTAAACATAGCTGCAAATGCCCCAAGTTGGCAACACTGGCTGCTGCGTCATGAGCATCTGATTGCAACAACTGCCGAGTGTTCGGGTTCAATCAGAGCCAGTTAGAGGAAGAGTTATGGCATTCACTAACCCACCCACCTCAGACCAAAAATAACAACAACACATGTGGAAGTCGTGTAGTGTAGTCAATTAGTATGTCCCGAGAGACTGTGCTGACACTTATGGCTGTTGGTGCTTTTTGTGGCATTTGCTGGCCCCGCATGAGTGCCCAAATGAAATTACTCTGACCCCAGGTCAGCAGTTTGTAACCCTGCCTTAATGCCTCAAACAAATACTAGTGTTTACTTTCAACAATGTGTTTTCCCCCTCTCTTAGCCTGACAAGACCCAATGTTGCCTTTTAGTATAACATTAACCCCTTAATTAATTAAAAAAATATTATTATTATTATTTTATTTGTTTTTTCTCATAAATATCATGGTTGATCTTCTTTGTTTAGTATTTCATTGCAATTGGTTGTGATATTTGCATAGAAATACGCTCCACAGAGGCTACGATTAACCCAATTAAAGATATCTGGACTGGCAATCTTTGATGATTTTTAACCTTTGACCTTTCGCCTTCAACCCTAATAAAAGTAAGTAAAATGCCTGCCATAAATCATTTTTTGTGGTCATTAGAATGTCTATAACATGTACAGTCGTTAAATTAAAATATTTTATATATATTTTAATAATTATCCTAATTTGCATAAAGGAATTATTTATTTATTTATTTATTTATTTATTTATTTATTTATTTATTTATTTATTTATTTATTTATTTATTTATTTATTTATTTATTTATTTATTTATTACCTTTTTTTTTATTACAAACTAGTAGTAAGGTTGAAAACAGTTGTTTGCAAATAGAAATATACCTGGGGTATCTAGGGTTAGATCTCAGGCCATCGAAGTTTAAATAATATTGAACGTACAATAGCAAAATCACTTTGTTCCTTTTCCACTCGGAGTAGGTGGAGGAGAAAACAAAACCGCCTTCAAAACCGCTTCAAGTCATCACTCACGTAATAATTAGATTAAAAAAACCAATCTGCTTATGGGATAATACTGAGGTTATGGCTCCCTACTTAGAGCACATTCAAATGGAAATCCCTCTGCTCCAAATTCAGTTTTCCTTCAGCAAGCCAAAAATAACGAGTTGGTTCACATTAGTCTAATAATCACCATTCATGCAAATAGAAACATAATTAGAGGCTGGAATAATATTGAAACTGTGGAAATTGTGACTTCCGTTCCCATGCAATTCATCATCATCATTTATTGTATTGGTTTCAAGATGTACTGTGGTGGCTCAGGCTCGTGGTAACCACAAGGTTGCCGGTTCAACCTGGTCTCCCCTACAGTTAGTGTTGTAGTGTCCCTGAGCAAGACACTTAACTCCTAATTGCTCCCAATGTTGCTGGTCAGTTCCTTGCATGGTTTATTACGCCATTGGTGTGTGAATGGGATCCACAATCTATGTGAAGCGCATTGGATAAAGGCGCTTCAGTATATAAAGTTACCATTTTGTACCGTTTATTTTTCCTAAAATGAAAAAGAAGAAAAACTTAAGAAAGCTGTACATGACACAAGCCTTTAGTTTGTAGCGAACATTATTTTTGCATTATTTTATTTATTGACGAAAGAAATGCACAATCTATGTAAAAGTGTGTTGAATAAAAGCCGCTGTAAACACTAAACGCACCATTTAGAGTAAACCGGCAAACCGGGTTGGCTTTCAGACGATTCAATTAAAACTTTTTTATCATGTCCACACAAAACCACTAAGGTGTATTAATTAATGACATAAAATGGGTGGAATGCATTACACTGGGAAAACTATGGTTGAGTGGGAAAACTTCAGTGATTAGTTGACGAACCGATTCATTGATTACTAAAATAGAATAATCGATTTGATTAATCATTGCAGCCCTAGTCCATGTCCTAGTCCATGTCCTAGTCCATATCCTAGTCCATGTCCTAGTTGATGCATGAGAAACTGAGGCTCCTTGTTCCGGAATCACTGCTTGAGCCGTAAAAAAAAAAGTCTCTTTTGGGTGATCACTGGCATAATGTATCAAATGGGGGCCTCTCACCCTACACAGCTGTCTTGAGATATACGCCGTCGTTACGGGGCTCACAGATCGTCCTTTATTTGCCACGGATACACCCTCTAATATTTCGCTGTAATTAATAATCCCCCCCTTTTTTAAAACCCCCTTGTGTTCCCGTTTCAAAAGTAGGCCGTCGTTTGAAATTGTTTTTTACCCTTCACTCTTCGCACTATTGATTCCTGCTGGCAGCTCTCCCGGCTTTGAAGAAAGTAAACTGTCTGAAGTGAAATATGAAAGTATGTAAGGTTAGATTATTTAGGCCCTGCGTTCGGGGCGGTGATTTCCTGAGCGCCGACTGTGAGTATTTATAGCGACGCGGGTCATGCTTGGAATTTCAACGTTGAACATCCAAGGCCTTAAACGATGAGAAGCCTTAATCTCCTGTTAACACAGATCTCAGTGAACTGTCCTAAAGACTAACCTTTTTTAGGCTTGTGTTATTTTTAACCTGTAAGGGACCCTTTTTCATAAAGAAAAAGTTAGAAAATAGCAGATGTACAGGCAAGTTATCCCACGATTACCTAATGTGATCCTGCGCTCTACACATCCTCCACTAATCTAGGAAGGCCACTGGACTGACCTCATGCTTCCTTCAATGCATGAGGAGTCCAAGCTGCCTTCTTTTCACCTGAGAGGGGGGAACATGTTATTCCAACTGATTCCTCCTCTATGATTCATCCCAAGGCCCACTATTTATTCTGCATTTTAGCCACAAAAAACCGTTTGATGCTTTGATGCCGTTTGATGAGTTTAGTCTAAAAAAAAAGGCTTTTCAAGTTTGTGTCCAACTTTAGGAGAGATAACAAAATGTTAATGTTAGATAAGCAAAAATGTTGGTCAAAATTCTTCAAATGAATGAAATCTTGAGAGCGTAAAATGAAACCAAATGGATCCGCAAGGGTCCATTTGGTATCATTTTACGATCTCAAGAGTTACATATCTACCGGTATAAGGGTCCATTGGTTACCAACTGACCATCATTTAGCCTGGGGACCACCTGGAATCCTCTCAAGGGCCACTGGTGGTACCCGGACCACTAGTTGAAAATCACTGCTATAGGGGACACGGTTAGAACATACAAAATCCGCACAGAAAGGCCCTTTCGTCAACCCCGCCTCGGGTATGCATGGCCACCGATGACAGCATCCACAGGTCCCTAGCAGGAATCAAACCCAGGACCTTCTAGCTTTATTCCCGAACACACCCGGGTGTCTCTTTCATGAACTCTGTTGCATGTGTGTGTGTGCCTTGGTGGTGATTTCTGAACTCTTGTTGCCATGTATCCACCGTGAACCTTGTTCATTTCCTACCAGCGTCCTGCCCGTAAAATGAAAGGCTTAAAGGGCTTTCCTTTCTGCAGATCCTGGACGTACAGAAGAGGATTGACAAGGAGAGGAAATCCCCGGCTGCTTCCAAGCAGGACCTTAACAGGAAGATTCATCATCTGACCACACGGCTGGCAAAGGTCTGTGTTTCTCCCTCTATTCCCTGTCTGTGCATCTCTTCATTCATGTCATGTTGTCAGGGGTGTTTTTTTTACCACAGGCAGACTAGGCAGTTGCCTAGGGCGCCGAGGGGGGGGGGCACCAGGGTGACCGCCAGACATGCTTTAAAAGGATCCCAGGCTAATAAGCCTCATATGGATAAATACATTATACTTGTCCTCTATAACTAGAATTGAACATTTACAACACATATACTGTATGTTCTTTAGGTTAAAACTAGTTTTTTAACCCAAAATATATTTTTATCCCTTGGGGGGCGCCATTTTACTTTGTCTGTTATAGTATGACATCACAGGAGATTTTCCCTGGAGCCCCCCTTACCAAATGGACCCGTAGGGGTCCATTTGGTAAGGGGGGCTCCAGGGAAAATCTTGCCTGGGGCTCCAAATTGCTTATAAACGCCACTGCACTTGTCATTTCTGTCATTGGTTTTCAACCTTTTTCATATCAATGTCTGTTGGTATTTGAGCACATGGGGACAAGCATGGACAGAGGCAATAGAGGCAACTTTTTATCCCAAATTCAAAATAGATATATGGTTATATTGTTTTCTTTTTTTCCCCCACAACGTTGCTTCTACTTTGATGCTGCATCTGTTACCCTGCAGACCGACACTTGCTTCCTCCTGCAGACGGTCCAGAACAAAATCATGAAAACAACACATTCTTTGGGCTCAGGAAAGGTGGTGCTAATTTGTGAGGGGGGGGGGGGGGTTGTGTGGGGTGAGGCAGGGTCATAATGAGCCAATAGTGTGGAGGTGAGCCTCCACATAGGTCTTCTCCGTCAGGAACCACCTGAAACCCTCTCCCTGCAGGGGTTGACACTAAGGTCTCCGAGGCACTTGCCCATCGGGCAAGTGCAAGTCAGGTTCTACTTGCCCTCAGCTCATGGTCACTTGCCCCCCAAAAATATATTGTAAATTTTGCAGATGTAACTCTTGAGAGTGTAAAAATGAAACCAAATGGACCCTTGCGGGTCCATTTGGTTTCATTTTTACACTCTCAAGAGTTAGAATTCATCATCTTGGTCTACACAACTAGAGAATGTAGAAGATTAATGGTCATTTTGATGTGTATGTTAATTTGCCTGTTTTGTTTCCCAAATCCAGCCTGGAATTGTGGACATCTAGAAAGCAGGGAAAGACACAGAGGCAGAGTGCAATGACTGTCTTCAAGACAAATTTATCTTGTGTTGTGTTATAGTGCACTAAGTTGCACACTTGCCCGATCGGGCAACCAGGTAGCAGTCTTCACTTGCCCGACCATTTTTTTTTACTTGCCCTGGTTAAGCGGGCAAGTGTTAGTGTCAAGCCCTGTCCCTGGCATAAGGGGTTTAGGTGGTGACCGACGTGCAGCCCTTCATAGCCGCTCAGAATATGTTCTCGTTATTCGAAAACATTTTCGTCCATATTAGTGACCTCATCCCGGCTCCAGAAATGATTTCCCCATTCATTTTCCTCATAGACTTTTCGAAAATGATCAATATGAAGACAGACAATATGAAGATAGTTGCCTTTCTGTCGCAAGGCTCTCTCGTTGTCTTGTTTCCTGCTAGATGTCTTTTTAAGTCAGGTTTTTAAGCCCCTATAGCCACTCCATTTTGCCCTAAAGTCTAGTGACTACCTGAACAGCAATGTACCTCCTGCACCGTGCAGATTCATTTCACTGTTCAAGGACATGCTGAGGGAGTGAGGACGGACAGCTAATAGCTGGGACGGCTTTCATTTGAAATGTCCAGTGCCAATTCTCTACCTCTTCCCTATTCATTGCCGATGCTTTCAGAGGGCTCTTGGCCTCGGGGGGGACGCATAATGACACTGTAATCTATAGGGAACACTTAGTGCCGTGGTGTCAACAAACAAATTATCTCAATCTCATTTCCGGTGGGGAGTGTATACTCATAATAACACAGCGCATGGGGGGCATACGGTCGGTGACGTATAGGCTTTCACTCACTCCACACACCCGGGGGAAAGTTTGCATTTGAACCAGGGGGAGAGTAGCCTGATGGACATTCAGTCTTAAATGTCATTTAGTTTTCACTTCATTATTCAGTCTGAAAGCCCTCTCAACGACTGCACTTTATGGGATGGGCGTTGTCATGGGAAGCGGCAGTATTCATTGATTCGTTCATATCAACCAACCAGAATATTGGGAAAGCAGACGGCATTGTTTTCAGTCGTGGATAATGGCTATAAGGGGCTAACCTGTTTGTTGGTCATATTGACAGTGGTCCAGGAGAGTTCCAGCTGGTCCCGAGCTAAACTTGCTGGTTATATTTGCTATTCATATTGCTAGTCATATTTGGTATATTTGCTAGTCATATTTGCTAGTCACAATGACCGTGGTCCGGGAGAGTTCCAGGTGAGAGTTCCAGGTGGTCCCCAGCTAAATTATGGAAAGTTGGTTAACCAGATGTAACTCTTTGAGAGCGTACAAATGAAATGAAACCAAATGGACGTCAAGGTAAACTTTATTGTCCACGAGGGAAATTTGTCTTGGGCTTACACCCTACTACAGCCATACATAGAACATCAAAGACAAGCACAGACACAACCGTGACACAACATTACACAACGGTACAGGGTCGTCATAAGTGATCGCTACTGTTTCAAAGCCTCATTCAGCATTTTAGTTGACGCTGGTACAAATGACCTTTTAAACCTGATGTATTTCCACTTAGGTTCTTTATACCTTCTCCCAGATGGTAGAAGTATGAACTCTCCATTTAATACATGGGTAGCATCATTGACAATCTTTTGAGCCTGTTTCAGTGTAGACTGCTCATAAATAGACTGCAGGGAGGGGAGTTGCCTAACTCCTATGATCTTCCCTGCAGTTTGTACCAACCTGAGTAGTTTGGACCTCAGCTGCACTGAGAGGTTGCCGAACCAAACTGTGATGCCAAATCTGACCAGACTTTCTAAGACTGCTCGGTAAAACACTAACATAAATTTTTGGTCTACACCATGAACCCTGAGACGTCGCAGGAAATGCAGTCTTTGCTGTAATTTGCTACATAGACTTGCAGGTCCATTCATCCAGCCTGGCTGATACTGTGGACAAAAGCAAAAGAAATCTTTGGTTTTGAGGTCTGTGGGGCCAAAGATGTGGCTCAAATGATGAATAAAAAGTGGGTCTTGGTATCAAAAAGGTTACCACTGTCACAGTGTGATCGAGAAAAATCCTATTCACCCACAAATTACTTTTTTATTTTCTTTTTTTTTTTCATCCGACCTCTCAGGCCAACAGCAAGTTAAGCACCTTGATATCCACCAACGCCAGCCTTCGTGGAGACATCGAGACCATGAGAGGAGAGAAGGACACGTTTCTGAGTTTGCGTCGCAAACTCCAGAAGGTAACGAGAAGAGAACTAGATCTGTGCCACAGGTCTCCACCAGCTCAGGTCACATGCAGTTACATCACTTGTTACATCACCATGTAAGGGCGGCGTAACCAGGGGTGTAGTGGAGGGGGGACGCGGGGAATTCCCCCTTCAGAGGCGTCCCCCCACTTCTAAAAGTACCACTACAACACTGGGCGTAACAGTCACTGGTGAGTGGTGACTCACCATACCAGTATGGTGGCAACTATGTTTTACCCCTGCAGGCAACTGTTACGTCACCCGCAAAGGGTGACGTAACAGCGGACGGCCAGACGTACTGACAGACAGATGTAGGGACGGACAGGGGGTGAAACATAGTCAGTCACCACCCTACGGTGGAGACGAAAATAGTTCATATTTTTATCCCTTGGGGGGTGCCATTTTACTGTGCCTGTCATAGGTATGACGTCACAGGAGATTTTCCCTGGAGCTTCCAGGGAAAATCTTGCCTGGGGGTCTAAATTGCTTAGAAACGCCACTGACATGTTAATTTCCCATACTATTTACAGTATATGTGCAGAGGAATGACTTGAGAACTCCAGCGTGTGTTTGTTTTGTTGATGCAGGAGTTACTCTCCACACAGCAGATGAAGAGGCAGGTTCTGGATGAAGCCATTGAGCACATTGATACTTGGTAAACATTTGCCACATCTATCACATTATCTAAGCAGCATTGTACACAGTCTACAGGGAGAAACACGTACACTTCTTGTTCTACCCATCCAAACCCAGATACTGTATTTCTACTTGCAAAAAAGATATTTCAACCTTACTACTACTACTTTGTAGATTATGAAAATGTATTCATTATTAAAATAGTTATAATAAATTGAAAAATGTACATTTTGGAGGATCTTTCAAAAATAATTAATGTATGTTTTCTAGACATTCTAATCTAATCACAAAAATATATTTATTGCAGGCATTTTACTTACTTTTATCAGCTGAATTGGTTCCTCAACCCTTGCAAAAGCGGTCAGAGAGTCATTTTTGTTTCTTGTTTATGAACCACTTGTTTATGTCCCCACACAACACAAGATCCCTTTTCCTACTTTGGAATTTCACGAATTCGACTGGCACCGGCGCCACGCTTTGCCCTCGGGTGGTAGCAATTATTGCAGTCCGTCCAAGAAAGAAAGAAAGCATGGCCGACATAGCCTCGACACCCAGGCTTTCATTTTCGTTCGCCTTGCGCGAAAACGGAAAGCCTGGACTAATGCACGTTGGAAAGTGGCCTTCAAGTGGGAGTGAACCTTCCGGGGTGGGCGTCGCTCTAAATGATGTGACGTAGAACAGCAGTGGGCGGGAGGGGCCGGGGATGACGACACGTTAGTGAGATCAAATCAGAGCGCAGCTCATCTGCCGTGTGGATGCTACGGCAGCCCGCCCCCCCAAGGCCAAAATCATTGAGGGCTAGACCAGGCTATGGCCGACATATGCTTTGCCATGTCTCCTCTGCTGTTAGGGAGGAGGCTCACGAGGGAGCCAAGCGGCTGAGCGCTGAAGCGATGAAGGACGAGGAGAGTCACACCGCTGAGGCCTGGGAGCTACGCCGAGACCTGTGCCACGCCCAGAGGACGGAGAGCTTCCTGACGGAGAAGACCAAAGCCAGGGAGCATGACGAGGAGTTCCTCAAAGCCAAGGAGAGGAGAGGTCTCATTTACCTATTATTATCATCTATACCAGTCAGTGGCTTTCAACCTTTTTGATACCAGGGCCCACTATTTATTCAGCATTTGAGCCACGGATCAACATTTGAGGACATTTTATTCCCACAGACCCCGAAACTAAAGATTTATTTTGCTTTTGTTCAAAATTCCAGGCTGGATTTGGGAAACAAAATAGTCAAACATACAGATCAAAAGGACCATTCATCTTCTACATTCACTAGTAGTGTAGACTTGGGCTAATTCACATGATGAATATTTTGTTGGTTAACATGTGGTTAACCAACTTAGCTGGGAACCACCTGGAACCAGGGACCACTGGTGTTCCCCGGACCACCTGTTTCCAACGAAACAGGTGGTCCGAAGTGGTTCCCAACGAGTGGTCAGTGGACCATCATGGGTCCCTGAGAGGATTCCCGGTGTTCCCCATGCAGCTAAATGATGGACAGCCGGTAACCAAATGGACCCTTATAGATCTGTAACTCTTGAGAGTGTAAAATGATATCAAATGGACCCTTACGGCCGGGTCCACTTGGTATCATTTTACGCTCTCAAGAGTTAACCCTTAGTGTACTGAACGCGTTTTGGTGTTCTAAGCATTATGTTTTAACTATTGAAAAATAGCAGATCTACAAGCTCATAGGGCGCCACCGAGCTTGTATCTCTGCTATTTTTGAAAAATCGTGAAAACGTGGTGCAAATCTTTGAATATTATGTTAGAAATCTAGACAGGATACAATGGATTAAATTATATTCAAACATCTAAATCAGGGGTGGCCAACCGGTCACAGACTAAGAGCCACGTTTTTCACTGTGTTACTGCAAAGAGCCACACCAAACGGTCACAACGGTTAGAAAACCGCCATGACGGCCGCCACGGTCGCAACCCTCTCCTACCATAAGACACATGCATGTATTTAGAAACAGGGTTTACAATCCAAAAAAAGTATATGACAAGTCAAAAAACATACACCTACACCTCCGTGGTCGACTAGGAATCGGTTGAGTAACAGGGTTTACAATACAAAAAAGTATATGACAAGTCAAAAACATACACCAAATGAACCCTCCGGGTCCATTTGGTTTCATGTTTACACTCTCAAGAGTTAAAATAGGCATCATGTGAATTAGCCCAAGTCTACACAACTAGAGAATGTACGGTTGTAAAAGATTAATGGTCATTTGATCTGTATGTTTGACTGTTTTGTTTTCTCTGAAATCCAGCCTGGAATTGTTGACAAAAGTACAGTAAACAGAATATTTAGCTTTGGGGTCTGTGGGGCTAAAATGTCATCAAATGGTGGGCCGTGGCTCAAATCAAATTCGGAATAATAAACGGTGGGCCCTGTTATAAAAAAGGTTGAAAACCACAGGTATATGGAATGCATGACTCCGCAAGGCCGAGTGTTTTTGACGGTTTCATGTGGACAGAGTTGTACCCGAACGCGTTCAAAGAACGAAAGTTCTTTGAACCGTTCATATTTTTAAGGAACTTGAACGGAACGGACCCTCTATCTGCTTGAAGAACGGCGGTGTGAACTCATTCATTTCTGGCGTGAGTGAACGTCACTTTTCTTGCGTTCGATTTTGTTCAAGAGCGGGGCTCGACAGCCTCGCATTTGTGACTAAAATGTTCATAGCACCGGTGCGAGTATTTATATTACTGTAGTACGGCGGTGTTGTTCGCTAAAATAGAGCAGATATACAAGCTAACAACGTGTTGAGGCTCGAGGCATACTTAGCTTGAAGATTTGTTCTCCTTGCCCACCGCCCCGCCCCTCCCTCTGCTCTGTCAGCAGCGCACAGCATCAGACAGCTCACACACAGCACCAAGGGAGGACGCTTCTCTCCAACACGTTGAATGAGCTTCTAATGCTGTTCATGTTGGTAATAATCTTCCTGCGCAATGCGTGTATTTAAATCATATACTGTCTGCGCAGCAACCTTTTGCCTCACGTACGTGTGCCGCTATCCCGTGATTAATCATAAACGCTCCACATGCGCGCTCGGACGCACAACACTTGTGTATTCTTATCATCATTGCCTGATTTGCCGTCGGATCGTTTTCATTTTTATTTACCGGTAGGCTACAGTTAGCCTACTACAAGCAGAGGCGGCCTTAAGGTTTGGGGGACCCTTTCACATTGTTATTAATATAACAATATGGGCTATTGTATAGAGTTGGGATACCCGACCGAAACAATAGCCGCGACGGCCCGGGCTCATTTGCTTAAAGGAGAATTTCACCCCAAAACTTTTTTTTTATCTTTATTTGCAGTTATTTATTTAGAAAAAAGTGGTCCAGGTGCTGTTTTGTGAAAACGCTCCTTAACCCATTGTAGACTATCCCGATTCTAAAAATGTCTTTGAAATACTAACCTAAGTGTACTGAAAAACTTCAAATTATTGTGTAACACCATCAAATTTTTGACATTTTTTGATACTGTACATACTGTACAGAACCCCTATAGGGGTTCCCGTCAACTAGGGTAAAACTACCACTAGGGGTTCCCGTCTACTATGGGTTAATGGCTGTTTCCCCTATCCCAAAATAAGCTTATAATGGGGCTAATGGGTCAAATGCAAGTTCACCTATATACATCACTCCAAAATGCATTTTCTGCTATATATTGTCTCCCCACCATGTCAGCAGTGTGTTAACACTCACACTTTCACTTTCACTTTTGGTTCAGCAGTGGTTCAGCCATAAACCATGTGCCACGCCCCCACCTTTCGAGACAGCTGAATCACTGGGGCTTTCAGTCGACCTGGCTATGTTAATAAATTGATATTGTAAAATAGTAGCCAACTTGGAAAAATGCTAAGCATTGAGCCCTGTTCAAGAGTGAGACTAGAATGAGCTGAAAATAGAGCAGATCTACAAACTCAGTGACGCACTTTGAGCTTGTTGATCTCTATTTCTGCTGATATTTTCTGCTCTATTTTCAGCACACAGAGATGCACAGGGCTGGACTGAACTGAGCGCCTTCATAATAAAATCTTCACAAATCAACTAAGGACATCTTCAGTTGTATATGGCTATGGGCTGCAACCATTTTGAACAAAAAAAAGAGGGAGGGGAAAAAAGAACGAAAAAGAACTATAATAGTTCTTTTTTTGGAACCATGAACTTTAGTTCTAAAAATTCAACAATGAACTATGAACGGAACTAGTTCGCTTTTAAATGTATGAACTATGAACTGAACTATTTCAGAAAAAAAGAGAACTTTCCCAACACTGCATGTGGAAGCCCCTTAAGAGCCGCATGTAACCAGCTGAAGAGCCGCATGCGGCTCGCGAGCCACAGGTTGGCCACCCCTTATCTAAATGATCTGAATCTTAATTTTCAAGAATGTACACATTTAGAAAATTGGGTAAGGCCCACTGAGACCCTCTTTCCACCGGCTTGGAACCGCTTCAGTTCACATGCTTTTTTTTTTCAAAATTAGAATTAGAGTATATTGACCATTTATATCAGGGGTGGATGTAACATTCCCGAATGGGGGGGGGGGGGGGGGGGGGGGAATTCTACGAGGGCGGCTTCATCGCATCGATGAAGCCACACACATACCATTTTCGGTTACAGGACTTTTATTAGTCAAGTAAAGCATCAATAATAACATCAGATGTTGTTGAAGTTGCAACAGACACGCAGCATGCATAAAGCTAAAGGTCTGACTCAAGTTTTCTGTTTTCAATGATGAAATGCTGTTGGTTTAGTGGTGACACAACTGTGGTTAGTTAGTAGCAGTAGTTGGGGTTTTAAATATAAGCACTTTAATTTGAAATATCTTGGGTTGTTTTGCATGCCATCATGTTTGGTGGGTTAGACTGAGCATTTAGGGGGGCATTGCCCCCCCCATGCCCATGCCTAGATCCGCCCCTGATTTATATGGTCATTGACACGGAGGGAGTGCTTACACTGTGCACATCCTGCAGTACACAGTGCCGGACACAAATCGCACCATTTTAATTTCCGCTGGTAGCCATGCACTGTATGTATGGCCTTCCCTGCAAGTGTCCTTCACCTCTCAAATATGAATTACATGTCTGGGGGAGCTGGGACTAGTAGTGGAAAAAGAACCCTCCTCCCCACCGCCGCTATACGATGGACAGAAGACCTTGTTAACACAATAACTGCTTCGCTTGCTTACAGTATGTGATGGTGCGCAGTGTTGAGAATATTGATTTGTTTTTCTAATGTATTACGTATTAACCATTACTGTCTGAGCAAGTGTAATATATTAATATTATCATTACATATTACTCTTAAAAAACCTTTTTACAAAATATATAATTAAATATTTAGTATCACTATTACCGTAATCAAATATTGCGTAGGCCAGTGGCATACCTACAATAAAGCAAGCGTACTTGGTCTATCTGGCCAAATCCATTTGAAATCCATTTGAAGAAAATGTCACTCCTGAAAACAGTCCTGCCGTAGACCTACCTCATCCTACTCAGCTATGGACAGTTAACACAGGAGTTAAATGTACTCCTTGAATTCATGGGAGGCAGTAAATACTTTGATGACAAATTATAGAAATTAACTAGTATATACAAGTAAGTAGTATAATATATTAGATTTATTTTGTCATGATTGATTGCAGACTGATATGAGCACAGCTGTTTTGTACTTTGTGGACCTTGATTATGCAGAGGTCCGTTATAGAGCGAAGCGATCCGCTATAGTGACACATGTGACCGCTCACGTGACGAGAACGCTGGCTTCTGATTGGAGCATTCATTCAAGCCATGTAATAAATTATAGACCAATAAAAATGACTATATACCAAATTTCCCACTTTAAACAAAAGACACTTGTTGTCTGCTTGGCGACACGCTGGTGTTCCTCTTCCTGTCACGTTTCAGAGCTGCAGCAGAGAGAGACGCGCGTGGAGCAGCGGGTCCAGCTGAACCGCTACCGCTCTGCGCTGGAGAAGATGGAGGAGTCTGTGAAACGCCACCACCAGGGCACCAAGAGACCGCACGCCGCCCGGAGGCTGGAAGGGTCCACGCAGCCGGCCCCGTGCACCCCCACCACCCCACAGCCCCCGCTGTGGGAGGCTGGTAAGGTCACAGGCGTTTTTGCCATTAGGCAGACTAGGCAGTTGCCTGGGGCGGCATTGGGGGGGGGGGTACTGGGGCGACCACCAGACTGGCTTTAAAATGATCCCAGGCTAATAAGCCTCATCTCTCTATATATTATTATACAGTAATTCTAGGAATCGTGTCTGTCTGTCTGTTACACCCTGTGCAATGTACTGTGTCATTTGTCTCCATTTGCGTAACGCCATGGCGCACGGACAGCCTCACTGAACCTCGAGTCACACAGCCCTGTCATCCAGCATCAATATGCGTGGCTCATAAGCACAAAATATTACACCCATCATTTTTTCATACCCATTCCATGTTTTTCTTCCTAAGAACAGCACACTCAAGCTTTGTGCAATGTAACCATGCCAATGTTGTCAGTTACTGAAAGACTGATTGAGGATAAGAAAATCCACAGAAATGGGTGTTAGAATCTCAAGAATCTTGACTGATTTTATCATAATTACATTATTGTGGGGATAATAATGCCATATGTCTAAACTATCATTATGGCAACAAATCCATGAAATACTCATGATTTTAACTGAAGATTTTAGACATTTTTTAACTCTTGTGATCACGTCAACAGCACACCACAAATAATACAAACTATGAAGAACTAGGAAATGGTATTATCAAATGAAAAAGTGTGGTTTAAAGAACTGAACTTTATTCCTGGAAATTCAAAACCAATTCACAGTGAAAGGGATTCTACCGACAGGAAAGATTTGATCATTCCAACCCAACCAGGAAGTGTTTTGGCTGCATGACCCTAATTGTTCACAACCTGAGCCATAATGTAAACAGACACGGATATACAGTACTCTCCTCACGTACGCACGCCCTGACGCGCGCACACACACACACACACACACACACACACACACACACACACACACACACACACACACACACACACACACACACACACACACACACACACACACACACACACAAACACACACACACAGCTGCATGCTAACCTCCTATTATTAACCTTTGACAAGCATTACATCAGCTCAGCTGTGGCAGATAACACCCATTAGCTTTCTGCCAGTTCATCATGGGGCTGTGGAGCGTATAGAGACATGCCAGTGATGGCACGGGTTTAGAGAGAGAGACAGAGAGAGAGAGACAGAGAGAGAGACAGAGAGAGAGGCAGAGAGAGACAGAGACACAGAGAGAGACAGAGAGAGAGAAAGAGAGAGAGACACAGAGAGAGACAGAGAGAGAGACAGAGAGAGAGACACAGAGAGAGACAGAGAGAGAGACAGAGACAGAGACAGAGACACACAGAGAGAGAGAGAGAGAGAGAGGCCCCTGAGGCCCTAGACACTGCTGACTGATGGGCCCTGACCGACCAACCGACCAGCACGCGGTCAGCCCAGCTGATTAACCTGCCGCCTGGCTTCGTGTCTGTCTGTCTGTCTGTCACTCACTCACACAGCCGTGGTTGAGCACGCTGATTTATTGTGGTCGACACAATGAGGATGGAGGAGTGTAGCCGCGGGGGCAGCGTGGCTGGCGGCCTCTACCTGTGCTGCCTCTCTCTCTCTCTCTCTCTCTCTCTCTGGGGCCTATAGGGGCTCCAGGTGCTGGGAGGAGAAAGAAGAGGTATGCATGGGGCGGGCATGCAGCCATCCCTGCTGGCCTCTCTGCATGCAGGCCTACAGCTTCCCCTATGCAGCCTTTGCCCTCACCACCTCCTCCACTAGGTTCCCTTTGGGCTCAGGAAGGTAAACAAACCTGCATTTTAACCCTACCCACTGCCAGAACAGGTACGTTTCGTCATTGTTGATATTGTTAGTTCAGTGGTAAACTTTTTGATACCAGGGCCCACTATCTATTCAGCATTTGAGCCACGGACCACCATTTGATGACATTTTATCCCCACAAACGCCCAAACTAAAGATTTCTTAAGCTTTTGTTCGGGAAAAAAATGGCAAACATACAGATCAAAAATGACCATTCTTTTACCTTGTCTAGTTGTGTAGGCTTGGGCTAATTCAGATGAGCTTGAGAGTGTAAAAATGAAACCAAATGGACCCGTAAGCGTTGATTTGGTTGAAATCCCCGGTGTTTGGTTAAAACCCCTCCTGACGTATACTTCTTCCCAGCTAAATGATGGACACTTTGTAACCAAATATAGACCCTTTAGATCTGTCACTGGGTCTCAAGAGTTAAATTATAATTAATTGTCTGAATTTTGAATAATCTACACATTTAGAAAATGTAGTATAATTGTTATTTTGACCGACGTTTAGCCAGTTATCTTTCCAAAAGTCCGGACAAAAACTTGAAAATCCTTGGTTTTGGGTCCGATAGACTATGCCCTTCCAACGGTCGTCCATGAATAGTGGGTCCTGCTACGGAAATTGTTGAAAACCTTTGTTTTACATTAATCAGCCCAATCGCCCAGTTGCAGCGCAATGCTGAGCAAAAGTCTTTCAGCCTGAAGATCAAGTACCACAAGTCACAAACTCACAATACAAGAGACAAGATTAACACGATTAGCACATATATGGACACTACACTGTACACTCTTCCAATTGTTTGAATCCATCCTGCCTTGCGCTTCCCTCTATACCAGGGGTTTTCAACAGGTGGGTAATTTGGGGTCCGAGAGACTAAGCTCAGCATTGGAGACCATCTCTATATAGCATTTAGCATCAGATGGATGCCATATAATGCTATATAGACCATACTCATTGGCTCTCAGCCAATGTCATAACTGTGATATAATTCCTAGAGCCTGCTGAAGTCATATTTCACTTCAATGTGAGCTGAAGTGAAATATGACTTCAACTCGCATTGAAGTGACGGTTATGATTGATGGTTATGAGGCGACATAGCATAGGACTGACTGTTATGAGGCGACATAGCATAGGACTGACTGTTATGAGGTGACATAGCATAGGACTGACGGTTATGAGGCGACATAGCATAGGACTGACTGTTATGAGGCGGCATAGCATAGGACTGACTGTTATGAGGCGGCATAGGACTGACGGTTATGAGGCGACATAGCATAGGACTGACTGTTATGAGGCGGCATAGCATAGGACTGACTGTTATGAGGCGGCATAGGACTGACTGTTATGAGGTGACATAGCATAGGACTGACGGTTATGAGGCGACATAGCATAGGACTGACTGTTATGAGGCGGCATAGCATAGGACTGACTGTTATGAGGCGGCATAGGACTGACGGTTATGAGGCGACATAGCATAGGACTGACTGTTATGAGGCGGCATAGCATAGGACTGACTGTTATGAGGCGGCATAGCATAGGACTGACTGTTATGAGGCGGCATAGGACTGACTGTTATGAGGTGACATAGCATAGGACTGACGGTTATGAGGCGACATAGCATAGGACTGACTGTTATGAGGCGGCATAGCATAGGACTGACTGTTATGAGGCGGCATAGGACTGACGGTTATGAGGCGACATAGCATAGGACTGACGGTTATGAGGCGGCATAGGACTGACTGTTATGAGGCGACATAGCATAGGACTGACGGTTATGAGGCGGCATAGGACTGACTGTTATGAGGCGACATAGCATAGGACTGACTGTTATGAGGCGACATAGCATAGGACTGACTGTTATGAGGCGACATAGGATAGGACTGACTGTTATGAGGCGACATAGCATAGGACTGACGGTTATGAGGCGACATAGCATAGGACTGACTGCAACTGCTTTAAAAGGATCCCTGCCTAATAAGACAAATATGCCTTAAAACACTATACTTGCCTTCTATAACTATGACATGCAGATAAAAACACCTTCAATACTTATTTCTTTCATGAATAGAGAATCTTTCACTCAATAGGAGGCGCTCCAGTCGCAGGATGATGATGTCACAGAGCATGTTCATCCATATATTCCATAGAGCTAGATCACACGTGACATCATCATCCTGTGCCAGGAGCAGTTCCTGTTCAGTGAAATATTCTCTATTTATGAAAGAAATAACATGCCATTGGTGTTTTTATTTGTTTATTTTAGTTATATAGGGAAAGTATAATGTTTTAAGCAATGTTATTAAGCAATCTTATTAGACAGGGATCCTTTTAATAATGCAGTCAGTGAAGACTTTTCTGTTTGGATGTGTCACAAGGCAACCTGTGCCCTACATACATATAAACTGAGGGAAGACAATGCACACACCTGAACTACAGTTTTATCCAGTTAACCAACTTTGCCAGCTGGTTGGGAGCCTGGGGAAATGGACATAATTGGTAACTCTGTGAATTGTGAATGAGAATGCAAGGACACAGGTTTTCACGTTATTGTCCACGTATTTAATTGTGATTGTTTGCACCTGGCTCTCCTGCAGTGCTGGTGATCCTCTTCATTGAGTGGAGGAATGCACCAAGTGCTATAGAGCAGAAGGAGTGTCTGTTCATGTTCAAGAGCTTGTGTGTTATATGTCCTATTGATTTTCGTGTTGTGGAATTGGTTTAGTAAAACTTTGCAATTGTGTAAGTTAACTCATGGGCTTCAGTTAGCCATGTGTGATGTTAAGTGGGTTACCAATTACAGAAGTGCTTCTTGGTACGGTCTTACCTAATATAAGAGGGAGGCTGTAGGGTTAGACTGAACTTCCCTAAGTTCAGATCTGTGACTACTCTACACTGGGGGAAAATTAAACCGTTAAAGGTATTTCTGGACTTTTTGGAGCCTTTGGCCGCTCTGGGAAACCTTCCAGGATGGATGGGTTGTCAAAGCCAGTCGGTACGCGTTCCTGTGTGCAGTGTACATTAGAGTTCTCAAACTCTGCCCAAACCCGACCCAACATTTTAGGGTCGGGCCTAAAATGTATGCAGATCAGTAGGGCCAGGTCGGTTCCATGAATTATTTTATTATGATAAAAATAATAGTTCTGTTCTGTCTGTCTGTGTATTTACCTCTCATGAAGATGGTACTGATTGGTATATTCACTTTTATTCTCTGTGTGGATTGCACAAAATTCTACCCAAACCCGACCAGGCCCGGCCCAACTCGACATTGGGCTAGGCCGGGCTTTGGGCCTGATCAGTTAGGGTCTAGTTAGGGCCGGGCCTCAATTTTCCGGCCCGTTGAGAACGTTGAGAACTCTAGTGTACATGCTAACCTCTGTAATGAGAGATGACATAACCAAGTGTCCTGGACCTTCGTTCACCCTTGTGACTTGTGTAAGTGACACATCTGTGTGCTCTTTTTCCGTTAACGCAATTTGCATTACAGTTATGGCATTTCAGAGTAACAGCATGGCTTTAGCCATGTCTTACTACCTGCCTCCCCATTCATTCTTTTCTCCATCTAACGTTGGCATGCTCTCCTCTGTATTCTTCACACTCCTCAGCCAACTTTGCACACCAGCCGAGTTGTGCACGGACAGAGACCTCCATGACCTTAACATACTATTACTGTGTATAAACTTTGGTAGAGGAACCTTCACTGGTGCTTAGTGTCATGTACCCCAATGCATGCACAGTTGTGTGTGTGTGTGTGTGCGCGCGCGCGCACACACACACACACACACACACACACACACACACACACACACACACACACACACACACACACACACACACACACACACACACACACACTCCTAGTGTCCACCAGGCCTAAGGCATGGATGCTAATACTAATGACATTAGCTATAAAGGTATTTTACTTACTTCACATTATGTCATCACCAAAACTGCTGGCCAGTCGCAGTACCCCAATGGACCGAACACAGAGCACTGAACACCGTTCATAGCCTTACTTGCGCCCGCTGCACTCATGCAATTAATTGTAAGGGGCGTTACAACCAGAAGGCGCCATTTGTTACTGTCCATCTCTAAATTAATATGAGAAAGATAAAGCAACCCTGCTGTCTCGTGCGTAATGTGTAAACCTCATCCTCCTCCTCTCGGCATTGCCATTTGAAAAAAATCTCGTAACAGTTCCGGAATGGGGAAAAAAATGCCACGGATCGACTCGTTCTGGTTTACCTATTTCAGTGGTTTTCAACCGTTGGTCCGGGGACCACCAGTTTCAGGTGGTCCCCAGGTGCTAAATGGTAGAGAGTTGGTTAACCAGATGTAATTCTTTGAGAGCGTAAACATAAAACGTTTACACTTGAGTTAAAATCTCCCTGAATTAGCCAAAGCCTACACCACGAGAGAATGTAGATTCATTATTGGTCATTCAGATCTGTATGTTTGACTGTTTGGTTTCCAAAATCCAGCCTTTGAATTGGGGACAAAAATGAAAAGAGATATCCTTAGTTTTGGGGGCTAAAATGTCATCAGACTGTGGTCCGTGGATCAAATGCTGAATAAATAGTGGGCCCTGGTATCAAAAAGGTTGAAAACCTCTGAACTATTTCGGGGGAAAAAATCGTAACAGTTCGGAATTGGCAATATCGCATGGATTTATTTCGGTTTTCGGATGGAATTTTTTGAGACACATGGTGAAAACCTCTAACTCCAGTTGAAGTCTCTCCTCTGTATTTCCTACGGCAGCTCAAGAAGTTTAAAGTCAGTCAAGCAGCAATGACTCACTTCTATAGGGCCTCCATGCTTGTCTGGTTTGGTCACACAACCTCTCAGGACAAGACCAAGCTGGAAAGAGTAGTGCGACGGGCATCTAAAATCATAGGATGTAACCTCCCTACACTTTCCTCACTCTTCGACACTAGAATAATCAGGAAAGCAAACAAAATTATAACTGATAATTCCCACCCCGCACACCACCTCTTCAATCTCCTACCATCAGGCAGGAGATACCGAAGTATTAATTGCTCAACATCTCGCTTCAGAGATAGCACTTACCCTGTAGCTATTAGACACTTAAACTTGTCTCGTTAGTTTACAGTTGTAATGATGCATGTATGTAACAACATGCAATGCATATAGCACTTTAAAAATCGTGTAATTTCTATGCTGCTGGTCTTTGCACTGTACTGTCTTCTTGTTGTCTTCTGTATGTATGTTGTCTGTACATGTTGAGCATGAACCGAGACAAATTCCTATCAACATCTGTTGACATGGCATGAATCTTGAATCTTGAATGAATCTCTCCCTGTTCATCCCACCAGCTCTCAGCAGGAGGCGCTCCACCCTGGTGGTGCCCATGCTGCGGGCGTCAGGAGGAGGAGGACGGAGGCCCACGGAGCACCGCAGGCTGTCCACCGCCGCCGGCCTCCTGCCTGGCCTCCTGGCCGCCGAGCAGGAGAGGCTGAAGGAGCTGGCCAGGAGCGCCCTGGAGGAGGAGCAGAGGAGGAGGGGGCAGCCGGACGCCTTTGACCCCGAATTGTTCTACAACGTCTATCTGGAGAGTAAGACGCTTTATGTGCTATTCATTACAGTGCTGTTATGGCCTTTGACTATAATGCACATCACGAGACATCTTTACCTTGATTAGGCCCCGCAGCTTTCCGCGTTCGCAGATTCTTTCACATGTGAAAAAATCTGAAAGGCAAAGGCAAATGAAAAGCAGTCCGTCTTCAAGTTACTTATCGTGTAGGTACTAGCAGGTACTATAATAACGATTTACACGGTTAGGTGTCTAACAAGTTCACAATGCAGGGAGAAATCTCCCCTGAAAGTCTCCTGGGAGAAATGCCTGCCCGCCCCTTTCCTCCTGAAACAGAATCTATGTGCTGCTATCAAATGTTTCATGGTAAAAAAGTCAGCCAGTGCAAAGGAATTTGAACACCAACGTGAATTCCGTGGACGGAAACCACAAAAGAAAGTACGGGAAGTACGGGAAAAAAATAATCAGGCATACGTTATGTCAATCACTCTGTCGCACTGCTGCGGAACTCTGTATGCGTATGAAACATTTTCGTAATTTTACCTGGATTACGCAGCTCTATAGCATGCATTATGCATGTCTGGGTCTCTGGGCGTTGGGGGCAGATTCACACACGGGTGAAACTATAGGCAAAGCAGTGGGTTTGGGGCCTGTGGTGAGCTAGGGCCAGGCTGCCATGGCCGGCCGGCAGGCAGCTCCATAATGCATCATATTGTAGGCTATTAACTCTGACTATCTCTTCCACAAACATACGCTGTTAAGTTGCTGCAATTTTGTCAACAATAAGCTGTGTAGTTAATTATAAGGGGATGCACTTTATTGTGAAGGACGTTCTGTGGCACAGAAAGGAAATTCAGTGTTTATACTGGGCTGCTTAATAGTGTTGTAGTATAGTGTTTATTGGCGCACATACAGATGCATTTGCTCTGATCTATTTGGTGTTGCGATGAATAGTTTTAGAACCACTGAGTTTTGATTAGTTGCACAGTCAAAACAAAACAAAACAAAACAAAACAAAACAAAACAAAACAAAACAAAACAAAACAAAACAAAACAAAACAAAACAAAACAAAACAAAACAAAACAAAACAAAACAAAACAAAATAGGACAGACACTTATAAAAGAGATATGGAAGGACTAATGTTGGAAATGGAATTGGAAATTTAACCAAACGTGTGTGTTTGGCCCAGGCTGTCAATCTCACTTTGGGACCTGTGTGAGCCTGCTGCTGGATTCACAGCTGAGCTTGTGACAGCCTGGCACATCGGTGTCATTATTAGATTTGGGTACAATATAGTACCTTTATTATATGTGGTTTTAATAAAAGTACATGGGCTACATTTACGTTTTGTATTACCCTTGTGACTTGTGTAAGTGACGCATCTGTGTGCTCTTTTTCCGTTAACGCAATTTGCATTACAGTTATGGCATTTCCGAGTAACGGCATGGCTTCAGCCATGTCTTACTACCTGCCTCCCCATTCATTCTTTTCTCCATCTAACGTTGGCATGCTCTCCTCTGTATTCTTCACACTCCTCAGCCAACTTTGCACACCGGCCGAGTTGTGCACGGACAGAGACCTCCATGACCTTAACATACTATTACTGTGTATAAACTTTGGTAGAGGAACCTTCACTGGTGCTTAGTGTCATGTACCCCAATGCGCTCATGCATGCACAGTTGTACGTGCGCACACACACACACACACACACACACACACACACACACACACACACACACACACACACACACACACACACACACACACACACACACACACACACACACACACAGACACACACACACACACACACACACACACACACACACACACACAAGTGCACACACACACACACACACACTCCTAGTCTCCACCAGGCCTAAGGCATGGATACTAGTGCGTGAGTGGAGCAGGCTAATACTAATGACATTAGCTATAAAAGTATTTTACTTACTTCACATTATGTCATCACCAAAACTGCTGGCCAGTCGCAGTACCCCAATGGACCGAACACCGAGCACTGAACACCGTTCATCGCACACGTTTGGTTAAATTTCCAATTCCATTTACATTTTGTATTACAATTTTTGCTATGTGGAAAAGGTGGCGCAGTGTGTAATTTCACAAAGAAATAGCCAATCTACAAGTTGTGAGCTGTATATATCTGCTATTTTTACGACAGTAGTTTTGGTCCTGGGGAGATATATATTATTTATTTTCTTTTAGGTCACAGGCTCAAAAGTTTTTAAGAACCGCTGCTGTAGCTCTCAGTTAGTATGAGACATATTCTATTTGAAATCCTTTTCTATGGCTGTATGTTGCCACTCAAATGCAGCTAATACATCTCAGCGGGAGCAATCATTACTGGCATAATAGGAGAGAATTGAATCAAGCTGGCCTGTGTTGCCTCAGTTTTAGATGGCAGGCTGTGACTCAGTTTTAGACGGCAGAGTGTGACTACAGAGTACCGCCTGAGGGACACACACACACACACACACACACACACACACACACACACACACACACACACACACACACACACACACACACACACACACACACGTCAGGGACGGATCTAGACATGGGCTGCTGCGTGCCTGTTGCAACTTCAACAATAACTGGTGTTATTATTGATGCTTTACTTGACTAATATACATTAAGTCCTGTAACGAAAATGGTATTCGCCCGTAGCGCGAAGTGACACGGGCAATGAAGCCGTCCCCATACCATTTTTCCCCATGCCCCCCCCCCCCCCCCCCCCCCCCCCCAATTGGGAAATGTTACATCCACCCCTGACTCTCGTCTCTCTGAAAACTGCTACGGCACTACTCCTGTAAGCCATTTTCTGTAATTCCGAGCATGTTCTTTGTGAACCTGCGGCCCACGGTTTCAAAAATGGATGGATATGCGTAGTAGGAAGAATATGGGCCAAAAACGAGTCAAACTGTGGTTTAGCTGTAATTTGGACTGGCTGGTATCTGTAATCCTCCAAGGGAGTCCCCAAACTTTTTTTTCACAGGTTGCCATGCATGAAAATTGTACTGTACCTTTAGGGGCCGCCTGCATTAGATTTGTTAACCATAGCGATTGCGGAATTCAGATTTAATTTAACGCACCTTGAAAAGTGAATTACGCGATTGGGATGGTTTTCCATGAGGCTCACATACTGAAGATTTAATAATAATAATAATAATACATAATAATAATAATAACAATTGTATTTTGCGTGCACGGCAGGGAGTTCCCCATATTAGAGCTTGGGCTTGTGCACAAATTTCTTGCGAAAAACTTGTCAAGTGCATTTCACCAAGCAACTATGGCAAGTGCACAAAATTTCACGTACATGAGTCATGTATGACTCCTGTAAGTGCACACGGCTGTGCTGACTGTTTTTTGTCAACGGGGGGCAGCAGAGATCAATGTGTGCACTTGCATAGTTTGTGTCCACAAGCAATAGTTTTACATGCACATGTCTAGTTCATAGCACAGTTACTGCCTGATACAGTCAAACAACACATTTTACAGATCTAATGTGTGCACTTGCAAAGTTCATGTCCACAAGCAATAGTTATCCATGGACATTTCTAATTCATAGTTACTTCCTGGTACAGCCAAACAACACCTTTTACAGATGTAATTGGCCCATCCGCATGTTTTGGAGATCTAATTGGTAAATCCACAGCATTTACAGATCTAATTGACGCTTCTGCATGTTTTGTAGATCTAATTGGTCAATCCACACCTTTTACAGGTACTAATTGGCCCATCCGCTTGTTTTGGAGATCTAATTTGCCCTTCTGCATATTTTGCAGATCTAATTGGTCAATCCACACCTTTTACAGATCTAATTGTCCCATCCACGTATTTTGCAGATCAAATTGGTCAATCCAAACCTTTTACATATTTAATCTTAAACAGATCCATCATCTATAGTCCAGTAGTACCCCCTCCTCCAGTCCGTTGTCACGCCTGGCAGGCCCAGGCAAGACTCGGGTGCACCAGGCTGTACCGTATTAGACTCCATCAGACTCCAACACACTAGTTAAGGTCTAGAAGACTATGCTATAGGCTCTATCAGGGTGCACAGGGCAGTACTCTATCATTGTTAGAGTCATATTTGGAACTGAAAATGTCTGTGTGTGTGTATAGAAGGGCGTGTCTTGTTTACACTGTGTGTGCTGCCTAGGGTGTAAATGAGCCAATTGAGGTTCAGCCTATAGGAGTGTGTAGCCACTTAACCAGCTTACTGAGGCTGGCTTGCAGCAGCTGTATGTCAGGCTCTAATTAGTCAGTTCAGTGCTGGAAGCCTGAGTGGGAGCAGAAACAGTTTTTTGACCCACAGAAAGAAAATAGTAACCACAGAAAGAGGATAGTAACCAGACATAGAAAAATAGTAACTTAAAGAACCTTGAAAATATTTGACTACTTTGGACTACTTTGAACACCTTTTATTTGAATGTTTGTTGTTTTTTCTGTTTTTGTACGCCTGACTTTTTTTTTTGCAAGTAAACAGTTGAAACCTTCATTCTTTGTGGACCTGGATTACTGTTTTTGGAGTCAAGCTTACTGCTTCAGGCTTTTGAACTCACAATCATGGTATAGAAATGCCCATTTGTCGTGCACACAAAACACAGCGTTTAGTTGCAATTGTGTGAATACATACAGGGCTGAAAACAGCCCAGCTTTCTCTTACAGCATAGTACACCCCCTGGCCTTGTCAATTCTACCACCAGGCAGGACTAGGCCAGACTTGGGTGCCCTAGACCGCAATGCATTATGCCCTAAAAGACTCAAACAGGTTGTTTCAGCTGTAGCAGGCGGTGCCAGGCTCCAACAGACTTTACTATGTTGTAAAGGCAATTCTGTATGGTGGACTAGAAATACTCAATAAAAATATTGGTCGTGCACACGTAACTGCTGCCCGTGCACACAACGTTTAGTAGCAATGGTGTGGGTACGTACACGGCTGACAACAGCCTAATAGAGCCCACTAGAGTCCAGCAAAGCCCCCCCAAGGGCATCTTAACCAGATCCATCCCACTATAGTCCAGTAGTACCCCCTCCTCCAATCCGTTCTACACCTGGCAGGCCCAGGCAAGACTCGGGTGCACGAGGCTGTACCGTATTAGTCTCCAACACACTAGTTAAGCTCTAGAAGGCTATGCTATAGGCTCTATCAGGGTGCACATGGCAGTACTCTATCATGGTCTAGAAATGTCCATTCGTCGAGCACACAAAACTATTGTCTATGCACACAGCGTTTAGTTGCAATTGTGTGAATACATACAGGGCTGACAACAGCCCAGCAAACCCCAACATACTCTATTAACACAGTGAACACCTAGTCCAGTCCTTCTTGGTGTGATCCATTCTCTTACAGCATAGTACACCCCCTGGCCTTGTCAATTCTACCACCAGGCAGGACTAGGCCAGACTTGGGTGCCCTAGACCGCAATGCATTATGCCCTAAAAGACTCAAACAGGTTGTTTTCAGCTGTAGCAGGCTGTGCCAGGCTCCCACAGCCTTTACTATGTTGTAAAAGGCAATTCTGTATCGTGGACTAGAAATACCCAATAAAACTATTGGTCATGCACACAGAACTGCTGCCCGTGCACACAACGTTTAGTAGCAATGGTGTGGGTACGTACACGGCTGACAACAGCCTAATTGAGCCCACTAGAGTCCAGCAAATCCCACCACCAAGGGATTCTTAACCAGATCCATCCCACTATAGTCCAGTAGCTGTAGGACAACAGGCTCTACTAGGCTGTACAAGACAAATCTGCATGACCAAACTATTGGTCGTGCACACGGAACTACTGCCCGTGCACACACCGTTTAGTTGCAATGGTGTGGGTACGTACACGGCTGACAACAGCCTAATAGAGCCCACTAGAGTCCAGCAAATCCCACCACCAAGGGATTCTTAACCAGATCCATCCCACTATAGTCCAGTAGCTGTAGGACAACAGGCTCTACTAGGCTGTACAAGACAAATCTGCATGACCAAACTATTGGTCGTGCACACGGAACTACTGCCCGTGCAGTGATGAGAGTTGGTCGTCAAGACGTTGTCATCCGCCCAGGCCACGTCGCTCGCATCAAGTGTAAGGTGCCTGCAGATTTCACCTCCACTGTGGCACTGTTCGAGGTCAACCACCCAGACACGAGATTGGAGGAGCTGGATATTGGTGATGGCTTGGTCGAGGTCCACCGTGTCAAACAGCCCTATATTGTGATCCCTGTGGGTAACCACACCCAACACGATGTGACACTGAACAACTACACGGCGCTGGGCATCCCAGTACAGAGAACCTATGCAGCAGTTCCCAAACCACTGTACAAGGAAGTTAAGGAATACATCCAAGACTTACTGGCGAAGAAGTGGATTGTAAAGTCCAAGTCTCCCTACGCTGCTCCAGTGGTCTGTGTCCGCAAGAAGGATGGAAGCCTGCGGCTATGTATTGACTACAGGCTCCTGAACCAAAAGACAGTTCCAGATCGGCACCCCCTTCCTCGGATTCAAGACCTCATCGACACGTTGGGCGGCTACAACCTGTTCTCAATATTGGATCAGGGGAAAGCCTATCATCAAGGTTTCATCGCTGAGGGGTCGAGACACATGACTGCCTTCATCACTCCATGGGGCTTGTATGAATGGGTGCGCATCCCCTTTGGGCTTTCGAACGCCCCAGCTGCTTTTCAGAGGAGCATGGAGGAAATGCTTGACTCCTTGCGGGACGAATGCTGCATCCCATATTTGGACGATGTTCTATGCTACAGTAAGACCTTTGAAAACCATGTAGAAGTCCTGAGACGAGTGCTGAGAGCTCTCCAACACCACGGCGTGAAGCTCAGACCAACCAAGTGCGAGCTCTTCAGAAAAGAAGTCCGGTACGTGGGGAAGCTGGTCTCAGCCGATGGAGTGCGACTGGACCCCAAGGACCTGGAAGCCATCCAGGCCTTGAGGCGTAAGACTCCCAGCACGGTCGGCGAGACGCGTAAGCTTCTCGGTTTCCTGAGCTATTACCGAACGTACATCCAAGACTTCTCCAGAATCGCCAAACCGATGTATGAACTCCTGCAATGCAAAAACCTAATCACCACTGTGCCTCAGCCCAAACAGAGAAGAGGAAAAGGCGCCCAGTTGTCATCCAGAACCCCGATCCAGTGGACTGAAGAGCACCAGAGAACCCTTGATCAGCTCATCCACATTCTGTCCAACCCTCCAGTACTTGCGTACCCTGATTTTGATCTCCCCTACGTGCTGCACACGGACGCATCACAACAAGGTCTAGGAGCAGTGCTATACCAGCGCCAGGGAGGGAAGCTCAGAATCATCGCGTACGGGTCCAGGACACTGTCCCCAGCAGAGCGGAATTACAACCTTCATTTAGGGAAGCTTGAATTCCTGGCCTTAAAGTGGGCCATTTGCGAAAAGTTCCGAGACTACCTCTTCTACGCGCCCCACTTCCTGGTGTACACGGATAACAACCCATTGACTTACGTGCTGAGCACCGCTAAGCTCAATGCAGTCGGCCACCGATGGGTTGGTGAGCTTGCGGACTTCCGGTTCGAAATCAAGTATCGACCGGGCAAAGTTAATGTGGATGCCGACACCCTGTCCAGGCTGCCGTTGGACATCGACAACTACGTTGACGCCTGCACAGAGGAGCTGTCCAGGGACACCATATTGGCGACGTGGGAAGGCAGTCAAGCCGCCAAGCAGAAAGATGTTGCATACGTGGCTGTCCTGAACTTGTCACAAGAAAGCTCAACCCCAGAGCTGCTCCCAACGATACCTCACGATGAACTCACCAAGTCTCAACGAGATGATCCTGCCATCGGTCAAGTCATCCGGTTGAAAGAGACCACCAAGACACTGACCAACGACATGAGAAAGGGGTTCAGTGGCCTTGCAAAGAAGTTGCTGCACCAATGGGACAAACTCCATCTGGACAACGGTCTGCTGTGCCGGAGAACCAGCCAGAGGAGTCAGCTCGTCTTACCTGACCAGTACCGACCTCTAGTGTTGAAACACCTCCATGATGATATGGGCCATATGGGGGCGGAAAGAGTCTTGGGCCTAGCCAGGGACCGGTTCTACTGGCCGTACATGAAGCAAGATGTTGAAGCTTACGTAACAAGGAAATGTCCCTGCATCAAGCAGAAGAAGCCGGTCTCACACATCAGAGCGCCGATGGGAAGCATCACCACTACCTCGCCCCTAGAGTTGGTCTGCATCGACTATCTTCACTTGGAGCAGAGCAAGGGAGGCTTCGAGTACATCCTGGTTGTTATTGACCACTTTACAAGATACGCCCAAGCCTACGCCACCAAAAATAAGTCCGGAAAGACCGCCGCAGAGAAACTGTTTGAAGACTTCATTCCGCGGTTTGCGTATCCTTGGAAATTGCACCATGATCAGGGCAAAGAATTTGAGAACGAACTCTTCAAGACCCTGCAACAGCTCAGTGGAGTTGGTCACTCCAGGACCACGCCTTACCACCCTCAGGGTAACCCTGTGGAGAGGTTCAACCGAACCCTGCTCCAAATGCTCAGAACCTTGGGAGAGAAGGAGAAGGAGAGATGGAGAGACCACTTACCCCAAGTCGTCCACGCCTACAACTGTACCAGGCACGAGGCAACAGGGTTTTCGCCTTTCTACCTGATGTATGGACGTCACCCACGCCTGCCTGTAGACATGATATTTGGCCTGGCACAGGAAGAGGAAGCCATCTCCCCACGAGGCTATGCAGAGAAGTGGGCTCAGCGGATGAAGGACGCTTACCGCCTGGCCTCTGAGAACAGTCAACAGTCAAGTTCTCGAGGGAAGAAGTACTACGACCGCCACCTTAAGGGTGTTGTCCTTGAACCAGGTGACCGTGTGCTGGTGCGTAACCTGAGTGAGAGAGGAGGCCCCGGTAAATTGAGGTCGTACTGGGAGAACACAGTCCATGTTGTGAAGGAGAGAATTGCCGATGGACCTGTCTACAAAGTGGTACCAGAAACGGGTGGAAACAGGGTCCGAACGCTGCACCGCAACCTGCTCCACGTGGTCAATGACTTACCTGTAGACCTACCTCCGCAGCCACAACCTGGAAAGAAAAGAAACTCACCGAGAGACCTACCTGAGCCACAACCACAGCACAAAACAAGGAATCGACAGTCAAGTTCAAGGAAACAGAATGAACAGAGTCCCAGCAGCGAGTCCTCAGACTCGGAGGATGATGAACCACGCTACTGGCTGAGAGTGCCAATACTGAGAGAACCTGAGACCTCACAAGCACAGCCCTATTGTGAACCTCAGAGAAACCCTGTTCCCGTGACAGACACACAGAGATTCGAACAAACCAGACCAGCCATACCTGAAAGAGAAACCAGATTCGACCACAGACCATATCCTGTCCAAGAAAGGAGAGTGGAAATGCCTGTGAGAGAGAACAGAGAAACTGAAGAGCAGTTACCTGCCGACACAGTACCTTCAGATCATGAACAGGAAGAGGCGAACCAGCAAAGAGAAATGCCACCTCAGACAAGTGGTGTGCAACCTACCTGTGATCAGCCCGCCAGTTCGCAACCTACCTTTGACCAACCCAGCAGTCCACAACCACGAAGATCAGGACGTGACAGAAGGCCTACCCAGATGTTCACCTACAGTTCACTGGGCCAACCCTCCTACCAACCCCAGACGATGATCAACGCAGTGGGAGCCTTTGAAGCGCCATCGATGCCCGGCTGGGAGATGGGGCAACATTCAATGGCATACATACCTTTCCAAGCACTGCCATACCTCAATCAGACACTGTCATACCAGAACCAAACACCTTCATACCTCAACCAAACACTGCCATACCCTTTCCCATACCAAATGCTACCCTACACTCCAACCATGCCATACAGTCGACCACTCTTTGCATACTGATTGACACTCACTGATTGACACAAGCACAAAGTACCAGACATACACAGACATACAGCATACTTACAGACATACAGCATACTTACAGACCTACCTCAATACAGTACTTACCTCGAACCTGAACCTGTGAACACACACGCGCACACACACACAGACACACACACGCACAGACACGCACACCCCACACACACAGACACACCCACACATGTTTGTTTTTTTTGTTTTTGGTACTTACCTGATACCTACCTGAGACTTACCTTTGAGAATTGAAGAATGTATTTTTGTATTTGGAATTTAGTAGTTTAGATTTGAATGTCTGGAGCCATTTTTCTTTTGTCGGGGAGCGTGTGACGCACACAAAATGTATGGTCACATTTATGTTGTGGTTGTATTTTGTTTTAATTTTGAAGATGTTTTTTTTGTTGGTACAAGTACAAGAAGAGCGTTTTCCCATGGACTCGAATGGACAATACCTAATACCTCTTGGTTTAATTCCAAGCTCAGAGACACTCAATACAGTGCAACATTCCTGGTGTTGCCACCAGGGGGCAGGGTGGCGCCTCGCGTTCTCAGAGACTCACATGTTGACTGGACTAAGCGAACTTCCTCATTCTGCATGAGGAGGCTAAAAGGAGAACAGCGTCGTCAACCCGTGTCTGTCATTTTTCCCTGTTTTACCAGGTTTGTACACCCCAAAAGACACTCGAACTGCACACAGTTGCTTCCTAAGTTGTATTTCACTTTTGAGATCGTTTTCAGTCAGAATAAGAACAGTTTTGAGTGGTTTTGTGGCCAATAGTACTGTGTGTTATTATTGCTGCTGCACCTCTAAAATGGCGCTGCCATTGTTGTACTGAAAAGTTGCGTTCTTCACGTGGGCTCCAGAACATTCCATTTTGTATTCAGTTTAGTATGAGAGAGTTTTATGGGTCATTTTTGTAAAGCTTTATTTTCGTTTTTGATACAGTAAGACTGACTGACTGAGAACGTTTTGTACAGTTTTCTGTATTTACATTATTAATGCACTTATTAGTACTAAAGTATAAAAACGTTTCCTAAAAGCCATAAAACAACCTCAATACATTTATAATACTTACCTAGTAGGTTTGTAGCTGTCCAGTAGGCTATGCTGGGTGAATATCTACACATTGAGTGATGTGCACTATACAGTCTGATACAGACATTAAAGGGACACTTCGCAGTCTGATACAGACATTAAAGGGACATTCCGCATATTTTTGATGTTTACTAAAAAACAGATGTTCGAAGGTTATGAAAGTAACTAAAGATGGTTATTGCACTGAAATGTGAATTTAAAGGTGAATTACTGTAATTGTGAATGTTATATGAAAAGAAAAGAGATATTGTGACTATGTTATTTGAATTATTGATTGAACCAAAAGACAGAGAGAAGAAATATGATTGATTGATTAATAAATTGATTCTGCATGAGGAGGCTAAAAGGAGAACAGCGTCGTCAACCCGTGTCTGTCATTTTTCCCTGTTTTACCAGGTTGATGGCAAGGTCTCCCCATTGCAGCACCTTATCTGCTTAACAGATCCTATGACTAAGATCTGTAACACACACACCCTTTAGTTGCAATGGTGTGGGTACGTACACAGCTGAGAACAGCCTAATAGAGGCCACTAGAGTCCAGCAAAGCCCCCCACCAAGAGAATCTTAACCAGTCCCACTATAGTCCAGCTGCTATAGGAGGCTGTGCAAGGCTCCAACAGGCTCTACTAGGCTGTACAAGGCAAATCTGCACTTGGAACTACTGCCCGTGCACACAGCGTTTAGTTGCAATGGTGTAAGTACATAAAGGCAAGTACATACTGACAACAACCTAATAGAGCCCACTATAGTCCAGCAAGCCCCCCTCCCCCCCAAAGGCATCTTAACCAGATCCATCCCTTTATAGTCCAGTAGTACCCCCTCCTCCAGTCTGTTCTCACACCTGGCGGGACCAGGCAAGACTCCGGTGCACCAGGCTGTACCGTATTAGACTCCATCTAGCCTGGTCTAGCCCTCAATGATTTTGGCCTTGGGGGGCGGGGGTGTCGTGGGATGCCCACGGCGGAAGTGCTGCGCTCTGATTTGATCTCACTAAAGTGTCGTCATCTCCGGCCCCTCCCACGCCCGTCCACTGCTGTTCTACGTCACATCATTTAGAGCGACGCCCACCCCGGAAGGTTGACACGCCCCTCAAGGCCACTTTCCAACGCGTTAGTCCAGGCTTTCCGTTTTCGCGCAAGGCGGACGAAAATGTAAGCTCTAGAAGGCTATGCTATATGCTCTGTTAGGGTGCACAAGGCAGAACTCTATCATGGTCTAGAAATGTCCACTTAAAACTGCTCGTCGTGCACACGAAACTATTGTCTATGCACACAGTGTTTAGTTGCAATTGTGTGAATACATACAGGGCTGACAGCAGCCCAGCACACCCCAACACACTCTATTAACACAGTGAACACCTAGTCCAGCCCTTCCTGGTGTGTTCCATTCTCTTACAGCATAGTACAATCCCTGGTCTTGTCATTTCTACCACCAGGCAGGACTAGGCCAGACTTAGGTGCCCTAGACCGCAATGCACTGTACTATAGTGGGATGGATCTGGTTAAGATTCCCTTGGTGGGGGGCTTTGCTGGACTCTAGTGGGCTCTATTTGGCTGTTGTCATCTGTGCACGTACCCACACCAGTGCTACTAAACATTGTGTGCACTGGCAGTAGTTCCGTGTGCACGACCAATAGTTTTATTGAGTATTTCTAGTCCACTATACAGAATTGCCTTTTATAGCATAGTAAAGCCTGTTGGAGCCTGAAACAGCCTGCTACATCTGAAAACAACATGTTTGAGTCTTTTAGGGCATAATGCATTGCGGTCTAGGGCACCGAAGCCTGCGTGGTGGTAGACTTGACAAGGCCAGGGGGTGTAGTATGCTGTAAGAGAAGGGAACATAGGAAGGGCTGGACTAGGTGTACCTACACAATTGCAAGACTGTGTGCATAGACAATAGTTTCGTGTGCACGACGAGTAGTTTTAAATGGACATTTCTAGACCATGGTAGAGTTCTGCCTTGTGCACCCTGACAGAGCGTATAGCTTTCTAAAGCTGAGCTCGTGTGTTGGAGTCTGATGGAGTCTAATACGGTACACAGGTACAGCCTGGTGCACCCGAGTCTTGCCTGGGCCCACCAGGTGTGAGAACGGACTGGAGGAGGGTGTACTACTGGACTATAGTGGGATGAATCTGGTTAAGATGCCCTTGGGGGGCTCTGTTGGACATACTGGGCTCTATTAGGCTGTTGTCAGACCTGTATGTACTTACACCTTTGCAACTAAACGCTGTGTGCACGCGCAACATTTCTGTGTGCACGACCATTTATTGAGTATTTCTAGAACAGGTGTAGGGCACCCAAGTCTGGCCTAGTCCTGCCTAGTGGTAGAATTGACAAGGCCAGGGGGTGTACTCTGCTATAAGAAAATGGATCACACCAGGAAGGGCTGTACTAGTTGTTCACTGCGTTAATAGAGTATGTTGGGGTGTGCTGAGCTGTTGTCAGCCCTGTATGTACTCACACAATTGCAACTAAACACTGTGTGCATAGACACTAGTTTCGTGTGCACGACGAGTAGTTTTAAATGGACATTTCTAGACCATGGTAGAGTTCTGCCTTGTGCACCCTGACAGAGCCTATAGCTTTCTAGAGCTGAGCTAGTGTGTTGGAGTCTGATGGAGTCTAATACGGTACACAGGTACAGCCTGGTGCACTCGAGTCTTGCCTGGGCCCACCAGGTGTCCACGGACTAGAAGAGAGTGTACTACTGGACTATATATGCCCTTGGGGGGCTTTGCTGGACATACTGGGCTCTATTAGGCTGTTGTCAGACCTGTATGTACTCACACCATTGCAACTAAACGATGTGTGCACGGGCAACATTTCTGTGTGCACGGCCATTTATTGAGTATTTCTAAAACACCATACAGATTTGCCTTGTAAAGCTTGTAGAGCCTGTTGGAGCCTGGCACAGCCTCCTACAGCTATTGGACTGTAATGGGGTGGATCTGGTTAAGATCTCCTTGGCGGGGGGCTTTGCTGGACTCTATTGGGCTCTATTAGGCTGTTGTCAGCCGTGTACGTACCCACACCATTTCTACTAAACGTTGTGTGCACGGGCAGTAGTTCCGTGTGCATGACCAATAGTTTTATTGAGTATTTCTAGTTCACCATACAGAATTGCTTTTTATAGCATAGTAAAGCCTGTTGGAGCCTGGCACAGCCTGCTAATTCTGAAAACAACATGTTTGAGTCTTTTAGGGCATAATGCATTGCGGTCTAGGGCACCCACGTCTGGCCTAGTCCTGCCTGGTGGTAGATTTGACAAGGCCAGGGGGTGTACTCTGCTGTAAGAGAATGGAACACACCAGGAAGGGCTGGACTAGGTCTTCACCGTGTTAATAGAGTATGTTGGGGTGTGCTGGGCTGTTGTCAGCCCTGTATGTACGTACTCACACAATTGCAACTAAACACTGTGTGCATGGACAATAGTTTCGTGTGCATGACGAGTAGTTTTAAATTGACATTTCTAGACCATGATAGAGTTCTGCCTTGTGCAGAGCCTATAGTATAGCCTTCTAGAGCTGAGCTAGTGTGTTGGAGTCTGATGGAGTCTAATACGGTACACAGGTACAGCCTGGTGCACTCGAGTCTTGCCTGGGCCCACCAGGTGTCCACGGACTAGAAGAGAGTGTACTACTGGACTATAATGGGATGGATCTGGTTAAGATGCCCTTGGGGGGCTTTGCTGGACATACTGGGCTCTATTAGGCTGTTGTCAGACCTGTATGTATTTACACCATTGCAACTAAACGATGTGTGCACGGGCAACATTTCTCTGTGCACGACCATTTATTGAGTATTTCTAGAACAGGTGTAGGGCACCCAAGTCTGGCCTAGTCCTGCCTAGTGGTAGAATTGACAAGGCCAGGGGGTGTACTCTGCTATAAGAAAATGGATCACACCAGGAAGGGCTGTACTAGTTGTTCAATGCGTTAATAGAGTATGTTGGGGTGTGCTGAGCTGTTTTCAGCCCTGTATGTACTCACACAATTGCAACTAAACACTGTGTGCATAGACACTAGTTTCGTGTGCACGACGAGTAGTTTCAAATGGACATTTCTAGACCATGGTAGAGTTCTGCCTTGTGCACCCTGACAGAGCCTATAGCTTTCTAGAGCTGAGCTAGTGTGTTGGAGTCTGATGGAGTCTAATACGGTACACAGGTACAGCCTGGTGCACTCGAGTCTTGCCTGGGCCCACCAGGTGTCCACGGACTAGAAGAGAGTGTACTACTGGACTATAATGGGATGGATCTGGTTAAGATGCCCTTGGGGGGCTTTGCTGGACATACTGGGCTCTATTAGGCTGTTGTCAGATCTGTATGTACTCACACCATTGCAACTAAACGATGTGTGCACGGGCAACATTTCTGTGTGCACGGCCATTTATTGAGTATTTCTAGAACACCATACAGATTTGCCTTGTAAAGCTTGTAGAGCCTGTTGGAGCCTGGCACAGCCTCCTACAGCTATTGGACTGTAATGGGGTGGATCTGGTTAAGATCCCCTTGGCGGGGGGCTTTGCTGGACTCTAGTGGGCTCTATTAGGCTGTTGTCAGCCGTGTACGTACCCACACCATTGCAACTAAACGATGTGTGCACGGGCAGCAGTTCCGTGTGCACGACCAATAGTTTTATTAAAGTGGGGGTGCCGTGATTTTTGTATTTTTTCCAATTTTGTACATGTTTGAGAGGTGACAGTATGTAAATAGACCCCTTGGTGTCTTTTTTATGTGCAATGATGTCTTCCCTTTGTATTTAGGGTTTCTTCCTGGGGGCTGAACCTGTCCAGGCAAACATGCCAATGAAAAAAACTCCATTACAGTGACATCACATTTTCAGCCCCTCCCCTAACTCCTCCCCCTTTATCATGCAAGTAAAGCTGTAGGTGTGTCTTCAGTTCAGCTGGATCTCCACCCATCACCACCCACCAGGCAAACCAGGCATACTTAATGAACTGGCTGGGTGGAATCATAAAAATGACAGTTTAACAAACACTGTACACTTTTTTGAAAAACTTCTTACTCTTCATATTACAATAATACCTGATGATCATGTTTTAGGGTAGAAAAAAATCATGGCACTCCATCTTTAAGTAATTCTAGTCCACCATACAGAATTGCCTTTTATAGCATAGTAAAGCCTGTTGGAGCCTGGCACAGCCTGCTACATCTGAAAACAACATGTTTGAGTCTTTTAGGGCATAATGCATTGCGGTCTAGGGCACCCAAGTCTGGCCTAGTCCTGCCAGGTGGTAGAATTGACAAGGCCAGAGGGTATACTATGCTGTAAGAGAATGGATCACACCAGGAAAGGCTGGGCTAGGTATTCACCATGTTAATAGAGTATGTTGGGGTGTGCTGAGCTGTTGTCAGCCCTGTATGTACTCACACAATTGCAACTAAACACTGTGTGCATAGACAATAGTTTCGTGTGCACGACGAGTGGTTTTAAATTGACATTTCTAGACCATGATAGAGTTCTGCCTTGTGCACCCTGACAGAGCCTATAGCATAGCCTTCTAGAGCTGAGCTAGTGTGTTGGAGTCTGATGGAGTCTAATACGGTACACAGGTACAGCCTGGTGCACTCGAGTCTTGCCTGGGCCCACCAGGTGTCCACGGACTAGAAGAGAGTGTACTACTGGACTATAATGGGATGGATCTGGTTAAGATGCCCTTGGGGGGCTTTGCTGGACATACTGGGCTCTATTAGGCTGTTGTCAGATCTGTATGTACTCACACCATTGCAACTAAACGATGTGTGCACGGGCAACATTTCTGTGTGCACGGCCATTTATTGAGTATTTCTAGAACACCATACAGATTTGCCTTGTAAAGCTTGTAGAGCCTGTTGGAGCCTGGCACAGCCTTCTACAGCTATTGGACTGTAATGGGGTGGATCTGGTTAAGATCCCCTTGGCGGGGGGCTTTGCTGGACTCTAGTGGGCTCTATTAGGCTGTTGTCAGCCGTGTACGTACCCACACCATTGCAACTAAACGATGTGTGCACGGGCAGCAGTTCCGTGTGCACGACCAATAGTTTTATTAAGTAATTCTAGTCCACCATACAGAATTGCCTTTTATAGCATAGTAAAGCCTGTTGGAGCCTGGCACAGCCTGCTACATCTGAAAACAACATGTTTGAGCCTTTTAGGGCATAATGCATTGCGGTCTAGGGCACCCAAGTCTGGCCTAGTCCTGCCAGGTGGTAGAATTGACAAGGCCAGAGGGTATACTATGCTGTAAGAGAATGGATCACACCAGGAAAGGCTGGGCTAGGTATTCACCATGTTAATAGAGTATGTTGGGGTGTGCTGAGCTGTTGTCAGCCCTGTATGTACTCACACAATTGCAACTAAACACTGTGTGCATAGACAATAGTTTCGTGTGCACGACGAGTGGTTTTAAATTGACATTTCTAGACCATGATAGAGTTCTGCCTTGTGCACCCTGACAGAGCCTATAGCATAGCCTTCTAGAGCTGAGCTAGTGTGTTGGAGTCTGATGGAGTCTAATACGGTACACAGGTACAGCCTGGTGCACTCGAGTCTTCCCTGGGCCCACCAGGTGTCCACGGACTAGAAGAGAGTGTACTACTGGACTATAATGGGATGGATCTGGTTAAGATGCCCTTGGGGGGCTTTGCTGGACATACTGGGCTCTATTAGGCTGTTGTCAGACCTGTATGTACTTACACCATTGCAACTAAACGTTCTGTGCACGGGCAATATTTCTGTGTGCACGACCATTTATTGAGTATTTCTAGAACAGGTGTAGGGCACCCAAGTCTGGCCTAGTCCTGCCTAGTGGTAGAATTGACAAGGCCAGGGGGTGTACTCTGCTATAAGAAAATGGATCACACCAGGAAGGGCTGTACTAGTTGTTCACTGCGTTAATAGAGTATGTTGGGGTGTGCTGAGCTGTTGTCAGCCCTGTATGTACTCACACAATTGCAACTAAACACTGTGTGCATAGACACTAGTTTCGTGTGCACGACGAGTAGTTTCAAATGGACATTTCTAGACCATGGTAGAGTTCTGCCTTGTGCACCCTGACAGAGCCTATAGCTTTCTAGAGCTGAGCTAGTGTGTTGGAGTCTAATGGAGTCTAATACGGTACACAGGTACAGCCTGGTGCACTCGAGTCTTGCCTGGGCCCACCAGGTGTCCACGCACTAGAAGAGAGTGTACTACTGGACTATAATGGGATGGACCTGGTTAAGATGCCCTTGGGGGGCTTTGCTGGACATACTGGGCTCTATTAGGCTGTTGTCAGACCTGTATGTACTTACACCATTGCAACTAAACGATGTGTGCACGGGCAACATTTCTGTGTGCACGACCATTTATTGAGTATTTCTAGAACAGGTGTAGGGCACCCAAGTCTGGCCTAGTCCTGCCTAGTGGTAGAATTGACAAGGCCAGGGGGTGTACTCTGCTATAAGAAAATGGATCACACCAGGAAGGGCTGTACTAGTTGTTCACTGCGTTAATAGAGTATGTTGGGGTGTGCTGAGCTGTTGTCAGCCCTGTATGTACTCACACAATTGCAACTAAACACTGTGTGCATAGACACTAGTTTTGTGTGCACAACGAGTAGTTTCAAATGGACATTTCTAGACCATGGTAGAGTTCTGCCTTGTGCACCCTGACAGAGCCTATAGCATAGCCTTCTAGAGCTGAGCTAGTGTGTTGGAGTCGGATGGAGTCTAATATGGTACACAGGTACAGCCTGTGCACCCGAGTCTTGCCTGGGCCCGCCAGGTGTGAGAACATATTAGATCCGTGCCTATTAGATCTGCGAAAGGTATGGATTGACCAATTAGATCTCCAAAACATGCAGAAGGGCCATTTAGATCTTTAAAGTGTGTGGATTGTCCAAATAGATCTGCAAAATACATTTTATATCGGGTAGAGCTGGCTATGTAGTGTTGTCCAAAACTATTGGAAGTGCACACGTGCACTTCCAATAGTTTTGGAAATAGCCTGCCACCCTGTGGAAGTATGCTTGAACTGCAGAAAATGACCCTAAATACAAACAAATGAATAAAATGGAATAAAAACTAATCTGTGGGATTGATGGGCGAACTAGTGGATGCCACACGCAGAGGGGGACACAGAAGAAATTTAGAATCCAACCGGTGATTTTTCACGGCCCCACAGTCTGCACCATGGGGCGCGGAAGTTTGGTGTGTGCACCAGCAGGAGTTGATAAGCGTTGTGGACGCAAAATACAATAGGGGTAATAATAATAATAATAATAATAATAATAATAATAATAATAATAATAATAATACATTTTATTTATAACGCACCTTACATCTGAAACGTATCTTAAAGTGCTACAAATCAGAGAAAACAATAAAAACAAAACAAAAAACAGTAAAGTTAGTGCATTAAAAGACAGAAGATTTGCACAATAAAAATGGGAAGTCACATATACCAATGCATATAACAGTTTTATTTTTATTTTATTTTTTAAGATTAAGATTTTGCGGTTAGAGACATGCAGCAAAGGTCGTTAGGATTGGGATTCAACCCACGGCACACGCGGAGGGTGCCCGGACCACAATATATCGTGTTATTAAACTGCAGTCCCAATATCAACATTCTTTTGTAGCCAGTGGTTAATTTTATAAAACTAAAGTCCAATATCAACATTCATTTGAAGGCAGTGTTTCATTTTATTAAGCTAAGTAAGTAGCCTCGCCAGGCCATGATGTCATGAGGCCTGGCTGAGCCATGAGGCCCATATACCGTAGGTCAGGAGCCTATCTCCTGTTTCTGTAGTGTGAAGCAGCTTGATGTACACATGTAGTACACATGCTGCTAGTACTGTATGTCACAGGGAAGTGCCAAGCAGCCAAATGCACCCTTCGTTTCATATTTACACTCTCAAGAGTTAAAATACGAGTTAAATATATGAATATAAATCATGTGAATTAGCCCAAATCAACACAACTAGAGAATGTAGAAGATTAATGTCAATCATTTTGATTGATCTACAGTATGTAGATGGTGTGAAAAATGTTGAAAACCACTGTGTGTACACAGGTGTGTGTGTGTGTGTGTGTGTGTGTGTGTGTGTGTGTGTGTGTGTGTGTGTGTGTGTGTGTGTGTGTGTGTGTGTGTGTGTGTGTGTGTGTGTGTGTGTGCGTGCGCGTGTGCGTGTGTGTGCGCGTGTGTGCGTGTGTGCGTGTGTGTGCGTATTAAGATGTCCAACACACATGTCCTGCGTAAGGTCATTGATCACTTATTTATGGAATGTACCATGTTGAGTGTGTGATTACATTTCCATTGACCTGTAATTTACATTCCAGTTCATCCAGTCATCGTACCTCCAGCACGTGTCACTTGTTCTTCCTCAAGGTTCCTTTTTCTCCATTATTGACTGACTGTCTCTGTTAAGGTTGTTGTCTGTCTCCGTCTCTGTCAGGAGAAGAGGTCAACTTTGCCCTCTTCAATTATGTATTGGAGCAGAACAGGATGATTGAGGAGATGACTGCGGACACAGAACAGGTATGTGAGTGAATGTGTGTGGTGCGCGTGTCTGTGTGTGTGTGTGCATGCGCCACCTAGTGGCCTGGACAAGATCCAAAATGCACTAGTAGTGGCACTTCCAAAATGCACTAGAATGCGCTAGATGCTCGCCTGGAACATACAGATCAAAATGACCATTAATCTTCTATATTCTCTAGTTGTGTAGACTAAGTTAGGCTAATTCACATGATGAATATTTTAACTCTTGAGGGTGTAAAAATGAAACCAAATGGACCCGCAAGGGTCCATTTGGTTTCATTTTTACGCTCTCAAAGAGTTACATCTGGTTAACCAGCTGCCCCCCCAGGGTGGCCTGGGAAAGGCAAAATTGTCCCGGTGGGAAAATATGTGCCAATCCGCCCCTGTGTGCATGTGTGTGTGTGTGTGTGTGTGTGTGTTGATGAAATGGCAGATAGATGAGTGGTGCTCTAGCCTATTTACAGCTCAGTGACAGGGGAAAGTGCTGCATGGATTCTGTCAGACTAATATTCAGTGGACTGAATGTAACTACCTTTTAATGGGAAGAGATTTATTTTGTGTACAAGCCTTGCCAATTGGCTGTTTACCCCCAGTCTTTCCATAGACAAGACGCACACACACACACACACACACACACACACACACACACACACACACACACACACACACACACACACACACACTCCACAGGGCTCCATTTTGACTGGATTTTTACACCCGCTGGTTCTCGGAAGAGAATTCTATTCAACTATTCAAAATTGATTCATATAAAGACGAACATCCCGCAGACAAAGCAAAACTCGTGAAAAATCATGATGATAAACACAATGTTTTGCACCAAACGAATAATCTATAGAAAGAAAAAAGTAAACAGAAACGTCGTATCGTAATTATTTGATCGGTCCAAAATATTGTTTTTGTTGTCATGATTTGTCGCGACCCGAGTTGTCTGTCTGCAGTGGAATCGTCTTTACGGAGCTCTGTAGTTTCAGAAGAAATTATCGCAATTGCTATTATTTTGCACTTGAATCAGTGCCAGTGGAAGCCCAGTGACCACTGTGGCTGAGGAGGCAGAGCGGGTCGTCCAATGATCCAGGGGTCGGCGGTTCGAATCCTGGCTCCTCCTCGTCTACACGTCGAAGTGTCCTTGGGCAAGACGCTGCAGCCCGAATTTCTCCCGATGTGCTGGTTGATGCCTTGCATGACACTAACCTGTAACCACCTTAAACAGGGGTTTTCAACAGGTGGTCCAGGGACCACCAGTGGTCCCTGAGAAGGTTCCAGGTGGTCCCCAGGCTAAATGATGGAAAGTTGGTTAACAAAATACAGCCTGGAATTGTGGACAAAACCAAAAGAATTCTTTAGTTTTAGGTCTTTGGGGCTAAATGTCCTCACATGGTGGTCCGTGGCTCAAATGCTGAATAAATGGTGGTCCCTGGTGTCAAAAAGGTTGAAAACCACTGACCTAAAACATGAACCTTGGTTGCAAAAAAAAAAAAAAATAAAGTTGTCATTTAAAGGAGCGCTTTAAAACCTTTCAACATGTCTTCATATAATTTATCCTCACTAATGTTTATGATAAAATACCACTATTTATTTCTACTCGGTCTGTGTCTCATAGGAGGGCTATGGACAGTTCAGACCCCTATCCAGAATGCGCGTCATCGCCTATTTCTTTTTTTAAACATTTTTTTTTAAATAATAATAGTTTTATTATCGTGAGAACAATGGGTTCCATTTTCACATTGCAACTTTTCAGCAGTAGAAAGCCATTTCTTTTTTTAAAGCAAATTTTATCATATGGGAAAACAGGCAGGGAGGTTTGTCCTTCACTGGCTGTGAACAGCGGTGATTGGACCCTAGCGGCGTGGGTCCTTCAGCTGGTTACATGCGGCTCTTAAGGGGCTTCCACATCAAACTGTCAAAAACGCTCGTCCTGGCGCAGTCATGCATTCCATATACCAGTGGTTTTCAACCTTTTTTATACCAGGGCCCACCATTAAATGGTGTCCTCTCAGGGACCACTGGTGGTCCCCTGGTCACCTGTTGAAAACTTCTGCCCTATACAGTGGTGCCCAACCACTCAACCAAGGACTGATTCCTAGTCCTTGGTTGAGTTGTAGGTGTACTGTATGTTTTTTGTTTGACTTGTCATATACTTTTTTTGGATTGTAAACCCTGTTTCTAAATACATGTCTATATGTTTTAATAGTGTGTCTTTGCATTGCGCACCTGCACACAAATGCAGGTGTCTTATGGCAGGAGAGGGGAAATCTATTAGGGACTGTGACGGCCGTAGCGGCGGTTTTCTAACCGTTGTGACCGTTTGATGTGGCTCTTTGCAGTAACACAGTGGAAAACGTGGCTCGTCTGTGTCCTGTTGGCCACCCCTGTTCTAGAGGCTTTGTAGCTCAGAGAAAGAGAAAGTAAAGTAATTTTCTGCCTGGCGTGTTGTTACTTCTAGAGAGTAATGTCGGGGGCTGTCGTCATCGCATCGAGGGCAGCGTTGTGGTGGTGGTTGTTGGGCTGACCGGCTCATACAGAAGGGGAGGGGGCAGACAGAGTTTGGAGGCAGAGCAATACAGTAAAAGGCAAGAGTTCTGAGGCTATTGACTCCTGAGAAAACCTCCTGCCGTGACCATACACTGCAATACCTTCTGTCCAATGATGTTTATTGCCTTTATTGGACTGGTCCCATAATGAACATTGTTTTAACTGTTTAGTTGTGTGGCCCAGGCGTTGGCACAGGCTCCAAAACGGTGACGATTTTGACGTGACGGTAGCATAGTCCGGGACGCATGCAGGCGATTTTTAGTCAGGGAGTGAAATTTGCACAAATTAGATTTTCATAAAAATGGCCACTTTACAGTAAATATGACAGTTGCATGGATGCAATATAGCCTATGCTGTGTGGACATAGGTGCTGGAGGTGTTGTGTTGTTTGGTAGGAGAAGCGACGTAAAGGCAAACGGGTAAACGGGCAAGCCGCTCTCGCATTATACTAGCTAGACTACTGTAGATAACCACTTTAATTTGACATATCTTGGGTTGTTTTGCATGCCGTCGTATTTGATGGGGCAGATTATGCATTTAGGGGGGGCATTTCCCGTCCCCCCGTCCCCCCCGTCTCCCTCACATGGATGTGTGCTCTTTTCTTTCTTCTTTTCTGGGTTCTTTCTGCTGCAGCTCAAACAGCGCATAGAGCAGCACCAGAGGAGCTCCTCAGTGGAGGGACAGCAGAGGAGCACCCGGGTCAGTGAGACAGAGCTGGCTCACCAACACACTGAAGAGACACTGGGGCAAATCCTAGCCAAAGTGGAGAGGACCGAGCAGCTCCTGGACCTTATAAAAGCAGGTATGCAGTATTACACCATGCTGCTGCTGACACCCTAGGGGCTCTCTCTGTGTGTGTGTGTGTGTGCGTGTGTGTGTGTGTGTGTGTGTGTGTGTGTGTGTGTGTGTGTGTGTGTGTGTGTGTGTGTGTGTGTGTGTGTGTGTGTGTGTGTGTGTGTGTGTGTGTGTGTGTGTGTGTGTGTGTGTGTGCGCGCGTTTGCGTTTGCGTTTGCGTTTGCGTTTGCGTTTGCGTTTGCGTTTGCGTTTGCGTTTGCGTTTGCGTTTGTGTGCGTGTGTGCGCGTGCATGTGCCAGGACTGGATTTAGCCAGCCCTACTATGGTGGGCTGGACGAATGGCAGGGTGGGCAACTCCAAAGTTTTTCATATGAAGCAGTGGTTTTCAACCTTTTTGACACAAGGGCATTTGAGGACATTTTATCCCCACAGACCCCAAAACTAAAGATTTCTTTTGCTTTTTTCGAAAATACCAGGCAGGATTTGGAAACAAATCAGTCAAACATACAGACCAAAATGACCATTAATCTTCTACATTCCCTAGTAGTACAGCAGATTAACTCATTTTTTTCATACGATACTTCACTTTGGTATAGAAGCGTGAAAATTGGCACAGATACTCTCCAAGGTCTACTCTTTAGGAAAAAGGCGCGTGCCACTCAAAATTCCAAGATGGCGGCCCCAAAATCCAAAATGTTCGCCCAAAAATGTGGTTTTTCCTTCATAACTTGAAATGCATTGATTTTACACCCCATAAATGTATTGAACATTAATACAAAGTTGGCCATTACGGACGGTTTGGCACCAAGAACATGTCTGTATCACTTACGGCTCTTGAGATACAGCATATAGGTACTTTCACAGATTGAGGAGAGCAAGACATTTGTAACATTGATTCTTAAGTGAATCAAATGGTGATACACGCATGAAAATTGGTACACACACTCTTCAAACCCCACTATTTCTAAAAGTACTGCGTGCCCTGCAAAATTCCAAGATGGCAGCCCCCAAAATCCAAGATGTCCGTCCAAAAATGTGTTTTTTCCTTCATAAGTCGAAATACAAAGCTTTTAAGCCCCATAAATGTATTGAGCGTTAATATAAAGTTAGGCATTACGGACATTTTGATACCAAGTACATGTCTCTATGTGCTACGGTTCTTGAGTTACAACATATACGTAGTGATGAGGCACCATAAGTGTAACATTTTGGCACATTTCCCTCTTTAACTCAAAGATCCCTTTATCACCATATCTTCTATTTTCAGGAAATGGACCTACATGTATCTGCTATCATAAACCACTTCAGGTTTTTCAATTGATGAAACAGGTCGGGAGTTATTAAGCCGATCGCGGAGGGCTGTTTCAGTGCTAAATTTGCTGCGTACATTCTGCGAATATAAGCCACCCAGAAATGTCTGTCTGTGCATCTGTCCTTCACAATAAGTGTATATGTGAAGTGGACGCACCAAGTGCACCATGTGTCATACTATAATTGTATAATGTGCTAAAATGCGTAATAGTGTAATATATGCAATAGTGTAATAGAGCTAATAGTGTAATATATGCAGTATATAGCGGTATACTGTAATAGGGTAATGTATGTAATAAGTGTCACAGTGTAACATGTGTAATAGTTTAATAGGTTAATATGTGTAATAGTGTCAGTGTAATATGTGTAATAGTGTAATAGGGTAATATGTGTAATAGTGTCATAGTGTAACATGTGTAATAGTGTAATAGGGTAATATGTGTAATAGTGTCATAGTGTAACATGTGTAATAGGGTAATATGTTCAATAGTGTCATAGTGTAACATGTGTAATAGGGTAATAAGTGTAATAGTGTGATATTTTGCATTAGGGTAATAGTGTAATAGGAAATATGTGTAATAGTGTCAAAGTGTAATATGTGTAATAGGGTGTCATGTGTAATAGTGGCATAGTGTAACATGTGTAATAGCATAATAGGGTAATGTATGTAATAGTGTCATAGTGTAACATGTGTAATAGTGTAATAGGTTTATATGTGTAATAGTGGCATAGTGTAACGTGTAATAGTGTAATAGGTTGATATGTGTAATAGTGGCATAGTGTAACATGTGTAATACTGGCATAGTGTAACATGTGTAATAGCATAATAGGGTAATGTGTGTAATAGTGTCATAGTGTAACATGTGTAACATGTGTAATAGTGTAATAGGGTAATATGTGTAATAGTGTCATAGTGTAACATGTGTAATAGGGTAATAGTGTAATATATGCAATAGTGTAATAGGGCTAATAGTGTAATGTTTGTGCATTATGGTAATAGTGTAAGAGTGTAATATATTACTGTAATATTGGTATAGCATAATAGCGTAATATGTGTAATTGTGACATGTGTAATAGGCAAATATGTGTATCATGTGTAATGGTGTAATAGGACAATTACACTAGACCACTATTCCATATATTACACGATTACCCTAATGTACACAGATTACACTATTACACATATTAGCCTATTACACTATTACACTAGTAGCCTATTGTACATACATTATGCTATTGCACGTATTAGCCTATTACACTATTACACAAATTACCCTATTACAGTATTACACGTTACACTACGACACTATTACACATATTACCCTATTACCCTATTACACATGTTACACTATTACACATATTACCCTATTACCCTATTACACATGTTACACTATGACACTATTACACATATTACCCTATTACACATGTTACACTATGACACTATTACACATATTACCCTATTACACTATTACACATATTACCCTATTACAGTATTACACGTTACACTACGACACTATTACACATATTACCCTATTACCCTATTACACATGTTACACTATGACACTATTACACATATTACCCTATTACACTATTACACATTTTACCCTATTACAGTATTACACGTTACACTACGACACTATTACATATATTACCCTATTACAGTATACCGCTATATACTGCATATCTTACACTATTAGCTCTATTACACTATTAAACTATTGCATATATTACACTATTACGCCTTTTAGCACAATATACCATTATACTATGACACATGCTACACTTGGTGCGTCCACTTCACATATACACTTATTGTGAAGGACAGATGCACAGACAGACATTTCTGGGTGGCTTATATTTGCAAAATGTACGCAGCAATTTTAGCACTGAAACAGCCCTTCACAATTGGCTTAATAACTCCCGACCCGTTTCATCAATTGAAAAACTTGAAGTGGTTTATGATAGCAGATACATGTAGGTCCATTTCCTGAAAATAGAAGAAATGCTGATAAAGGAATCTTTGAGTTAGAGAGTGAAACATGCCAAAATGTTACACTTATGGTGCCACATCACTACGTATATGTTGTAACTCAAGAGCCGTACTACATACAGACGTGTACTTGGTATCAAAATGTCCGTAATGCCTGACTTTATATTAACGCTCAATACATTTATGGGGCTTAAAAGCTTTGTATTTCGAGTTATGAAGGAAAAAACCACATTTTTGGACGGACATCTTGGATTTTGGGGGCTGCCATCTTGGAATTTTGCAGGGCATGCAGTACTTTTAGAAATAGTGGGGTTTGAAGAGTGTGTGTACCAATTTTCATGCCTGTATCACCATTTGATTCACTTAAGAATCAATGTTACAAATGTCTTGCGCTCCTCAATCTGTGAAAGTACCTATATGCTGTATCTCAAGAGCCGTAAGTGATACAGACACGTTCTTGGTGCCAAGCCGTCCGTAATGGCCAACTTTGTATTAATGTTCAATACATTTATGGGGTGTAAAATCAATGCAGTTTTCAAGTTATGAAGGAAAAACCACATTTTTGGGCGGACATTTTGGATTTTGGGGCCGCCATCTTGGAATTTTGAGTGGCACGCGCCTTTTTCCTAAAGAGTAGACCTTGGAGAGTATCTGTGCCAATTTTCATGCTTCTATACCAAAGTGAAGTATCGTTTCACTAATCTGCTCTACTATAGTTGTGTAGACGTGGGCTAATTCAGATGATCAATATTTTAACTCTTGACCGTGTAAAATGAAACCAAATTGACCCACAAGGGTTTCATTTTTACGCCCATGTACAGTCTATTCATTCATATAAATGTACAGTTGAAATATGAACATGAATATATTGAAATATGAATTATGAGTGTAGATATCTGGATATGCATGATCTATAAACACTACATCGGATATCAAACTGAAATACACAGCAGGCCAAAATAGAAACATTGGTGCAAGTCGAGGGCCGGAGCCGCCAGACTGTGTTTCAACACACAGCTCTGTTTCCTGTTCTATGATCCTCACCAAGCACTGCTTTCATAGTAAAATGAGAGTGTTTGCATTGTGTAATTTACCAGATGGACAGTTCTTTTTCCTTCGTTTTTCACTGAAGGAAAAATATTTCCTATGGAACTTTTCTATTGGCAATATCGGTAGAAGGCACAAATCCTGGTTGTTTTTCCGGTGAAAAACGATCGCGTTCTGGCCAAAAAGTCCAATTTATCCGTGTGGTGGGGGGCTCAGAGTGTTTCCACTAAGGTAAGTAGGCTTTCTAATGACACAAAACGTGTTTATTTTGGTGAGTAGGTAAAACGTTCTTTATATATCCACTAGAGAAGAGAGACTGGCCGGGTGCAGTAATGGCCGAATGCACGGAGACGAGCAGAGCTCCAATGGAAGTCAGACTCAGAAGCAGTGGAGCTCTGGACTAGAGCTAGGACAATTCTAATGGTTCAATATCATCCTGTGGGCCGAAAACGATTCATTCACAGGACAGATTTGGCCCCCTGAGTTTTACATACAGTGTATGAATTAATAGTAATACAATGTGTGTATATTCTATCAACAATGACTACTATATAAAACAAAGGTGTGTGTACATAACATAAATAATGCACATACTTTTGAGGGGGGCGTCCTTTTGATTTGGTGTTTCTTCATCAGCATTCTCTAGTCTCTACAGTATGACATTAGAGGTCACCCAGCTTGCTGATGCCAGCAGCGTTTTTAAATGAAATTTGATTTCCCCATTGGAAGGAATGGAAGCAATCCATTGTTTTTCCCATGTCTCGGGTATAATAGCCTCACATGGCTGAGGGCTAATAACAAACGGCTGACTAATTCTTGATCACCTTTAACTGATTCATCTGCGGGGCATGTTTGACTTGCATAAATAGGTTTGGTCATTATGGCAGTGACAGTTATGTTGCACAAATCATGTATGTTAGAAACATGTTTTGTTCTAAACACAATCCTGCATTTCCTTTTGCTGCACACCTGACAGTTACACTACACTGGGGTTTATCAGGACTTTAGTAGATAATTTAAAAAAAAATCGCTCTAAAATTGTGTAAACAAATATTCGTTTAGGACCATGTTCGAATGCCCCCGCCACCCTGGCAAAAACAGCTAAAATCCGTAAAACTAAATAAAGCAAGCAATGTAAAACAGTTAACACATAGCTTTTACTTTTTCTTGGTTAAAAAACCAAAAAACAAAAGTTGTCCTTTAAGGTGAAAAAGGGCCCTGTGCCGTTCTGCTAGCTATGGAGATGTTTTTTGTACAAAGCTCAAATTTAAATTTATTTACCGGCAGTGTTGGGCAGTAACTAATTACATATTACATATTACTGTACTATTTTTACCTTTTCTGGCAAAAGTAAAAATATTACTCTGCCAAAAATGGGTAATAAGTAATATGTTACTTTCCCAAAACACGCCTCTTTACTTGACTTTTGATGTTGTTGATCTATGATGTGAAAATAGAGCAGATTTACAAGCTAACAACCCATAACAACAGGGATGGACTGTAGTTTGTAGATCCTTAATCCATTCTGCACACATGACCTACACTAAAAGTTATCGCAGTTGTCGCAAGTTGTCTCTAAACAGATTGTTTTGTGTATCTCTCTTCCTTCATGGGTAGAAGGGGGTACTTGGGAAAGTAATACATGTAATATATTATCCTTTGATTCAAGTAATAAGTAGAGTACCATAATATCATTACTTTTTCAAAGTGGTCATAGGTAAAGTAAAGATATTAATATTGCCCAACACTGCTTACCGGTAGGTACAGTTTGTCACTGTCTGACTTTCCTAGTCTGTGTTATTAAAGAAAAAAAACAGTGGCCAAAATGTTTTCAAGATGTTTTGGCCATTCTTTATGCAACAGAAAGTTCAATCTGTTCCGTTCAAAGCTTGTTGGAAACGTGACTCTGAGGACATTTGGAATCCAAGGGCCCCCATTAGCTCAGGGCCACTGAGCACAGGCACACTTGACACAAGCCATAATTCATACCTTCTTCAGGGTAGTTAAAGTGGGTCACAGATACCCTTGGTACAGTTGACGCCTGGGGACAGTTTGACTGCCGAACTTTTGTTTTATCTAATGTGTGTGTGTGTGTGTGTGTGTGTGTGCATTTGTGTGAGCACGTGTATGTGTATGTGTGTGTTTGTGTGTGTGTGTGTGCGTGTGTGTCTGTACGGATTGTAATGCATGTACTGTAACTCCTTTGCCCTGCCGACTTCACAATTCGACGCACAGATTCCACCAGGCTCTGGTCATGCTCTTTTTTTTCACAGGGAAAAACGTATGCTCGATTCTCCTGCAGGGGCGGATGTAACATTTCCCGATTGGGGGTGCAGGAGAAAATGGCATGGGTGTGACTTTAAGCAGACGGTGGCGACGTCTCCAAACGGCAACAGGAACTCGATCCGTCCTCGATAGATAAACCTAGCAGCTGTTCCTACTACGGCAGAACCTACACTTTAACATAGTGTCCACAACAGCTGTTTGACACACGCTGCGTAGACGCGTCACCATGGTAACCCGTCGTTGTTCCGGATGACTGCTTCCTTAACGATTTTAACAGCTACAGCAGTGATTTTGACAGCTTTGTTTTGGTCAAGATTAGCTAAAACAGCAATTCTCCTCTAACCATGACCCTAAACCATAACCACAAGCACGTTGCTGTGCTGACACAACCGGCCACACGGATCGATGATTTCCGGGTGTCGGACCTACAGTACATGCAGTATAGGTCCAGAAGATCAGCTTGATAAGCAACCGTCTGGGAATTATCGCTTGATGACAGTTGAAGCAGGTGGCCAAGAAAACAACTTATTCACACTATGTTAATGCATTCATACCTGCAGTGATTGTGTGTTCTACTGTCTTTTGAAGCCCCATTTTTTTTTTTTTTTTTTTTTTTTTTTAGAATACGGTTCTTTGATGCACATTAGGATTTGAATGAGGCTGCACTGCTGCCAGACAAAGCGCATTATTTTTCAACAATGTGCAGCAGGATTTTGTGTTTAATTGCAGCAAAGCTTTCCGGTGTGAAAGCCACATTTATTTATTTCCCCCCTTTTGGCCTTATACACCTGTTCCTTCCGAAGCACGGCGAACAATTGGTCACAGCTGTCTCGTCTTATCTTGTGTAATTAAAACAAGGCTGCAGCATGCGCACGCAATCAAAATAAATAATTTGCGGGCCGTAGTAAATTAGACAACAGACCGTCCCAAGCTAATTAAATTAGGAATGAAGGGAGCTTCACTGTAATGCAGCCATATATTTGTTGTTTGGTTAACCTGTGTGTGTGTGTGTGTGTGTGTGTGTGTGTGTGTGTGTGTGTGTGTGCGTGTGCGCGTGCGTGTGTGCGTGTGCGTGCGTGCTCCTAGCCATTATAGGCATAGCAGAAAAATCCAAGGTGAGCGGCTGTGATGCCGCCGTGGCCCGTGTGAACGGGACCAGTGACACAGTGAGCAGATCCCTCCTGGCCCTCCTCGGAGAGACGGAGCATAAGCTGACAGAGCTGCTGGCTGCACGCCTGTACTGCACCCAGAGGGTAAGTAAGGTTCACCTGTACTACTGCACCCAGAGGGTTAGTAAGGTTCACCTGTACTACTGCACCCAGAGGGTAAGTAAGGTTCATCTGTACTACTGCACCCAGAGGGTAAGTAAGGTTCACCTGTACTACTGAACCCAGAGGGTTAGTAAGGTTCACCTGTACTACTGCACCCAGAGGGTAAGTAAGGTTCACCTGTACTACTGCACCCAGAGGGTAAGTAAGGTTCACCTGTACTACTGCACCCAGAGGGTAAGTAAGGTTCACCTGTACTACTGCACCCAGAGGGTAAGTAAGGTTCACCTGTACTACTGCACCCAGAGGGTAAGGCACTCTGTAAGGTTCACCTGTACTACTGCACCCAGAGGGTTAGTAAGGTTCACCTGTACTACTGCACCCAGAGGGTAAGTAAGGTTCACCTGTACTACTGCACCCAGAGGGTAAGTAAGGTTCACCTGTACTACTGCACCCAGAGGGTAAGTAAGGTTCACCTGTACTACTGCACCCAGAGGGTAAGTAAGGTTCACCTGTACTACTGCACCCAGAGGGTAAGTAAGGTTCACCTGTACTACTGCACCCAGAGGGTAAGTAAGGTTCACCTGTACTACTGAACCCAGAGGGTTAGTAAGGTTCACCTGTACTACTGCACCCAGAGGGTTAGTAAGGTTCATCTGTACTACTGCACCCAGAGGGTAAGTAAGGTTCACCTGTACTACTGCACCCAGAGGGTTAGTAAGGTTCACCTGTACTACTGAACCCAGAGGGTAAGTAAGGTTCACCTGTACTACTGCACCCAGAGGGTAAGTAAGGTTCACCTGTACTACTGCACCCAGAGGGTAAGTAAGGTTCACCTGTACTACTGAACCCAGAGGGTAAGTAAGGTTCACCTGTACTACTGAACCCAGAGGGTAAGTAAGGTTCACCTGTACTACTGCACCCAGAGGGTAAGGCACTCTGTAAGGTTCACCTGTACTACTGCACCCAGAGGGTAAGTAAGGTTCACCTGTACTACTGAACCCAGAGGGTAAGGCACTCTGTAAGGGCCAGAAAAAGAAGAGGGGGTCCCGCACACTGTCTTCACTTATAAATAGTTTTATTGACAACGTTTCGGTCTAAACGACCTTCATCAGGAAACTCTGTAACGGCCAACGTACAGTTCACCTGTACTCAGTGTTACCAACTGCCCAAACCCAAAATGCACTAGTGGCACTTCCAAAATGCACTAGAATGCGATAGAGCAGTGTTTTTCAACCATTTTCATACCAGGGCCCACTCTCGCTGGTTTATAATAATATTAGGGCTGTTGAATGATTAAAAATTTTAATCAAATTAATCACAGCTTCAAAATTAATTTAATCATGATTAATCACCATTCGAACTATGTCCAAAATATGCATGTTTTTAAAAAAGAAACCGAATCTGTGAAAAAAAATAACCATTTATCTTTAAAATATGTATCAAAATACGAGATCTACAAGCCCTCAATGCTTGTAGATCCTCCAGCTATACTCTAGTTCTGGTTACAGGGAGACACACAGGATATACGTCTCTGTAAAACCGTGCTCTACACATTTCGTTGAATGAGAAAATGCTCAGTGGGTTGAGTCAGTGTGCACATGAGTTAATTGCGTTATATTTTTTTAATCAGATTAATCAGCAGAATTAATTTAATCCCATTAATTAACTATTTTCAACAGCCTTAAATAATATACAGTATGTAGATTCTTGAACATGAGGTAATTTAGAGGTCGGGGACGGACGAACACACATCATACATCAAAGGGGGCTTCAGCTAATGCAGTGGTTTTCAACCTTTTTCATCCCAGGGACCACAATTTTTTCAGCATTTGAGCCATGGACCACCATTTGAGGACACTTTAGCCCACAGACCCAAAACCAAAGATTTGTTTTGCTTTTGTCCATGATTCCAGGCTGGATTTCTGAAACAAAACAGGCAAACGGATCAAAAATGACCATCAATATTCTACATTTTCTAGTTGTGTAGACTTGGGGCTAATTCATAATTAATATGTTAACTCTTGAGAGTGTAAACATGAAACCAAATGGACCAGCAAGGGTCCATTTGGTTTCATTTTTACGCTCTCAAAGAGTTACATTTGGTTAACCAACTGTCCATTTAGCTGGGGACCACCTGGAACTCTCTCTCTCTCTCTCAAGGACCACTGGTGGTCCCCGGACCACTGGTTGAAAACCACTGATGGATAAGGTGTCAGGCCATCTAGGCCCTTTCGAGGAGCATCAATCATTGGGCATCAATCTACCTTGATTCCTGTGACATGATACATAATGTCCTTGTTTTTTGTCACAGATCCCCCTTTTCATCATGAGGTCCCCCTCCCTCCAATGCAGTTTGCATTGGCGCAGGTTGTCTTTATTCCGATGCAGGTATTTTGGAGTGATTGGAGAGGAGAGTGGCAAAAGGGAAGGGAGGAGAGGAGGAGGAATAGATTACCTTTGGGATTATGTAAAGTCTGCCCCAGAGTGACATGAAACTATTAAAATGTGATGTGTGGAGTTATAAAAATAAAGACCTGTGCCAATGCAAACTGCATTGGAGGGAGGGGGACCTCAGGGTGAAATGTAGAAAAGGGAGCATGTGACAAAAATCAAGGAAATTATGTATCATGTCACAGGAATCAAGGTATATTGATGCCCAAAGTGTTTTGGTGTGGAATTCTCCTTTAATGAATACCTGTTGTTTATTCTATTGACTATTTGCTCTGTTATAGGCTGAAGAAGACAGCGGTTGTGGCCATAGCGTCCCTGTTTCTTCAGTTCTGGGCATATCCACACCTCCCATGACTGATAGCACTGCTGTCCTTCAGCCTGCTGTCAGGTAAGATCTCAGCACTGTGTCACATCGATGTTTATCACAAATCCATGGGGCGAATGTAGTATTTCCCAATGGGGGGGGGGGGCATAGGGGCGGCTTCATTGCCCGTGTCGCTTCGCACCACGTCGATGAAGCTGCGCCCATACCATTTTTGGTTACAGGACTTATATTAGGCAAGTATAAGCATCGATAATAACATCAGTTGTTGAAGTTGCAACAGACACGCAGCATGCAAAAAGCTAAAGGTCTGACTCAGAGTTTTCTGTTGTCAATGATGAAATGGTGCTGGTTTAGTGGTGACACAGCTGTAGTTAGTTAGTAGCAGTAGTGATTCAAATCATTTTAAATATAAGCACTTTAATTTGATCTTTGGTTGATTAGCATGCCATCATGTTTGGTGGGGCATTCAGAAGAGCAATGGTATTCATGAAGCCGCCCCCATACCTGCCCCCCGATTGGGAAATGTTACATCCGCCCCTGCCAGGACATCATCATACAACCAGTTTTGAACATCTAGCAATTTAGAATAAGGGTTTCAACCGAAAAGCCGTGAGCAGAGCCATGGCATAGAGACAGAACACGAGTCCTTGTGTTCGGCGTGGGTTGGTGTAAGACAATGAAAAGAGAACAGGCCGTTCTGTTGTTGAATTTCATTTGGGTCAGAATGGGCACAGCCATTTTCTTTTCCTTTTTTGTGTAACGCCCGGTATTCGAACCCGGGTCTCCCACACGAAAGTCCAACATCTTAACCACTAGACCAAAGGGACATTCCCTTTGTCCGGGGGCAGATACTAGACTTTGGAGGCCATCACTACAGAGGCTGTAGTCACCTGCTACACTCACCTCCCTTTTGACCTCCTTCCACGGGGAAATTTTGAGCAGTATAAAAAAAATGCTTATACTTAATTTTCTGCCTAGATTTTGATACATTTGCGTGAACTCTAGCCCCATACAAGACAAGCACAGAAGCAAATTTGTTTTCATTTAAAAAAAAAAAAAAACGAAAAAAAAAAAAAAAAGGTTTTTATGAGCCAATAAAAATTGCTGGTTTGTGAAAATTCTTCTGCCCCTAATACACAGATGCATGCCAGCAAAAAAAAAAAAATACCCTGTCACATTTTGATAGTTTTCATTTTTTGAAGTTCAGACTTCCATTTTTGGCTAATTGTGTATGTTGTGCTATTTGCGTATTGCCATACTGCTTGGTACCTCATTATTACAGTAGTGTTTCATCAACAAGAAACTCTCTAGATACAGTAGCTCCATTGGTAAAGCACATGACTTCAGACTCTGTTCAAATCCAGTGACTGATACCTCAGACTACGAATCTTCAAGAACCCTGCACAATATCACATGGTTTTGTATTTCTCAAGTTCAGTCTTCCTATGGCTTAGCCAACGTAAAACCTACTTGAGTCATGAGCTCAAGTAATTAGTTTTCTTAAGTTCAGACCATGTTTGCATGGTTGATTGTGCACTTATTTTTCTAATTGCTTATTACCTTAACTGTTTGCTTGGCATCTTATCTCTGCTTGCAGCTGTATTTATTTATCTATTTATTTATTATTCCTGAATAAGTATTTGACATACAGAGTACATACATAAATGGTAAGTGTGGATGGTGATAAGAAGCTTGTAGATCTGCTGTTTTGGATAACTTTGGAACATTCTGAGGAGCTGTCTCACCTCATAATGGACATAGGTGGGTGGAGATAGGAAGTGGTATGGTAAATGGTAAAATGATAAATAGTGCATTTACAGTACGTATATAGCGCCTTTATCCAAGGTGCTTTGCATAGATTGTAGATTCCATTCACCCATCCAGATCCACACACCAATGGCAGCAGAAACCATACATGGTACTAACCAGCACATCAGGTGATATCAGTGTTCAGGGCTTGACACTAACACTTGCCCGCTTGCCCGGGGCAAGTAAAAAAAAAATGGTGGGGCAAGTGAAGACTGCTTCCTGGTTGCCCGATCGGGCAAGTGTGCAACTTAGTGCACTATAACACAACACAAGATAAATTTGTCTTGAAGGCAGTCATTGCACTCTGCCTGTGTCTTTCCCTGCTTTCTAGATATCCACAATTCCAGGCTGGATTTGGGAAACAAAACAGGCAAATTAACATACACATCAAAATGACCATTAATCTTCTACATTCTCTAGTTGTGTAGACCTGGGCTAATTAAGATGATGAATTTTAACTCTTGAGAGTGTAAAAATGAAACCAAATGGACCCGCAAGGGTCCATTTTTACGTTCTCAAGAGTTACATCTTGTTTGGAAGTATTAATGCTGACCGAGAGACCTGCTGTGGACTTCTCTGTCTGCCCTGTGTCATTTGCTAGCTTCCACAGTGCAGGGGCGGATCTAGGCATGGGGGCATGGGGGGATGTCCCCCTAAATGCCCAGTCGATGGCATGCAAAACAACCCAAGATATTTGAAATTAAAGTGCTAATATGTTAAATGATTAGAACCACTACTACTATCACTAACTAACTACACTTGTGGCACCACTAAACCAACAGCATTGAAAATCATTGAAAACAGAAAACTCTGGGTCAGACCTTTAGCTTTATGCATGCTGTTGCAACTTCAACAACAACTGATGTTGTTATTAATGCTTTACCTGCCTAATAAAAGTCATGTAACCGAAAATGGTTTAGGGGCAACTTCATCGCCCGTGACGCTTCGCTACCATTTTCTCCTGCCCCCCCAATTGAAAAATGTTATGTCCGCCCCTGCCACAGTGGCGACCTTGATATGACAGTACCTGGTATCACCAAGTCCCAGATTAGTCTAGTAAGAGAGTTGCCACACTCCCGTTGGCGCCAACGCTGTGGCTGAAAAGAGGCAGCTATTGGCTGAAAAGTGCACATAACGACGACTATTGGCTAAAAGCCCATGTGACATTTTAACGCATTAACAGACCTCGTCACCTTAGTTAATAATGCGTTGTTATACAGTATAACTCGTCTTGGTTAATGTACCGGTATATTGTAAGAAAAAAAGTTGTGTTGTGATGTATTGGTTAGCTACAACCCCAATTCCGTTGAAGTTGGGACGTTGTGTAAAATGTAAATAAAAACAATGCATTGATTTGCAAATCGTTTTCAACCTCTATTCAGTTGAATACACCACAAAGACAATATATTTAATGTTCAAACTGATAAACTTTATTGTTTTTTGAAATTATACAATCTTTTGTAAATTCCTGCAACACGTACCAAAAAAGTTGGGACGGGGGCAACAAAAGACTGGGAAAGGTCATGAATGCACAAATAACGCCTGTTTGGAACATTCCACAGGTAAACAGGTTAATCTTAAACAGTTTAATATCGTGATTGGGTATAACAGGACCATCCCAGTCGTTCACAATCAAAGATGGGGCTACACCTGTGAGTGCAAGTTAAAACTCTATCATGCAAAGCAAAGCCATACATCAGAAAGGTTGGTTTGAAAAACAACCAGAAATGCCTTCTCTGGGTCCACTATCATTAGAAATGTGGACTCATCAAACCACAGCACACTTTTCCACTTTGTGTCTAACCATTTCAAATGATATTGTCCCCAGAGAAGGCATTTCTGGTTGTTTTTCTGGTTGTTTTTTCAAACCAACCTTTCTGATGTATGGCTTTGCTTTGCATGGTAGAGTTTTAACTTGCAATCTCAGGTGTAGCGACAAATTATGTAAACTGACAATGGTTTTCTGAGTGTTCCTGAGTCCACACAGTAATATCCTTTACACAATGATGTCAGTTTTTAATGCAGAGCCACCTGAGGGATCAAAGGTCACAAGTGTTCGGTGTTGGGTTTTTTCTGCCTTGTCGCTTTAGTATAGCAAGTTCTTCAGATTCTTTGAATGTTTTGATTATATTATGGACTGTAGATGATGAAATCACCAAATTCCTTGCAATTGAATGTTGAGAAACATTGTCTTTAAACCGTTGGATGATTTTCTCACAGAATTGTTCACAAAGTGGTGAACCTCGCCCCATCTTTGATTGTGAACGACTGGGATGGTCCTGTTATACCCAATCACGATATTAAACTGTTTAAGATTAACCTGTTTACCTGTGGAATGTTCCAAATAGGCGTTATTTGTGCATTCATCATCTTTCCCAGTCTTTTGTTGCCCCCGTCCCAACTTTTTTGGTACATGTTGCAGGGATCAATTTACAAAAGATTGTATAATTTCAAAAAACAATAAAGTTTATCAGTTTGAACATTAAATATATTGTCTTTGTGGTGTATTCAACTGAATAGAGGTTGAAAACGATTTGCAAATCAATGCATTCTGTTTTTATTTACATTTTACACAACGTCCCAACTTCAACGGAATTGGGGTTGTACATACAGTATGTTTGGGCTATAGCCAGACGCAAGTCGGCAAGATCAAAGCATGTCACTACCCTCTTCCTACAGTACACTACATCCACTGTGATGCCGGCCATGGAGCTATTGTCCTCAATGGACATTATGTTGAAATGCATATCCACACACTGGATTACAGCTCTGTTATTGACTAGCTTGGTCAATAACTGTATTGGGAGCTGTAATGCAGCCCGTGTGTGCCAATATGGACTAAACTTCCTTCAATATGCCTGAGCCTGTCCTAGAGGCACGCCTGGCCTATTCCACAGTGTATTCATTGAAGCGCTATGGTATAGTATCCTGTGTGGGGATGGTCGAGGAATATTTGGTTGACCGGAATATTGATATAGGCAGCTGTTTCATAATTAATTTTTTGTGTAATAACACGGTTTTTGCATGGGAGCTCAGCTGGGATTGTTTCCCTGCAAAACAAAGGCCTCTACATTGATTGATTGATCGATCAACTTTCCCCCTGCTTTCTACCATTAGAATCGTACAAACGCCAATTCCATTGAAGTCAGGATGTTGTCTAAAACAGGGCTTTTCAACAGATGGTCCGGGGACCACCAGCGGACCACGCCTGGTAGTGATGCGCGGGCCGGCTTTTTTTCACAACCCGCCCCAGTCCGCGCCGCCAATTGTCCCAGCCCGTCCGCAGCAGCCCGCCCCGCAAAATTTTAATCAACGGCCCGCCCCAGCCCGAGGCCCGCAATTAAAGAAAAATGAAATAATGATTAGTGCATGTTCTTGTGAGTACCCCAAGCTTTAAAATACTATAGCAGCTATATAAATGATATTGTCATGGGCTGAATAAACAAGCATGCTGTTCAGAATGGTTCTGTAATGACAGTAAAATCGACAGTCTTGGCTCTAAATACCTATGTCTTTCTAAGACGCATGGAAAATAAATAAAAGGCGGCTGTCGGTGATGGATCGAAAACGATAAAACAAACTATGGACCGCACGAATGCCGCATCCTCCTTCATTCATTTAATCAGATGCAGACCAGCTTATATAGCCTACACCAGCAAAAATATGAACGTCTGAAGAGCATGCATGGACTTATTTTCCTCGCGACGGATTGTCCCTGTTCTAGCCTACAACTTCTTGTAGGCCTAGGCCTATATAACACGGCCATGCACTCAGCATTGCAATGTGAAATAACTCACAACACAGGTAAAAAAAAAAAAAAAAAAAAAAACACCACAGCGCTCTCTCTGTCTCTGTCTCTCCCCCATGTCCACCGAGGCTATTGATATTACAATATTACAATATATACAAAAAAGTTATATAAGTTGCATCCCGTAACTTGTTGTCATGTAAGACAGCGACTAAAACATGCGTAGCCTATAGTCAACAGCGCTTCGTTTGCATTGATGAGCTGGCAGCTGCAATCAATAGTAGGCTATTAAATGCCCATAGCAAATATTTGATCATCAAGCCTCAATCATCGTAGCTTACGCGATGTACAATAGGCTACTTTTGAGGCGCGTTCTACCATCGTATCCTCTTGATGCGCAGATAACCCAATTATGCGATATACAAGACCACATTTGAGACGCGCTGTCAGCTTCGCTCTCTCTCTCTCTCTCTCTCTCTCTCTCTCTCTCTCTCTCTCTCTCTCTCGCACATACGAAACCATACGGCTTAATACTCTACTAGCTGTGCGTCCAAGCCAGTCTCCTTTGCAACGGCCGGCTGCGCTGTGCAGAAAAAGAATGGAATCAAGGGCTCCAGAATTTAATTTGGCGTTATCCTGGCACTGTTCCACGGTGAAGTGAGGCTGTAGGTAATGCTGTACTAGGTCTGGTGTGTCATACTCCATGAACATTCTCCGTCTTCTCAATGCAAGTTCTGGTAGTAAAAATAATTGCCCGTCATCACTAATTACCTGTCAATTTAGGCCTTTTCGTCAGTATTTCAGGGGTTTTCAACAGGTGGTCTGAGGACCACCACTGAGAGGGTAAAACAAAACGAGAGCATGTGATTTCTTTGTTTTATTTTTTGCATGTGCAGCGGGGTCAGCCCGCCCCGCCCGCGGGGTGATAATTACTTAAAAATCATGAACCCGTCCGCCCGCCCCCCGCGGGGGTCCGCGGGGCCCGCCGGGTTCGGGCCGGCCCGCGCAACACTAACACCTGGCCTATTCCACAGTGTATTCATTGAAGCGCTATAGTATAGTATCCTGTGCGTAATCAATCACACAATCCAAGCCCATGTGTAGCATGCAGTCTTGCCATGTCATGCTGGTGGTTACCGCCTATTCCTCAAGCTCCAGAACAACTGTTCTGCCATCCGTTTTGGGTTCTGGTCATCGTGGACAATGCTGACGGTGTGATTTGTTAATGGCTGGTCCATGTACTGCTGGGCAATGGCATGTGTCACTCTGCTGCTAAAGCAGCCATAACTAGGCCTGTAGACAGCAAACAGAAAATACTGAGAACAACCCCCCCCACACACACACACACACCCCCGGTTATAGATTTTTGGGTAAATTAGCTAAATTAAGGGTCTCCATTCTCCATCGTAACAGCATGGTGGTGATCTGTCTGTCCGTCCACACGCCTGTTACTGCTATGTTTCAGTGGTGAAACATAGTCACCACCAGTGCTGACTACGGGTGACGTAACAGTCTTCACTCTGACCCAAGACGGTGGAGACCTGAAGGGGCACAGGTCTAGTTTCTAAACTACTTTGCTCTTGTTTGACTACATGACATGTTTTGTAATAAAAATGTAAGGAAGGGGCTTAACACATCACGCAAAAATGGAGTCCTAGATCTAAAGAACTAATTTGATTTAAAAAAATAAAAATAATCTGGGGCGTTAAAATTTTAATCGGATTAATCAACAAAATTAATGCCATTAACTTTTTCAACATTTTAAACGGCCTTAGTGTGAATGCACAATCTATGTATAGTGGATTAACCAGCACAACCATTTTAGACCCTTTGGCCATTTGAGAATATCCAATCTCACAATGCCAGGCTAATTGCAACACTGCAAATATTTACCTTTGCATGCATGGGGTCCGCCTGCCCCCATACATATCAGATCAGATGCCCCTGACCCATTTTCCACCATTTGAGCGCCTTTATATTGACTAATCATATTGAATGTCGTGGACCAGCCACGGGGGGTTTGGTTGAGATCATGACAGGAGTATCGATATAGGCAGGAATATTGATATAGGCAGCTGTTTCATAATTAAATGTTTGTGTAATAACACGGTTTTTGCATGGGAGCTCAACTGGGATTGTTTCCCTGCAGAACAAAAGCCTCTACATTGATTGATTGATCAACTTTCCCCCTGCTTTCTACCATTAGAATCGTACAAACGCCAATTCCAATGAAGTCAGGATGTCGTCTAAAAGAGGGCTTTTCAACAGATGGTCCGGGGACCACCAGCGGTCCCTGAGAGGATTCCAGGTGAACCCCAGGTTAAGTGATGGAACGTTGATTAACCAGATGTAACTCTTTGAGACTGTAAACATGTTAACACTCTCGAGAGTTAAAACATTCACCATCTGAATTAGCCCAAATCTACACAACTAGAGAATGTAGAAGATTAATGGTCATTTTGATCTGTAGGTTTGACTGTTTTGTTTTTTCAACTCCAGCCTGGAATTGTGGACAAAAGGAAAAGAAATGTTTAGTTTTCAGGTCTGTGGGGCTAAAATGCCATCAAATGGTGGTCCGTGGCTGAAATGCTGAATGAATAGTGGGCCCATGAAAAAGGTTGTAAACCACTGCTCTAAAATGTAGTTTAAGAACAGAATACAATATTGTGCAAATCCTCTTCAAAGTGGCGTTTAGAGTCGTGCTTACTGTCCTTGATGCAGCGCAGCACACTTGTACAGTTACTGGAGCGAGAGAGGATCTACTTTCATTTTCACTCTGCCGATCGCACCCCCCCACCTGCTGTAGGTTTTTCTTTTCTCGTGGCAGTACAGTTTCTGTGCCAGGCAGGCAGTAACATGTCCTGACAGAGCAATTCCAGCTCAGGTGACAAAATCGGTATACTGTAGTATTTTGTTTTTCCCTGCTGTGCCTGGTGCGTGTCACTTGTGAACTCCTCCTTGTTGCTTACTGTATGTGTATTGTCTCATGGAGGTGCCACGTTTACTTGCACTCTGTTCTACTTGTGGGCAACATCAGGGGCGGATGTAAAATGTCCCATTTGGGGGGGCAAGAGAACATGTTGGAGGGGCAAGAGAAAATGGTATGGGGGCGGCTTCATCGCCCGTGTCGCTTCGCGCCACGGGCGATGAAGCCGCACCCATACCATTTTCAGTTACAGGACTTATATTAGTCAAGTAAAGCATCAATAATACCATCAGTTGTTGTTGAAGTTGCAACAGACACGCAGCATGCATAAAGCTAAAGGTCTGACTCAGAGAGTTTTCTGTTTTCAATGATGAAATGTTGTTGGTTTAGTAGTGCCAAAATTGTAGTTAGTTGCAGTAGTAGTGTTTCAAATCATTTTAAATATAAGCACTTTAATTTGAAATATCTTGTTGTTTTGCATGGCATCATGTTTGGGGGGGGGGACTGGATATTTAGGGGGGCATTGCCCCCCCATGCCCATGCCTAGATCCGCCCCTGGGCAACATGCAAGGTGGCGCTCAGCAGTGCAGTTCTATGCAGGGCTGGATCTAGGATGGGCATGGGGGGGGGCAATTCCCCCCCTGAATGCCCTGGCTGCCCCACCAATCATGATGGCATGCAAAGCAACCCACATTTCAAAGATATTTCAAATTAAAGTGCTTGTATTTAAAATGATTTGAAACACTACTGCTGCTACTCTGTGCCACTAAACAAACAGCATTTCATCGTTCAAAACAGAAACTCTCTGAGTCAGACCTTTATCTTTATGCATGCTGCGTGTCTGTTGCAAATTCAACAACAACTGATGTTATTATTGATGTTTTAAGTGTCTAATAAAAGTGCTGTAACCGAAAATGGTATGGGGGTGGCTTCATCTCGGTGAAGCGACACGGGCCATGAATTAAGCCACCCCCATACCGCCCAATTGAGAAATGTTGCATCCGGGCTTTGTTCTATGTGCTTGGAACGTGTTTTTATACATAAAGTTTACTCCTTTTTGTTTTTGTATGAATGGCAGCAGTGAGACGGTGGAGGAGGTAGAGGAAAGCCAGATGCCCATGACCAGAAGCCAGCTGCTGCAGGTCATCCAACAGAGGGTAAATCCATAGACCCTCTCCCGGCTCTGGGTGGGCGCACGTCAAAACTAGGAAAAAGTGCCCTTCTGGGCACAGGTCTCCACCTGGTGGACCTGTGGCCTATGCTGGGAGAATATAATCGCACCCCTGTGCGGTTATATGTTTTCCGTCTAGTAGAAAAGTTTGTAAAAGATTCCATGTAACCATGTTGTGTTCATCCTGCCAAACTTTGAAAGCTAATCATAGACAATGAGGATGGAATATGATCAGTCTTGAGCACATGACTAGTATAGAGAGATACACGGCACTCCATTGACCTACATTGGCCAATGAGGCATCTACAGTATACACTGTATATATATATATTATCTATAGGTAAATCAATGTCCACCATTAATAACACCAGAAAGTTAAAGTCCCAGTGAAATTAAAAATACTGTTTCACACTTCTGGACCACATCTGTGCTCATTTATGTGGTCACTGGTCATATCTAACTTTTCCCCCTGTCAGGTGAAAAGAAGGCAACTTGGACTCCTCATGCATTGAAGGAAGCATGAGCTCAGTATCACAGTAGGAAATTGGCACTCATGGGCGAAAAATTGGTTGCAAAATAATAGGATAAAAAAAGCCAATAGAAATGAAGCTGACCTCTTTTTATCCCATTTCTGAATTGTGGTGATGATGGCATCTTATCAAAATGATGATTCTTTTGCAGTTGGAAATTGATATTCCTAATGGCCTCTCTCAATCTCCCAAAAACGAGCAACTGAATGGCTGGATAATTATTATTATTCCTTGTACCAGTTCTAACAAATACTTTTTCAGTATACCTTTTTCCTGATGCTTGTGCATTTTAGCTTTTTTAGTTACCGTACATTTACATTGGGGACCTTAACCCTACTACACTGAGCATGGTTTTTACACAGATAATTTTATATTTTTTGCAATTTTCATGATGTTGCTGATGTCAGGTGGGAGGGTCTTTCAGTAGCTTCAGTAGTCTTTCAGTAGCTTCATGATGCTCATGTTTCGCTGCACGCACCCTTAGTTTTTCCTCTTCGAAGGTTTTTAGGTGAATTTTACCTGTGTTTAGTGACCGTGTGATAGAGAGAACTCACAATGGACTTTTTTTTTCCTTCACTGCACCAATCTCACAGGTCTTAGGAATGTTTGGACCGAAGGAGAAGTTCCCAATTTAATTCATATCCTTTAGAATACTGAAACAATACGCATTTTAAATATTAAAATGTTTACAATATTAAGTATACGTAATTATACGTATAAAATATTAAAGAGTACCCAAAGTTGTCTTGTATTGCTTGGTTGGTTGTATTGCTGCTTTGATATATTGTGATGAGAAATATTTTCTTAATTAAATGTTTTACTTTGGGTAATATACTGTATACCCGTGTTTAGTGATGGTGTAACAAAAAATAAGTGTTCTGGGGTTGTATGTCCTTCTCTGAATGTCCACCTGTGCCTCTGTCTACTCTCACATACAGACAGAGATGGGCCGAGGGATGGCGTTGTGACAACGCTCCGTTGAAGTCACTTTTGTTTTGCATGTTTTCAAACGTATCCTCCACAGGATGAAGAAACTTTCACTGGGTTGAAGTCACTTCAACCAAGTCAACTTGCATGTCTTCAAACGTGTGAGCCATGTTTGTTGTGTTAGTGTTCGGCAGATCTGTATTCCGTCCAGTTGTGTCACTGGGGCAGCGGATTCTACCGAAAATCAAGTGAGTATTCCCAGTAGGTTGCTTATTATGCCAATATTGTCACGTCTTGTCACATGCTGCCGTTTGGGTCAATATACTAACCTCCTCTAACACTAATCCTATCCATAACCTCCAGCACGTCGCCATACTGACACAGGGCTTAAAACAAGGTGGCTAACCGGCCATACTGATTGAGGATTTCCGGGTTTTCGCATTCGGCTCCCAGACAACATGCCTCGTCGATAGGAACGGCTAATAAGCAGCCTCACTTGATAGCGGGTGAAGTGGGGGCGGGGACTGTTGGTCAGAAGGTAGATCTGTGGAATGGCGGTTCGAATCCCAGTTCCTCCTGTCTACATGTCGAAGTGACCTCAACCAAGACACTCGCTGAACCCCCAAGTTGCTCCTGATGTGCTGGCTGTTGACCTGCACGGTTTTCCGCTGCAATCTGAGTATGAATTTGTGTGCGAATGAGTGAATGCAATGCACCATGTGAAGTGCCTTGGATAAAGGCGCTATATAAATGCACCATTTACCAGTGTGTGGCAACCATTGATTGATTGATTTGATTGAACATGTTTGTAGATTTCAAAGAAAGTATGTACAGGTCTAAATGCATCGACGAGGAAATCAGGAGGAGAAAAAAAACTAAACTAAAGGCTTGTTTACGTCACCTAGAGTCCTCCGTTTTCAATTCATCAACACATTTAAACTAAATACATTCAAATAAAAATGATGTGCAATAGCAAGGTACACACAGGATGCAGGGAGATGCCGTACACGCGTGCGTGTGCGCGCACGCACACACACACACACACACACACACACACACACACACACACACACACACACACACACACACACACACACACACACACACACACACACACACAGATTTATTTAAATCCAAAGTAAGCATAGCCATTTGCAATTACCCTTACAAAATGGCACCCAATCTGATTCCTGATGCGCAGTCATGCTTTTTTTTTTTTCCAATTCTGTTTTAAACCTGGAGACCCTTCAAGATGTGTTGGGGAAGAAAAAAAAAGAAAAAAACCTCATCGGCCGTCAGCTTTACAGGCCTTTCAACCGTTTGCTGAACACACTTCAAACCCTATTTGAAAGAATTTAGATGGTAGAATGGAAGGTAGACCCCCTCTCTCTCTCTCTCTCTCTCTCGCTGTTTTGCACAGACACTCAAGAGCTTGCTTGAACCCACTTAGCTGTCAATCCTCTTCACAAATTGTCCGTGTTTACTGGAATCGGCACAGGGTGCTTAAAATCAAACTTAATCACCTAATTACAGCACTCTACAGTACTGTATCAACGTAGCTCTACCATGTGGGACAAGGCTAGTAGTACGCTATAGCAGGGGTTTTCAACCGGTGGTCCGGGGACCACCAGTGGTCCTTGAGAAGGTTCCAGGTGGTCCCCAGCTAAGTTGTTTAACCAGATGTAACTCTTGAGAACGTAAAAATGAAACCAAATGGACCCTTGCGGGTCCATTTGGTTTCATTTTTACACTCTCCAGAGTTAAAATATTCATCATGTGAATTAGTCCAAGTCTACACAACTATAGAAGATTAATGGTCATGCACAGAAGCAAAATAAATCTTTAGTTTTGGGGTCTGTGGGTCTAAAAATATCCTCAATTGGTGGTCCGTGGCTCAAATCCTGAATAAATGGTGGTCCCTGGGATGAAAAAGGTTGAAAACCCCTGCGCTACAGTATACACAGCAAAGTCTGTGCTCACATAAGGAAACTACTTGTTACTTAAAGGGGATTTCCACCCGTTTTTACTGTCATTGGTTTTCAATCATTTTCATACCAGGGCCCACTATTTATTCTGCATTTTATCCACGGACCACGGTTTCATGTTTAGTTTCTCGGACACAAAACGAACCAGGTAATCAGTGAGGTATCACTTGTGAAATACGTTAAGATGAGATTTTTTTTGTGTGTGTGTGTGTGGGGGGGGGGGGGGGGGGGGGGGGGGGGGGGGGGGGGGGGGGGCTGGGGGGGCATATTTAGGTGGCAGGGGGTGTATTTAGATCCATATCTGAGCCTATTGTGGCAATCGGCAGCCACTTAACTTTCACTTCAATATGATTCATTTTTGGCATAGTAACATCCTAGCATCTCTCGTGTGTGTGTGTGTGTGTGTGTGTGTGTGTGTGTGTGTGTGTGTGTGTGTGTGTGTGTGTGTGTGTGTGTGTGTGTGTGTGTGTGTGTGTGTGTGTGTGTGTGTGTGTGTGTGTGTGTGTGTGTGTGTGTGTAATGGTGGAAGAGTTTGTTGTTTTAGTCTGTGGCGGGGAGTGACACTTCCTAGACCAGAAATGACCTGAAATATGTGTGAAAAAAATGTACACAACTGCTGTTTGTGATTTTGTTTTTGAGCTCAATCAATCAATTACTTAATGCATATACTGTAAATGGCACTCTGAAGCTTAAGGGGGCACTACAGGCCATTGGTCAAAATAACAATATAATGTATCTCTTGAGAGTGTGAAATTTAATCATTTGGTTTCACTTTTCACTCAAGGGCATAAGCATTCGTTTTGAACAAACAAAAAACAAGAAAAAAAAAAAACGCTAAAAACAGCCATAGACACTTGCCTAACATGTGCTGATCTCATCACATTTGATATTTGATGAAATATCTTTTTTTTTGTTTGTTTGTTTTAATGATAAATCCAGTGAGAAATGGACCTTCTGTGCTCTCCCCGGTCACGGAAGTATCCGACACGACCCCACTATATGGAGTTATGGGTACATTAATTTGCTTGCATTTGTACACAAAACAAAATGAACGCCTCATTGATTTTTCCAGTGTTAGAACGCCTGCCGACTGTCCATTCATAGCTCTTCTCATTGTTCTCACACGCTGGCCAGGGTAATGGTCACCAGTGATGGACTGCGCCTGTCAGTGTCTCACTCCATGAGAGTGCACCCACTCATGGTGATTTACGAGAGGGTCAACAGCCTCACTGTGTGAATAATCCACACGGCAGGGGGATCAGTGAGAGAACAAAAGCTTTGTTGAAGTATTTATTTATTTATTTTTTGTGGCATCGTTAAAGGAGCATACAGTGATTTATTTGGGGGGTTTATTTGGGAACCCCCCGATAGCAAGATGTGCGCATGCACACACTCAACAGTGGGGAGTGAAAGTGCGACAGGCCCCGGCCCTGGTCACCACAAGTTTGAATTAAGGTTTATAGTACAGTAGGCATGGGTATGGGGGGGGGGGGGGGGGGGGGGGCAGTAACTAATTTTAGATTACATGTTACTGTAATATTACTTTTGCTCCAAAAAGTAAAGTAACGAGATTACTCTGCAAAAATGTGTAATAAGTAATGCATTACTTTGCAAGTAACGCCAAGTTACTTTTTTAAAATGAGCTTGTTGTTGCATGCAAAAATAGAACAGATCCACACACTGCATCCTGCGCACAGTTATGTACACTACAAATCGCTTGCTGCTTTGTTTTGTATTTTATTTTTAAATACAAGACCTCAACTGTCTTTGAAAACAATTGTGAAAAAGTTTAAAAAGTCAAAGAGACAGATTTTGTTGGCTTTGTTTCAGGTGCAGTTTGTGGGATTGGAGACTATTATTATTCCAATAAATTGGATTCAGTTCTAGAAAGAGCTCGCTAAACAGATTATGTTGTACATCTCTATTTTTACTCCATAAGGTGGGAGTTGAGAACTTGGGAAAGTAATAATGTACCGGTAATATTACTCTTCAATTCCAGTAATAAGTAAAGTAATGATATTACTTTGTCTAAGCGGTAAAGAGTAAAGTAAAGAAGATACTTTCCTAAGTAATATTGACCAACACTGGTCCTAAATACATATTTGTTTACACATTTTTGAAGCGATTTCTTTGTTTCTTCCTCCTCTGCCTCCTTCACATCCAGTAGATCCTGTGGACTTCCGTGGCCAGTTATAATTTCCTGGGGCTTATTAGGACTGTAGTAGATAATAAAAAACACTTTAAAATTGTGTAAACAAATATGTATTTAGCGCCATGTTCGAATCCCCCCTCATAGCTAAAATCCCTAAAACTAAAGAACAACAATTAACGCCCATCTTACTTACTTTCTCTAACCTAAAACATGAACCTTGGTTAAAAATAAAAACAAAAAACAAAGTTGTCCTTTAAGGCTAAGGATTTGCTTTTCAATTGGGAGTCAGTCAGATATGTGCAGAGCTGTAAAGCTGGAAGAAATGCCAAGAGTGAGACTTCACTGACTTAATGCAGTCAGATTCCGGCCAGCAGGGGGCGTCTTGGCGTTTTTTTAAAGTCGATTTTATATATATATATATAGAGAGAGAGAGAGAGAGAGAGAGAGAGAGAGAGAGAGAGAGAGAGAGAGAGAGAGAGAGAGAGAGAGAGAGAGAGAGAGAGAGAGAGAGAGAGAGAGAGGAGAGAGAGAGAGAGAGAGAGAGAGAGAGAGAGAGAGAGAGAGAGAGAGGAGAGAGAAGAGAGAGAGAGAGAGAGAGAGAGAGAGAGAGAGAGAGAGAGAGAGAGAGAGAGAGAGAGAGAGAGAGAGAGAGAGAGCAAGAGCAACCAGTTTAGGTGGTTTGAGCATGTGGTAGACCAAGGTCCAGATGGAGAGATTACATCGACTCTCTGGCCTTAGAGCATACCTGGGCATCATGCGGCCTTTGGCTGCCTCTGACCGGCCCGGGGACCACCAGTGGTCCTTGAGAGAGTTCCAGTTAAATATGCAAAGTTGGTTAACCAGATGTAACCAAATGGACCCAAATGGACCCTTGCGGGTTTACGGGTTTCATTTTTACACTCTCAAGAGTTAAAATATTCATCTGAATTAGCCCAAGTCAACACAATCAGAGGATGTAAAAGAATGGGCATTTCTAACTATGTTATCCTGTTTTGTTTGTAAAATCCAGCCTGGAATTGTGGACAAAAGCTAAATAAATCTTTAGTTTTGGGGTCTGTGGGGCTAAAATGACATCAAATGTTGGTCCTCTGTGGCTCAAATACTGACTAAATAGAGAGCCCTGGTGTCAAAATGGTTGGTCTCACTCTTACTTTTATCTTGAAATGAATTAATATTACCCAGACTTTAGATCAGCCTTTAGTCTTGGCCCTCCACAATATTTGATGTATCTCATTTGGCCCCTGGGGAAAAATAATTGCCCACCCCTGCCTTAGATTGTCTCGGAATCCCCCAGGGGGATAATGTTGCTCTGGGGCAAACTCTATGCTCTGGGGAGGGTCTGGAGCTCTCTGCTCACTACCACCAGTGTTGGGAATATTACTATACCTTGTTAATGTATTACTTATTACTTATTACCTTCATTTTAAAGCAATATATTGTATTACAATATTGCTGTCTGAGCAAGTGTAATATATTAATATTACTATTACATATTACTTAAAAGAAAAATGTTGTGCAAAATATATAATTAAATATTTAGTGTCACTATTAATCAAATATTGTGTAGGCCAGTGGCATAGCTACAATAAAGAAAGCGCACTTGGCTAACTTGAAAAAACATCCTCCTGAATAAATAATTTGATGACAAATTATAGACAATAAGTAATTATTTAACTTCTGCAGTTGTCAAGAAAATTTCACAAGAACATTTTCAACAAGACAGATTGACCGAAATTAATATTGAAAGTAATGCAGTAATGCAGAAAGAAAAGCATAATATATTAGATTGTTTTTGTTCAGTAATATATTTATATTACAAGTCACTGCATTTTGGTAATATATTATGTAATAGATTGAGTTACGTAGTGCACATGTCCCAACACTGACTACCACTACCCAGAAGGCTCTGCCAGACTGCCACTACCCAACTATGGTTAAAGATTGAAGAACGATGGATGGGATGGATGTGTTATAGAATACATGGTTCTATTCATCTATATAAATACTAAAATATATGATTTTTTATATGCCATAGCCTATTTAACATGCCATGTAGCCTACACATATGTACACTCAGGATTTTTTTTTTAAATGGGTGGAATTCCCCTTTAATTGATTCTGAGCAAACAGTGTGGCATAATGTAATTAGTTTGTAGAACAGCTGTGTAACATTCCATTGCTACAGCATTTTAAAACGTAGCCTAATAGCCTACATTCTTTCAAATGCCTAATAAAGGGCCATTTCCCCTCCTATCGTATGGGCCTATTGATAAACACATTAGGGACACACAATATATATAAGAAATGAAAATGTACACCTCAAAGCACAGACTACATGCCTTGGATTGGACTCGGAATCATAGAAATTGTTTGAGAATCCCCTTGGAAATCCCCGCTTGAAATATCAACGTTCTTCATGCAGGTGAGTAGTTTAAAATGAGTAAATGGTTGACTGTCACAGTTACAGCCAAAGGGTGCGACTTCCCAGCTGTGTATGTGAGACCCTCATAAAGAGTGAAATCGTATTTTTTTTTTAATTATTATTATTATTATTTTTATTGAACATGTTATGCACTTTGGTTAAAAGTATTTTTCTGGGGGTTTATTATTTTTCTTAATAGGACCTTACCCGTTGTGATGAACAAACCAAATGATGTCCAGTGTAATGTGAATGAATAGATCATAACAGTGTGGGTAGTGATTTAATACAGGGGTTTTCAACCTTTTTCATCCCAGGGCCCACCATTTATTCAGCATTTGAGCCACGGACCACCAATTGAGGATCCCAAAACTAAAGATTTTCTTTTTGCTTCTGTCCATGTCCATTAATTCTTATTTGAATGTCGTCATCCAGGCACATAATATCAGTAGCAATCCACTGTAGGCATAGGTCACTAGTATGAGAAGCGGAACCTTTCTGTCACAGGCTGTGTTTCCAGGTGTTTCCAGGTACTTCCGTTTCCCTCCTCAGACTCCTCAGTGTTTTGGAAAGTAAACCGGTTCAGTCTTCTTCATCCTGTGATCATATCATCATTCACTCTGTTTTCAGGTTAGTATAAGGTGAAACCAACATCAACGTATCCAGTTTAGGTTCCATAGTCTATGAGAAGCAACTGTGAGACTGCCGATGATGGTTTTGAGTACTTTATGTTGAGTTTAAAACACTATAAAACTCCGCGATTTTCGCGGGCTGTGTTGCTTGTTACATTCTGCCGCCAGGGAGCCTAGTGGTGCTGTGGTTTTCAACCTTTTTCATACCAGGGACCACTATTTATTCAGCATTTGAGCCACGGACCACCAGTTGATGACATTTTAGCCCCGCAGACACAAAGCTAAAGATTTTGTTTGTTTTTGTCCACAATACCAGGCTGGATTTCAGAAACAAAACAGTTAAACATACAGATCAAAATGACCATTAATCTTCTACATTCTCTAGTTGTGTAGACTTGGGCTAATTCACATCATGAATATTTTAACTCTTGGGAGTGTAAACATGAAACTTGCGGGTCCATTCATTCCATTTCATGTTTACGCTCTGAAAGAGTTACATCCGGTTCACCATTTAGCTGGGGACCACCTGGAATCCTCTCATGGACCACCGGTGGTCCCTGGACCACCTGTTGAAAACCACTGGTATATGCCACTGAGAAGATATGATTATGTGATTATATTATGATATATGTGATTTACCTATATGACATTGCTAATGCTGGTTACCAGATTACTTGACAACTATATATTATTAGGTGAAGAAAAACATTATTATGGTGAAACAACTTTATGACATCAAGTTGTGTTTCACCATGTTCACCGATGTTTTTTCTTTTTTTCTGAGTGTACGAATGGAACCAAATTGACCCTTTAGGGTCATTTGTATGCTTAAAGGGGTGGAATTCCCCTGTAAATGGTTTGCTGTAAACTATGTGGTTTATGACAAGTAGCATTATGGCACAACCACACTGTTTTAACAGTATTAATTGCACCATGTAATGGCATGACTGACTGAGGGTGCACTTGGGGTGTATTTCATTGTGAAATGATGCTTTATGGGTTTAGATGTTTATTGGAGCCTAAGCATTATATTGAGTGAAAAGAGTTATTGTAACTGGAGAGTTTTATTATGGTTAAGCCCAATATGACAATAGCTTTATGGTTATGTGTACTTTGAACTGTAATGGGAAAGCAACAGGACAATAACATTCTATACTCATCAGATTAACGCATGGACAGTAAACATTTCAGCTACATTACACATAATGCCAAACCTACCTGACTTTGACTGACACACGCACGCACACACACACACACACACACACACACACACACACACACACACACACACACACACACACACACACACACACACACATTTTAACATCTTTATTTGTATTCACATTTAACAAGCAAATCTTGAACACAAACAGTAGTAGATGTGCAAGCTTGGAAAACTCTCTCTGCAACAAGTGCTAGGATACAGATCAAGGGTACAGGAAGCAACGTCTTCTCCATATATGGCGACTGCCAATTATTGCAGATACTGAACAGAATTTTGCCAGTGCCTTAGCTCTGGGTTTGGGAACACCTGCAATCTGCAGGCCCCTCACCACTGATTTGTGGACATTACCAAGGCTTCCAAAAATAAACACCAGCAGTTTGCATTTGTAGCCAAGCTGTATAATAGTATCCCTTAGATGCTGGTACTTAAGCACCTTAGTAAGGAAAGCTTCTTCCAGACTGTGGTCAAATGTACAGGCCACTTCCAAAATGGTCACTTCCCTACTGTCCTCATCAACAACAACAATATCCGGTGTGTTAGCAGTAACATCTGAAAATACGTCAATTCCGTTATTGTACATGAACATGGCAGTTGAAACACGTGAGTGCTTGTACATTTTGACAGATGACGGGATATATGAGCTCAAATCCTTAGCGAACAGGTCAACAATTCTGTCATGCCTAGCAGTGTACATTCCCTTATATACAAAGCAGCCATTAAGAATATGTGACAATGTTTCTGTAACAGGGGTGTGGTCGTGGTGCAGACAATGAGGAGGAAACCTGTTAGGGTACCACAGAGAAAGGTTGAGTCTGGTTGGAAGGACCTGTAATCTGGCTTTAACTGTAAAACGGACTATCTCCTCATCAACTGCATAATTCTTGAATATTGCGTGAGATACTGTGTGGTCTGCATCAGGGAGGCAAGCAAGCTTCCCCTGTAGGTTTAACCCAGTCCAGTGTTGTTGTTGTTTTTGCTGTTGTAACGATAGAAGGTACCTGCGTGCAGTGTCTGGTGATATAAGATGTTCTGTATCTATGTCAGTAGCCCTTACTGTGATCAAACGGTTGGTAATAATGTCCTCGGTAACTGTTACAATTTCCGAGTCAGGTTTAATCCAGCTCAGGGATACCCCAGTCCTTACACACAGGTCATTGAGGTCAGGCCAGTCTGATGACACCCCGAACCCAGTAGCATGTGAGTCCATTTTCAGGTTTGCCTTTCTTCTGAACCCCAAGAAACTTGGCTGGCCCTCTGCTGCTAGTGGCACCTTACGCCGTTTCATGTCTAGAAACAGAGAAGATCTAGCAAGTTCTCTGACAGTCTTGTCATCACTGTTTAACATGTTCACCAAGTGAGACAGCCTTGTGGCATTATATATCCACTCCACATTCGGCACACCAAACCCACCAACTTGTTTGGACTGGAAAATAATGTCTCTGGTGGTGTGGGTATTAAGCCCGAACCACTTTCTCACAAAGTGAACTAACTTATCATTCAGATCACTAAGCGTTTTGCATGCTAGATGAACGTTAGAGAAGAGGTGGTGTACCCTGGCCAGGGCCACCTGTCTAATGGCCTCTAACTTCATTAGCAGTGGTAGTGGTGAGGCATCGATCAGGTTCAGCCTAGCTGTGAACTCAGATGTTATGTACTCAACCTGTTCTTTCCATTCTCCCGCTATATTAAATCTATGCCCTAGATAGTTGTATGTTTCATGTAAATCATACACACGTATGGGCTGTGAGTTGATGGTGAACTCAGGGCTTTTGTCAGCCTTAGACTTATACCAGCGGTTGCCACCACTACGCCTCTGGTATAGAACAGCACACTTGGTGTGTTTTGCCTCTAGACCAGACCAATCTAGAAAGCTATCTGTTCTAGTGAGCATGTTTTTAATAACGCTTTCTTCCCGAGAGGCAATCTGAACATCGTCCGCATACCCCTGGACGGGGTTTGGGGACAGTACGTTGGGTGGGGCACATTCACACAACCACTTAATCCACCCATTGATGGCGAGGACAAAGTTAATGGCACTCCATGGGCAGCCTGTTTTAATGCCGACTTGGAGAGGTATTGGTTCTGTCAGCTGTTTACCACAGATAACTTGTATGAAAGAGGATTCATACACGTCTTTAATGATATCGATAAATACCTGAGGCAGGTGTATTGTTTCTAAGGCATATATCATGATATCATGAGACAGAGAACCAAAAGCATCACGAAAGTCCAGGAAGACAGAATAGAATTTACATGATTCATGTTTAAAATCATCGATCCCACTTTTAAGACAAAATACATGTTCATTCATCCCCTGTCTATTTATATATGCCTTCTGCTTGGGTGACAGGATTTCATTGTCTATCAGCCAGGGAAGCACACGAGACAGGATGCATTTCATAAACACCTTGTAGATGGTGGGGAGGAGGGAAATGTCTCTCCAAGTTGATGGATCATCAGGTACATTGTCTTTTTTTGGGATACGATGAATCATGGCTCCTTTCCAGGATTCGGGCACTCTCTTATTGTCCATGCAGACATTAAAGATAGAGGTTATTTTTTCACAGACTTGTGGAGTCTTAAGGCTTTCATATGTTACCCCATCTATGCCACTAGCCCTGTCATTTGGTAGGCTGTGCAAGACAGACCTTACTTCATCAGGTGTAAAGTGGGAAGTGCTAGGGAAAATCGCAGGGGGTACTCCTTGCAGGCTATTTTCCCACGGAGGTGGGGGGAGTGGGTCGCTGATCACTGTTTGTCTGCGACATTTATTTTCATAGTGGTTTTTAACCATAGTGACGTCACTGGGACAAGGAGGCGGGTCGGGATACTCGCTGTCATTTAAAATGATTTGGATCGCTTTCGATCGTCTGTGCTGCCACAAATAAGCAAGTTTATTCCTACTCACTTTTTTGTGGCGCGCCCGGGTCGAGCTGAGCTGGGGCTGAATAATGTCACGGTGGGTTCCAACAAATATCAAATTATTTGAATATTGAATGTATATAATTTCAATATGAAATATTGCAAACATCATCTTTGTTCCTCTATTTCCTCCAGTCCTGTATTGTCCACTGTTGGTGCTGAGAGATGTGTTCTCTTGAGTCTTGCGAGATCAAATTAATGATTCATAGTTATTTTAATAGCCTATTTTTATATAATGGTTTAGTGTGGGAACAGCATTTTACCTTTTTCTATTCAGATAATTTTTCGAATATGGAATCTTTGTTTGCAGTACTAATTGTGACGTACCTGGCACAGCTTGGGACCCGTTAACAGGTACATGGGGGTCCCTGAACTCCTTTATGAAAACATCTGAGGAGAATGACGGGTTTTAAACAACATAAGACTAAATAAAAAAATAATTTAGCAACTGGTAACTACCATTTATTTGCAAGCAACTTTACTAAGAACCAAGCCACAATCATGTCAACGGTGTGCACCACAAATAATACAAACTATGAAAAACTAGGCCATATCATCAAAAAATGATGTGCGGGTGGCTTTAAAGAACTGAACTTTATTCCTACAAATTAACGACTGTACTTCATGGGCGGATCTAGGCCCCCCTAAATGCCAGTCTGCGCCACCAAACACGATGGCATGCAAAACAACACAAGCTATTTCAAATCAAAGTGCCTATATTTAAAATGATTTGAAACACTACTACTGCTACTAACTAACTACAATTGTGGCACCACTAAACCAACAGCATTTCATAATTGAAAACAGAAACTCTCTGAGTCAACTTTTAGCTTTATGCGTGTCTGTTGCAACTTCAACAACAGCTGATGTTATTATTGATGCTTAATTGGCTAATAAAATCCTGTAACCAAAAACAAAACAAAAATGGTATGGGTGCGACTTTTATCATGCCCCCCCCCCCCCCTCCCACGCCCCCCAATTGGGAAATGTTACATCCGCCCCTGCTGTACTTTCAGTGAATGAGAGCATGCTGGCGGGAAGGATTTGAGTGCCAATTAAGCAATATTACACGAGAGGGAGGAAACTAGCTAGCCTAGCCACCGAGTCTGCTGCTCTGAAAAAACAAAACAAAAAAACAGCTGAAATCTTTGTTTTGATTAGGTGTTGATTACTGTGTGCTGGTTCTAAGTAACGACATGTGACATGTATGTTTCTTTCAAACAATCCGAATTGTTCCTACAACCTGTTGTATAATAATTATCCATTTAACAACAGGCAGTGCATGATAATGACATTTTGCTGCATGTAGAAGCGCCGGCCAGCACACACGTGGTCTCTACTCTCATCTCTTGCTGATCGTACATACACACGGAGTGTTGATGTCCTGATGTTGGCCTCGAGCACACAGCTGTGACAGTAGGCAGGCGGAAAAGCATTGGCAGTAAGTGAATGCAACAAATTGCTGAGAGAGAGAGAGAGAGAGAGAGAGAGAGAGAGAGAGAGAGAGAGAGAGAGAGAGAGAGAGAGAGAGAGAGAGAGAGAGAGAGAGAGAGAGAGAGAGAGAGAGAGAGAGAGAGAGAGAGAGAGAGAGAGAGAGAGAGAGAGAGAGAGAGAGAGAGAGAGAGAGAGAGAGAGAGAGAGAGAGAGAGAGAGAGAGAGAGAGAGAGAGAGAGAGAGAGAGAGAGAGAGAGAGAGAGAGAGAGAGAGAGAGAGAGGAGAGAGAGAGAGAGAGAGAGAGAGAGAGAGAGAGAGAGAGAGAGAGATGCCGATGGCAAAGTGCTGGGCAAGGCATGGGGTGGACCATATAGGCGCTATGATGCCTGACAGCTTGCCTTTTTCCCCGGTCTCTTTCTACTGTATGCTACTACTGTACTGTACTATCAAGGTATGTGCAGGAAAAAAATAGAAATGTCTTGTATGTATTGCCAATTTTCTTTTTTGCTCTTAAACTGGGCAACACAACTTCAATTGGGGAAATTATCCACCTTAATACCAATTACTGTGTCTTATATTGTTTGAATCGCTGAATAGTCACCTTTACAAGGTTTGGCATGTAGAGATAGGACATTAATGGAATGCAGCTGAACTTTCTATCAGAGTGCCATCAGGTACTGAGAATGGGGAGCATCACATTGGTCTCCCTGACCCTCAACACGGGAGCACCCCATGGCTGTGTGCTGAGCCCTCTCTATTCCCTGTACACTCACGACTGTATGGCCACACACAGCTCCAACATCATCAAGTACGCTCATGATACCACGGTCATGGAGACTCATTGACTTTGATGACGAGACAGCCTACAGAGCTGAGGTTGGAACACTGACACAGTGGTGTCAGGAGAACAACCTCACTCTAGTCTAAATGTCAGCAAAACCAAAGAGCTGATTGTGGACTTTAGGAGGAGAAAGATGCACGCACCTATCTACAGTATAGATTTTTATTTTGTTTCTAGGGATACACTGTCTACAACGACTGAGGAAGTTCAGAGTGAGCCCACGCGAAAGCAGCACCATTGAAAGTGGTCCTGTCAAGCGGAACCACCGCCTGGTATGGGAGCAGTACTGCAGTGGAACACAGATCACTGCAGAGAGTGGTGCGGACAGCGCAGCACATTGTGGGAGGACAGCTCCCCTCTCTCCAGGACGTCCATGAGAAACACTGTGTATCTAAAGCGAAGAGCATCATCAGGGACATCCACCACCCCAGCCACAGCCTGTTCAGGCCACTGCTGCATCCACAGTGTGGAAAACGCTTCCAGAGTATCAGGAGCAGTAGCACCAGACTGTTGAACAAGGTCTAGATGTGATGAAACTACATATACACGTAGACTGATCTCTCTTAATAAACCTTAGAGACTCCTTATTTATTGTTATTTATTATTTTATGTACATATATTTTAACACGTAGACTAGTCATGTACCATGCCAAAATGGCAACTGGCTAAGATACAATACCAATGTGGTTGGTATATTAGTGGAGAAATAAAATCCCCAAATTAGGTCTCCAAACTTTTGTTGCCCAGTTAATTTAGGTGCATTTTTGTCATGTTTTTGTACATACTGCGAATGAAGACCCTACACAGCAAAATTGCGGATGTATATGAGAAATGTTCAGATGTAAGAGTATTTGATGATAAAAAATACAGTGGTAGTACAGTGTACTTGGTAATAATAAAACACCCAGATTCTTGACGAGAATCTCCTCCTGTTAACAAGGAATACATGAAGTCTCGGACCCAATTATATTGGCTAGCTGAAATGTTGCAACATTGAGGGGTCAGAACACTGAGCTCTCGGGAGGGCTGTTGTAGCCTAAAAGAGGGACATTTCCAAAGTTTTCCTGAGAGTGTACAAATGTTAACCAAGTTGACCCACTACAGTCCATTTGGTTCACCTTTGTACACTTAGGAAAAAAGGTCCTAAAAGAAAAATCATTAATATGGTGAAACACAACTCATGATAGAGCCGCGATTGGACTGGTCCCATGAAGTGATCAGTTTGCGACTGCGTAACTAGATACTCAGGAGTTGGAACTGATTATTATTTGGGCCAAGCCTTCCTGTTACTGTTAACAAGATGGCTCTCTGGACTTTAGCTTAGCCGATAGTCAAATATTGGCTTCAAACTTGTCATGGCAAACTAATCGGACCCCTTCTAGCCCTAGGGCCCATGACACTCTTTCATGCAACACATTTTGAAGGCATACTCTGGGTAGAAGATGGACTCGAGCGGTTGAAAATCCGACTGACATTCAAAAGTGTAAATAGCCTAGTAGCCTACAGCTCTGCCCTTATGTATTTAACCGATTACGATATTGATGTGGAGGTCAAAGCCTGAATAATGCTGTATGTATTTGGCACCTCTATATGTCATATTGAAAACACTTTTAACCTGCTGCTACTGCACTTCCCCTTTGGAAGCATAATGATCTGGCACCTCGCATGTTTAGAAGTAATAAGGTAAATTGACTTTTCCTAAGCACTTACACTCAATAGCCGATAGGTTATACCACCTGTTTTGATTTTGCACATAATGCAGGAGGCAGCAGGTGGCGATAACGAGTGCTTCCAAACTCTTGACACAAGAATTAAATGCAGTGAATTTCTTCAGGTAAAGTAGCACATAATAATGTTTCTATGGTGGATTGTTATGAAACAAAAGCTTTAGTGGATAATTAGACAGAGGATAATTCAAGCTTTCAGTACAGCTGCAATGTTGGTGAGTTATGCAATCAGGACTTCTCTGTTTGTTAAGGGCAGAATGTAGTTTTTTTTGCCAGTCAAACGGTGTCCCCACATAACTTTTGGTTGCAATGATGTCACATGCAATGCGCACATGCTCTCTCTCATGCTCTTTTACCGGATATTTGATCAATCTAGGAAATAAATAGTTACCAAGAAATGTCTTCACGTGTTTCGCTTATGGCCTAATAACATGATAAATGTTGTTTTCTGAGGAAATGTAGGCCTAGTAATGCAAAACCTCCTGTTGCCTTGTGCATGACTGCAAATTCAAAACAGGTGGTTATCCATCCTAACCGGGGCTATTGAGTGATATCAACTAGCATTACCAAACTCTTCATGTAACCTATACAGAATTGATTGACTAGAAGTAGCTCAACATGTGTCTACCGTGGGTGTTTATGAAACAAAACTTTGCAGATAGGAAAAAGGATAGCTTCATGCTGCTGCAATGTCCTGGTGAGATTAAATCTATTTTAGACCTTCTTTATGTCCAGGCCCAAGTGGACCCAGCTCCTGTCTGCTTGCATTTTAAATAGCATTATGTAAATGCATGAATCGCTTTACAATAACAGTATTTATTTTTTAAGAAAAGAAGCCATTGAGGCTTAAAAAAAATTTCCACCTAGAGTGGAAATATTCTGTTACTATACTAGACTCAGGCCCATTTACCCGTCCGCCTTTGTTCTGCTTTTTCTACCAAACCACACCATTTGCACCAATGTGACCAAGCACAAAACCTCCAGCACCGTTTTCCACACAGCATGGGCTATATTGTATCCTTACAACTGCCATATTTACTGTACACTGTCCATTTATATGAAAGAAGCAGCCGGAGTAAAATTTGGCTAAATTTGGCTGCCTCCCTTACTGCTGTGACATCAAATACGTCAGGATTTTACAAGTTGCCTGACCCAACCCCCTTCTGCTTGTGCTGGCGAGTCCATTCACCACTTAATAACTCACGTAGTGCTGCACAAAGGACACATGAAACAAGTCAATGTGACGATGCCCCGACATGACTCTGGAACTAACAGCGTGTCACACACAACACGGACGTCACTTTTTCTTGCTGGTTCCATTTGGTGGTGGTGGTGGTGGTGGTGGTAGTTGTAGTAGTAGTAGTTGTTGTAGGAATAATACAAATTTAAAACTTTATTTGTATAGCACCTTTCACTTTTACATTTTTATATCTATATGATATTCGTTTTGAATGTCATAATTCTTATGAATCGCAAAAAATATGTTTCACTTTATAAAACAATACTATGGATCTTAGATCTGTTTAGACTGTCATACAGTATATAAGTAAATTACAAGTTTCACGACAAAATGTTTCTATGTTTCACTGCAAAAATATTATGGATGAAAATACTATGGGAAATGGTTTCCCTCCAGGAAGAATATCCTTGGAGTATGTTCTGGATCAGGGATTTTGCTCCATCCAAAAGATTGTGGCATAATATTATTATGTAGGCTACTGTATCCCTTGTGGATACATGGTTACATGCATAAGTCATGCGATCCATATTTAGTTTATATTGGACCTGTACTCTGTCAAGCCAGAGTGCTATGGGGAATCACACACACACACACACACACACACACACACACACACACAGCGGCCTTGGCCTCACTGTATGCCAACATTCTGTCTTACCTATAGGTGCTCTGCTTTTGCGGTGGCCGGTGTGTGTGACCGTGGCTCTGATGCTCGGCAGAAAGAAGACCCTCACATCTTCAGGTATGTGTGAATGTCTGTGTGTCACTAAACATTAGGATTGCAACGGTTAATCCATTAATTGGATTAATGGTCTACTGTTTTAGTAATAGATTGATCGGTTCGTTAACTAATCACCAGAGTTTTTTACTCGTTCAAAAATCATTCACATGGTGGAACAGAACTTTATCAGGGGTTGACACTAAGGTCTCTGAGGCACTTGCCCATCATGCAAGTGCAAGTCAGGTTCTACTTGCCCTCAGGTCATGATCACTTGCCCCCCCAAAAATATATTGTAAATTTTACATTTAAGTTTACTTCCTACTTGGGTGCTTTAAACCAGGGGTTTTCAACCAGTGGTCCCTGAGAGGCTTCCAGGTGGTCCCCAGCTAAGTTGGTTAACCAGATGTAACTCTTGAGAACGTAAAAATGAAACCAAATGGACCCTTACGGGTCCATTTGGTTTCATTTTTACACTCTCAATAGTTAAAATTCATCATCTTAATTAGCCCAGGTCGCAATGACCACCTTCAAGACTAATTTATCTTGTGTTGTGTTATAGTGCACTAAGTTGCACACTTGCCCGATCGGGCAATCAGGTAGCAGTCTTCACTTGCCCCACCATTTTTTTTACTTGCCCCGGGCAAGCGGGCAAGTGTTAGTGTCAAGCCCTGTTTATGACATCATCATGTTGTGTTTCACCATGTTAATGATTTGTCTTTTTTTTTTTAGGCCTACAAATGGAACCAAATGGACCTGCTAGGGTCCATTTAGTTTACATTTGTAAACTGGGTGGAATCCACCCTTTAAGGTGATAGCTAAATAAGAGTCATAATCCGATTAATAGATGAAACGGTTAATTAATTGGCCGATGAATCTATTATGAAAATCATCGTTAGCTGCAGCCCTACTAAATGTACTTTGTAATGTAATTAAGGTTTTGGGTTTAAATGGAGATTAAACTTGCTGAGTTCCCTGTTAGTGGATTTCTCACACCTAGCTAACTGGGTTACCCAGTTATTTCATGACACTCTCGGGAGGCGGTGACTAGACCTACGCGTCCTGCACCCCTCATGAGCACACCTGACGCTGATCCAGGGAACAACATATGCATTATTTGCTCCCTGAAAGGACCTTAACCGAATAGAGCTGGGCAGTCCCACCCCTTTCATGACGTCGCCCGTGTTCCAGAAATGGAATCATTTTCCTTATAGACTCTTCGAAAATGGTTAATATAAACACAATTACGCTGCAGACAAAGCCAACTGGGATCATAACAAATCATGACAACCACCATGATATTACCATGCAATAATTAATCATCAAGACCTAAAAAAAACTGATGCAACACATTTTGTTTCGTTCTCTATTTTATTATCCCAAAACATTGTGTGTTATCATGATTTGAGACGACCCGGGTTGGCTTTGTCCACAGCGTAATCGTCTTTATATGAATCATTTTCTAAAAGTCTATGAGAAAAATGAATGGGGAATCCATTTTGGGAACAGGGGCGACGTCACAAGGGGGCGGGATTGCACAGCTCTATAGTTCAATTTTTCTTCTTCTTTTTTTTCTTTTTTTTTTAATTAAGTTATATGAATACTTGTCATTAATTGATTATCATTTGAGTCGTGGGAATTCTGCTCTGGTTTTGGTCAATATTAAGTAGGGGTCACTGGGAGTTGGGGTCAGGGTTGAGTGGGGCGGGCCTGTTGCCCTTCCACCCCATTGTAGAGTGTGTGTATGTGCACATGTTATTACCGGGGGACCGGAGGGTCACTGAATGCTCCTTTAAAGGCAGAAGATGAATGAAACAAATGTACTTAATTGGCAGTAGTAGGCACAACACTGTTTAGTCTGTTTAGTTTGCCTGTCTGGGGAAATGTCACCTGAGGCTTGTATTTGCTGTTGCATCTTGACCGATGCTGGTACTCTAGAATCTAGAGTACCACCATCAGTCAAAATAAACCTAAGACCCTCCTCCTGGCACCATCTAGAGTATAGATGGTGCCAGGAGGAGCGTCTTAGGTTTATGTTACATTGCAATGTTTTATACTTCAGGATAAGTTATGCAGAATAAGAAAGAGAACAAACCAACCAAACGTAGCAGCTCTGTTAGCTCCGTAGCAGCTCTGTTTACATGGGCAAGTCTGGGTTATACAAACCGTAGTCCTTAGGGTGGTTGTATTCTGTTGGCCAATGTTCTTTTGTCACAACGGTTCACAAATCTTGCTGCTGTGTTTGCACGTTGTTGTATTTCTCCCAATATATTCTCTCAATAGATAGACAGCATTAGTACAGTACAGCGCCGCTCAGTTCAGAGGGGTCTTTTTCTTCTTTTTTCCCCCTGTTTTAAAGCCCTTGAAAGGACATTTCCACAGAGGTCAAAGCAGTGGCGCGTACCAGCTGGCCAAAATCCATATGAAGAGAGGAAAAAGAGTGTGTGTGGTGCGGGGGGGGGGCTATTAGTGAGCAGCGGATTGGCTGTTGATGCATACATCGCGACCCTCAATCAGCCATTGGAATAATGCATGCCTTTCAGCCTTTGTGTCCAACTGCTCTGGCAGATACAGTATCTCTTTGAAAACCTTTAGTGCACAGGGCTTGACACTAACACTTGCCCGCTTGCCCAGGGCAAGTAAAAAAAATGGTGGGGCAAGTGAAGACTGCTACCTGGTTGCCCGATCGGGCAAGTGTGCAACTTAGTGCACTATAACACAACACAAGATAAATTTGTCTTGAAGGCAGTCATTGCACTCTGCCTCTGTGTCTTTCCCTGCTTTCTAGATATCCACAATTCCAGGCTGGATTTGGGAAACAAAACAGGCAAATTAACACATCAACATGACCATTAATCTTCTACAATGTAGACCTGGGCTAATTAAGATGATGAATTTTAACTCTTGAGAGTGTAAAAATGAAACCAAATGGACCCGCAAGGGTCCATTTGGTTTCATTTTTACGTTCTCAAGAGTTACATCTGGTTAACCAGCTTAACTGGGGACCACCTGGAACCCTCTCAGGGACCACCTGTTGAAAACCCCTGGTTTAAAGCACCCAAGTAGGAAGTAAACTTAAAAGCAAAATTCACAATATATTTTGGGGGGCAAGTGACCATGACCTGAGGGCAAGTAGAACCTGACTTACACTTTCCCGATGGGCAAGTGCCTCCGAGACCTTAGTGTCAACCCCTGGTGCAACAACACGTTTTGCCTGTCCACAATGGAATTCCTGGAAACGCTATAGCTAGCTGCAGGGCCGGATTTAGCCAGCCCCACTAGGGTGGGCTGGAAGAATGGCATTGGGGGCGACTCCAGCACCATTATATTCCTTGTATATATACACTTATATACTTATATACTGCACAAGCAGAGCGAGCAACAAGTATATACGAGCAGCAAGTACCCCAAGATCTCTTAAAGGGGAATTCCACCCCTTTTCAACATTTTTTCTGAGCGTACAAATGCAACCAAATGAACCCTAATGGGTTCATTTGGTTACACTCTCAGAAAAAAAAGAAGCGTCTAAAGAATTCCATTAACATGGTGAAAATACAGCTTGATGATGTCATCAAGGTGTTTCACCATGTTAGTGGTTTTCTTCAGACCTCCATTTCTAGGAAACACAGAATGGAGGAACTTTTTTTTATCATGTCCACCTTGCACCTCTAGATGACCTATTAGAATGTTGAAAAATGGGTGGAGTTCCCCTTTAATTGCGTCATCACCTGTACCGCCCAATCGTAGACTTCGAGGGTTGCGAGACAATTAGGATCGCTTTACTTGAGCGAACGCTTCACCCTGGTGACTAGCACAAATCTTCTGCTGTTGGATGTACTGTACATACAGTATGGTCGTTTCTGGCTCTCAGATCACAGTGTGTAGTGTATGGTTCGTTTGACTTTAGTCGTAACCATTCATGAGACATGCATGAGATACCTTTAGCAGCCAATAAGGCTAAACAGATTAAATTATATTAGGTTAGTTTATTTGATTAGAATAAGGCCGTGGCGCCCTAGGATAGCAATTCATCTTGTGTGTGGATCAACACAAATGGAAGTGTGGATTCAACAACGTAACAAGTATCTGTGCGGTGGTTTTCTTGTAATCAAATGGTATCCAGATGAAGGGTGCCTTTGATTAAGTTACAATGCTACTCACCGTTAGCATCTGGCTGCTAAACGTTGTCAATGAACACAGGGTCGCGTATCTATATCATCGTGCCCGTGAACACCTTTAAGCCAACATACACACAACATGCATAAAGTTAAAGGTCTGACTCAGAGTTTTCTGTTTTCAATGATGAAATGCTGTTGGTTTAGTGGTGACACAACTGTAGTAGCAGTAGTAGTGTTGTGTAGTGTCAGTGTGTGTCAAATCATTTTAAATACCCTATTGGCCTGAATATAAGACTATGTTTTTTTCCCAATGGAAATATCCCAAAAATGGAGTCGTCTTATATTCAGGGGCTATACTATTTGACATTCAATGTTCTTTTTTCTGTAAATGGGTCTTGAAAAATGAGGGTCGTCTTCTAAACGAGTCGTCTTATATTTGGGACAATACGGTATAGGCACTGTAATTTGAAATATCTTGGGTTGTTTTGCATGCCATCGTGTTTGGTGGGGCAGTCTGGGCATTTAGGGGGGCTATGCCCATGCCTACTGTGGATCCGGCCCTGTATTCCACCGCCAGGGGTGTAACGATACTTGGACAATATTGGTTAATTCTGGTGATACGATTCGACTCAATGATCTCGTCACAGTAACTATGAAATCATCACCACTTTGGGGTCATTTAGCACTAGCCGCAGAGCCACAGGCCCAGAAGCTCAACGGTTAACACTATAAGCTGCAAGAACAGAGTTTTTTGTCCTGCTGCAAGAATGGAGATTAATTAATCTGAGGGTGTACAAATGTGAACCAAATGGACCCTAGCAGGTCTTTTTGGTTCCATTTGTACACTCAGAGTAATTATGAAATCATTACAGTAAATATTTAGCAAATGCATTACATATGTGTGAAACATGTGGAAAAATGTATTCTACTGGACACAAATTATAAAGTCAATACAGTGATCTGGGGTATAGATGGACATTGTATTTCATCACAAAATGTGTTTTTCTTCTTTTTTATGATCAGCACTTTATTTGAATTTTACGTTAACAACAAAAAAAAGGGACAGCAAGAAACAAAATGCCAGATTTGGAAAAGAGAAGAGAGAAAAAAAACAAACAAAAAACAAACAAAAAGCAAAAAACAAAAAAAGAACATTGATGCTAAAATCAATTACAGTAATAATTAAATAATAGTTCGAACAAAAAAAAGAAAGAGAGAAAAAGGACACTGCAGTTATTTACACAGCCATTAACTTAGCATTGTCAGCCTTATTATATGTCCGACAAACAGACAGACAAAACATTGTTTTGGCTTTGCCTGACCATGGGTCACATCAGGGGCCTGCAACATGAGCAAGGAACACATCACAAAATGTGTTTTTCTTCTTAAAATTGCTAAATACAAGGCAATAAGTATATAGTAGTGGTTGCGATTTGATACAGATTCTCTAGATTGCAAATCAATATAATACAAAGTCAAACGATATGATACAATATTTTATATACTTCAGTTCCTTTTTTTAATTAAAAATTGTATTTCGACACGGTCACTATGTGCAGTCACCATGGTGGCACCCATCTTACGACAATGGCTCCAAAATGTAAACAGCAATGAAGTGACCAAGGATTGTCAAGCAGCCCATAATAACATGACTTCCTGCCTGCAAATTTTGCTCTTCATAAGCTGATCAGTGATTATTTATGTGTATTATGTCAGAATTTACCAATAAATGCTGTTGCTGAGTTTAAAAAAAAATCAAGGAACTCCGCTGAGTTGAGTTTCAGAAATCCTTTCCATATAGTCATTGGTTATTGGCTATAGGCAATGTTAAAGATCCTTCATCGGGGTCCCATAGCGCACACTCGTCATTTTATTGCAAACGAAGACTGTCAATCATCATTAAAAACAACTACAAAATTTCGCAATCCAAATGTATATATGTAGCAGGTGGCTACAGCCTCTGTCGTGATGGCCTCCAAAGTCTAGTATCTGCTCCCGGACCAAGGTGATGTCCCTTTGGTCTAGTGGTTAAGATGTTGGACCTTCACGTGGGAGACCCAGGTTCGAATCCCGGGCATTACAGTGGTGCCGTGACCCGGATCGGGTTTCCCCGTGGAAGGAGGTCAAAAGTCTAGTATCTGCTCCCGGACCAAGGGGATGTCCAGTCTAGTGTCTAGTGGTTAAGATGTTGGACTTTCACGTGTGAGACCCGGGTTCGAATCCCGGGCGTTACATACATACAAAACAAATGTCCACACTACGTAGCCCTAATCACGTCAAAAGGCAACAAAGAATAAATAAATATTAATATATTTTAGAAAAAAAGATTTGGGGATCGAAATTTGGTGGGTATTGGTCGGTGTTCAAGAATTGATGATGATCAGACTGTGCTTTTTGATGCATATAACTACAGAACTTGAACAGGTCCTCTTCAACCCTCGACCAATACTGAGCACGCACGTTGCAACCTATGTGTCTGCTTCAACAACAATGCTTGTTTAAGGGATTTTACTTTGTTTTTTACGAAGAGTGTAACATGTGATGTTGAACATTGTTGTTTTTCAGGATGGCACCATGCAGGATGATCACGAAAACTCAATCTCACCAAGAGGGAGAACCATGAAGGCTATTCATTGCAGGCTCCGAAATAGAAACCACATACGCACTTGGTGATGAAGATGGCTGATCAGGGAGACGACACACAGTTATTTGGGGTAAGGGCTAATATACATGATGCAAGAGGACAAAAGACAAAACCTCCAGGCTTGGCTGGAGCCAGAGGTTGGATGGGGCCCTGGCCTCAAAAACACCTTGGACTCTTTTCCACCACTTAAGGGTTGCAGGGATTAAAGTTCTCAGTACTGGATACTGATTTCAGTCCTGAGGATTTCACAGGGGTCATTTAATTAGCTCAGTGCTTATTTGCAAAAGATCATTTTCAGTCTCAAGATTTTTTTTTTACTTTAATCCCTGGGGTTGTCATATAGTTACCTATATTGATGCCACAAGCAATTTAATATAGATATCAGTTAATGTTAATGTTAATGTCCAAGTTGAGCTCATGAACTACTGTAAAAACTGGTTCTGATCTGAACTCGTTCCCAACCCTGTGGAAAGGGAAGTTCTACAACGTATAATAATGTATATATAAATATGGCATAATAATAATAATCCTCATAGAACACTGTACTGTATATATATATATATATATATATATATATATATATATATATATATATATATATATATATATATATATATATATATATATATATATATATATATATATATATATCATAATGAGTGTGATCTCCATTTGTTAACAACAGTACCTAAATGTCTTTGCAAAAGAGGTTAATGGTGTTGAATGCGCTTTAGGCTGGAACCACACGATACCCGGCGATCAGTAGAAACCAGCAGGCACCAAAACATGGACCATCATGGTGGAGATCGTCTGATAGGAAACACCACAGCTATTTGGGGGTAAGGACCCGTATAACGGCAATTTTATTTAGCCTGTGATGTCAAGTGCATTGGAAATGTGTGTGTGTGCGTGTGCGTGCGTGTGTGTGTGCGTGTGTTGTGTGTGTGTGTGTGTGTGTGTGTGTGTGTGTGTGTGTGTGTGTGTGTGTGTGTGTGTGTGTGTGTGTGTGTGTGTGTGGTGTGTGTGTGTGTGTGTGTGTGTGTGTGTGTGTGTGTGTGTGTGTGTGTGTGTGTGTGTGTGTGTGTGTGTGTGTGTGTGTGTGTGTGTGCGCGCGCGCGCGTGCGTGCGCGTGTTTTGTATGTATTTATGGAAACAAAAATCTTAAACAGGGCGTGAGTGAGTTCTACGTGTTCAAATTTTTGCAATCTATCTATCGCTTTAGCGCCACCCTTTGGCCAATGTTTGTCTGTTTGAGCAGGGTTGCCATATAGGCCTTTATTCCATTGTTGCCACATTTCACAACATAAACACAACATTTGAGATATTATGGCGGAAGGTTGAGAGGTTGAGAAAAAACAGGGGAGCTTAAATTATTATTTAAGCATCATAAAGACCAAACATTACTATTTATTTGAGAAACAAAACAATAACAAAAAACTAACATCCAATTTCCTATACTTCTTGTTGCTGAAATGTACAGTATACCGGTGTATATAGTGCATCTTGTTCAGATTTCTCTCTTCATCCTCATGTTATCAGTCAACCTCTCCATGTTGAATGCTTTTTGCTGTTAATCAAATCATCACGTGAAAGCAGAGGGTATTGAATGATGTACCGTGGGAGAGTTCATCCAACATGTATGCTGCTTTTGTCCTTTTCTCCCTGTTGCCTGCATACGGCTCCATTGTGTATAGTGTAGGTCAGCTGTAGCAGGTCTGTAAGAATAATGTGTAACCTTCACCACTTTGGGGTCATTTAGCACTAGCCGGGGAGCCACAGGCCCAGAAGCTCAACGGTTAACACTATAAGCTGCAAGAACAGAGTTTTTTGCCCTTATGAGTCCAGCACTGCTGCAAGAATGGAGATTAATGGGGATTTCATTTTTTTTTCTGAGACTGTAGACTTTAGAAGGGAGGAGTTCCGCACACCACCACTTGCTGGTTCAAAAGCATTTATTTAAATGTCAGCGACGTTTCGGCCTTGCAGCCTTCTTCAGGCCGTAATGTGAACCAAATGGACCCTAGCGGGTCTTTTTGATTCCATTTGTACACTCAGAAAAAAAGAGGTCCTAAAATAAAAATCATTAACATGGTGAAACACAACTTGATGATGTCATGTCATGACATGTGTTTCACCATGTTAATGATTCTTTTCAGACCTCCATTTCTAGGAAACACGGATTGGGGGAAGTTTTTTTATCTTGTCCAGACAACATCTCTAAGGTATATTAATGACCTAGTAAAATGTTGAAAATGGGTGAATTCCCTTTTTAAATAAAAAAGACAGCTCCAGAGGCTACTGAGATTTGCCCCATTCTATCCAAAGCGGGGGAAAAGGTTCGAGCACTAATAACTCCCGATTTAAATGAAACTCTATAAAATTCCAATCGATGGGCTTGTTTTTGGCGGCCTCATCACTAGTCCCGATCGTTGGTTCTTCACTTTTAGCTGCATCTGAAAATTGTTCTGGGTGGCGACTGGTGACGATCAGCACACACTGATTCCCAATGGTGCTGGCAGCTTCAAGTGTTAATGACTAAGTGGATAAGTAGATGATAAAAAACAAACAAAAAAAACTACATCACCGAAGTTCTTTTTGGTTGAGTGGCTCCCCTGCTACCCCCCCTCCCCCCAACACAACACACACACACACACACACACACACACACACACACACACACACACACACACACACACACACACACACACACACACACTCTCTCTCTCTGAAGCAACAACCACTGGGTGGGGAAGAAGATGGCTGATAAAGGCGAGGCCACAGTTATTTGGGCTATAAGGACCAAATATATACATGAAAGAGGCCATCTTCCTCTTTCAGATGCCCCCCCAACCCACCTTAAAAGATAAACTACTTAAATGTGTTTCACGGAGATAAGACTGAGGGGGTGGCGGCACATACTGTATCTGCTCATATGGGATCGTAGAGTTGTGCCGCAATCACTACGCTTCTATAAATAACTGTGTGTAAAATAGCTATCGGCATCCCTCGATATCCTCACAGTATGTCACTCAAGATGGTTAACCTTGTTCTCGGGGGTTGTCATTAGTTGAATTCATGAAAAGCAGACGTTCTATAGTTTCCTGTACAGCATTGGGGTTTCAACCAGTGAAAACCATTGCTGTACACTAGTATACGACCGGCTTTGGCATTGAAAAGTCTTTTAGTCATCTCAAATGAAAGCAGAGGATATAGAGGATATATGCAGGTCAGCTCCCTATAGCAGTTCTGTAAGAATAACGTAATCTTGCCCCTGAGCCACCATAGCAATAATGTCTTTGTTGCATCGTCACTTTGAGGTCATTCGGTACACCACACACACACACACACACACACACACACACACACACACACACACTCACACACACCACAGACTCTCTCTCGGTTGCACACAGTGCAGTGTAAAAGCCGGAGCAGCACATTAAAGTCAAATTGTTGTAAAAAGCCTCCTGGTTATTAAAATGTGTTGTTGAATTGGGTCAGCCCCGCCGTTCCTTCTCTAGTCTAATGGAGATACTACGCTACTACGCTCTTCAGCTTCAATTGCCTTTTTCCTCCAGTGTCCAGGGCTTTGTGCTTTGGCTAATATATAGTGTACACTTAGGTCTTCGAGGCACTTGCCCTTGAGGCACTTGCCCCCCAAAAATATATTGTAAATTTTGCATTTAAGTTTACTTCCTACTTGGGTGCTTTAAACCAGGGGTTTTCAACAGGTGGTCCGGGGACCACCAGTGGTCCTTGAGAGGGTTCCAGGTGGTCCCCAGTTAAGTTGGTTAACCAGATGTAACTCTTGAGAACGTAAAAATGAAACCAAATGGACCCTTGCGGGTCCATTTGGTTTCATTTTTACACTCTCAAGAGTTAACATTCATCATCTTAATTAGCCCAGGTCTACACAACTATAGAGAATGTAGAACATTAATGGTCATTTTGATGTGTATGTTAATTTGCCTGTTTTGTTTCCCAAATCCAGCCTGGAATTGTGGACAGCTAGAAAGCAGGGAAAGACACAGAGGCAGAGTGCAATGACTGCCTTCAAGACAAATATATCTTGTAATGTGTTGTATAGTGCACTAAGTTGCATACCTGCCCGATCGGGCAACCAGGTAGCAGTCTTCACTTGCCCCACCATTTTTTTTTTTACTTACCCCCGGGCAAGCGGGCAAGTGTTAGTGTCAAGCCCTGGTGTGCTTTCAGCTTAGAGTTCATCCATGACTTGTGGTTGGGACAGGTTTGACATTACTGTACATGATGGTCACGTGGCCTCGCTACAAAGTACAACCTTAACCAGCTCCAGTGGAATTCACTAGTGTTAACAAATCAAGAGTAATGTGTAGATAATGGTAGTAGTATGTGTATGGATTATAACATCAGTGTTAATGGTCACTGATGTTATAATGGCGAGATACTGTACAGTGTACATCCTACATCACGTTCCTTGCTCAACCAAGCAAAACGTTTCAATGTTACATACAGGAAATAATGATAAGCATTACTACATCATCAGGGCAACCCCACTTTGCAATTTCAGAATTGCCTTGGAGTTCATTTTGATTTTGTATTCATCCTTAGCTGATCAACAATCCCGCAAAGCACTGCAGATGGAAGGAGGAGCCAAATGAATTTGCGGCCGCAGTCATGACCATTTCGCCATTTAGGTGTAGTAGCGACCGGTGAGGAATGGTCGTGGCTAGTTGGCCCAACGGTCGCAACTGGTAGTAAAACGGTCGACCGTTTACACAGGTTTGGCCGACGCCGCGGCGTATGCTGCTGTAGCAAATTGACGTACCTCTCTCTCATGGATGGGGCGTGTTGTGAGACTGGCCATAGATCCAAAGTAAAATGGATTAGTCCAGGGCCGGATCTAGAGGGGCCAGGGGTGGGCAGAGCCCACCCAAACGTGCATCCAATGAAAGGTAATATCAGTGGTTTTCACCCAGTGGTCTAGTTAAAATATTCATCATGTGAATTAGCCCAAGTCTACACAACTAGAGCATGTAGTAGATTAATGGTCATTTTGATCTCTGTTTGACTGCCCCCCCCCCCCCCCCCCTCCCCCAAATCCAGCCTGGAATTCAAGGTCAAGGACAAAACCAAAGAAATCTTTAATTCTTGGGGTCTGTGGGGCTAAAATGTCAACAAATGGTGGTCCGTGGCTCAAATGCCAAATACATAGTGGGCCCTGGTGTCAAAAAGATTGTAAACCACTGCTTCATATGAAAAACCTTGGAGTTGCCCACCCTGCCATTCTTCCAGCCCACCCTAGTAGGACTGGCTAAATCCGGCCTTGGATTAGTCTGAACATCCCTGAGAAGAAACATCAGCATAATGGTTGGCTGCCTTGTTTTAAGCCCTGTATCCAGTCCACACACTGCGACATGTTGGTGGTTATGTTGATGGTGAGAGATAGAGATAGCTTTAGTAATGCCACAACAATGGAAGGTCAGAACAATGGCATATTTTTTTATATGCTGTACAGCAGAGCATAGAAAAATTAGGCCTTACGAGGAGTAAGTCGATAGTTTTGCGGGATAGAATGTTGGACTCATGTATGTTAAGACAGACTTCATGTCACTGCAAGTGGAAATATCGATCGCTTGAATCTAGGACGTAAAATATAGGACCTTGGACATGGGGGCAGAAATATATTGTTAGAGGATGAAGATGGATGACTGGTGTGGATTGAGAAAGAACATACCGTATTATTATTTTATTTATTTTTTGCGGGGGGTAAGAAAGTAAGAGAGACGATAGGCAAGTGTGAGGCGACATTGACAGTCAGTGGACTGGAAAGGGAGAAATCAGAACTTCCTTTTGTACCTGTGTCTTGTCATTATCATTTTCTAAACTTTGTATAAAAATGTACTGAAATTCAGGCGTGTGTGTGTGTGTGTGTGTGTGTGTGTGTGTGTGTGTGTGTGTGTGTGCGTGTGTGCGTGTGTGCGTGTGTGCGTGTGTGTGCGCGTGCGTGTTCTCACGTGTGTGCATGTGCGTGTGTGTGCGTGTGCGTGTTCTCACAAAATCATTAACTACTCCCTGTCTTCCCATTCCCTCTCTACATTATTCCACAAGACATTCCACTTGAATTTGAATGAATTTGATGGTGTTTATTATGTTATGCACATTTCAAACAGACACCACAGATTCTGACTGTTAAGTAAGTGCTAGCCTCGACACCCAGGCTTTCATTTTCGTTCGCCTTGCGCAAAAACGGAAAGCCTAGACTAACGTGTTACACACCGTGGCCTTGAGGGGGGAGTGAACCTTCCGGGGTGGGCGTCGCTCTAAATGATGTGACGTAGAACAGCAGTGGACGGGCGCGGGAGGGGCCAGGGATGACGACACGTTAGTGAGATCAAATCAGATCAGCTCGATGTGCCGTGTGGGTTCCACGGCACCCCGTCCCCCCCCCAAGGCCAAAATCATTGAGGGTTAGGCCAGGCTAAGTAAGTGCTAACACCCGACAAACTGGTGATTTGTTTCCTAACTGACCGAGCTGCTGCCAAACAAATCACCGGTTCGAAGGGTATTATCCCGCTTATTACATAGATTAATACATTAATGAATAACTAATAATTGACAGAAATAGTGTATGCAACAAGATTGCTTTAATTTATCTGCAGTCTATTAGGCTGTTTGTCTTCAAGGAGGTCTGTTGTTGAGTGAAGCGGTCTGTTGTTGTCACATATCTTGCAACAGACCACCTGACCAGAACGCCGGCTTCTGATTGGACCATTAAAGCCATGTAATAAATATAGTCAGCCACTGTATAGAGAATACACCAGTTAGTATCTTACTCACATACCCTGTGATAGTGAACAAACACGTAACAACAAAGAAGTCAAGTTTTTTTGTATATTATTTATTTTCTGTTTACGTTTTGCCTATAGGCCTATAATAAAAGTAGGCACGTCCTGCACATTGAAAGTGGCTAAAAGGCTGTTGCTGTTTACCCATGCTTGTGAAGTGAAGCCATGGCTTTATATGTGGCTGGCTTAGAAATTCTTGTGCTGTATTCATTTGTGTTTTATTGATGCGCTGAATCCAGTCCAAAATCCCTACAGCTTGTGTCAGTTGAGTAAAATGCTACAGTGTGTGCCTTTTGTGTGATCCATAGACTTATGCATGTGAATGGCTGTGTACAGTACAGTATGCCAGGGGCGGATGTAACATTTCCCAATGGGGGGGTGGGGGGCAGGAGAAAATGGTATTGTGGGGGGGGTATCGCGATGGGTGCGATGAAGTCGCACACATGCCATTTTCGGTTAATCAATAATAACATCAGTTGTTGAAGTTGCAAAAGACATGCAGCATGCATAAAGGTAAAGGTCTAACTCAGAGAGTTTTCTGTTTTCAATGATGAAATGCTGTTAGTTTAGTGGTATCACAGCTGTAGTTAGTTAGTAGCAGTAGTAGTGTTTCAAATCATTTGAAATATAAGCACTTTAATTTGAAATATCGTGGGTTGTTTTGCATGCCCCACCAAACATGATGATGATTGGTGGGGCAGTGTGGGCATTCAGGGGGGCATTGCCCCCTGTGCCCATGCCTATATCCGCCCCTGCAGTATGCCTGTATTCGTACATTCGGACATCAATGTATACCAACAGAGACTGCGTACTAGAAAGGGATCTTTGAGTCACAACCGTCATCCTTGCAAAAGATGAAAAAGCCTTGGACTGTTTGAGCCTGCATGCTCACCATGTATAAACAACACAACAGATGCCTTTTCTGCTGTTTGTGCATACTAGAAAGCTAAGCCTAATTCAGGCTCCATTGCATGCATAGTGTCGCATGGTGAGAATTCCAGACCATTCAGTTGAACTGGTCTTTACTCTCTTCAGCAGGTGGAAATGATTTGTGCATGGACATGCACACGGTTGTGTGCTGCTAAAGCAAGCTACTGAAACTACATAAAAAACAACAACAACAAAAGCACAATGCAGCTCCCATTGCAGGGGGGTTCAAAGGCAGAGGGGCAGATGAAAGGCTATAGCATTATTGTGATGTTTGGAGAAAATGTTGGCTATCCTCCAACTCCCCGCATTTGAGGGTTTGAGTTGTTAAAACAGACTTGCAATGCCGTTGCTCTCCGGCAGAATATCTGCCTTGTATATGCTCCCATTTGACCATAAATAATGTCAAATGTGGACCAATTGGCATGTTAGGTCATGATGGTGTACGGTAATGCCCCTCACTTCAGAGAGCTCTTAATGAATAATTTAACATGTGTGATTTCTTTATAAATAAATGCCCTATTTTACTTCTCATGTGATATCATTGTGGGGGAAAGTAACCAAAACGGTCTATGAGTTACACCATGAAAGGTGGTGAGCTTTAGATCTGAGCTTGTGGCCTAAATAATACACTACCTGGATCCATTGGGAGACAGAGACAGAACTTGCATGGAATATGAGGGAATGGAGGAGGAGGGGGGGGGGGGCATTTCCTCATATTCCATGCAAGGTTTCCACCCTAGAGCAAGTGTGTTCATTGTGAAAAAACTCAAATGATTTTCACTCACGCATGCATACCAACCAACCCTCTTATTCACATTTTTGTTGAAACATTTTGGTCGTGTTCAAATTTGCAGTTACAGTAGTTGATTGTTAGCCTCGACACCCAGGCTTTCATTTTCGTTGCGAAAACAGAAAGCCTGGACTAATTTGTTACACACAGTGGCTTAGAGAGGGGGAGTCAACCTCCCGGGGTGGGTGTGGCAGTGGAGGGGCGGGAGATGACCACACGTTGGTGAGATCAGAAGTGCCCCCCCCCCCAGGCCAAAATCATTTCAGGTTAGACCAGGCTAGTCGATTGTAAACGCTCCTTCCTTCATGATTATGCTTATTTGAGATCAGGGGTGGATGTAACATTTCTCAATTGGGGGGGCAGGAGAAAATGGTATAGGGGCAGGAGAAAATGGATGAAGCCGCACCAATTCCATTTTACTGTTACAGAACTTTTATTAGGCAAGTAAGCATCTAGCAAACATCAGTTGTTGAAGTTGCAACAGACACGCAGCATGCATAGTGTACAGCTAAAGGTCTGACTCAGAGAGTTTAATGTTTTGAATGATGAAATGCTGTTGGTTTAGTGGTGCCACAACTGTAGTTAGTTAGTAGCAGTAGTAGTGTTTTCAAGTCATTTTAATAATAATAATAATAATATATTGGGTTGTTTTGCATGCCATCATGTTTGGTGGGGCAGTCAGGGCATTTAGGGGGGCATTGCCCCCCATGCCCATGCCTAGATCTGCCCCTGCTTGAGATAGTTATCTGAGAGTTTTAGAGACATTCTGTGTTCAGTGATGGATAGACGCAAGCATGATTACCCAAAAGGTAGTACCACACCACATGATTACCCAAAAGGTACTACCACACCACCAGGTAACACCACCAGACCTAAGACCTTCTGTCAGATAGGATGTCACCTGCTGGCCAGTGTTGCCAACTTGGCGCATTTGTCGCTATATTAAGCTTTTTTCCAGACCCCCCACCCCAGGCGCCAGTGATAAATCCTTGTTTTTCACAATTTTTCCTCCTTTGATAGTCCATCTTCCTTCCTAGATTGGACCATCGGTAATCAAATGGACCCTTACAGTACGCTTTTACAGCGGGCGATGGACAAACAACGTCGGCCTACATCCAATGGGAGCCTCTGATTTGGCCGATAGCAGCATAACTGACGACGGTCGAAAAAGTGGGCAGAGCTTTTTTCAGTGCACCACAGCATCGTGGTTTACGGTACTCATTTTGCATGACATTCAAAGCTAGAATATACGGTAATGACTGCCAGCGTCGCCGATGTCGCTTGTCCGTCGCCCGCTGTTAAAACGTACTGTTATAGATCTGTAACTCTTGAGAGCGTAAAATGAAACCAAATGGAACTTTAAGGGTCCATTTGGTTTCATTTTACGCTCTCAAGCGTTAAATTATATTTAAACATCTCAATTACCTAATTTTCAAGAATCTACACGTGTAGAAAATGTAGAAAAAATGCTATTTTGACCAACATTTGACCAACACTTGCTCTAACGCATTCTAGTGCATTTTGTAAGTGCCACTAGTGCAATTAGGATTTTGGCAGTTGGCAACACTGCACACCCTGCCTCACTCATCACGTGGCTTTTTTTGTTTTTGCTGTAGTAGACAGGAATGAATCACTCACTCAGTTATGTTGTTGTTCTTTATTTAAACCATCAATTAAAGCATGGCAGACATGCGTCATCACATGAGTCCTTTCAGTCAGTTATATATACATATACTGTGTGTGTGTTTATTATATATATATATATATATATATATATATATATATATATATATATATACACACGTTCACTGCCGTTCATCGAGTAGAGATATGAGGATAACCAGGACGAATATGGTTCACGACATTCTTACAGGATGAGAGGAATTATGAAGAGATTATTCTCTCAGCAATAAGAGTAGAATAAATGTAAAATTCTATCCCTCCCTCTCCCCTCTCCTCACGGCTTGTCCCTGTGCAAAGAAAACATAGCTTGTACCCAATGCAATTATGATGGTCTGTGCCAGACCATTCATTCATTCATTCATTTACGATTGTTTTAACCTTAACGCGGAGCCCTGCAGAAGTCTAATCTACCATGTTGAACATGGCTTGTACGCTGTTTAAAAAGTAAGCCTGCTCCCCAGGCAGTCTGCACTCTGCCAGACCGACGCAACAAACCAACCGTGCCGTTGGCATGCAAAAAAAGAGCGCTTGTGTTGTCTAGGGCGTTACATTATACCCCCCTTCAGTCTTTCCAAGCGACATCCTCACACTAAGTTTCACACTTCATGCTTCAAAACACTCACAATGCACTTTCTTCGTGTCCCTTCGCACGAGAACCTCCTCCGTTGGCCCATATATGCCCACACTACCTGTACGCCAGATGTAGTGATTCATTTTGTTGAGAACCGAGCTGGGATCAAACCCCATGAGGTCTCGCACGTGCAAAGGGGGAACGGAGCGGCCATTGTGAACCATGTACGTACAGTTGAGTAGGCGCATCTTAATAATCCCAGTGCTTTCACCTTATTGGCCCTTCCCCAGGGAATCTCCATTGCAATTTCCATTGCTGCTTCTTTGTTCAATATCTGCTCATTTAACGTTCTCATGCGCTCTGATGCAGACCAAATATGGCAACCGGTGCATTGCCATTTTTCTTCTTTTTCTTTTCTTCTTTTTCTTTTTGCAAGCGAAACAAGCGGGCCATATCTATGAAAACAGGCCCAAAATAAGCAATTATCGCCTGGGTTTCACCACTTTCACATCACCTATTTGAAAATGGCAGCTGGAAAAGCTCACAACACACCACACACGACACGTTGTGAGGATGTAGTTGTGCCATTTTCAAAAAAAAATAAATAAAGAAAATAAACCTAGGTCCACTCCCTGGCACAAAATATTTTCAGATGGGGTCCACGGACAAAAGACAATAATGTGGGTGCTCCTTGACACTTGGAAAACTGTGGGAACCATCGGTTTAATAAACATTAGGAAGCAAGCCCACATAAGTAACTACACTTTAAAAACAAGCTTACAAAGTTTGCTTATACGCAGACCTATGGCAACACGAGTAAACAGGACACACTTTGATATGACATGGGGCTCCGCACCCCCACCCCACACACCCCTACCTGGCCAACCCACTGTGGGCATGGTCAGGGAGGGGGATAGGCTGAATAGAGGATATGCATGTGACATCATTGTACCCATAGGTTATGTGGGAACGCCCAATGAGTGGCGAAAAAAAAAAATAAAAAATAAAAAAAACGACTTCCTGGCATTGGCAGCCCAAACATCCAAACAGAAAAGTTCAACTCTCCAACATTGCAGCTGTCTGGAAAACTTGAATTATCCTCTTTCTATCCGCAGAGTTTTTGTTTCAGTTTTGGAAGCACAGGTTATCAAACTCCAGCATCTGCTGGATTTCTTAACAGGGAGTAGCTCATAACAGATTAATTGATAATTGAACGTTTTTTTTTTTATGAAACAAAAACCTTGCAGATAGAAATAGGATGATTTAAGGTTTCTGTACAGCTGCCATGTTGCTGAGTTTGCCATTATTTAATGTATTTAGATATAAAGATTTAGAGAACTTTTTTTTTTTTTTTTCAGTTTGGAGGAATGGGGAAAAAGTCAGTGAAGAAAATGAACAGGGAATTAACTTCTGGGCCAGGCGTTGGGGGCGGGACTGCGGTGCTCTATGGGGTTACATCATATATGTAGTTTGCTGTGCTTAAGTTCTGGAGACTAAAAAATAGTTTACTGTTATGCAAATCATTTCATCCATTGACCACGCAAGTGAGCGTATAGCATAATACGTGTGCATGTCGCGCGGGAGAAAGTTTATGGTACACGGACTGAGAAAACCTAGGGATCTATTTTCATCCACCCCTAAATCCCTTATCCCTCATAGCTTTGTTCTTTGCCTTTTTTACCATCTTTAAGAAAAACTAAATCGAATAGTTCAACCAGACGATCCACATTGACATGTGAGCAATAAGCGACGAGAGGCAGGAGGTTACTGTGGATTCTTACCACGGTGAGACCCTCTCACCAGGGTAAAAATCAAGGTAACCTGCGACTTTCAGTGGCTGTTCAAAAACGGTTAAAAATATCTATAGCAATTAACGCCCATGAAACTATTAAATTCACAAGAGTCGCTCATAGAGTAGCTCTGCTTTGCATCCGCCAAAGTGAGACACACTTCCTTGTTTTCACTCGCCAGTCAGAATCTCCTATAGAATGTCTATTTATATAACTACTTAACTATCAAAAATGTTTTTTTCAAAACGGTAGCGGGATAAGGGGTTTAGCGTGCGACGATAACGGAGCCCGTAAGCTACACTGGCACCCTGAAACAGGGTTCCACAAACACATACACAAAGAAAGTGCTTAATATTTTTCAAATCCTTAATAATATTGTATATTATTCACATGGATGGTGCAAAAGCAAATGTAAAAGCCCTCAGATGAAAACAAACCACCTGCTCTTAACCTTGGAATCCTCCAGTGTCCACTTGTCGTCATCCAAAGAGCTGTGCGTGTCCAAACACTCTTGAGCTACACCATAATAAAGCAGGATAAAGTGTGATCGAGCTACACCATAATAATCTACTTGCCAGCCCATTGAACCCAGACATGATGAGTACACCAAGGTTTTATGTTAGAAATGTTGAGTAGAAACAGCCTGATGCTAACTTGCACATGTTGAGCGATTTTCATGTTTGACGTAATATGTGATCATACCATTAACAAATACTGTATATGCCAAACTCAAGGCAAGGGGGAGCAAATCACTGAATTAATTATCTTCGGCCAGCGGGATGACATTTAATTACTATTAGAACTGGCCCCTCGGATATATATTGCACAAACTATGATAATAAATGAATAAAAAACTACTTTCTCAACTGTACGTTGAGTGACTGATATCCTCATAGACTGCGCCACCAGACCTGAATCGCCTAGGGAAAAAATAATTTAAGGTGGTATTCGTTTTTAAGGGAGGGCGATTCTGGGCTGGAGTCAGGCAAGCCACTTATGAAAATTGCTCAAACATAATAAGTTGCCATCCGGCACACATTCTAAGTGCTGGGGTACCCCCTACTCAACATTTTCTGACATAAAACCTTGGTTGTACTGAAACATCCCCTCATGGGTTCACATTCTAGCAAGTGGGACTTTCAACCAGGACACAAAAACCTAAAAACGGTGGGTGAGTGTGAACTGTGATCGACACTTATAGGGGTAGAAGCACTGCAGTGACGGGACGGGACAGGACGGTGGTTTACTTGAACACACTGTTATTACTACATGGGACACACTTTGTTTTCCGGGATGGGTAGCTGGCCGAAGGTGCTGCCGTCGCTGGGCGGGTCCTCCGACTTGGGCGAGTTGCCGGTGTTGTTGTGCTCGGCCGCCGGGACGCGCGCGGCGATGGCCGACATCTCGCCGCCCGTCTGGCTCTCGCCCGTCACGCCGGGCCGGTCCGTGGTGGGGCCCACGTGGCTCTCCGGTATGATCCCCGCGCCGGTGAAGTGCTGGATCAGGCACTTCCTGAACTGGTTAGAGAGAGGAGAGAAACGTCAACATGGGAGAATATCAGGGGTACGCACATACCGTGAAAAGCACTTGACTTATTTACACCGCCAGGTGGCGTTGTACGATACAGATAGTTGTAGCTGCAGAACAGTGGTTTTCAAACAGCGGTCCGAGGACCGCCAGTGGTCCTTTGAGAAGGTTCCAGGTGGTCCCCAGCTAAGTTGGTTAACCAGAGATGAATAGCTGGTTAGCCAGATGTTAAATTATATTTAAGCATCAGGGCTAACATAATTTTCAAGACTCTACACATTTAGAAAATGTAGAAGCATTGCTATTTTGACCAACGTTTTACCAGTTATTTTTCCTAAATTAGGAAGAGAAACTAAAACATCAAATGGTGGTCCCCCGTGGCAGAATAAATAGTGGACCCTGGTATCAAAATGGTTGAAAACCACTGCTCTTCTAGTGCATTTTTGAAGTGCCACTAGTGCATTTGAGATTTTGGCAGTTGGCAACGCTGAGCTTGCTCTGTGCTACTGTAGACCGCCTGACCCACTTCCATGATAGACTACTGTATGTGAGCACACAACCCAGTTCCAGAACTGGGGCGTCCCATAGGAAGATGAGAGGCAGTCCCCAGTCAGGGGTTGACACTAAGGTCTCTGAGGCACTTGCCCATCGGGCAAGTGCAAGTCAGGTTCTACTTGCCCTCAGCTCATGGTCACTTGCCCCCCAAAAATATATTGTAAATTTTGCAGATGTAACTCTTGAGAACGTAAAAATGAAACCAAATGGACCTTTGCGGGTCCATTTGGTTTCATTTTTACGCTCTCAAGAGTTAAAATTCATCTTAATTAGCCCAGGTCTACACAACTAGAGAATGTAGAAGATTAATGGTCATTTTGATGTGTATGTTAATTTGCCTGTTTTGTTTCCCAAATCCAGCCTGGAATTGTGGATATCTAGAAAGCAGTGAAAGACACAGAGGCAGAGTGCAATGACTGCCTTCAAGACTAATCTATCTTGTGTTGTGTTATAGTGCACTAAGTTGCACACTTGCCCGATCGGGCAACCAGGTAGCAGTCTTCACTTGCCTTGGGCAAGCAGGCAAGTGTTAGTGTCAAGCCCTGCCAGTCCATCTCCAGCCATGGGCAACTGGTCTGGAGTTTAAAGGACAACTTTGTTTTTTTTTTTTTTTTTTTTTTTTTCAACCTTTAGGTTGTTATTGGAGAGAGTAAAATATGACTGTTGATTGTTGTCCCTTGCTTTCTTTAGTTTTAGAGATTTTAGCTATGGGAGGGGGCTATGGAAGGGGGCAATCGAACATGGTCCTAAATACATATTTGTTTATATCTGGTTTTATCTATACTTTTTTATCTAATACAGTCCTCATAAACCCCAGGAAATTATAACTGGCCACAGAAGTTCACAGGATCTACTGAATGTGAAGGAGGCAGCACACCACACTGCACTTTACACACTCCATGTTTGGGCAGTTTGTCACATTCAGTAGGGCATTTGTAGACAGTTATAATTTCCTGGGGTTTATTAGGGCTGTAGTAGATAATAAAAAAAAGAAATCGCTTTAAAATTCCATACACAATTATGTATTTAGGACCATGTTCGAATATTCTCTCCCAACACCTTCAAGACAAATATATCTCGTGTTGTGTTACTGTATAGCGCACTAAGTCGCACACTTGCCCGATCGGGCAACCAGATGGTATCATGGCAGTCTTTACTTGCCCGGCCATATTTTTTTACTTGCCCTGGGCAAGTGGGCAGGTGTTAGTGTCAAGCCCTGAATTCTCTCTGGTTCAGATAACAGTAGTTAACAGTTTGAGGCTATCTCACTACCAGGATATCAATAATGTATTACTACGTACAAGCTAACAAATCATAAATCATTAAATTTTAATGAAGATCTTTTTGTTTATGATCTCATGGTCTGGTAGTTTTGAAAAAGGTAAAAAAAAAAAAAAAAAAAAAGTATATAGAATTCCACCCATTTTCAAGATTTTCCTGAGAGGGTATAAAGGGAACCCTAGCGGGTCTATTTGATTCCATTTGTACGCTCTCAGGAAAAAAATGTTCCAAAAGGAAAATCATTGACATGGTGAAACACAACTTGATGATGTCATCAAGTCGTGTTTTGGGGGGGGGGTTACTAATAATATTTCCTCGTAACCTATTGTACAGCCTTTATCGCAAATAACACCTTGTAGAGGTCCCTTGAACTCACATTAGTGTATTAGTGTGGCCTGTGTATGTATAATGTATGATGAAAAGATTTGGAAGCCTCTCTATTATATGCTGTACTGAGAAGAGGGACAATGAAAAAAAACACACCACTATTCGAAAAATTAACAGACTCATGAACTCATTTTCCATTAAAGCAGTCTTTCTCAACCTATTTCAGTCCAGGGCCCACTATTTATTCTGCATTTTAGCCACGGAGGACCACCATTTGATGTTGAGTTTAGTCTCTCGAACCCAAAACCAAGGATTTTCTACTTTTGTCCACAATTTAGGAGAGATAAATGGTGAAATGTATATTACTCAGTATATATTGTTTAAAAAATCTGACGAATGATGACGCAAACAGGTGAAAAACAGGTTTGTGAACTGTCCACAGCAGCCTATGCTTGCATATAATGGCCTTTGCTTGATTTGCTATAGTTGAGCTACATGACAACGTGATGATGGACGTATTGCAATGATGCTGTCTGTGTGTATTTTGCACTGTGACACTCCTGTCTACACGCCGTCTCATAGTAATCGAGTCGCAGCACAAGGTCACAAAACGTCACTTTGTTAGATATCTGACAATAATGGTGCAATGTTGTGGCACCTGGCAGGGGTCACGAGGGGTCAACAGGATCAATCATCCTTCATCACAGCTCTATTCATCATGGAAGGAGGCAAACGTTTGGTTGTGTTCATAGGTAAAGCAGACTTATAGTCCCAGTGAATTGAAAAAATATGTACTCAACAATGCATGCCCAAAATTGAAAAATTTCACTGTTGTCACTGTCTATATTTTTATATCAAGACTATGTCAACAAAAACATGCTGCGTGATAACGTCTCCACTATCACATCAATAAAAGCCAATAGAAGTTAAGCTGACCAGCTTTTATCCCATTTCTCACTCGTCCTCCACAACCACAGGTGATTTCATTAGAAAAGTCAGAAATGCTCCATTTTTAAACCCGGTTTGAACTTGATCATCACGTTAGAATATACTATATATCTGAACACATTATATGGTAGAAATAAGCCACATAGTAGGCACAGAGCTGAGCGACTAATTGTAAACACACAGTCCACACCTTGCTCGTCGTAGAGCTCAGTGTAGAGCCATCTGTCTTTTTGACATCTCTTTGCCTGAAGGGTTGCATGCTTTGATTGTTCAGAATCTGGTCCAGCCAGATATTTGGGTGGGATCCATAATAAAAATGCCCACAGTTTCAATTTCATTCCACCATTAAAGATAGGCGTATTTTAACCTGAGCCAACCTGCCTGCATACTGACTTAGAGTGGTGGGTCCAGGCTCAGATTGTTCAAGGTTTAAGGTTCAGGGGTTGACACTAAGGTCTCGGACGCACTTGCCCATCGGGCAAGTGCAAGTCAGGTTCTACTTGCCCTCAGCTGATGGTCACTTGCCCACCAACAATATATTGTAAATTTTGCAGATGTAACTCTTGAGAGTGTAAAAGTGAAACCAAATGGACCCTTGCGGGTCCATTTGGTTTCATTTTTACACTCTCAAGAGTTAAAATTCATCATCTTAATTAGCCCAGGTCTATACAACTAGAGAATGTAGAAGATTAGGTCATTTTGATGTGTATGTTAATTTGCCTGTTTTGTTTCTCAAATCCAGCCTGGAATTGTGGATAGCTAGAAAGCAGGGAAAGACACAGAGGCAGAGTGCAATGACTACCTTCAAGACAAATTTATCTTGTGTTGTTGTTGCACACTTGCCCGATCGGGCAACCAAGTAGCAGTCTTCACTTGCCCCACCATTTTTTTTTTTACTTGCCCCGGGCAAGCGGGCAAGTGTTAGTGTCAAGCCCTGAGGTTTACTTTATTTGTCTCCCGAGGGAGAAATTTGTCTCGGAGACAACGACTAAACTGCACATACAGTTCACACAGACAGAGAAAGCAACATAATTCAGAGCAACACAAACATACACCTTAGTGCGTTCCATGCCCCTAGGCAGGGTGCATCTGGTTATCATGAGAGGAAAAAACAAGTCCTTGTATCTGTTATATTTACTGTACATGGTGGAATTCTGCACCTTTCACCATTCCGCATCATCACATATTCTTGGTTGAGAACATGTGAGGGATCGGAAACAATGTTACAACCCTGTCTAATGACAACCTGTTCAAAGATAGCTTGGCCATTTTTGCAACCCTGGCAATCTGTGAAATTTTAAATTTAACTGTAAGGTGACCAAACCAGCTGGCGATACCATATCTCAGGATCGACTCTGTACTCTGTAAATCAACATATTCACATCAACTCCAAACAACGTCAGTCTGCGGGGAGGAAGCTCTTATGTATCTTCGCACAACAGGATGTAACGTGTGACGTGTTCCAGCTCATATCGTTATCAATATGCACTCCCAGATAATTATACAAGGAGACCTGACTGATGGGGTTGTTATGGATACTAATTGCGGTCTCCAATTGACCTGGGATCTATTATGACCTCCCCCGTTTTCTTTGTGTTTATCATCAAGTCATACTGATTGCGCTCTGATTGTGCGTTCTGATGGGGGCTGCACTACGACACATAATCTGGAGTGATCGATGCTCACTCCATGGAAGGGTTGACTCCCACCAGTAGGTGATGAGTGTCTAAAAGTTACTCCAGGCTTTCTTCTCTTTGAAAAGCCTGATTTGATCTGATCTGACTGGAAGGTCAGATCAGATCCAATCAGGCTCTCATTTTTGTTGAGCGACTGTTGAAAAGGAACAACCATAGCAACCACAAAACACTAATCCAATCACCTACTTCAGTGGTTTTCAACAAGTGGTCTGAGAGGATTCCAGGTGGTCCCCAGCTAAATTATGGACAGTTTTAAAAATTATATTATATTTAACCATCAATTACTTAACTTTCAAGAATCTACACATTTAGAAAATGGAGAAGAATTGTTTTATTGACCAACGTTTTGCCAGTTTATCTTGTGGTCCTGGAGACTACATTCAATATCAAGTGGTGGTCTGTGGTTCAAAGTCTGAATAAATAGGGGGCCCTGGTATCAAAAAGGTTGAAAACCCCTGACATACTTTATTACTGATATCAAACCGGATCAATGTTTTATTTAAGCTCGGCTTCTCTTCTATAGCATGTCTAGACCGCATTGACAACCCGCACTGCCGTTCGCCTCCCATTAGAACGCAGACTAAAAAGCCAAATAAGTCTAGATCTAAAGTACTCTCCATGGCTTGAACAAAACGCACAATGTTCAGAGATCATTTCTGATTATAAAGTGGCGTTGATGGGAACATTGGCACTTTCTGGAGCAAGGACGGACCCGTTTCATCTCGCTAGCTTTGACATTAGCTTCCCATCAGGGACGCATCCTAATTAGGGGGGGGGGGGGGGGGGTATGGTATGGGGTTACAGAACTTATATTAGTAAGTAAGCAAGCATCAATAATAACATCAGTTGTTGTTAGAGTTCCAAGAGACACGCAGCATGCATAAAGCTAAAGGTCTGACTCAGAGAGTTTTCTGTTTTCAATGATGAAATGCTGTTGGTTTAGTGGTGACACAGCTGTAGTTAGTTAGTAGCAGTAGTAGTGTTTCAAATCATTTTAAATATAAGCACTTTAATTTGAAATATCTTGGGTTGTTTCGCATGCCATCGTGTTTGGTGGGGCAGACTGGGCATTGGGGGGGGGGGGGGGGGGGGGGGGGGGGGCATTGGGGCCCATGCCTAGTTCCGTCCCCGCTTCTCATACAGTTAACAGGGTCTACAAAACCCTGGTAAAAACGGAACAAAACCCTCCTTACCTGTTTGTTCATGAAGACGTAGATGATGGGGTTGTACACGGCTGCGGTCTTGGAGAAGAATGCAGGGATGGAGGCCAGCCGGGGGTCCAGGTAGATGGTGGGATAGGCTGTAACCAGGATGGAGAAGGCTGCGTACGGCGTCCAGCCCACCATGAACGCTACGATCATCACCACCACCATGCGCGTCACCTGCCGCTCCGGCTTCCTGGCCGTGGCCAGGCGGCCGTGAGACACCTGTGGAAGAATGCAATGGAGTACAGCAGGTCAAACCAGGGGTCGGCAACCCAAGATGTTGAAAGAGCCATTTCCGACCAAAAATTAAATTCAAAATCTGTCTGGAGCCGCAAAAATGTAAGCCTAATAAGTGCTTCAAGGTGAATTCCACCCTTTTATTTTTCCTGAGAGTGTACAAATGTGAACCAAATGGACCCTGACGGGTCCATTTGGTTCCATTTGTACACTCTCAGGAAAAAAAGGTCCTAAAAGAAAAGTTTCTGGGAAAAAAATAAAGGAGTTTTTCAGAACTCCATTTCTAGTCCACACAACATCTCTAAGGTATATTAATGACATAGTAAACTGAGTAAACTGTTGAAAATGGGTGGTTCAGATTGAAAGCTCCACCTCTGATAACTGCTGGGCTTTTTTGACATGGCCAAGTGCTACTTTAACTGGCAACTGTCAGACAGCGCAACGCGTTTTGGATGTTGTCAGTGACTGAAATGTTTATATTATGTTGGCGGATCACCCCAGTGTGTGTATGTAATAATGCTACAGCCACTGAGCCACTAGGGCTGTGTTCTAGAGCCGCATGTGGCTCCTGAGCCGCAGGTTGCTGACCCCTGGTTTAGACCCAGAGCCACAGAGTATCCCAGGAGAAAAGAATGCTCAGAAGCGTCTCTTGAGACATCCCACGTTTATTTCTCATTTTAAGATCACCTAAAAATCACCTACAGCATGTCTCTTTATGGTTCCTAAGATGAATACTAGGATCCATAAATGAGGCAAAGATGAAGTCTCTCCATTGTCTGTTACAGCTTTATTAGAGAGATAAATGAGACAAAGCTGAAATCTTGCTATAGTCAGGGGTGTAGTGTCAGGGGGACGCGGGGGGACGGCGTCCCCCCACTTCTCACATCTAAAATATTTTTGGGTCTGAAAAAAATCATTAGCATGGTGAAATACATCTTGATGATCATCATCAAGATGTGTTTCACCATGTTAATGAGTTTCCTTTTTCCTGAGAGCGTACAAATGGAACCAAATGGACCTGCTAGGGTCCATTTGGTTCACATTTGTACGCTCTCAGAAAAAAAAAGAAAATAGGTGGAATTCCCCTTTAAGAGGCGTCCCCCCACTTCTAAAAGTACCACTACAACACTGGCTATATGCGTATACAGTATATAGCAAGATTTCAGCTTTCACATTTCATTTATCTCTTTCATTCATTTCTCAAGAAACCTGAGCGCTCAAGCTGCTAGAATCTAGAAGAATCTCTGTAGGCCTATAGCCCTCACCAAACAAGAGTATGACATAATCACACACTCTTTGGATCTATAGCTCTTCCTGTGAAGCTGTTGTTTATGTTGTGCGTTCGTTATGGTGTATTATATAAGCTTCCGAATGGATTATGGACCGAAAAAGGAGTCGATCTGATGTGCGGCCAAGTGTATATGGTTTGATGGGAGTAAGAACAGTGGTTTTCAACCAGTGGTCCTTGAGAGAGTTCCAGGTGGTCCTCAGCTAAATGGTGGAAAGTTGGTTAACGAGAGTGTAACCAAATGGACTCTTGCGGGTCCATTTGAATTAATAAAGAAACAAAAATATTCATCGAATGTAGAAGATTAATGTTCATTTTTATCTGTATGTTTGCCTGCTTTGTTTACCAAATCCAGCCGGGAATTGAGGGCAAAAGCAAAATAAATCTTTCGTTTTGGGGTCTTTGGGGCTAAAATGTCCTCAAATGGTGATCCGTGGCTCAAATGCAAAAGAAATAGTGGGCCCTGGTGCCAAAAAGGTTGAAAACCACTGGAGTAGAAGATAAAATAATAATATAGAATCTGAATGAAGAAAGACATGACTTTGCGTTCTGGCATGGACGGAGGGAGGTGTAATGAATGTGGAATTGCGAGGACGGCTCGGATTGTGTTGAGTGATGGCGTTTTGCCCTGTCACTCGATCGCATCGATCTAGCTGCCAACACAGGGATTGTGTTTACATGTCCTGTTGTCAAACTGTCAGATACAGCTGCATGTACTGAAACTGATGCATACTCCATACGCTTGAAATCCATGTTAGCCCAGCAGTCGAGATGTACAGGTGGAAAACGTTATATATAGTCTTTTTAGAGATGGCATTTATGGCTTTTTTAAGGGTACCAGATCTCTTATGCCATTGTTCATTCCAAAGAGCTGTTCACATGACCCCATTTGTCTCAAACGTCACATCACTAGTCTTTTTTTATTTGCCTAAAATATTGTCTATATACCACATTGTCCTGAATATAAGACAACCCCCATTTTTCAAGATTCATTTGTGCAACATGTAACGTTGAATATCAAATAATATAGTCCTCAAATATAAGACGACTCCGTTTCTTAGGATATTTCCATTGAGAAAAAAAAAAAAAACAACTGTCTTATATTCAGGCCAATGTGACTAATCCACTTGCTGTTTGGCCGTGCGCATTTGGCTATTCCTTTTATAGGGTCTTCCTGTGACCCTACCATTGACATCATATGGCAGGGGGAAAAATGTAACATGTGACATGTCAAACTAGTGTTTTTTCATGATTCTGCAGTATTAGTTTTGCACGCAAAAAAGCACTCTTTGGGCCAAAAACGGCCATATACTGTACATCACACAAATGTGATGAGGTCAGCACATATGGCCAAGTTGATGCTGCCGAACAAATAGCTGTATAGAAGCATCAGGCTTTGTAATTTTTGAATACTGTACATACTGTACAGAACCCCAAGAGGTATCCCACCTTGAAGGCCTTCCAGGCAGGTTAATTAAAAAGAAAGCTGGAGAGACACAGATTCCTATGTACCGCTACAAACACTACAGCCCATAACACAATGAGTACTAATATAGGGCTTATTTTAACGCAGAAATAAAGTAGCATTACCTTTTTCAGCTTCCGTATCAGCTTTCCGTAGCAGAAAATGATCACTCCTAGAGGCAGAATGAAACATGTGGCGAAGAAGGTGATGATGTAGCTGTGGTCTATCGCATCCGTGGAGTACCTGGAGGATGGAGGAAAAGAGAGTTTACAACAGTATTTCCAAAAAACGTGTTTTCCTTTGTGTCAAGGACCCCCAAATTGGCAATAATTAGCTATTTGAAAAGATAGGCCTGCAGGGACGCCCATAACGGAGGAGATTTTTAATTCTAAGGACCACCCACAGTTTGTCTTTGCATTGCCTTAGTCTGCAGGCTCCCCATTCAGTGGCAGACCCCTAATTCATTTTACTATGAATGCAGTGCTTGGTGTTGGTGCCCATACCCGGCGTGGGGGTTGGAGAAAGGGCCTTTCTGTGTGGAGCTTGGACGTTCTCCCCGTTCAGGGGCGGATCTAGGCATGGGCAATTGGGCATGGGGGGCATTGCCCCCCTAAATGCCCTGACTGCCCCACCAAACATGATGGCATGCAAACAACCCAAATTTCAACGAAATTTCAAATTAAAGTGCTTATAATTAAAATGAATTGAAACACTATGCTACTACCGGTAACTAGAATGAGCCCTTCTTAAAACACCACCCTTTGGCGTGGAGTTTAGTCACTGACCAAGGGCAGTCCAAATAGTTTAGCAACTGTTGCTATCCAGGTAAAACTTTCCTGGTCAAGCTTCCCTCTTCTAGCGTGCCTATTGGACTAGCACGGATTGGGAAGGGGCTTAGAGAAGGGCTCATTGTCAAACCAACACCATTTCATCATTGATGCTTACTTTGCCTAATACCTAAATCCTGTAACCAAAAATGGTATGGGTACAGCCTCATCGCCCGTGGTGCGAAGTGATGGAAAGAGAAAAGTATGGGGCGACCGAAAAACAGGCGGCTGTGCCAGGCAGATGGTTTGGGCTTGGCTACAGCCTTTGTTCCCTTACTTGTAGGCCAACATCAACATCACATGCGTAGACTGTTACTGGGAGCCAGTGGAAGTAGTGGAATGTGTGTGTGTGTGTGTGTGTGTGTGTGTGTGTGTGTGTGTGTGTGTGTGTGTGTGTGTGTGCGTGTGCGTGTGCGTGCGTGCGCGTGTGTGTGTGTGTGCGCGCGTGTGTGTGCGCGTGTGACTTCAAGCAGCCAACATTCTCACATGTCCGTCCCCCCCCCCCCCCCCCCCCCCCCCCCGCTGGACATGTGAGAATTTTGTTTGCTTGAAGTCTAGTTCTTGAATATATTTCACAGACTTGAGTGGAGGAAAAACCCTGCTGGCAAGGTGTCTGCTCGCAGCGCGTAGTGAAGCTGCTCAACGGAACAGTCTGTGTGCAGAGCATGAAAGAGGCTCCCAGGTGTGAGCGAAGTGTGCGACTGCGGGGAAAGTTTATAGTGCTGCTGAAAGACAGCATGCTCTCTGGATGAATGAATAAAGAAAGAGTAAACACTCAAATCCGGCTATTTATACGTCAGCAATCATGTCTCAGCTGTAGTCTATCGGTGCTGCGTAGTACGCGGCTGCTCTGCATAATCCAGGATCCATAATTAAGTTGAAAGCAGCAGGTGCTAGAAATGCAGACCATTATACAGTGCGTCCTCACGATAAAACTGCACGTGTGATGTGCGATGTGTGTGTGAATTGAATTCAGAGTTCAAATCGGGCTTCCTTTCTTGTTATTGAAATGTGATCTCTGGGTAGTTGTTGACGTTGTGACTCCTGAACAGTCGACTGTAACAGGGGCGGATTGGCACATATTTTCCCACCGGGACAATTTTGCCTTTGCCAGGCCACCCTGGGGCAGCTGGTTAACCAGATGTAACTCTTTGAGAGCGTAAAAATGAAACCAAATGGACCCTTGCGGGTCCATTTGGTTTCATTTTTACACCCTCAAGAGTTAAAATCATGTGAATTAGCCCAACTTAGTCTACACAACTAGAGAATGTAGAAGATTAATGGTCATTTTGATCTGTATGTTCCAGGCGAGCATCTAGCGCATTCTAGTGCATTTTGGAAGTGCCACTAGTGCATTTTGGATCTTGTCCAGGCCACTAGGTGGCGCAGGCCACCGGGAAAACTCCCTGTACTCCAGATGGCCAATCCGCCCCTGGACTGTAGGGAACACTTTCCCCGCGTGGCATACCGGTAGGTGATGCGTTTTAAAAAGGAAAAAAAAAACATGGGAAAATTGAGGCCAACACATTACAATGGCGGCGCTGCTGCACATCGCGTGCTTTCCTCTCCCACCCTGTAGTTCAGTGGTTTTCAATCTTTTTGACACCAGGGACCACCATTTATTCAGCATTTGAGCCACGGACCACCGTTTGATTACATTGTCACCCCAAAGACCTACAACTAAAGAATTATTTTGGTTTTGTGCACAATTCCAGGCCGGATTATGCAAACTAAACAGTGTAGACTTCTTAATAGTTTTCCTGCCGAAGACGCGCAGCTCGTGGACCTCCCGTGGAGAACCCCACTGCCGGTCACGCGGACGGCTCGTATCACGACGAGTGTAGATTTCATTCTTTAATCCAACTATTAGTCCCGTGCGCATCGTCGATGATCATCCCGTTGCTGACTTTCATTTGGGACAGAATTGGGACAACTTTTTTTTTCCCCTCCCATTGACATGCGTTTCAACCCAATGCATTCAAACGGCTCTCCTCCGGTTGCCCCCTCATGTCGCTGGCGCATGGTTAACAGCCAGGGCTACACAGCACTTCCTGACTTGTGACCCGGATGTTTTTGGGTACATCGCCAGATGATCGATTAGGCAAGACAACAGACACAGCATAACAGAAACAGCACATCCTGTTTAGGAGATCTGAGCTTCAAAATAAGGGCTTTTTTACCGATCGAACTGGTTTGAGCCGCGGCAATGGAGAGGAAACAAAGAAGATCCGATCGCGGTCAATGAGTTAATTAAGTGGTGCTAATTCAGATGATGAATATTTTAACTCTTGAGAGTGTGAAAATGAAACCAAATGGACCCGCAAGGGTCCATTTGGTTTCATTTTTACACTCTCAAGAGTCACAACCGTTAACCAACTTTCCATGATTTATCCTGGGGACCACCTGGAACCCTCTCAAGGACCACTGGTGGTCCCCGGACCACCTGTGAAAACCCTGCTGTAGTGTGCGATCCCCACTTTGGAATACTTTGTAACACTGTCTACAACAAGCGATTACTAATGTTTTAAATTGGTTTTAAAGTGGATTTTTTGAGTAAATCAGTGGTCAGGACAGCGGCTCTTCAGAGTTTAGTGAAAAAACGGCGCACGCACACACACGGACACACGCACACACACACACACACACACACACACACACACACACACACACACACACACACACACACACACACACACACACACACACACACACACACAGCCACACACATACCACACACACTATAAATAGCTCTAATAGCTGGGGTAATCCCAGCTATTAGAGAAACCTCAGGATTTCTTTGTTCCAGAACAATTACAGCTGGAAATAATGCTGGGTCATTAGTTTATAATATTTATTACCTTAATTTTGAAGTAATATATTGTATTACATATTACTGTCTGGGCAAGAGTAATATAATAATATTGCTATAACATATTACTTAAAAAATGATTTAAAAATAGAATTAAATATTTCATATCATTATTAAGTAAATATTGCATAGACCACTAGTGGCAGGTATATACAATACAGCAAGGCCACTTGGCTGTCTGGCTATCCACAACTGAGGGAAAAAAAGCAGGGCAAACACCAGACCTGAGAACTGTTAGTGGAAAGCACAATCGCCCCCAATCACCTATTTCAGGGGTTTTTCAACCTTTTAGACACCAGGGACCACCATTTACTCAGAATTTGAGCCAGGACCACCACTTGAGGACATTTTAGCCCCACAGACCCCAAAACTAAAGATTTATTTTGCTTTTGTCCACAATTCCAGGCTGTGTTTGAGGAAACAAAACAGTCCAACATGCAGATCAAAATGACCATTAATCTTCTAGTTGTGTAGACTTGGGCCACTTAAAATGATGGATATTTTAACTCTTGAGAGTGTGAAAATGAAACCAAATGGACCCGGAAGGGTCCATTTGGTTTCATTTTTACGTTCTCAAGAGTTACATCTGGTTAACCAACTTAGCTGGGGACCACCTGGAACCCTCTCAGGGACCACTGGTGGTCTCCGGACCACCTGTTGAAAACCCCTGACCTATTTGAATGCAAACGCTTGCCTTTCAGCCTTTGTATCCGCTAGCTGGAAAACTCGGGCCCTGACTCTGAGTATAGACAGAGTTACGCTGTGGCAAACCCTGATCACTAAATGGGATCATTCCAATGGCGGCTCTTCTACATAGACTTCATTATCTTTATTTTAGATTGTTTTGTAATAATAGGATATAGCAAAAACATCAGGCAACAGCCTGATGTTCATAAATCCCTTTATTTTACGTCATTTAGTACAGCATACACACTAACGACCCAGCTTTGATGATTTTACGTACATCGTTTGCACTGCCATCGTTGAAAACAATGCATTTCAAACTCTAGTTTGTCCCTCTTTCAGGCTGAAACAGCCCTCCCAAGCGCTCAGTTTTTCTGACTCCTCAATGTCCCAAGATTTCAGCTGGTCCGACTTTTATTTGGGCCGACATTTCCAGTATTCTTGTATCCTACTCATCTGGCAGGCGGGACAACACGTCTTGCCTGACCAAAACGTCCCTCCTGAAAACACTAGAGATGTAGACCTACCTCATCCTACCCAGCTATGGGCAGTTAAAGGGGAATTTCACCCATTTTCACCATTTTACTATGTCATTAATATAATGACATAGTATATTAATATATAATAATATAATTTCACATTAACATGGTGAAATACATCTTGATGACGTCATCAAATTGTCTTTCACCAATGGTTAATGATTTTTCTTTAAGGAGCTATTTTTCTTAGAGTGTACAAATGGAACCAAATGGACTTGCTAGGGTCCATTTGGTTCACATTTGTGCACTCTCAGGAAGATTTTGAAAATGGGTGGAATTCCCCTTTGACAAGTTATAGAAAATTAGTAATTATTTAACTTCTGCAGATGTCAGATGAGGTCACAAGACAGTCATCAAATGGTGGTCCGTCGCTCAAATTAAAAAAAAAAAATAGTGGGCCCTGATGTTGAAAAAGGTTGAAAACCAGTGACATAAGATATTAAGTTACATATTGCGTATTACCCAACACTGGTGCCGTTGAGCATAACTGGGCATTCCTAACCACATGTCAAGCCCACTGTGTCACGCCAACACCTGTGTCGTCAGCAGTGCCTGCTGCGCTGAGAGGGCAGGCGGGACCTTAATGTTCTCTGACAGAGCACAAGCTGTGATCCATTCACTATGCATCTCCCTTGAATATGGTCTTGTAATTGCATTGTCTGGCCCTGTTCAGCCACACACGCCTCTACACACACACACACACACACACACACACACACCACACACACCACACACACACACACACACACACATGGCATAGTGATCACTATGGATCAAACGTAGCTGTACATGTGTGTCACTTTGGGAACAGGCCCATAGATCCGAAGTACCATTAGTCCGAACGGCGCATTAAGGTTGGCAAACATGCTCTGCTCCCATCCTTATTGGTATATTGTTGTACCGTGCTAAAGGACATTACCGTACCCTAGCCCAAGATTTGGACTCTCATAGAGAGATGTTTGCGATTCTGACATGATCACTCTACGAGAGTGACAGGGGAAGGTGCATTTCCGCCAGTTTTGTGAAATATTTGGCAGAGTTGCACTTAGACTCTCGTAGAGCGATCATGTCAGAATCGCAAACACCTTTAGGAGAGTCCGATCTTGGGCTAAGGTACGGTAATCCTTTAGACATTAGAGACACCAAAGCATGGTACAACAATGTACCAATACCAAGGGTACATTTCTTTACTGCACTAGGGTATGCCTGGTGCGACAAGTCAGTCGTACCTTTTTAGGTACAAATCCCTCCCTTTATTTTTCTGTGTGTAGAGATGGTATTGGTATGTAGAGATAGTATTGTTCGGGAAATGACACATTCTTGTCACTTAGAGCACAGAAGACCAGATATTTGGCTGTGTTGTATTACAAGTTTAAGCAGTCTGTTGACCAAATTGTGGGGCAGCTAGTGTTTGCTTAGTTCACTGCATGGCAGAGTTTTCTCACACCCTAGCTAGAGCATGACATTAATCTGCCTTAATAAGGAGTCATTCTGAGCGTATTTCTATCCTAAATGAGCTGAATGTGCACTAGTACTACTGGCATTCATGAGGCACTGAATGCACAAGATGCTTGCCTGAAACGGCAAGCATCTTCTACGTTCTACATTATCTAGTTGTGTACACTTGGTCTAACTCTTGGCTGCTTAAAAAGGAAACCAAAACGACTCTTGAGGGGGCCATTTGGTTTCATTTTTACGCTCTCAAAGAGTTGCATCTGGTTGATTGTTAATTGTCCATCGTTCAGCTTGGGGACCACTGGGTGAAAAGAAAACCACTGTCATAGGAGGAAAAATGGTGAAAAATTAGGGTTTTTCTCTGGTGCCTGTCAATCAATTTCACTCCAACTCGCCAGCCAAAAAGCACTTGATTTCCCCCCAGGAGCTTTTCACTAATTTTGGCGCAATGTGGGTCTGAAAAAAAGCTAAATATAGCGACAAATGTGCCAAGTTGGCAACACTGTCTTAGACTCTGCCCAAACCCTTGTAGACGTTTAGTTTTGTTTTCCACTGTCCAGTGGGAGAAAAATGGTCTTATGAAACTTAATTTGAAGATAAATCGCAGGGTAGGAACCCAGGTTTGTTTTGGGATGTCTCAATGGTGTACAGGTATACTGTATGTAAACTTGGCTGTTCACCAAGGATGCTTTTTGTTTGTTTGTCTGTTTGAGGAACAGTCATATAGTTTGGTTGGAGAATGCATTCTCGAGGCTCCTTAACTCCATCTTGTCCTTGCAAACCTCTGGCCAAAGTGTGGCGCCAGAGCCAGTGAAATTTGCCAAATTGCAAAGTAGAAGAGGAGATGGCCCTGTGTTTTGCACCCCAACTAGACCGATAGAGTTACATCAATCTACTCTGGACGGGAACCGCTTTTGATATTGAGTGGCAAGCTACAAGCTCCTAGATCTGCTATTTATGTATTTATTTATTTATGTATTTATTTATTTTTAACTGTGAAAATGTGCCTCCAATCTTGAGGCAGAGTCTTTATCTCAAATCTTTGCTTCTGGGAGATCACTAGAATAACATATTTTCAGATGGGGGGATTGGCAGAGAAATCACAGATAATTCTGGGAGCCCTTGACACAAAAAAAGGTTGAGAACGACTGACAATAGAAGCATGGGTTTTTCAGGAGACATTTGTAGAATGGAGCTCAGATTTAAACGGGTCAAACACAGAGAAGCGTGCTCTCACCAGTTAGGTTCACAGGTGGTGCCGATCTTGCTGACGGTGTAGCTGTTCCAGCCCAACACGGGAGGGAAGGTCCAGATGAAGGAGAAGGCCCAGACGAACACCAGGCCCATGGTGGCGTGCTTCGCCCGCAGGCGGACGTTCCCCAACGGCCGGCAGATCACAAAAAAGCGCTCGAAGGACAAGACGGTCAGAGACCACAGGGCCACGATTCCTAGAAATGAGAGAAAAACGTACAGAACAGGAGCTGGCATTCAGCATGTGGCAGGGTGGGATGGCGGGCTTATTTGGTTTTGTAAAAAGAGTGTTTTCGACCAGTGGTTTTCAACCTTTTTTATACCAGGGCCCACTATTTATTCTGCATCTTAGCCCGCGGACCACCAGTTGATGTTGAGTTTAGTCTCTGTGACCCAAAACTAAGGATTTTGTGTCTACAATTTAGAAGATAAACTGGCAAAACGTTGGTCAAAATAACAATTCTTCTACATTTTCATTTACACATTTTCTTTTACATTTGTGTAGATTCTTGACACTCAAGTAATTCAGAAGTTTAAATATAATTTAACTCTTGAGAGTGTAAAATGAAACCAAATGGACCCTTACGGGTCCATTTGGTTTCATTTTAACCCTCTCTAGAGTCACAGTCCAATTGGTTGCCAATTGGTGTCCATCATTTAGCCTGGGGACTAAATGATAGAATTCTCTCAGGTACCACTGGTGGTCCCCGGACCACCTATTGAAAACCACTGTTTTAGACTGAACAAATGGACCTTATGGTGGTGAGTATAACCTACCCAGCCAGGACAAATGATTCCCTATGTAGCAGGGATTTTCAACCTTTTTCATACCAGGGACCACTATTTATTCTGCATTTTAGCCAGGACCACCATTTGATGTTGAGTTTAGTTCTCTCGGACCCAAGTGTGTGTCCACCATTTAGGAGAGATAAAACAGCAAAACGTTGATCAAAATGACAATTCTTCTACATTTTCTAATTGTGTAGATTCTTGAAAATCAAGTAATTCAGACGTTTAAATATAATGAGAGTTACAGATCTATAAGGGTCCATTTGGTTACCAACTGTCCATCATTTAGCTGGGTACCACCTGGAATCCTCTGGTGATCCTCTGGTGATCCGGATCACTGGTTGAAAACCGATCTACTATATTAGACGCCACCTTCCTTCCATGCCACCGTTGATATGGAACGGTGCGGTGCCATGTCTAAAATAGCCTAACGATGCAAGAGAGTCGCATTTGGCTACTTCCGGATGGACTAAAAAAAGACTTTAATTATGATAATAACTCAACCTCGGCCCTGGTTAATTACTTGTCTGTGGACCTTTTTTTTCTTTGAGGGTCTCAGGAGAGGGTAAAATAGCGGGCCGGAGAGACTTTGTTCTTCAATTCAGCCAGAGACCCATTATTAAATAAAACCTTTTTCAAAGTCGCAGTATCAGAAAGACACTGGGGGGAGATGGCTTTGAACTGAGTCTCTTCACCACTATATGATCTGTTAAGTGAAGACACAAGGAAGCCAACTAGATGAAATGTGTTATGACCCCTCCTTAATGAATTCACTGAGTCTTTCCTTTAGTCATTTATTTGTTCTGAATTAACGTTTATTGTCTCTGACGGCTGTGTGTGACGTGTGTCTGTCAGTCTGTGAGCAACTAATCTCAGACCGTCACTGTTGTCCACATGCAGAGTAACTGAATAACACACACACACACACACGTGCACGCACGTATAGGCACACTCGCTCACTCACTCACTCACGCTCTCTCTTTCTCCTCTTATAGCGCCACCTGGACTTTTTTTTAAGGAACACCAGCCGCTTCTATAACCTACTTTTAGTGTCGATCCACAAACTCTGTTCTACACAAACATTACGTTCCTATACAGTAGATGGACAAGGAATAGAGAATTTTATGTCAGTGTCCGAGCACCAGCTAAGTTGGTTAACCAGATGTAACTCTTGAGAGCGTAAAAATGAAACCAAATGGACCCGCAAGGGTCCATTTGGTTTCATTTTTACGCTCTCAAGAGCTAAAATTCATCATCTTAATTAGCCCATAGTGGTCACAGACCCAGTGGTCCCTGGCCCCAGCAAAATGATAGTTTGGAACCAAATGGACCTGGGAGAGAGATGGGTAGAGATATCTAGAAAGCAGGGAAAGACACAGAGGCAGAGTGCAATGACTGCCTTCAAGACAAATTTATCTTGTGTTGTGTTATAGTGGACTAAGTTGCACACTTGCCCGATCGAGCAACCAGGTAGCAGTCTTCACTTGCCCCACCATTTTTTTTTTACTTGCCCCGGGCAAGCGGGCAAGTGTTAGCGTCAAGCCCTGGTCCTGTTATTATAGTGCCATGTACCAGTTGGACGGTTTTGGGCATTTTGTCCAAACATCATGAAAATGATGTTTATCTCTATATTAACATTATCTCTACAGTCAAGTGATCAAGGCGGATCTGTTGGATTTTAAATTCTGAACCCTGCTGTCCACCACCTGACCTGTTGGAGCCCTGTTCTCCCAGGAGCAACCAACCTTTTGTTTAGTCAATTAAATTGAGTCCTCTCATATAGAATATAGACTCCAATTTGCATCCTGTACTTAATTCCACGTTCATTCAAACTCCTATCTAGTCTCTGACTGGGGAGCATAGGCTGTTGCCCTTATAGTTTATAACATAGTGATGGGAAGGATAATTTCTCAATCAATAACAATATCAATATATCAATTGGATATACTGCATTTAAGTCTGGATAATTGGGTCTGTCTATAACCACTGCTGTGAACGTTTGGATTGCCTAGTTTCTGTTCGTTTTATAATGGCCTATTTTGTATTTATGTTCATCAATAAACGTCCTGTAAAGGTATAGATCTATTTTTATCAGTGTGTGTGTGTGTGTGTGTGTGTGTGTGTGTGTGTGTGTGTGTGTGTGTGTGTGTGTGTGTGTGTGTGTGTGTGTGTGTGTGTGTGTGTGTGTGTGTGTGTGTGTGTGTGTGTGTGTGTGTGTGTGTGTGTGTGTGTGTGTGTGTGTGTGTGTGGTGTGTGTGTGGGTGTGAGATCATAATTCAGCACTACTGTTTGGGTCCAAACAGCTCCAACACTGACATCTGCAGTTGTAAACGTGGACGTGCCACAGGAACGTCTATTGTACAGATTTCATACCTGATAAAGGACCAATATTAATTTGGCATTTGAGGCCACTGGCGAAAATATAGAATAGGCTATATTTTGTCGACAGTTCCATTGATTCATTGGTGGTGCCTTTAGGCAAAAGTTAATCAAAATAGCATAGTTTCTATACATCATTCATTTCTAGTCTTCTTTTACATTAAGGAGTGTAGTTTAACTATTAGGCTATGCAACTCCTGTAACCATTTGGTTTCATTTTTACGCTCTCAAGAGTTACATCTAGTTAACCAACTTTTCATCTGGTTAACCAACTTAGCTGCATAGGACCACCTGGAACCATCTCAAGGACCACTGTCTGGTGGTCCCCGGTCCACTGGTTGAAAACCAGTGATTTAGCTGCATGGGGGGACCTGGCTGGATCTCACTGTAAGCAACTTTTTTTTAACGCACTTACCGAAATAAGTGACGGCAAAGCCCTCCAGCACGCACGCCCACCTCCCGAGGAAGAAATAGCCCCTGGTGTTGGTGAGGAAACTTATAACTCCTCCGGTGAGGGAGACCAGAAAGTCGGCGATGGCCAGGTTGACTATGATGTAGTTGAGGGGCTGCCGGAGCTGCTTGAACTTGAAGGTGACGAACATCACCACGAAGTTCTCGCTCAGGGACAGCGTGGTCACCACGAACATGAGCACGGCCAGCACCGTGAAGTTCCACGGCGCGATGCCCCGCACGGGGCCGGTGAACGGGTCGTTGGGTTCGGCGTGGCCGCCGCCGGGGAGCTGGTCGGCGATGCCTCCTGCCGCCGCTGCCGCAGGTGCCTCGCTGGTGAAGGCGGAGAGTAGTCCTGAGTCATCCATTGTCGGTGTCCATGCTCTAGTTCTCATCATTCAGTGACTTTGGGCAGAGTAGGTCCCTTTGGGCACCGACGGCGATCACCAGGCAGAATGAGTCTAAAATCTCGCCAGTGTTGGTGGTGGTGGTGACTACTTTATTGGGTGTTGTTGTTGTTGTTGTTACTCCTTGAGTTTGCTGCTGTGACTTCTCTTTGAATAGCTTCATACTACAGTTGAGTCAAGTCCATTTCTTCTTCTTAAAGTTGTGTAGAAATTGTTACGCGTAATTCTCAGCCAAGCGCGCGCTGCTGCTGCTGCTGCACTCCAGCGCTCTTAATAATAAGTTCAGCGGGTGCAAGAAGCGGGGCGAGTCTTCGCCATTCTGGGGCTACACTGATAATAAAACTGTGCCACACAACAAGTGATCTTCTCCTGTCTCGAAAAGCGCCATGCAGCAGCAGCGGCAATGTGGTCGTGGCGGTGTTGGGGTTGAAATGACCGCAGCAGCATCTTGTAAGCTCTTATATAGACGACCCCGACGACTCGCTATACAGTAGACAAGTCGAGCATCGCATCACTCCTGCCCTGGAGCAGGAATCGCATCCTCCCCAATCTGCTGTCCTTGTTGCCTGCCTGCCTGTCTGTCTGTCTGCCTGCTTGCCTGCCTGCGCGCAACGAGGACAGCAACGCTGCGCCACTCCCTCCATGACCAATTAGGAGTATAGGACTGCCCGCCAGGCATTGCACCATGTGATGAAATCGATAAGGTGAACTGAAATGCCGAAATAGTACAGCTTTTATCAAATTAGCCTATTATGTTCACATGAATGAAGTGTGTGTGTGTGTGTGTGTGTGTGTGTGTGTGTGTGTGTGTGTGTGTGTGTGTGTGTGTGTGTGTGTGTGTGTGTGTGTGTGTGTGTGTGTGTGTTGTCCCAGTGCTCCCGTGTGTGTATTACATCCCACAAATACCATTTTTAACTTTATTTGTTTTTTTTTTTTAAACAAATAACCAATTTTGAACAGTCTTCCAAAATTTGCATTTCTACTTTGTTTGCAATGTCCTACATGTTTCTCAAGCTGACAGGCAATGGAATCAAGCCTGGCTTTATCTATATAGCATCAGTATTATAATGACTCAAATATAATCTAATAATAATCTGCATGTCATCACCACCTCAAGACATTGTGGTACTGCAGCTAAATTGTCCAGAAAGGACTGACTATAGCAGTGGGTGTCGGATGTCAGATTGAGGTTCAAACTATTAGAAATAGGCTTGAGGGACATATATACAATATGATATTAAATATTACGTTTATAAAAACAATTTTAGCAATATATGTTATTTGTGCTTTAATATCATTCATGCCTATACTGTTGTAGGGCCTCACATGGTTCGTCTAGACATCTGTGGCTTCTATATGCCCGGGATGACAACTCTATAGATGGGTGAGAAGGGAGGAGAGTTGGTCTCTGGTGTACTGATTGATTGATGTGATTGTTGTCAAGTGTCATGACCTATGACCTAGCCTCTAGGATCACTGCATATGGCTGGAGGTTCTGTATAGGTTGAGTAATAATGTCATTTGTCATTTGACCTTAGACTAATTGCAAACCTTCCCCCGCCCCTTCCCTCAAACTCAGCTGATTTTCTTTTTCTTTTTTTTTTGTGAGGAAAGATTTTTCACCAATATGATTATGTGAGGTACAGTCAAGAGGACAGTAGTATGTGTATATATACAGTATATATATACAGTATATATATATATATATATATATATATATATATATATATTATACAGTATATTATATATATACAGTATATATATATATATACAGTATATATATATATATAAATATATATATATATATATATATATATATATATATATATATATATATATATATATATATATATATATATATATATATATATATATAGTAGTATAGGAGGCTGCCTTAGCTGCTGCTATCATGATTATGAAGTAGTAGGCTGCACCGGAACATAAAAAAAACACTTCCACCGCAATCTGAAAACGTCCCTCTTCCGAATCCATTTTAGACCATAGCACTTGCGGTAGTACTTGGCCTAGCCTCGACCTCCTACAGGCGTTTGAAAACTCTCAACAGACAGTATCTTTCTTAGATAGCACTTTTATGTAGACCACTTTGAGCATTTCATGTAAACATAGCAGTTGTTGGCAATTCCATAAACCTCCGCAGTGACACCTCTTTCCAATAGTGAATTCCCAGTTCATTTTCCTCAGACCTTTAAAAATGTTTTCGATATATAGACGTTTATACGCTTCGGACACAGCCACCTCAGGTTGTGACAAATCATGACTACAAACACAACATTTTGGAGCTATCAAATAATTATTAAGAATAAAAAAACATGGCATACAACACTTTGTTTAGTTTCTCTCCTTAACAAATTATTTGATTGGCTCAAGACATTGTGCTTATTGTCATTATTCATCACATCCCAAGTTGGCTTTGTCTGTGGCACATTCGTTTTTATATAAATTGTTTATATAAACCTATACACAGTTTATAGCATATACTGTAGATTCTTTACTCTCTGGAATGGTATCTGAGACAAAACACTGAAAAACTGAAAACAATGAATTGGGATTTAATGGTGTCCAGCGGACAACGACAGAAACACTGGAAACATCAAGAATTACAATCAACTATGACCTTTGCGAAAAAACAATCAATGCAGACAAATGAAAGAAGACACGTCACAGGTTATTTTACATGCGTGACCGGAGCAGGCACATGTCAAGTGATCAGTACTTGGTGGTGCGCTGTCGGTGGTCGTTGCCCTCTAGGGCAGGGGTTTTCAACCTTTTTCATCCCAGGGCCTACCACTTATTCAGGATTTGAGCCACGGACCACCGTTTGAGGATATTTTAGCCCCACAGACCCCAAAGATTTTTTTTTTGCTTTTGTCCACAATTCCAGGCTGAATTTGGGAAACAAAACAAGCAAAACATACATTCCAAAATGGCAAATTCAGATGATGAATATTTTAACTCTTGAGAGCGTAAAAATGAAACCAAATGGACCCGCAAGGGTCCATTTGGTTTCATTTTTATGTTCTCATTTTTATGTTCTCAACATCTGGTTAACCAACTTAGCTGGGGACCACCTGGAACCCTCTCAGGGACCACTGGTGGTCCCCGGACCACCTGTTGAAAACCCCTGCTCTAGGGCACTCATCCGATCAGTCGTCCCTGGAGATTTCCAGTTTGGTTTGGGGAGAGAGAGTGTGACGTCATTGCTTCAGAGAAATAAGAGTTTGTTTTTGTTTATTCCTGATCCGCCCATGCTGCACACGCATAAGTAGGCCATGGTATGCACTCTACCGAGTACTGATCTAGCTGGATAATTATATTAGCGTCTAGAAAGAAAACAACACTAGTTTCTGACCAGGCAGCTGTTCAGAAAGTGACCAGCTGCCTGGTCACGCTATATTATGTATAAAGACTGTGTAACACAGATTGATTACGTTCATCATCAACAGTCAATATAAAAGGACCCCACTATTGTGATCCTGCCTACTATTACATGCCCCCTTATTGATCTTATCATAATACTTGGGTCTTCATTGTGTCACCATCATTAACAGACCTTATAGTTGCATCGCCTCAATTAGATCAACACGAATGGTGGTCCATATATTGCGTTCTACCATCCCTACACATATATACATGGATACTTATGTACATACTGTTACTTACAGTATCTTAATTACATCATCACAATCAATGGGAAGGATTTCCCATCCACTCACCCTGCCTATACAGCCAATTTACTCTCATGTCCTTGATGCCCACTCCATGCTGGTGCAAGTTTGGTCACAAAGTGGGGTCCACAAGGACACCGGGGGTCCTTAATTGAGGCGAGTTCATGCAGGGGGTCCCCAGCTAAATGTTAGTTGGATACCAAATGGAATTTTACGGATCTTGTTCCCTTTGTACGCCCGGGTTAAACATTAATTTAATGCTTGCGGTCAAACCGTCCGTCCTTTAAATGAAAATGGTTAAAAATCACTTCATAATATTATGAATAGACAATATATTCTCTATTGGCACGCACGCACTTCCCACTACTCCTCCATCATACAATCCGGCAGCAACAACCCCAAAACTCTCTTCACCACCATCAGTAAACTTCTCAAACCCCTGGACACCACTGCCACCTCATTCACCACTGCCAAGTGTGAATCATTTCTGTCATTTTTTCAATCCAAAATCGACTCCATCCACTCTGAACTCGCCACCTCATCTCCTATGTCCCCCGCTGTTCCCGAACAAGCCCCCCTGCTTTTCTCCAACCATCCACTTACATCCTTCTCCGAAATTACCTCATCCGACCTCAACTCCATAGTCTCAGGAATGAAATCCTCCACCAGCATTCTTGATCCAATTCCATCCACCCTTGTTACAGCCTGCCTCCCTGCACTCTCACCACTGATCACTTCTATAATAAACTCCTCCATGTCCACTGGTGTTGTACCCGATGCTCTCAAACTTGCTGCCATCACCCCTATCCTCAAAAAACCTGGCCTCGACCCCAACACTCCCAACAACTATCGTCCCATCTCCAATCTCCCTTTTCTCTCTAAAATACTGGAACGCGCAGTTGCATCTCAAATAAAATCACACATGGACAGCAATAACATCTATGAAATCTTCCAGTCTGGCTTCCGTTCACACCACAGCACCGAAACCGCTCTGCTCAAGGTTACCAATGACATCTTCCGCTCTGCTGACTCTGGCTCCCTCACCATCCTCATCCTCCTCGACCTCACCGCTGCCTTCGATACCATCAACCATTCCATCCTCATTTCTCGCCTCCACTCCTCCCTTGGCTTATCCGGCACCGCCCTCTCCTGGATCAAGTCCTACCTCTCCGACCGCCAGCAATTTATTTCAATCAACAACTGCACCTCCCCCACTGCCCCAGTCACTCATGGTGTCCCCCAAGGTTCCGTGCTAGGCCCTCTCCTCTTCATCATCTACATCCTTCCCCTTGGTCAGATCCTCCGCCGTCATGGTCTTCAATTTCACTGCTATGCTGATGACACACAGCTTTACCTTTCCACCCCAGCCATCACTCCAGTTACCCACTCCACCCTCACCACCTGCCTCACAGAAATAAAATCCTGGATGCAAACGAACTTTCTTAAACTCAACTGTAGCAAATCTGAAATCATCATCATCGGTCCCGACTCTCTCACCCGCTCCAACCAGGACTTCTCCCTAAATATCGACGGCACCCTTGTCACACCTTCCACACAGATCCGTAACCTAGGTGTCATTTTTGACTCTACCCTCTCATTCATCCCACATGTCAACCAAATCACAAAAACAGCTTTTTTCCATCTCAAAAACATTGCCCGCCTCCGCCCCTCCCTGTCACCCTCTGCTGCTGAAACCCTCATCCACGCCTTCATAACATCACGTCTGGACTACTGCAACAGCATCCTCTATGGTACCACATCAAAAACCCTCAACAAACTACAATATGTCCAAAATTCAGCCGCCCGTCTACTCACCTCCACCCGCTCCAGAGACCACATCACACCCATCCTCCGTGACCTCCATTGGCTCCCTGTTAAATTCAGAATTGACTTCAAACTACTACTCACCACCTACAAATCACTCCACAACCTGGCCCCCCCCTACCTCTCCGACCTCCTTGTGCCACATGCTCCATCCCGCTCACTCAGGTCAAGCGATGCCGGTCTCCTTACGGTCCCCAAGAAGATCAGGCTCAAAACTTGGGGCGATAGAGCCTTCTCCGTTGCCGCCCCTACCCTCTGGAACACCCTCCCTAAACACATCCGAGATGCCCCCTCACTTCCCACTTTCAAAACCGCACTAAAGACCCACCTCTTCAGGGCGGCTTTCCCAAGCTGATGTGTTTTAACTTGTTACATGCATTGTTTTATTTTCTTTTACTTTTCCTCTAATAAAGTTGTCTTTTAATCTTGCCCCCCCCCCCCCCCCCCCCACACACACACACACACACTTTCATTTAGAACCATGTAAAGCGTCTTTGAGTACTAAGAAAAGCGCTATATAAGCCCCAGATATTATTATGAATAATATTCTCTATTGTTTCGGCATATTTAAATATTGTGAAGGACATCCGATATTGATGTTCCATGGAAGAAGGAACCCTTTGGTTGTGGGCTGATTGGTTGTGGGTTGGTAATTAGTTTGCATTCTGTCCAGCATAAGGAAACATTGTCTCTTGTTTCATTTGAAAGGAAGCTTCAGAGAATATAAAACAGGTCTTGCTGAGATGACTTAGCTTAGAACAACTAGAACTGCACCGCTGATGAGCAGTGTTGCCAACTTGGCGCATTTGACACTATATTTAGCTTTTTCCCCCCGCTAGTGTCAAAATTAGTGAAAAGCTGCTGGCGGATTGGTGGGAGATCTATAGTGTATTTTGGCTGCTGAATTGGGGCGAAATTGATTGATATAGGCGCCAGAGATAAAACCCTAATTTTTCACCATTTTTCCTGTATGATATTAGGGCTGTTTCGATGATGATTCGAATTTTTAATCAGATTAATCACAGCTTCAGAATGAATTTACTCATGATTGATCACGACTTGAACTATGTCCAAAATATGCCTGTTTTCCTTTACATGATTTGAACATTTAAAAAAAGAAAAAGAGTGTGGGAAAAAAAAATATGTTTATTTCTTAAATATTCATAAAAAAATGATCTATACTCTATGGCTCTGGTTACAGGGAGACACACAGCTATATACTGTGTGTCTCAGTAAAACCTAGCCCTGAAACATGACTGTCATTATCATGACAGTCATGCAGGCGATGAATCCATTTTGAGCCAAATCACCACAGCCTGGAACATTTACAACAATAACGTGTACATAAACATTCCTTTTTCAAATATAAAGTACTCACACTTGTTGGTACGAGTGTTAGACGCTTATTGCGACCAAAATTAGGATTGTAGCGTGCCGCGTTGTTTAATAAAAAAGCATTTTTGCCCGGAGATTTCTGTGTTTTGTCCCCTTAAACTGCACCTCGGCACCGCCCTGTCCGTTGTCAGGCGCAATGATTTTCACAGCCAAAGCACTTTGAAAATCATCATATATCTTAATTACATCACCATTACATGATACATCATCAATTAAACCAGCCAATTTCTTTATAAACCGACCACCGGTGACCACAAAAGATCACAAGCCGACTACAAACAAAACTACTCGCCCCAGTAGCAAAAACAAACAAACAAACAAAAAAAACTTACACATGGTTTATTTCAGTGGTTCCCAAAGTGGGTTCAGGGAGCCCAGGGATTCTGAGATAGAAGTGCCGTTCAAAACTAATGCATGTCAACATATTTGTGAGAGTATCTTGAGGAAAAAATGCTATGGGTGCGGCTTCATGAAGCTGCACACATAGCATGTTTGGTTACAGGAATTAGGCATACAATAAGTATAAGCATCAATAATATCAGTTGTTGTTGAAGTTGCAACAGACATGCCGCTTGCATAAAGCTAAAGGTCTGACTCAGAGAGTTTTCTGTTTTTCTCAGTTTTCTGTTTTCAATGATGAAATGCTGTTGGTTTAGTGGTGCTGCAACTGTGGTGGACAGCGCGTGGACGGTTAAACGCGTGTACGGACGGAAGTATGAGACGGAAGGACAGATGGGACGGACGTACAGATGGGACGGACGGACAGGGGCCGAAACATAGTCACAAATATCCTGGATTGTTTTGCATGCCATCATGTTTGGTGGGGCAGACTGGGCATTTAAGGGGGCATTGCCCCCATGCCTAGATCTGCCCCTGAGTCTGTCAGTATCTGTTTGAGGAGATTATTGCCAGCAGCACAGGCCGTAGTGTGCCGAAAGGCTTGATTACCATGGAAACCGGGCAGGCACATTTTACGCTATAAAGTATGGCACATGACATAACCTTTGTTGGCTGTGTAACATTTTTGGGGGGGCAGACAAAAGGGGAACATGCCTAACACGGCACCAAGGTGACAGGATGGGATCCTTCCAAATGAGGCCGTAGTTACCAGAGGAAGAAAGAAAAGGAATATTTCCATGGTAACCTGATGCGTTGGGCACTGTCCACAAACAGCTGGAGCGCCGCACCGCAACCAGTGTTGCCAACTGCCAAAGTTCAAAATGCACTAGTAGTGGCACTTCCAAAATGCATTAGCATGCGCTAGAGCAGTGGTTTTCAATCATTTTCATACCAGGGCCCACTATTTATTTTGCATTTTAGCCACGAGGACCACCATGTTGAGTTTAGAGAGAGAACTAGAAAAATGTTGGTCAAAATAGTAATTCTACTACATTTTCTAAATGTGTAGATTCTTGAAAAATATGTTTAAATATAATTCAAGTCTTGAGACCGTAAAATGAAACCAAATGCACCCGTAAGGGTCATTGGTTTCATTTTACGATCTCAAGAGTTACAGATCTATGAGGGTCCATTTGGTTACCAATGGTCTTTTCTAGGAACAAAGGAAGACTAGGATGACAAATGGTGAAAAACGAGGGTTTTATCTCTGGTGCCTGTCAACCAATTTCGCCTCAAGTCACCAGCAAAAAAAACACTAGATTTTCCGCCAGGATTTTTTCACTAATTTTGGCATTATAGGGGGTCCAGAAAAAAGCTAAATATAGCGTCAAATGCGCCAAGTTGGCAACACTTGCGCTGAACACCACATGGTGGAATCTGGAATGTTAATTTTACTCTAGACCGTGAACGAGGGTTGAACTGAGTAATTAAATTAAAAAAAAATGTCTTGCACAAAAAGTCGGCCTCCTGATGGTGGCATACAGATGCTTTATGCGTTCATGATGCATTTTGTTTTAACTGGCGCTGTCCTGATAAAAAAAAAACATTAACATGGTGAAACATAACTTAATGACGTCATCAAGTTCATCGAGTTTTACCATGTTAATGATTTTTCTTTCTGGACCTTTTTTCTGAGAGTGTACAAACGGAACCAAATGGACCCGCCAGGATCCATTTGGTTCACATTTGTACTCTCAGAAAAAAAGAATGAAAATGCGTGGAATTCCTGTTAAAGGGCTTATTATTAGGCTTACATTTTTTGCGGCTCCAGACAGATTTTGAATTTAATATTTGGTCAAAAATGGCTCTTTCAACATCATGGGTTGCAGACCCCTGGTATAGGCCCTTATTTGTCATTTCTGGGTCATATATTGGCAAATGTGCCAGTCTAACCACAGAACCGACACAGGGGTAAGGGTTTGACACTAAAAAAAAAAAAAAAAAAGAGTGAGGAGTCTGTCATTCCCAGTTGGTGGAACTCATATGGTATTTTTTTTTCCATATAATTATATATATTCTCTGGTATCAGTATTTGGTCTCGGCATCGGCTAACACAGAAATTGTGGGATCGGATCTAAAATGATAAATTGGCATGGTGACATCCCTGCACATAGATATATTTCCTGTCCCCTTGTAGCCAGTATGTGTACTGTACTGTATAAGGTGCACGCCACGGGTGATGTATGCGACCGCTTAAAAATCAAAACAGTGTGTAAAGGCAACCAAAACTTCCTTTTCGGAAGTCGTGGGCCCCACACTGCTAGATTGTTGTTCCCATAGAAAATGCCTTTGATCCTTCTAAAAGCTCAATGCCCTGTGGGCTTGAACCCTCCCCGTGGTACAGACCCTGAACAGTGACCTGGGAAATTGCAATGGAAATATGACTTCCCATGTTTGGGTGCTCATCATGTTTACAGTTGATCTGTAGGAGTATGAATCTCCTCTCCTATACAGATCCATCAATCCATCCCACTCCTATAAGATGTCTCCGGCCAATGGGATCGTTCGATTGACTGTCTGCCCGTCTGCCTTTCCGTATTAGTATAAACGTTGTAGTCAAGGATCATAGTAGTGCAGGGAGCTGCAATGTGGGAAAAAAAGCTTCCGAATGTTCTGTTCGGCATGTCGCTATTCATGTCAGCATTCTCATGTCACATGCAGTCTCTCTCTTGTCCATGTTTTCCGTTTGCAAGAATTCACATTTTGCACGTGCAGGAAAGAATCAGAGTGTGCAATACCAGTACTTCACTGGGCGTCACTCAGAACAGCATATTTTGGCGGTCGGCAGTAAGTTACCTAATTGGTCTGGAAGGGGTGTTGGGTCCATTGTGCCCCCGGGGCATGTCAGTCCTGCAGGGCTTTCGGGCAGGTCAATGTCAGTACGGTTAGGACCAGTGAATTGAAAAATAGTTATTCACAGTTTGACCACATCCGTGGTCATTATATGGCCATACCTGACAATGCATGCCAGAAAAATGTGAAAATCTTCACATTTATGGATTTTTTTTATCACAACTCCATAAAAAATGTTTTTTAATGACTACCTGTAAACAGAAACGTCCTGCATGATGACGTATCGAGGCCCACATCAATAAAAGGCAATAGCAATTAGGCAGAGCTGTATTATCCCATTCCTGAGTCGTCCTCCCCAAACACAGGTGCTTTGATTACAGTCAGAAATACTCTTTACTTTTTTAATCCCATTCTGGCCTCCAGACAATGTAACTTTACTCGGTTTAAACTCAATCATCATGTTAGAACAGGGGTCAGCAACCTGCGGCTCAGGAGCCGCATGCGGGTCTAGAACACAGCCCTAGTGGCTCAGTGGCTGTAGCATTATTACATACACACTGGGCTCTAGAACACAGCCCTAGTGGCTCAGTGGCTGTAGCATTATTACATACACACTGGGCTCTAGAACACAGCCCTAGTGGCTCCCTGTAGCATTATTACATACACACTGGGCTCTAGAACACAGCCCTAGTGGCTCCCTGTAGCATTATTACATACACACTGGGCTCTAGAACACAGCCCTAGTGGCTCCCTGGCTGTAGCATTATTACATACACACTGGGCTCTAGAACACAGCCCTAGTGGCTCCCTGTAGCATTATTACATACACACTGGGCTCTAGAACACAGCCCTAGTGGCTCCCTGTAGCATTATTACATACACACTGGGGCTCTAGAACACAGCCCTAGTGGCTCCCTGGCTGTAGCATTATTACATACACACTGGGGTGATCCACACCAAAATAATATAAACATTTCAGTCACCCAAAACGTGTTGCGCTGTCTGACAGTTGCCATTTAAAGTAGCACTTGGCCATGTCAAAAAAAGCCCAGCAGTTATCAGAGGTGGAGCTTTCAATCTGAACCACCCATTTTCAAAGGTTTACTCAGTTTACTATGTCATTAATATACCTTAGAGATGTTGTGTGGACTAGAAATGGAGTTCTGTAAAACTTTAGAAACTCCATTTCTGAAGAAAGGTTGTGTTTCACCATGTTAATGATTTTTCTTTTATTCTGAGAGTGTGCAAATGTGAACCAAATGGACCCGCCAGGGTCCATTTGGTTCACATTTGCACACTCTCAGGAAAAAATTAATAAAATGCGGCTCCATTTTGGATTTAATTTGAATTTAATTTTGGGTCGAAAATGGCTCTTTCAACATCTTGGGTTGCCGACCGCTGTGTTAGAATATACATCTGAAATGTTATATGCTACAAATATGCCACATAGCAGTAAACTGGCAGAGCTGAGCGACTGCTGTACACAAACAGTCCATGTGCTGCGTGTTGTAGAGCGAAGAGTAGAGCAGTGTTTTGTTGCCATCCCATCGCCTGAAGGGATGCATGCTCTGATTGGTTATGAACCAACCCTGTGTGCTAGATAATCTGATGAGATCAGATAAACAATAAAAAAGCATCGTTCCTGGTTCGTTCCACCTTTAATTCCGTGGTCAAACCAAATCGCAACCAAATGGATCGATGTATAGTTCCCATCAGCCGGTCTGAGATGACCCTACCTGCCATTTCCCTGTGGGTTATACGTATAATGTACTACTCCTCCTCTTGCACCGATGTTGTTTCCCAGAGCCTTATTGTGTTGAGTAATGAGCGCTGACAGGGCTGGTGTTGATTACTTCTTTGAGTCTCAGTGGAACCGAAAGGCCGCAGACATTCCACAGATCCCCATCGGACCCACACCACACCCCCCCCCGATGACCCCTCCATTAGGCCAGTATACGTGTTGATTACATATACCAGTACCTTGATAGTTTGTACCTGTATTCCTCAGACAGAAGACATGATTAAGGTGTGGTCGACTGAGTAGGAACGATGGGAATGCTTTATTTCAGGGCCGGATTTAGCCAGCCCTAGGTTTTCAAGGGTTTTCATATGAAGCAGTGGTACTCAACCTTTTTGACACCAGGGCCCACAATTTATTCAGCATTTGAGCCACGGACCACCATTTGAGGACATTTTAGCCACACAGACCCCAAAACTAAAGATTTCTCTTGCTTTTGTCCACAATTCCTGGCTGGATTTTGATTGATTAATCTTCTACATTCTCTAGTTGTGTAGACTTGGGCTAATTCCCATGATGAATATTTTAACTCTTGAGAGTGTAATTTTTACGCTCTCACAGAGTTACATCTGTTTACTTCCCCCATTTAGCTGGAACTGTCTCAAGGACCACTGGTTGAAAACCACTGACATTATGTTTCATTGAGTGGGCAGGATGCACGTTTGGGTGGGCTCTGCCACCCCCCCCCCCCTCTAGATCTGGCCCTGCTTTATTTATATATCTCTGCTGTGCTGTTTTCATAACGTTACCTGTTTGTTATCTAGCCACGTTGCTGCCGATTATGTCATCAGCCAGTGCCATTGTGTCCATGCTTTTGCCTGTTGAAAACAAAACACAACAATCTGCAGTAGCTTGTATCCCCTGTTGACAGTAGCTTCTATTCTATGCGCCTTATAATCCAGTGCGCCTTATAGTCCGGAAAATACGGTAACTCAAATGTTTTTTGAATTTTATTTTATTTTTATTTTTTTATTTCGAGATTTCAAATCCTGCGATATTTAAAGTTGTGCGAGACTTTATATCCCGCAAGATGCGGTTCTTGTACTTAGACTGGAATAGAGAATGGTGACACCACATAGGGACAGGTCCTGGGCCTGAAGTGGGCAGAAATGCATTGGACTCAGGCAACAGCCCAGCTTTAATGACCTTAAATCTCTTTATTTTAGAACGTTTTTTGTAATAGTACAACATAAACATTATTGTACAGTAACACCGTTGCTGTGTACAATACCGTTTACATGTTGAAAACATGCATAAAACAGATCTTATTTGCGCCACCCTTGTTGAAAACAATGCATTTCCAACTCCAGTTTGTCCCTATTCAGGCTGCATGAACAGCAGCTTGAGTGCTCCCTTTCTGACCCCCTCAATGTCGCAGCTCTTCTACTAGATGACTCTGGCAAGAATGACTATTAACTAGCCAGCTAGCTGCAAAGGGGGGTTTAATAGTTGAAAGAAACTTCAAACTAAAACAGAAGGGGTGATGGATATAAGTTTGGCGTGGGACTGCATGAGAATCAATGAGCATTGGACATATCGCAAGAAAAGACGTTCGTTCGTTGCGATGTAAGACGGCATGCGGCAGAACGGGTTTCTATGGAAACAAAATACACAGTCTAGAGTCCTGACCGGAGGGGGTGAGTGAAAATCTAGCCACCGATGTCAGTGTCGCGCTGCTGTGAGCTTGTAGAGTAGTACAGGTATATACGGTGGATGGCGGATGGATTCGGATATATGAATTTGATTAATTAATTAATGCGGATGAATCATCAATATGTGTGGGCAGATTTCGGATGCGGGAAAAAGCTTATCCGCTGATCTTTATTTTTCTACTGTCTTATTGTTTACGCTTGTCTTTGTTTTTGCGTTATTCGTCTCTGCATAGTGTGTTTATTTGTTACATGTTTTTTTTTTCTGTTTTGGCTACACCACTCGCAGGACAACAGCAGTGGCTGAGTGGGGTGAGTTTAGTGAATGACACGGGGACGTCACTCGCAGGACAACAGCAGTGTAGCAGTGTGCATTGTCACAATGTAAATTGGTGTTTTGTCCATTTCACTGCGGGCCTGTCCCTCCTACCCATAGAGAATAGGAGACTTTCCAGACCGAGTCAGAGATGTTGTCTCTGTATGGTAAAATTAGTGCAGTTGAGGCAAATCATAGTAGGCTATGTTGTATAGGTTCAGTTTGGGCAAGTCATTTCCTTTGTCGAATGTGAACATGGTCCTTTCAGAACCATACATGAAGCTATACAACGGCACAAAGCTATACAATGGCTATACAAACACAATTCCCTTCGTGTTTGTGTGCATGCGCACACTTTCCAGTCTATGCATGCATGTGTGAAAGGTGCAGAGGGAAGTATCGTAACTGAATGTCTTTCTGACAGACACTGTACATACTACAATCATGAATACACACAAATCTATTGGGAGATACAGTATGAATAGAGTTATAGGACCATGGTGACCTCAAAGCAGCTCAACGAAATGTTTGTATTCATTTGGTACATTTTCTGAGTTTCGACCAGAACACCATGTGCGTGACTGTGTTTTTGACAGTCAGGAGACAGTCATATGACGGTAAGACTAAACAGCCTTAACTGTATTCAAAATGAGTTAATAGCACAGGCAGACAAATACCAGAGATAAAAAGTGACACGTAATTGAAATCAAATGGATATGCCTCAACATGTATTTCAAGCCTGGTTTCTCAACTTGCTTTTTTCTGCGAGAGATTCATAACTCTATTTAAGCCATTTGTCCAAAACTGGAGGGTCAAAATGAACAGCCAGTATGTCAGTTTGAAGCTGTGATCACGTGTCTTTTCACATGACATGAAAATGATTAAACAGTTTCAATGACTTTGCTGCCTTATAGACACATATAGTATGTACAATAGGCGTAGGATGACTGCACCTATACAATCCCAGCTAATGATCCCTCCTGCCCTGGGGACAATTAAAACTGTGATTTTCAACTTTTTTGGTACCAGGGCCCACTGTTTATTGAGCATTTGACCCACAGACCACCATTTGTGCACAATTCCAGGCTGGATTTGGGAAACAAAACCGTTAAACATACAGATCCAAAATGACCATTAATCTTCTACATTCTCTAGTTGTTTAACTCTTGAAAGTTAAAATATTTTAATATTTTAACTCTTGAGAGTTTAAAAAATAAGCGTAAAAATGAAACCAAATGGACCTGCACGCTCTCAAAGGGGGGGGGGGGGGGGGGGGGGGGGGGCTGAGAAAATGGCATGGCGGCGGCTTCATTGCCTGTGTCACTTCGCCCCACGGGCGATGAAGCCGCACCCATACCATATTTGGTTACAGGTCTTATATTAGGTCTGACTCAGAGAGTTTTCTGTTTTCAATGATGAAGTGCTGTTGGTTTAGTGGTGACACAGCTGTAGTTAGTTAGTAGCAGTAGTAGTGTTTCAAATCATTTTAATCATAAGGACTTTAATTTGAAATATCTTTGGATTGTTTTGCATACATGTTTGCATCATGTTTGGTGGGGCAGTCAAGGCATTTAGGGGGGCATTTCCCCCTCATGCCCATGCCTAGATCCGCCCCTGCTGGAACCCAGGCTAGATTTTCTAGAATCAGAGCTGTTGTATTTGTATGTTACATTAGTGCAGTTGAGACAAACCATAGTACTGTATATTGGATACGTTTAGGTTGGGCAAGTCGTTTCCTTTTGTCAAATGTGGATACAGTAGGCCTATGTATGGTCCTTTGCGAGTGCAACAAGCAATACAAAATAATCACTGTATAAATAGTTGTACAGAATAGCTGTACAGAACGCTAACAAAGACACCCAGTAATATTCTATAGAGTGACAGTTTCCTCAAAAAATGACAATGCACCTTATAATCTGGAGTTCCTTATACTGTATATGGATCGTTTGACTGTAATTGCTTCTATTCTTCACAAACATAAACACAACACTTTTTGAGTTATAAACTCTATAACTCTCACGGAACAAACATAAACGCAACTCTGTATGCTACAGAACAGTTAGACAATCAGCTGATGGTGATGGTCAATCAAGTGGTTGATGGTCAGACATCAGATATTCAAATGATAATCAGGTGGCTTCTGTTTAACTGCAAGCTCTTTTTGAATCGAGAATCGAAAAATCGTTTTTGAATCGAATTGTGACCCAGAAAATCAATACTGAATGGTATCCTGGGACACACAAAGATTCACAGGCCTAGTGGCCACACTTTTTTTTTTACTTGAGAGCTACTTTCTAAAGCTTTTCCAGGCGTCCCCACCCAAAAATTGTAGTGTACACGGAATAGTTTCATAGCGCAGATATTCTACTGTTAAATGGACGTTAGTTTGGTGCCGACTGTCCTCTCTTGCAAGATCAAATTAATGATCAAATTAATCATAATTATCTTAATAGCATACAAGCCTGCAGGGAATTATTATGAGAAGGCGCTTTGTTTGCTCCATACCAATCTGTTGTACAGCGCGCAGTAATAGACACGGAACGGGAAATAATCAATATTGGGTCCCACGAGTGGGCACCACGAGGCTCCCGTTCATGTAGTCCTCGATCCAGTCTAATTATCAGTCATGTTTGGAAATGATGCAAGGGTTATGTTTGATATTTGATCACTCACAGATATGGGGAAAACACGATCTGTGTGAAAAATCCATTAGGATAATTTCGAACAAGAAAGAAATGATAACCTCTGGGAAGACTGGTCCCGAAGGCACCTCCTGGGTGGCAAATTAAGTCTGTTGTAACCTGGCATCCCGAGATCCCGCGATCCCAGTATTAAAGCCTAATAAACGTGCCACGAAGCTGTGATTAGTGTGTGCTTTTTCACACCACCGAACTGTGAGTCAGCAAAGTAGCAAAAAGTTGGGCTGTGGCACTTCTGTGTGTGTGTGTGTGTATGTATATATATATATTTATGAAGGGCTGCACTCGGGAATATCCCTTTGCAGCCCTATGTTGCTGGAGACATTATATCTGACAGTGTTCACGCCTTCAAGAAGCGGCTGTCAGTATGTGACTACTGTATAATCAAAGCTCAAGGACTATGCCATTCATCCATCATTCAGTGTCCATATACACCCCCTAGCTCAGTGGCCTTGTGTCTGCCCTGAGATTGTCGGGGGTCGGGGTTCGATTCCCGGCTGACTCTAAAAATGGAACCCAATGCCTCCCTGCTTGGCACTCAGCATCAAGTCCCTGCTACATACTAGCGTCATGTCCAGGGGTGTACTTGTCTTGTACATCAAGCTGCTTCATGCTACAGAAACAGGAGATAGGCTCCTGACCTATATGGGCCTATATGGCTCAGCTGGGCCTCCTGACATCATGGCCTGGCAAGGATACTTACTTACTTACATACCCCCTGTCTGAGTAGCTGTAGATCAACGATAGGCTCTTCCCATGTGTTTTTTCCCTGGCTACCTGCATGGCTAATAAGACAAACATGCCGTAAAACATCATACTTATGCCCTGCCTTAGGTTTGCTGTTTTATTCTTTAATAAAACAGCAAACCTTACACTCAATAGAGGCTACTCCCGTCGCAGTTTGATGATGTCATATGCCCATCCAGCTCTATAGAATGTATAAAATGCATGCATGTGCTAACAAAAAAACAATGTAATACTTTTGAAATTTATCATATTTAACATAATATTTTTATTTGCATATGCATTGTATATATATTGCATAGAACTGGACCCCTCGGGGACATATGACATCAATGTGGGACTAGAGCTGTTCCTGTTGAGCATGAACCGAGACAAATTCCTATCAACTACTTGTTGACATGGCAATAAAGTTCTTGAATCTTGAAAGATTCTCTATTTATGAAATAAATGCTATATCCTTTTATACCCTGTATTGGTTTAAGTTTATAATATACAGTAAATACATAAAAACAACTGAGATTCTTTAATTAACACACTCTCAACGAAGGCCGAAGCCGCTTCTGAGATGAGAGGCGGGAAAACTAGTGTCATGCACACTCCAGGCACGTCATCATTTGTATTTGGTGTCAACGCCGCCTGGCTGTGGCCAACACATTGAATGCACTCATTGTAGACATAGTCGAGTCATTGTCGCGACCACAATGCCGTTACAACTCAATTCCATTCTGTTGTATTCTAAGCGAAGCGGGACGTTTCGAGTTTTCAATTCCGAAGGCCGTCAGACGACCTTTGCTGCGTATCACTATCCGACCCGACCCTCTCTCTCGCCCTCTCTCGCTCTCTCTCGCTCTCTCTCGCTCTCTCGCGCGCTCTCTCTCTCTCCGCCCATTCTCTGTCTCTTCACACTGTGGACTATCTGCAAAGAGACCACACACACACACGTAGAGAAATGGAAGATATGAATGGCTAACTTTTCCCTCGTAATAAGGAGTATGGTGGCATTTACTGCCGTTGAAGCGATGTCTGGAAAAGGTCAGCCCACTGTGGATGACTTAACTACCTTCCACTACAGTAGGGACACGCCATGTGGCTGTCATGTTACGCAAATTGGAACAGCGCAATACGTTGTCCATCTCCCACATTGCGCCATTATATATCTCAAAAAAGGTTACCGCTACAATGGACAGCTGAACACCCCGAAAGCCATTTCCGCGGCCTGCTGTCGCAAAAGGTTACTATACAGCTCTGTGGGAAGTCTGCGCGCAATGCGGGTGGCACGTGAACGAAACCAAGAAGCCGCGGTGGCACTATATGTGTAATTACAAAGGAAGGATTAGCATACATAGCGGTTTCAAACGGGGGAGGTGGAGGGAGGTGATTACGATAACCATGGAGAGGTGTTTGATGCCTCGCGGTTAGAGGAGGTGTGTGTGCAAGCAAATGTGAGCATTCAATTATGGCCCAGTGTCTGTGTGAACAACACCCACCACTCCGCACCCCACCACCCACTGGCCACATTAACATCATGTTGGTGAGCATCTTGCCATGCTCATGAATGGATTAGATGTACAGTAATGACAATGACATTTGGAATAGCCCCATTTCTTAATCATTCTTGTTCTTGTTGATGCCTCTTATTGATTTCATGAGAGAGGGAGAGAGAGAGTGAGAGAGAGAAAGAGAGGTCAGATCACCGTCAGACTTCCACTGCCACCTCCAAGTGTGCTGCTGACCTGTCCCTGGCCGTGCTTGCAATTTTCCCACCGTTTATTGGCAGGGCCAGTGAACAAATGGGGACACGTACACTCCTGCAGCTCTAAATGCCAATCCATTCCTGATAACTTGCAATTCCTCAAAAGGCATTTTGGTCCTGACAGGGGGGTGGCGGTCTGGGCCTCTCATGTGCATGTTAGATAAGAATGTTATGCATGCCAATACGTCATTGGTGATTAGCTGCTCTCATAAGGAAGGAAGGAAGGATGGATGGACATACAGACCAACAGTTTAGGGATTTCCCAGAAGCTCTTAAAGACGCTATACTGAGTGATTTACAAGAAATTAAAAAAGGCAAAGCAAACAAAGCGTCTTCTCATAATAATTCCCTGCAGGCTTGTATGCTATTAGGATAATTATGAATCATTCATGAATCATGAATCATTTGATCTTGCAAGAGAGGACAGTCGGCGCTAATCCAAGTCAGTAGCAGCGCATTTAAAGAAAGGGAAAGTTTTACTGAACATTATCAGGTGTCCAGCAGCCTAATATGCGATAAAATCTACATAAAAAACATTTACATTTGTATTTCAAACCATTCAGTATTCGTTCGAATCCACAAGGACTACCAAAAGGAATGTTCAATTGTCATTTTTGGACCAACATTTACAGCCCTAATGTAGCCTGACTTCAGTCTGAATTGTCATTCCGTTTCACTTCATTATTCAGACTGAAGTTCCTCTCTACTACAGCAGTTTCTAGGATGTTTCACTTCATTATTCAGACTGAAGTCCCTCTCTACTACAGCAGTTTCTGGGATGGGCGTGGTCAAAGCAGCAGTCTTCACGGTGATTGGTTCATACCAACCCATATCAATATTGGGAAAGCAGACGACGTTGTTGTCATTATTATGCTAATGTGTGTAGCATTAGCATAATAATGACATTGCTAACTAAACAAACACAGCCGACGAGCGTTACTAGCATGTGAACAAAAGGAGTAAAATATGTCGGATGATGTTTATAAAACCTAAAGCCTGACGCTTCTTTAAAGAATAATAAAGTGAAAACGAAGTGAGTGACAGGGCTGTTGGCCAATCAGGTGCTGGGCATGGATTTCCAACCGACAAAAACGGCCCCAAAGGCAAGGAAGCCAGTCCTTGAATCACAAAGAAAAAATAAGGTAGTATTTTTAAGGTGCTGATTCAGGGCTGAGCCAGGCTAGCCCTAATGTACAGTACAGAGAGGGGACGAAGCAGCCTGCTCATGTCTGACCACATGCGGTTTGAGACACAAGGGGGCCATTGCATGGTCATTTTTCCAGCTTTTTTAAATAATATGTTGCATTACATTCACCCAAACATTCACACAACGATAGCAGCAGCCATGCAAGGCAGCTATCGTGCATCAGGGCTTCAATGTCTTGCTCAAGGACACTTCAACACTAACTCTCTGGGGTGAACCTGGGTTTGAACCGTGGAGCCTATTAAATGCTTTTTCAAAGGCCACAGATTTTTTTTTTAATTTCAGCCTAAACAATGGCAAAACCTTAGTTTCTCCGTCCGCTATGAGTCGTTACACTTCGTCTCGTTAATTTTAAGATTAAAAAACAGAGTAGTTCTTTCATCAAGACCAGCTGCGTTTGGAGGACGATTCAGCATGGGGAATCAAACAGGGGAGCGTATAGTTTCTATTGGCTTTTATTGTTGTGCATGGGCCTCTTGAGGTCATCACTGTTTTGCCCATATGCTGACCGGTGACCACAGATGTGGTCTAAAAAGTGTGAAAAAAAAACATAATTTTACCCGCAACTTTTAGAAGGAAAAGAATAGAGGAGGAAAAACACATTGAATGGGGTGAAGGTGAAAGGAGACAGCTCCCCATGTGGCGACGGACATGCAGACTAGCGGTGGAGCATGGCCCCAGGGCGTGGATGTGTTGGAGCAGCTGGCTGTCTGTGGGGACCTTCAGCCACGCTGGAAGCTCAGGACACAGGCCACATGCACCCTGGTGCACAGCCTAACCTCTGACCACACACACACACACACACACACACACACACACACACACACACACACACACACACACAACACACACACACACACACACACACACAAAGTTGTAAGACATTCGATATTCCCATCACTGCATGCTGTAAGTGTTTGTGGGTGCGTGTCTACATGTGTGAGACAGGCTGCACCGCTTCGACCTCTATCCATGGATTGAATAGAGCATAATCACGAGTAATCACACGATCAAATACGAGTAGACGCAGATAACAGATACCGCCGGCAAGTACTGTAGATATTTTGTATTCATTGCATCGGTGGATCACGGCTACTACTAGTAGGGCGGGGCGAAGGAGTTTTACTGAGGTTATGGTTAGGGTTAGGTTAGGTTTAGGCATAAGTTTACTGAGGTTAAGTTTAGGGTTGGGGTTAGTGTAGCATAGCCTAGTTTTACTGAGGTTATGTTTAGGGTTTAGGATTAGGCTAGGGTTAGGGTTAGACGGTGCTTTATGCGGTACTAACCCTAAACATAACTTCAGTAAAACTATGCTTCGCCCCACCCTACTAGTAGTAGCCGTGATCCACCGATGCAATGAATACAAAATATCTACTTGCCCTGCGTCTACTCGTTGTATTCGATCGTGTGATTACTTGTGATTATGCTCTATTCAATCCATGGATAGAGGTCGAAGCGGTGGAGACAGAGAGAGTGTGAGAGAGAGAGTGTGAGACAGAGAGAGAGTGTGAGACAAAGTCTCAGAGGGTGTGTGTGTTTGTGTGTGTGTGTGTGTGGGGGGGGGGGGTGCGTGTGTGTGTCTGTGTGAGAGCGACAGAGATAGAGCGACAAGGTGTTGTCTCGTAGGCTGCTGTGTGTTACACCCGATTTTTTTTGTTTTTACGAACTATGCGTGTGATTTCCATTTGATTTTTGGCTCCAAAAATGTCTGTCTTTTTTTTTAATGAAAAAAAGAAACGCTTAATGAATTCATCTTAATTAAACTCTTTGTAGATTTCAGTTAACTGTCTTTAGTCAATTCCAAACGTGTGAACGCATCGCTTCCATTAAAGATTCAGATCATACATCATGCCAAAGGACGATGAATGGTGTAGTAGGGATTATAGGGCATGGCACTGTGGCCAGTCCCAGCTGTTATAGCCTGGAGACTTACAGTAGGAAGTAGGCCAGTGAGATGTCAATGTGGACCTTCAGGAGTGATAACATATGTAAAAGGGAAAAAAAATCTGTTTATGTAATATAACAGCGCCAACATATGTCATTTACAATTTTTCTTCCCACACCCAGCCATAATCCATCGTTAGTATGAAGTTAATTAGTTAAACCCAATTTAAGTAGTCTGAGTGCTGAGAATGAACTATGGGTGGTCCATCCCAGTACAGCCGAATACTATAAAATGCGCGGAGAGACTTCAGCTTTGCCTCATTTATGGATCCTAGTATTCATCTTAGGAGCCATAAAGAGGCATATGGCTCAAGAGACGCGTCTGAGCTTCCTCTGGGAAGCCTTATACCAGGGGTTTTCAACCTTTTTCATCCCAGGGACCACCATTTATTCAGGATTTGAGCCACGGACCACCATTTGAGGACATTTTAGCATCACAGACCCCAAAAAGATTTCTTTTGCTTTTGTCCACAATTCCAGGCTGGATTTGGGAAACAAAACAAGCAAAACATACATTCCAAAATGGCTAATTCAGATGATGAATATGTTAACTCTTGAGAGTGCAAAAATGAAACCAAATGGACCCGCAAGGGTCCATTTGGTTTCATTTTTACGTTCTCAAGAGTTACATCTGGTCAACCAGCTTAGCTGGGGACCACCTGGAACCCTCTCAGGGACCACTGGTGGTCCCCGGACCACTGGTTGAAAACCCCTGCCTTATACCACCCCAGCAATTCTATGCTCCTCCAGCAGCGTGAGCATGCCCGGGCACATAGGAGTGAACTCTCCCACTATAAGGCTCTGGTGGACACTATGTTAAAGTGTAGGTTCTGCCGTAGTAGGGAAGGCTGCTGTGGCAAGCAGGTTTATCTGTCGAGCACGGAACAAGTAGTAGAGACATCGCTGTCATATGGCTTAAAGTCCCATTAAATTAGACATTCTTAGTTTTTTGTGTCGTATTGCCTTCAAAATTATTATTTTTTTGCATCTATATCTATTAAGTCTGTTTGTTTGATTAGCTGTTGCAGCCTTTAACATCAACAGTTACCACTGACAGGGCCGGATGTAACAACATGTAACACAGGCTTCATCGCCCGTGCCGCTTCGCACCACGGGCGATGAAGCCGCCCCCCATACCATTTTCGGTTACAGGACTTAAACAAGTAAGCATCAATAACATCAGTTGTAGAAGTTGCAACAGGCACGCAGTATGCAAAAAGATACAGTAAACGTCTGAAATGAAATGGTGTTGGTTTAGTGTTGTCACAATTGTAGTTAGTTAGTAGCGTAGTGTTTCAATTATAAGCACTTTAATTTGAAATATCTTTGAAATTTGGATTATTTTGCATGCCATCATGTTTGATGGGGCAGCCAGGGCATTTAGGGGTGGCATTGCCCCCCACTAGGCCCATGCCTAGATCCGCCCCTGGTTACCACTGATCTATGTAGCAGGGCTGAGCAGGCGTCCTAGTTGAGAGTTAGCAGAGTGAAACGTCTCAAAGGCTAATGAGGCATTCAAGTAGATATCCTCTAAGAAATATGCCCTGAGCTGCTCTGTTGATCACGCTCAAATGGCATAATTCCTCTTCTCTCTCTATTCCTGGAAACACTTAAAATCTCCATGAATTTGATGGACCCCCCACCCTTCCCCTGGATATAAAGGACAACTTTGTTTTTTGTTTTTTTCAACCAAGGTTCATGTTTTAGGTTTTAGCTATGGGAGGGGGCATTCGAACATAGTCCTAAATTTGTTTACAAAATGTTAAAGCAATGTATTTTTCTACTACAGGAAATAATAACTGGCCACGGAAGTTCACATGATCTAATGAATGTGAAGGAGGTAACACACCACACTGCACTTTACACGCTCTCCATATTTGGTTTAATGGTGCCACAATTGTAGTTAGTTAGTAACAGTAGTAGTGTTTCAAATCATTTTAAATATACACACTTGAATTTGAAATATCTTTGAAATTTGGATTGTTTTGCATGCCATCATGTTTGGTGGGGCAGTCAGCGCATTTAGGGGGCATTGCCTCCCCCTGCCCATGACTAGATAATGGCTCGACCCCCAATTCATATTATAAAACCAATGTTAATGTAGCTCTGAGAATGTACAAATGAAACCAATCGGTTCCCTTTCTACACGCTCTGAGTTACAGAGCCATAAGGGTCCATTTGGGTCCTAACTTAGATGGCCCTTGGAACGCCCTCCTCTCGTACCCCTATATCGTATCCCACATTGGGAACCCGTGATGCAGATGTTCTTACAAGTCCCAACAAATGTTTTATTTTCAAAGTGTATATGTTACAGTTGTATGTGTAATCTTTTAGTGGAATCATGCACTGCTGTAATGTATTGAAGGTTTTAGCTATGGAAAGCAGAATTTGTCTTATACATAGTGGCTAATTAACGTGATTCCTGTTTGCATTAGTTTGGCAATAAGTTGCCACGGTTATTTGCATTCACCACCATAAAAGAGCCTAATGTATATGCTGCCTTTTAGAAGACCAGAGGAAGTCTAGCAATTTCACACACCCAAAGACATGCACGCATGCACGCACACACACACACACACACACACACACACACACACACACACACACACACACACACACACACACACACACACACACACACACACACACACACACACACACACACACACTGTATATACTGACCTGCCAAACTGCACGCATTTTGTGTAGAGAGACCGCAATTCTAGGTCAAAGTACACACGTGGGCATGGTAACTACACAATTTCCACAGTCCAGGGTGATTTTTGACATTTTTTGTCAAACGCCCACATTACTATGGATCCCAAGCAAAATAAATCTTTAGTTTTTGGGTCTGTGGGGCATCAAATGGTGGTCTGTGGCTCAAATTCTGAATAAATAGTGGGCCGTGGTATGAAAACCACTGGACTAGGCTATGCACAATGAGTATTATTATAATGTATGCACTTTCATAAAGTCACTGGAGTGGACATAGACTGTTTCGACGTTTCCACTTACATGTATATTTAAAGGTAGGGTAAGTGATTTGAAATTCATCGTGTAGTACCAGCCTGGTGCACTAGGGGCGCCCAAGAGTAGCTACACTATGTGAACCTGCTGCTCGATCCTGATTGGAGGAGAATTCACCCTCCACCTGGGGAACTTTTATTAGCTCCTCTGCTAACGTGGGGGAGGGGGAAACTCCAAATATGGGCTGCACACCTTATAAATCTTTACAGCAAATCTGTATAAAAAAAATCTCAATTTATGCAATGTAAATGTTTTATATAATGTGCGTAGCCCACCGTAAAAAGGGGCTGTATCTGGGGCCCCGGGCAAAGTGCACGCATGTGCATTTGGGGCGTGCGCACGTATGTTCGGGGCGCACACACAGGTGTAAAATTCTCAAGGTTTGCAGCTCTGTGTATATACTCTACTGTATATACTGCACTAATGCTCTCTGCAATCCTTACATCTGACACTGGTACACACTCACTCGCTCACACACACAATTATGATGCGTGTGTGTGTGTGTGTGTGTGTGTGTGTGTGTGTTGTGTGTGTGTGTGTGTGTGTGTGTGTGTGTGTGGTGTTGTGTGTGTGGTGTGTGTGTAATGTCTAACGATGTCCAAAATGTTCCATAATTAACCCTGCAAGCACCACGATTTTCATATGACAACATATTTAATTATATATATATATATATATATATATATATATATATATATATATATATATATATATATATATATATATATATATATATATATATATATTGTTCCTTGTCTTAGTGTTTGAAAACCATTGATCATGTATGTTTTTTTAACCATAATTTCCTCTACAAATCCTAGTCGTTCACTTTTTTTCTGTCTGGCGTTATGAGACAAAGCACTTCTAATATTGCAATTCTATTCAAATCTCATGTCTCTCTGTATCTGTGTTTGCGCGTTGTGCATGTACTTGGCGTTGCGTGTGCCAGGGGCGGATGCAACATTTCCCAATTGGGGGGCGGGGGCAGGGAAAAAATGGTATGGAGGCGGCTTCATCGCCCATCAATGAAGTCTCACTCATACCATTTTCGGTTACAGGACTTATATTAGGCAAGTAAACATCAATAATAACATCAGTTGTTGTTGAAGTTGCAACAGACACGCAGCATGCATAAAGCTAAAGGTCTGACTCAGAGAGTTCAATGATAAAATGATGTTGGTTTAGTGGTGCCACAATTGTAGTTAGTTACGGTAGTAGTCTTTCAATGATTTCAAATACTGTATAAGCACTTCATATATCTTGGGGTGGTTTGCATGCCATCATTTTTGATGGCGCAAAATGATGGCCCTCCCTGCTCATGACTAGATCCGCCCCTTGCGTGTGCTTCCAAACGTGGATGCAATTTGGCCGGCGTAGCTAGGCAGTTGCACGTGTACATCAGTGCCATGTCAAGTACTTTCTCTCAACGCTGACATTATTCTGTCAGACCAATCAGCCTCCCATGAATCCATCTCTCAGCTACACGTTGGAGATCCCTTGAAGAGGCACAGGAATGCACACACTAGGGCTGCGACGTACAATTGTTTTCATAATCCATTCATGGGCCGATTAGTTAAACCAGTGATTTTCAACCTTTCTTCATACCAGGGCCCACTATTTATTCGCCATTTGAGGAGATTTTAACCCCCCAAACTAAGTATCTCCTCTGCTTTTGTCTGCAATGCTATAGGCTGGATTTGGGAAAAAACACAAGCAAACATACCGATCATAAAATGTCATTAATGTTTTATATTCTCGAGATTTGGCCTAATACAGAATGATGAATATTTTAACTTTTTTTATTCATTATTACGGGGGGAGTCCACATTGGTCTATGGTTTAGTGGTGCCACAACTGTAGTTAGTTGGTAGCAGTACACCGGCCAAAAAAGTCAAAATTGGTCAAACTCCTGCCGCAGCATGTGAAATGCAAACTAGGTGTTTTTTCATGGTTCTGGATCCATCCAATGCATTTGTTTAACAAATACAGCCATAGCGACTTCCCTTAATGTTCCCAAATTGTGCCGACCTGTGCTTTTATCCAAGTAGTCTTTTCTTTTCTTTTCTTTTCTTTTCTTTTCTTTTCTTTTCTTTTCTTTTCTTTTCTTTTCTTTTCTTTTCTTTTCTTTTCTTTTCTTTTCTTTTCTTTTCTTTTCTTTTCTTTTCTTTTCTTTTCTTTTCTTTTCTTGCAAAACCAATGCTTAGAATGGATTCAGAATCATGAAAACCCCTGCTTTGACATGTCACATGCTACCTAAAGGTTGACCTTTTTGGACATTTTGGCATACATATTGTACACCCTATAAAAACCTATAAAACCTGTTGGCTACCACCTACCGGACTAACAAATAAATGAGACTGATGCAAGTCTATGAAATGCAGGGACAGTCCAGTGGCCTTAAACAGACTCCAGCATACAGGCTACAGCGCCTCATGTGAATTCATGAGCAAGCAGACGAGTGGAGGACAATCCTCCATCTTCCACTCACGCTGACAGACAGCTGCCCAGAAGTTAATACTGTTCCCTTGAGATCCCTGCTCTCCCGTGGACCCTGGTTCACCCGCAACAGGAAATTCAATATACATCCTGACATTGTTTTGTAGGGAAAAAAAAACTTCACATATTAACTGCCACAATGTATAAGATGATGTACCTGTATACTAGCGCTTCTATGATGGCTGCACTTGTCTTGAAAGCAATCAGAGGGTGAGCGTGGTTGACTTGTACCCTATTGCAGTGGTTAACCTTTTTCATACCAGGTCCCACTATTTATTCTGCATTTTAGCCACGGACCACCATTTGATGTTGAGTTTAGTCTCTTGGCCTAAGGATTTCCAAGTTTCTGTTTTGAGATAATTCTCAAGAATCTACGTAACTAGAAAATATAGAAAAAAAAAACGTTTTGACCAACGTTTTACCAGTTTAAGTAATTCAGATGTTTAAATATAGGGGAACTCTTGTGATTTGAAATTCATGGTGTAGTACCAGCCTGGTGCACTAGGGGCCCCCAGAAGTAGCTACACTATGTGAACCTGCTGCTCTCTCCTGATTGGAGGAGAATTGTGGTGACCTGGGGAACTTTTATTAGCTCCTCTGCTAACGTGGGGGAGGGGGAAAATCCATATATGGTTTCCACACCTTATAATTGAGCATTTTAACAGAAAAAAATATTTTTTGGGTGATATCTGACAAAAGTGAAATCACTTCCCCTACCTTTAAATATAATTTAACTCTTGAGAGTGTAAAATCTTACTCTCTCAAGAGTTACAGACCTATAAGGGTCCATTGGTTACCAGCTCTCCATCATTTAGCTGCAGACCACCTGGAATCCTCTCAGGGACCACCGGTGGTCCCCGGACCACTGGTTGAAAAGCACTGGCTATTGGGATTGTTTAACAGTTAATCTGTGTCAAATGCTTTTATTGCCGTCGGATTTTAGACTTCTTTACTATATTGCCAGGTCTCTGTTTTTTCCCTGTCTTCACTGAATCCTCATGTAATTGCAGTGCTTGCCAATCCCCCGACAACCATAGATTTACAGGCATATGCAAAGGCTCAACTTATATAACTTAAAAAAGCACTGCCTATAGGCTATACAGCAGGGCAACTGGGTTGGATTTAGTCGGACACATGCATTTAAAGAAGTCAAAGTCCAGAGGTAAATTCCATGTCGGATATGGAAATCCATTTGTTTAGATCCAAGGTTTCAGCAGCACTTAAACAAACGTAAACTCATGATCTCAAGACATCATGATCCCACGGTCAAAAACTGTTGGACATTCCCTGTCACATACATGGAAGGTACCGTATATATGTTACCATGACAACCACCCACCAAAACGGATTGAATGATTGACAGGTCTGGGTTGCCAGGTTTGACAGTCCATATTCTGTTGGGGATTCATTCATTTTCATAAACGAAAATAAACAAAAAGCATTTTGGCCTGATTCCTGATTTTTAGGATCCAAGCAAATGACCTATCACTACTGTGTGGCTGGTGAGCTCCTTTCTTGACCCCAGGGTCATAGCAATGCTGTACTCCAATCAATCTACTTTGCATCAGTCAGCAAGTCATCCACCTTAATTCCTCAGATGTTCTCCGGATGCAGAAATCCTGTTTGCCACAAAGGTGTGAAATTGTCATTTCTGGTGTATTTTACAACTGAATTGCTGTCAGTCTAGACTCTAGAAACAAGATTTCTCTAGGCACAACTGCATTTCTGCCCTACCATTGAATACCACAGGCAGCGTTTTCTTTTGGGGGCAGTACATCCCATGGTGCGGAATGTACCACACTTTTCCATCTGAACGTTCAACGTTCCACTTCATTTTCAGGTACAAGTTCAGCATAGCCTTTTCCAATGACATCATTCAGAAAGTTAGTGTACTCTCTGTGGGACTTCTCATCTCTCCCAAACCTCCTCTTCAGCCCAAGTATACATTGCCTAGCTGAGAAACACCCTGATTGTTTAGCAGGGAAACGTCTTTCTTCTTGAAGGGAAGCTCCAAGGTGTAATGTTCATCTTGAAGCTTGCAAGCATCTGCCATAATGTCCATGAACTTTATATCATCCCTTTTTTTCATTTCTTCTTTGTCCTCTGGTGACTTCTCATTAAAATCATGGTTGTACTGATATTGTAGCAACTCCTCCAGGTGTGTTATGGAGGTCCTATTGACAGTAACACTTTCACTTTGCTCATTGTAGCTGGAAAGGGGACCGTTCATGACCCATTAAGACCCCAATAGAGTCTTAATGGCGTATGGCCCAATGCCACGACTGTTCACAACTTCCCACAGCTCAAGCAGTTTAGAGGCATTGGTACCAATCAATAGCTCAACATCAGAACAACCCCATTCAAATATGGCTACTTAGCACACTGATTTTTGCTTTTCTTCCATTCAGATTCAATTTTTTCATCAAGGCTTCAGAACAAAATGTGTTGGTGCTGCCGGGGTCAAGGAATGCATAGGTTTCAATGATGTTGTCCCCTTTGGTGGACTTCACCTGTACAAATAGGATGGATAGAATGCCATTGCTGTCACTGGCCCCTGTTTGTCCACACAAAACTTGTGTATTGTTCACTGATGTAGCTCGGCTTCCACTTTGTTTTGTGTGCAGTGCCAGTGGGTGCATAGTCTGTCTACGGTACGGTGGCCTTTGTTAATTGCAAGACTGAGTCTGGACCTAGTTAAGGTTTCTCTTTGTTTTGCGTCAGCCACAGTGTTCAGATATTCTGCCATTGTGTATTCTCTGTTTAGTTTACTCTGCTTTTGTGTTGTTTCTTTCGCATGTGTCAAATACTTTTCCTTTTGCTGTTTTATAATTTGGATGCACCATTATGGACACAGATGTAGTCTAACCTTTTAGACTATTTAATCAGTGCAAAAAATGTGTGCTTGTTAACAACAGATAAACATCGGCTTAATCATCGGCTAATGTCTGTTTCATTTGCCCTTACTGATATTGACTGATAACAGCGAAACCAGCTAAAATGATATGTGGACTGATACATCAATGCATCGCTACTATGTACAGTATAGAGGCTGACACTCCTGAACCAGCACAGGAAAAAAAGTCCTGTCCTGTCCCACTCCTGTAGAATGGCATCTATCAGAAAGCACTGAATTGTGAATGCAGCTTGTGATTTACGTGGTGTCTTACTCTTAACACACTGTCCTATTAGGCCAGCCCTACTAGGGTGGTCTGGAAGAATGTCAGGGTGGGCAACTCCAAAGTTTTTCATATGAAGCAGTGGTTTTCAACCTTTTTGACACCAGGGCCCACTATTTATTCAGCATTTGAGCCACGGACCTCTTACTCTCTCAAAGAGTTACGTCTGGTTAACCAACTTTCCACCATTTAGCAGCCTGTGGACCACCTGGAACTCTGTCAAGGACCACTGGTTGAAAACCACTGATATCACCTTTCATTTGGTGAGCAGGATGCACGTTTGGGTGGGCTCTGCCCACCCCTGCCCCGCTCTAGATCCGGCCCTGCGTGCTGGCCTCTCTGCACTTTGGTGCGTTTGTTCTGAATGGCCGTGCAGGAAAAACGCACGGCCAGCCTGTCTCCTGGCCGGCCTGCATGGACCCTGCACTGCAGCACAGGAATACCTTCCCTTAGACTTACGACTCCTAATGCCGGATTAGGGGGATCAACACTTCCTTACAGTACTGTACGTGGACTTACTTTTACGGGGATTTGGCTGATGTGGATTTACCTAACAGTATGTGAACTATGTGGATTTACCTTATCGCGTTGCACAAAGACCTACGTTTTGTATCATGGACAGTATCCGTATGTATCATGGACAGGATCACAGTCTGTATTGTTGGTTAGTATTGTCATGGTGTGTCATGGTTAGTTTTTGAGACATCATCGGTTATCAGTTTTGCATGTATCGGTATCGTGTCACTATCGTGCCAGTATCGTGCCCGTATCATGGCATGGTCAGTATCATGGTCAGTACCATGTCAGTATCATAGTCAATATCGTGTCAGTATTGTGTCGGTATCATGGTCACTATCTTGTCAGTATCATGGTCAGTATTGTGTCAGTATCTAGGCAATATTGTGTCAGTATCATAGTCAATTGTGTCAAATATCATAGTCAATAATATACCAGGTTTTTGAGGGATTCTCTCTCTCTCTCTCTCTCTCTCTCTCTCTCTCTCTCTCTCTCTCTCTGCAGAACGTTAAGTACAGGCATATGCAAAGGCTCTACTTAGGGTCACTTAGGGTCCACATTCATTGTAAAAAATAATTTCACATTCTCCGTGGCATCATGCGGCCCCAAACGCCCATGCAGCAACAATGAAAGAATGATTGTTAAAATGTAGTTTGTTGAGATGCCACTGCACCAGGCCATGTACTGTATGTAGCACCACTTTGGATAACTCAGGTCTCACCCTCTCCTTGTCCAAGGGAGATGAGATGGTCTTCTGTCAGTTCTACTACACACATTCATTTTGTCTGAAATGAATAGGTAGCCTGCCTTTCTCCGTTGGAACTAATCATTGAGCATAGCCATATACAGAACACAGATTAATTGGTTGACTAATTATTGCATCTTAGTATGGCTCATGTACTACAATATAACAGCATTTCCAAATGCCATTACGAGAATAACTCATCTATAGAAGCAACTGTTAAATAGACGTTTCCGGTGATGGCTTAGTCACCTGCCATCTTTCACATAATGCTTTAATTTCGCTGCAGGATCTCATAAAAAAAAGAATCACAATGTTCTTATTTGCCCCCCCCCCCCCCCCCCCTTCACACACACACTCACAAGCACACACACTTAGAACCAAGTAAAGTGTCTTTGAGTACTAAGAAAAGCACTATACAGTATAAGCATTATTTATTATTATTATTATTATTATTATTATTATTACCCCTATCGCTTTTTGTGTTCACCGGGTCAATGCGATATAGGCGGTGTACACCAGAAATTTCCACTCCACACTGTGCGGACTGTTGGGGGCGTGAAAAATCAGCGGATGGTCTCTAAATTTTCCGGGCCCCCTCTCTTCGTGTGGACACCACATGTTCACCGATCAGTCCTTCAGATGACCCACACTGCTATTTTTTCCTCTGTGTCCATTTTAGGGCCTTATATTGCAGTTCAAGCATAATTCCACAGGGTGGCAGGCTATTAACCAAAACTCTACATGTGTACATGGTGTACATGTCCCATACTTTTACATGAACATGTCTAGGTCATATTACAGGACATATTACAGGCTTACTATAGCCGCACGACTGGTTCCCAAAATGTGGTTCGGGGACGCCTGGGAGTCCAACCATGTACACGGGCCATAGTTTGTATGCATGACCAGTAGTTTTACATAAAAGTTTCTAGATTACATTACACGACAGCCTAGTACAGCCACGGCTGGTTCCCAAAGTGCGGTTTGGGGACCTCTGGGAGTCCAACTATGTACATAGGCCATAGTTTGTGTGCACGACCAATACTTTTCCACAAACATTTCAAGGCTATAGTACAATCCAGCCATGTCTGGTTCCCAAAGTGTGGTTCAGGGACCACTGGGAGTCCAACTATGTACACATGCAGTATGTGTGCACAACCAAAAGTTTTATTACAGTACAGCTATGGCTAGTTCCAAAATTGTGGTTTGCTGACCTCTGTGGGTCCGACTATGTACAAAGGCCATAGTTTGTGTGCACAACCAATACTTTTACCAATACTTTTACACAAACATTTATAGGCTATAGTACAATTCCCAAAGTGTGGTTCGGGGACCTGTGGGAGTACAACTATGTACATAGGCCAGAGTTTGTGTGCACGACCAATAGTTTTACATGAACACTATGTTATATTACAGGACAGCCTACTACAGCCACAGCTGGTTCCCATGTACAACCCAATTCTGTTGGAGTTGGGAAGATGTTCATTCAGCCATCTTCTTCCGCTTATCTGAATGCTTAACCTGAATGTTCAACTTTATTGTTTGTATGCAAATATTTGCTCATTTTGATTTTGATGGCTGCAACACCTTTAAAATACATTGAAATATAATCAAATATTCAGACAATCCGAAGAACCTATACGTGATTGGCTGAAAACCTATTGAATGTTTTTGACCTTTGATCCCTCAGATGTCTTCTGCATTGAAACCAACATCACCGTGTGAGGGATATAACTGCAATTGACTCAGGAACATCATATTGGCTGGCTGACTGACTGACTGACTGACTGACTGACTGACTGACTGACTGACTGACTGACTGACTGACTGACTGACTGACTGACTGACTGACTGACTGACTATTGTAACATACTCCTCCCTGACGTTGTCACTGGGACAATTTACTTATTTTTGTACCACAATTCTTCTATTAGACCACTTAGCCTAAACGTGTGCAAGGAGACTGGCACATATGGACCCAGAGGATGAGAGAGTGGCTAGGTTAGACTTTGGCATACTAGGCTGTACTGCACTAGTGGTTATTCACAATGGTGTGACATCACATAATATAGACTAGTACTTCCCTCTACTACTCTATTCTCCCATTGGAGAGGACTAGGCTGTACTGCACTAGACTCAAATGGGCTCTAACAGGATGTAGGGGGGTTTGTTAGGCTGTACTAGGTTTCATTAGGCTGTACGAGGTGATACTGCACTATGGTCAACACATGTCCAACTAAAAGTATTGAAAGTGCACACAAACGACTGCCCGTGTACACGGTGGTTATTCACAATGGTGTGACATAATATAGACTAGTACTTCCCTCTACTACTCTATTCTCCCCATTGGAGAGGACTAGGCTAGACTTTGGCATTCTAGGCTGTACTGCACTAGAGTCAAATGGGCTCTAACAGGGTGTAGGGGGGGTTGTTAGGCTGTACTTAGGCTTCATTAGGCTGTACGAGATGACACTGCACTATGGTCAACACATGTCCAAGTAAAAGTATTGAATGTGCACACAAACGACTGCCCGTGTACACGGTGGTTATTCACAATGGTGTGACATCACATAATATAGACTAGTACTTCCCTCTACTACTCTATTCTCCCATTGGAGAGGACTAGGCTAGACTTTGGCATTCTAGGCTGTACTGCACTAGACTCAAATGGGCTCTAATTGGCTGTAGGGGTGTGTGTTAGGCTGTAATAGGCTTCATTAGGCTGTACGAGGTGATACTGCACTATGGTCAACTCAATACATGTCCAAGTAAAAGTATTGAATGTGCACACAAACGAATGCCGGTTTACACGGTGGTTATTCACAATGGTGTGACATAATATAGACTAGTACTTCCCTCTACTACTCTATTCTCCCATTGGAGAGGACTAGGCTAGACTTTGGCATACTAGGCTGTAATGCACTAGACTCAAATGGGCTCTAATTGGCTGTAGGGGTGTGTGTTAGGCTGTAATAGGCTTCATTAGGCTGTACGAGGTGATACTGCACTATGGTCAAACACAAGTCCAAGTAAAAGTATTGAATGTGCACACAAACGACTGCCCGTGTACACGGTGGTTATTCACAATGGTGTGACATCACATAATATAGACTAGTACTTCCCTCTACTACTCTATTCTCCCATTGGAGAGGACTAGGCTAGACTTTGGCATACTAGGCCGTACTGCACTAGACTCAAATGGGCTCTAATTGGCTGTAGGGGTGTGTGTTAGGCTGTAATAGGCTTCATTAGGCTGTACGAGGTGATACTGCACTATGGTCAACACATGTCCAAGTAAAAGTATTGAAAGTGCACACAAACGACTGCCCGTGTACACGGTGGTTATTAACAATGTGTGACATAATATAGACTAGTACTTCCCTCTACTACTCTATTCTCCCATTGGAGAGGACTAGGCTAGACTTTGGCATACTAGGCTGTACTGCACTAGAGTCAAATGGGCTCTAACAGGGTGTAGGGGGGTTTGTTAGGCTGTAATAGGCTTCATTAGGCTGTACGAGGTGATACTGCACTATGGTCAACACATGTCCAAGTAAAAGTATTGAATGTGCACACAAACGACTGCCCGTGTACACGGTGGTTATTCACAATGGTGTGACATCACATAATATATACTAGTACTTCCCTCTACTACTCTATTCTCCCATTGGAGAGGACTAGGCTGTACTGCACTAGAGTCAAATGGGCTCTAACAGGGTGTAGGGGGGGTTGTTAGGCTGTACTAGGCTTCATTAGGCTGTACGAGGTGATACTGCACTATGGTCAACACATGTCCAAGTAAAAGTATTGAAAGTGCACACAAACGACTGCCCGTGTACACGGTGGTTATTAACAATGGTGTGACATAATATAGACTAGTACTTCCCTCTACTACTCTATTCTCCCATTGGAGAGGTTAGGCTAGACTTTGGCATTCTAGGCTGTACTGCACTAGACTCAAATGGGCTCTAATTGGCTGTAGGGGTGTGTGTTAGGCTGTAATAGGCTTCATTAGGCTGTACGAGGTGATACTGCACTATGGTCAACTCAATACATGTCCAAGTAAAAGTATTGAATGTGCACACAAACGAATGCCGGTTTACACGGTGGTTATTCACAATGGTGTGACATAATATAGACTAGTACTTCCCTCTACTACTCTATTCTCCCATTGGAGAGGACTAGGCTAGACTTTGGCATACTAGGCTGTAATGCACTAGACTCAAATGGGCTCTAATTGGCTGTAGGGGTGTGTGTTAGGCTGTAATAGGCTTCATTAGGCTGTACGAGGTGATACTGCACTATGGTCAACACAAGTCCAAGTAAAAGTATTGAATGTGCACACAAACGACTGCCCGTGTACACGGTGGTTATTCACAATGGTGTGACATAATATAGACTAGTACTTCCCTCTACTACTCTATTCTCCCATTGGAGAGGACTAGGCTAGACTTTGGCATACTAGGCCGTACTCAAATGGGCTCTAATAGGCTGTAGGGGTGTGTGTTAGGCTGTAATAGGCTTCATTAGGCTGTACAAGGTGATACGGCACTATGGTCAACACATGTCCAAGTAAAAGTATTGAAAGTGCACACAAACGACTGCCTGTGTACACGGTGGTTATTCACAATGGTGTGACATAATATAGACTAGTACTTCCCTCTACTACTCTATTCTCCCATTGGAGAGGAGTCGGACTAGGCTAGACTTTGGCATACTAGGCCGTACTCAAATGGGCTCTAATTGGCTGTAGGGGTGTGTGTTAGCTGTAATAGGTTCATTAGGCTGTACAAGGTGATACGGCACTATGGTCAACACATGTTAAAGTAAAAGTATTGAAAGTGCACACAAACGACTGCCTGTGTACACGGTGGTTATTCACAATGGTGTGACATAATATAGACTAGTACTTCCCTCTACTACTCTATTCTCCCATTGGAGAGGAGTCGGACTAGGCTAGACTTTGGCATACTAGGCCGTACTCAAATGGGCTCTAATTGGCTGTAGGGGTGTGTGTTAGGCTGTAATAGGCTTCATTAGGCTGTACGAGGTGATACTGCACTATGGTCAACACAAGTCCAAGTAAAAGTATTGAATGTGCACACAAACGACTGCCCGTGTACACGGTGGTTATTCACAATGGTGTGACATAATATAGACTAGTACTTCCCTCTACTACTCTATTCTCCCATTGGAGAGGACTAGGCTAGACTTTGGCATACTAGGCCGTACTCAAATGGGCTCTAATAGGCTGTAGGGGTGTGTGTTAGGCTGTAATAGTCTTCATTAGGCTGTACAAGGTGATACGGCACTATGGTCAACACATGTCCAAGTAAAAGTATTGAATGTGCACACAAACGACTGCCCGTGTACACGGTGGTTATTTACAATGGTGTGACATAATAGTAGTAGTAGTAGCCAAGTACACCCTAGTCTAGTCTAGTCCAGTCTGATCCATCGTAAGTAGTAGTAGTAACTGCATACATTAATATGCTTTTCACATAATCGACATTTCTTGTCATGTTTTCTTAGTGGTCTCAAAATATTCTAATTAATTGAGATGTGGGGGTTTTCATGAGCTGGACACCATAATCAAGATTAATACATTTTTAAATATTTCACTTAATGCACAAAGGATTGAGAACATATTCAATTTTGGCTTTCTATTATACTACGGAAGAAAACGTTTACAAATGTATTTAACTGTGTATTTCCACAGTCCACACTGTTGCACTGCTATCTTAAAACTGTGTATGTAGGGGCTTCACACTTTCAGAACTGCCTAGTTGACTGAGAACTGACTACCAGCAGGTGCCGTCCATTGCACTTAACGAGGGTTCAATCCAGAATGTGCTGTGGGATGAGGGGGGGGGGGGGGGGGGCTCTTTCTGTTGCATTCTGTTGCATTTCTATTTGTAAGTGAGTCCAAACCAAACGGTTAATCTAAATGGTGTTTAGATTAACATGTTTTGAAATGGTCGTTTATTCATGCTTCATGCAGATCCTTAACCTTGTAGATCTGCTGATTTCAGATTAATTACTTCATTATCTCTGTATTGGTAGGATCCTCACCTATAGCACATTGTAAAACCAGAGAGACAAGGTTCATAAAGTGTGGTTTCAGGGACCTCTGGGAGTTCAACTATGTATGCAGCCCATAGTTTGTGAGCCGGGCCAATACATTTACACAAACATTTCAAGATATACAGTATGTAAATCATCAAAATATAAATATTAATAATGTAGCATGGAAAATACTGATTACCCGTATATTTGTTTTTTTATCACACTACAACATTTTCAAAAATGTCTAATTCAATTTTGGCTTTCTATTATACTACGTAAGAAAACGTTTACAAATCTTTCTAACTGTGTATCTCCACAGTCCACACTGTTGCACTGCTATCTTAAAACTGTGTATGTAGGGGCTTCACACTTTCAGAACTGCATAGTTGACTGAGAACTGACTAACAGCAGGTGCCGTCCATTGCACTTAACGAGGGTTCAATCCAGAATGTGGATGTGGGATGGGGGGGGGGGGGGGGGGGGGGGGGGCTCTTTCTGTTGCATTCTGTTGCATTTCTATTTGTAAGTGAGTCCAAACCAAACGGTTAATCTAAATGGTGTTTAGATTAACATGTATTGAAATGGTTGTTTATTCATGCTTCATGCAGATCTTGTAGATCTGCTGATTTCAGATTAATTACTTCATTATCTCTGTATTGGTAGGATCCTCACCTATAGCACATTGTAAAACCAGAGAGACAAGGTTCATAAAGTGTGGTTCAGGGACCTCTGGGAGTTCAACTATGTATGCAGCCCATACATTTACACAAACATTTCAAGATATACATGTATGTAAATCATCAAAATATAAATATTTATAATGTAGCATGGAAAAATATGATGACCCGTATGTTTGTTTTTTTTTGTTTTTTATCACACTACAACATTTTCACAAAAATGTCTAAACAATATGGACAATGAAAAGTTCAGATCAACTACATTTCAAAGCAATTCGAAACATTTTATACCATGAAAAATTCAATCATACACTTTAATGTAGCCAGATAACCATAAGGCAGTCTTTCTGACATGAACAAATAATAGTTCACAGTAGGCAAATAATAGCACTTTTTTCTGTCAGATGCTGATCTGCAGCATCTGGTTAAATCAATGCAGGAGGATGCAGCAGTCAGGATGTGGTCCTGACTGATGACCGCTCGCATTTCGACCATGTGATGTCAACATTGTAGCCCTCACTCCATAGTCTAGTTATCATCAGTAATCAAACATCTTTGTACATTATTTGAGGTTTATATTTTACCACTCACAGATATGGAGAAAGATGATCTGTGTGAAAAAATCCTTTAGTGTAATTTCTAATAAGAAAAAAATCATAACCTCGGGGAAGACAGATGGCGTTCCCGGGCAGGAATTAAGTGCCCTGTGCCAGCTCAGCATGCTAGTTGGTTTGGGGACATCTGGCTTCCAACTACCATGTTCATAGGCCATAGTTTGTGTGGACAACCGATACCTTTACATAGACATTTCTGAGCTATAGTACAATCAGACATGGCTGGTTCTCAAAGTGTGGTTCGGGGACCCTGGGAGTCCAAACATGTACACAGGCCATAGTTTGAGTAAACGACCAATACATTTACACGAACATTTCAAGGCTATAGTACAATCCAGCCATGGCTGATTCCAAAGGTATTGTTCGGGAACCTCTGGAAGTCGATCTATGAGCACAGGCCATAGTTGTGTGCATGACCAATCGTTTTAAAACAATCCAGCCATGGTTCGTTCCAAAGTGTGGTTTGAGGACCTCGAGGGTCCAACTATGTAGACAGGCATAGTTTGTGTTCATGACCAATAGTTTCATGTGACCATTTCTAAGCTATAGGACAGCTCAGCCATGGCTAGTTTGGTTTGGGGACATCTGGCTTCCAACTACCATATGTTCATAGGCCACAGTTGTGTGGACAACCGATACCTTTACATAGACATGAACATTTCTAGGTTATATTACAGGACAGCCTAGTACAGCACGGCTGGTTCCCAAAGTTTGGTTCAGGGACCTCTGGGAAACCAAGTATGTACACAGGCCATAGTTTATGTGCACAATCAATATTTTACACATACATTTCTAGGCTATAGTACAATCCAGCCATAACTAGTTCCCAAAGTGTAGTTGGAGGACCTCTGCCATCCAACTATGTACACAAACTAGAGTTTGTGTGTACGACCAATACTTTTACAAGAACATTTCTAGGTAAATAATAAAGGAAGTCTAGTACAGCCATGGCTGGTTCACAAAGTATGGTCCGGGGACCTCTGAGAGTCCAGGTATGTACACAGGCCAGAGTTTATGTGCAAAAAAAACATTAGTTTACATGGACATTTCTAGATTATATTACAGGACAGCCTACTACGGCCACAGCTGGTTCCCAAAATGTGGTTCGAGGAGCTCTGGGAGTCCAACCTGTATACGGGCCATAGTTGTGTGCACTACCAATAGTTATGTATTTCTAGGTTATATTACAGGACTGCATAGTAAGTAGTAAAAGCTTGGTTCAGGGACCTCTGGTCCAAATTATGTATGCAGGTCATAGTTTCATGCACGACCTATAGTTTTAAATGGACATTTCTACATTGTTATTACAAGACAGCTTAGTAGTGCCACAGCTGGTTCTAAAGTGTGGTTTTGGTACCTCTGGTACTCTATGTACATGGGCCATAGTCTGTGTGCACGACCAATAGTTTTACATGAACATTCTTGGTTATATTAAAGGACAGACTAGTACTAGGACATGGCTGGCTCCCACAGTGGGGTTTGAGGACCTCTGGTGGCACCACTATGCACATGATCCATTGTTTTTGTGCAAGACCAATAGTTGTATATGACATTTCTAGGCTATAGTACAGTCCAGCCTAGTAGAACCATGGCTGTTTCCAAAGTGTGGTTTGGGGAAATCTGTGGGGGCAACTCTGTACAATAGTTTTACATGAACATCTCTAAGTACAGTACATCCATGGCAGGCTCCTAAAGTGGGGTTTGGGACTATAGTATATATAATAGTAAAACTATTGGCTGTGTAGATGTCATGTATAAACTATTAGCATCTGCAAGGATTTACAATGCTGGCAGGATCCTGGAGCTAGCCTAGCTAATAATGCAAACTGAATCAGCTGTTGGCAAAAAACATGCTTGAATGCTTACTGTATCCAGATTGGCCACCCCAGTTCTAAAGTAGGGACATTTTAGGAAAACTGGAGTGGCCAATCAAGACACAGCATAACCTAGAAATGTATGTGTAAAGGTATTGGCCGGTGCACACAAACTATGGCCTATGTACATAGTTGGATTCTCAGTGGTTCCCGAACCTCACTTAGGAACCAGCCTGGCTGGATTATACTATAGCCTTGACATGTTTTGTGTAAAGCATTGGCGTGCACACAAACTATGGCCTGTGTACATAGTTGGCAACTCAGAGGTCCCCAAATAAAACTTTGGGAACCAGCCGTGGCTGTACTAGGCTGCCCTGCAATATAACAAAAAATGTTCATGTAAACTATTTGTCATGCCACACAAACTCTGGCCGTGTACATAGTTTGATTTCCCAGAGATCCCCGAACCACACTTTGGGAACCAGGCGAGACTGTACTTGGCTGTCCTGTAATTTAACCAACAAATGTTCAAGTAAAACTATTGGTCGGTGCACACAAACGCTGTCCTGTGTACATAGTTGGAACCCCAGAGGGTCAACACACCACACTTTATGAACCAGCCATGGCTGGATTGTACTATAGCATTGAAATGTTTGTGTAAATGTATTGGCCGTGCACACAAAACTATGGCCTTTGTACATAGTTGGACTCCAGAGGTCTCCAACAAACTTTGGGAACCAGCCATGGCTGTACAAGGCTGTCCTGCAATATAAACTTGAAATGTTCTTGTAAAACTATTTGTCATGCACACAAAACTTGGCCCGTGGTACATAGTTTGATTTCCAGAGATCCCCGAACCACACTTTGGGAACCAGGCGGACTGTACTTGGCTGTCCTGTAATATAACCAAAAAATGTTCAAGTAAAACTATTGGTCGTGCACACAAACACTGTCCTGTGTACATAGTTGGAACCCAGAGGTCAACACACCACACTTAAGAACCAGCCATGGCTGGATTGTACTATATCATTGAAATGTTTGTGTAAATGTATTGGCCGTGCACACAAACTATGGCCTTTGTACATAGTTGGACTCCCAGAGGTCTCAGAACCAAACTTTGAGAACCAGCCGTGGCTGTACGAGGCTGTCCTGCAATATAACCTTGAAATGTTCTTGTAAAACTATTGTTGTGCACACAAACTCTGGCCCATGTACATAGTTGGTCTCCAGAGGTCCCGAACCACACTTTGGGAACCAGCCTTGGCTGGATTGTACTATAGTCTAGAAATGTTTTGTGTGAAATTATTGGTCATGCACACAAACATATGGCCACTGTACATACAGTAGTTGGACCCACAGGGGCCCCCGAACCACACTTTGAGAACCAACCATGGCTGGACTGTACTAATGTTTATTGGGCGTGCACACAAAATATGGCCCGTGTACACCATAGATCTCTGCTGCCCCCATTGATAAAACAGTGTCAACACAGCCGTGTTCACGAAAGGCACTAATTTGTGATCATTAGCCGTTGTTTGGTATGGGAAAAGTACAATGTGTGTTCACCGGCTTACTTGCGTACACAAATGCCTATCAATTTGAATTGAAAATGCCTGCCGTGAACGCAAAAAAACTATTGTTATTATTATTATTATTATTATTATTATTATTATTATTTGTTCACGTCACAGTGTACTTAAGTTCCAGTTAGTGACTGACTCATACACCATGTTGCTTGCTTAGCACAATGACGACGTTCCAGTTGATTTCTTCAGAAATGTGTTTATCATCATGTGATGTGTGAGTTTGTATTGGCTATATTTTCTAATGGCCAAAATGTATGTGGCTGAAGTGGTTAGTGTTGTGTAATAATAATCAAAGTAACCACTAACAGAAGTTGTCAAATGTAAAACAATATTACATATTGTTAATACTTAAAGTAAAGTACAAATCTCAAAATTGTACTTAAGTACAGTACTGAAGTAAACATGCTTAGTTTTGCTCTGCATGCCCCAAACTCTTCTCCCTTTTGGCTTCAAAACTATGAAACGCGCTTCCCATTGCAATTGGAACTGCAGATTTACTCCAGATCCCCTGATGTATTCTGAGAAAACACCTCTTCAGCACTTGCCCTAACCTCTGATCCAAGGTTACACACGTATATTTGACAGAATATATACTGTGTGTGTTATATATATATATTGGGGCGGCTGTGGCTCAGGAGGTAGAGCAGGTCGTCCAATGACCCGTGGGTTGGCGGTTCGAATCCCGGCTCCTCCTGTCTATGTGTCGAAATGTCCTTGGGCAAGACGCTGAACCCCAAATTGCCTCCAATGAGTTGGTCAGTGTGAGCTGGCCACCATTGGTGTGTGAATGTGGGAAGTGGGGACGCTGGCGTCGACTGTTTCGCCGTTCTACTTCCCAATGTATGAATGAATGGACCATTGTAAAGGCTTTGAGCACTTGGAAAAAAGCGCTATAAAAATGCAATCCATTTTATATATATATATATATATATATTTATATATTATATATATATATATATATTATACAGTATATACACAGTGTCAATCACACTGTAGTTATGCTGAATAAGTTTGCAGATGACCTGTCTTATTACGAAGAAGGATGAATCTGACTACCATAGAGTAATAGCAGAGCTGGTGAGGTGGTGTGAGCACAACAACTTGACTCTGAACATCTCTAAAGCGATGAACATTGATTTAAGAACGAAGATCTCGATTCGGCTCTCCCCTTCTACATCAGTGGAGTAGAGGTGGAAAGTTCGTCGCCTTCAAATTCCTAGGGACGGCCATCCATGAATCCCTATCATGAGAATTTAACACCATGTCCCATGATAAGCAAATCCCATCAGTATCTTGGCAGTTCAAAAAGTTTAAAGTCAGCCAACTAGCCATATAGGGCTATCGAGTTCTCACCTTCTCCATGCTTGTCTGATTTGGTCACACAACCTCTCAGGACAAGGCCAAGCTGGAAATAGTAGTAAGACACACATCTAAAATCGTTGGATGTACGGTAGTCTTGTAGTCCTTTCCTAACTTTGTGTAGTAGAATAATCAGAAAGGCAGATAAAATCGACTGACAACACTCAACCCCACACACTACCTCTCCAATCTCGTGCAGCTGACTAGGCACCATAGCTGGTAAATAAATCAATCTGGCAGTGTGCCGTGGGTTCGAATCCCAATCCTGACAGATTTTACTGCATGTCACCCTGTTATATCTCTGCCTATTTCCCCTCAGCATACTTTTCATCTAAAAAGAGGCGAAAGCCAAAAAAGAATATTGTAAAAAATATCTAAGTAAATGAGACAGGTGCCCTCTATAAATGGGAATTGACAGGAGATCAAAGACTAGAATACTACTAGTTGACTCATGCTTCCACTGGAATACTAGATGGAGGGTCTCTCCATCTAGTATTGGTTGCATGGTTGTTGCAAGTTGCCATTTCCTTGCCTGAAATGTCCTTGAACTGGACAACTGACTGGCATAAATCAATCCACTTCGTTAAAGCTTTAACCAGATAATTACTCTGTTACATTACAGTGATCAACGGCACTGAAATCTCCCAATACATTGCCGGGTGAGGAAATTTGCTGTACAAAAACGTCAGTGTTTATAGGGGTGGGTTTCCATTTTTTTCTTTTTATAATTTTCATCCCATGATTTTGCAAACCAATTGTCAATTACCTAAGGTAATCCTGGGGGGTTCCCATGGTCGCAGGCACCCCGGCTGACCAGGGACCATTATGAAGAAATGGCCGATCGATTTACACTGCTTCCTGTGTCAACATTTGTAGCTTGTAGATTTGCTATTATTGGTATTATTATTGGCATGCGACATGTATACACTAACTCTAACTCTTTATGTAACCAACCTGCGTCCAGACCTGGTCCTCTGGTCCAAATCCTGTCGGCGGGTCTTCATCGTGGAGCTTACAGTCCCCTGGGAGGACGCCATCGATGAGGCATTTGAGCGGAAGAGGCTGCGGTATGCCAACCTAGCAGCGGAAGCAGAGGGGAGGGGCTGGAATGTGAAGGTGTGGCCCGTGGAGGTGGGCTGCAGAGGGTTTGTAGCCAACTCCACCACAAGGCTCCTGAAGGAGGTAGGGATCAGAGGTCAGGCCCAGCGGAAGGCAGTCAAAGAACTCTCCAAAGCGGCAGAGCGGAGCAGTCACTGGTTGTGGCTGCTGAAACGTAAGGACGCAACATGGGCTTCCAGATGACCCCGTGGTGCCACCATGCGGCACTCACCCAGGTCTGATCAGCCTGTGGTGGGCCAACCCCGGCAGAGGGTGTCTTGTGATAAGTGGCCGAAACATCCAATGAGGTCGGGGCACACAACTGATGAAGTGTCGTACTGGTGGCACCACGGGATCACCATCAATGCCACCCCACCCAAGAGGACATCTCCAATTCAACTGTGCTGAATGTTTAGGGATCTCTAACAACCAGTCCTATTAAGAATCCTTGTCACATTATCACGGGTTCACAGGTATAAAACTGGTTCACAGGTGATTCCAGAAAATAAAATTACAAAGACACTGTCACATCCTCCAGGTCCCAGATGCAGATATCCCAAAGATGATGATGGTTTAATACCTTCTCAGTTGTTTTGTTTTTGACTTATAACATGTTTCCCTGAGTTCTTGCCAGTACACAGTACAATGCCTTGTGCCCTTTAACCCAAAAATGAATGGACAGAGGAGCAGATGGAGAGCTGTAGTGGGCTCAGGCTGTGTCTTAATGCTGCACTATATCTTCATTAGCACATTTGTACAGTAGACTGCTGCCATGCACTTTGATGAAAGTGATGAATTACCTTGGGTGACTGTATAGGCAAGCTGTGTCCCCTTGCTTTGTTTTCCAGTGCACAAGATAGTGACAGCATAGAGCCCACATGTCTTTCTCTCAAGGCGTACCACGCCAGTTCATCTCTCTTAGGGCAAATGAGCTGTCAGGCTCCCCACTATCACCCGTCACCCCACTATGGTCCTATCCTCTTCCAAACTGTGGCCAACCTTTTGATTGATCACTAACCCACATGGACTAATTGCTATCATTAAAGGGGGGATGGGGGGAGGGGGGGGAGTAAATGTAGAAACAGTTTTATCAAAGGGCTTAAAGTTCTCAGGCCTGGGGACCGATTTCAGTGCTGAGGATTTTATGGGGGTCGTATAGAGCAGGGGTTTTCAACAGGTGGTCCGGGGACCACCAGTGGTCCCTGTGAGGGTTCCAGGTGGTCCCCAGCTAAGTTGGTTTTAACCTGATGTAACTCTTGAGAACGTAAAAATGAAACCAAATGGACCCTTGCGGGTCCATTTGGTTTCATTTTTACACTCTCAAGATATATATTTTAATTAGCCCAAGTCTACACAACTAGAAGATTAATGGTAATTTATGATCTGTATGTTTTGCCTATTTTGTTTCCCAAAGTCCAGCCTGGAATTGTGGACAAAAGCGAAAAAAATCTTTAGTTTTGGGTTCTGTGGGGCTAAAATGTCCTCAAATGGTGGTCCGTGGCTCAAATGCTGAATAAATAGTGGGCCCTGGCATCAAAAAGGTTGAAAACCCCTGGTTTAGAGAGATGAGTGCAGAGCTTTAAGTCCAACATTGATTATAAACACAAATGTAATTTTTACCAAATTTGAATGACTAATTTTTCTTACTTTGGAAATGTCCTATTGTCCCTGTCCGTCATTCCTGTCCAAACCAAACCACTTCACACAAATCTGCACATTAGACATGTGATGCATATATATGCCTATCGCTCAGATTTTTCATATTGTTTCCTGATTGGCTACAAGAGGTTTACAAATTACAAAGTGAACGCTACATCAGTTTTCCGTGAAACCGTGTAGAAGTGTACATGGCTCTGCCCGAAGGCCTAAAAAGTCCAATATCTCTCCCAGGTCATAAGGATATCCTTTTGATCTGGTGGTTAAGATGTTGGACTGAGTTTGAATCCCGGACGTTACATGCACATTTCCACTTCACTTGGCCACCTTATCAGAGCTTGCAATAGAACTAGCTGAGTCTTAGTGACAGTGATAAGATACATTAAAGTGGGAACCACCGTGCTATGCAGTGCAGACTCTATTTTCTTAAGAGTATACGAATATAAATGCTTTTGTTTGTGTTGAAAGTAAGGTTAGGAGAGTTCTAAACAAAGTACCTCACATTGAATTAAAGATTACCAAAGTAATCATATTTTAATTGTGGTTCAAGCTATCACCCCTCCCTCCATGCTGCTGATGATCAAAGAAAGTTTCTTCCAAATGTTTGCTTTTGGCTTGGGTAAAGGTCTATCTAACCTTGAGAGAGCAGACAGTCTTCCACGCTTACATTTCCTTGAGGCTCGATTTCCCCAGTGCTTTACTTAGCAGTCATTGAACAGTCAGGAATCCACAGGCGACTGCAGCTTGTGCAAAACACTGCTGCTGCACACTCGCCTCCTCGCTGGCACGAATATGTGACCATAATATCACCCCGGTCTTTGCCTCAATCCCTCCACTACCTCCCTGTCTGTTAACCTACCCCTGATCTCATTAATAAATCCATACACCCCGATCAAAGCCCTGATATCGGCTTACCGGTCGCCCCCCTGATTGTGCCTGATACGCAGCACAGGACTAGGACTCTGGATCACCCTGCTGCTCCTTCTTCGCTCCTTGTTTTCTTGCTCGCTTGCTTCACTGTGTAATTAGCCTATACTTCGACCCTGCCTTTGATGTACTACAATCAATATGGTTGTTTGATAATTTATGTCATATTGATGCAGAAAGTTGTTTTATCTTTGTGTTTTTCTTCTTTTTTTGCACTCCGGTCCTCATTTTCTTTTTCCTTGTTGCCTGTTTGAGTGTCTACGTGTCCCGTGGTTTGACCTGGTTGTTGGAAAGTTGCTACCATATAGATGGATTTGATTTGAAATAACAGCATTGTGGTAGAGAACATCATCCATGGTCACATGGCACATGGATGGTGACCTGGCACCTGGCAGTTAAAGAGGGAAAGTTCAACAGTATTCCATAAAAAGGATGATATTGTCCTGCGAGCATGTAATCTGCAAGCAGTAACGAGATTTAAAAGCAATGAAATAATGAAAGTGTGGCTAACCCCGCGAATGGGTGATGCAGCTGATAACACTATCTGAATAGAGATGAAACAGGTTGTATAGAATTTACTGCAGACTGGTCATTCGTTGTCTCTTGACTTTTTTTTTGTGAGGATCCAAACGGTGCTGGATGCAGCCATTGGGTTATTGAAGGTTGTGGATAGGTGGAGAACATGGATCAGCACACCAACCCTGGGTGATCCGTCTATGTATTTGTGCACAAAACAACGAGAGACAGCGAAATCCATGTGTCTGCACATGTACTGTATGTCTGAGCATGTAGAAGTGGGCCTACATTATAGTAAAGTGAATCAGTGCCGTTGCTACTTATACACGCCATTCACTATGCAGCACTGCACTATGCACAAACCATGCAATGTGCCACTAAATGTGGCAACTAAATGTGCCAAGTCGACCCTGGGAATAGCAATTTTGTCTGTGGTGCCACCACGTAATAAGCATCAGCTGTGTGTGCGTCCACACAAGCGGTGAAAATCACTGATCTGCATGAGGTAACACAGCATTCTCGTTAAGATTGGGGGGCAACACAAACGGGTAGGCCAACCAAATGGTCAGCTGCGTGCCAGAAGTGAAGAGTCAATCTATGACCAAAGTTAGTGAGTGAGAGAGAGTAAAGAAGAGGACTGATAGAACCAGGCAGTGGATGGTGGAGCTTATTGTTTCAGAGTTTAGAACTATAGCCGTCATAAATCAACAATTGTAATGTTTATTTGTGTTTTATCGTTGGTCCACTTTACAGGATAAGCTTTGTGAAGGACTATCGGTATTGTAATGCTCGTAGCCGTTTGAACTTCAACACAATATTCGCGGTGGCGTCGGAGGTCAGAGCAATCTTAAACTCTCTAAAAATCTCTCTCTAAAAATGATATAGTCTTCTCAGATGGACAGACGGACATAGTCTTCCTATCCTTCTGGCCTGGCTGAGAGAAAACAACTATAAAATGCCTATGCAGAGCAGAGCCCGCTCATCCCTTGTTAAACTACCTCACAGATGATACGGCTACGGAAAATGACCAGACAATGATATTTTGTGATCGTATTATGTACCGCATCTACCAACTGGAGATAACCTGGTACTAGAGCAACTGTGCACTGACATAATGTACTAACAGGAGGGGATGGAAATAGCCTGGCTCACTTATTTAGAGCTTGTCCAAAAACAATGTTATTGTAAGCCACGGTCAATCAAAATCCACCAAGCACTCATATCCCTCAAGTCCCCAATGTTATTGCTCTTGATCCATGTTTTAATGCAGCTTTCCTTTTCTGATTCATATCGGGCTTTATGTATAACATTATACAATACGTAAAGACACTGCCATAGTGACTTAGATAGTCAGAGTGAATGTTTTGTACATGTTTTCTTGATGCAGAGAGAAGAATTGCATGATCAAATGAAGGATATGATGATAAAATTGGCTTTGTGTCAAAAGGCCCATCAGTCCTGAAACTTGTCTGTTGTCCATGAGAGGTAAACACAAACAAAGTGAAAGGGACAAATCTTGTCTGTGCTATCTATTCCTTCATTTGCGTGTAGGATTAAATGGCCTAGAGGATATTTGAAACAGGCTGTGTTAAAAAAAAAAAAACGGTAAATACACTTCTGAAGAAAGCTTTGTTGTATCTTTCTGTACAATCAACAGGTCCAGCTGGCAAAGCCTACACTGGCACAGACTGAAGGATAATGGAATCCCCAGCCCAAGCTACGGACTGCTATCCAGGAGGGGTGGATTCATCTAGTGACTGAGGCAGACATTCGTGGCTGATAGTTAATGAGGGGTTGGTGAAAGGGCCTTTCTGTGTGGAGTTTGCATGTTCTCCTCGTGTCCCATAGGGTAGGTATACCCTCACAAAAACATGCAGCAGTTCTGTTTTCTAGACTTCCTCCCCCTGGCCAGCTGGGCGCCTAATGGAGGGTGACAGTCGAACGTGTTCAACCCCCCCCCCCCCCCTATATATATATATATATATATTATATATATATATGTATATATATATATATATATGTATATATATATGTATATGTATATAAGGATTGCATGTGTGAGAGAGTGGTGAAATGTTAGGGGACGAAACAGGGCTATCACATAATTCCATCTTGACATCATATTCAAACATAATTCAGGATTTCAATTCAAATATAGCAGTTAAAGAGACAGAAAGAGACAGAAACAGAAAGCCACATATTAGGTCTTTGGAAGCCTGATGTCACAATGTGGGACAGGGTCTCAAATTGTGGGGACACCTAAAAAGTCTTGGAAATGAGGAACTGTCCCACGCAACGAGGGACATCTGTCCGTCTTACCCTGCCTGCCCTGCCAAAATGTGTTACTGAATTATATGGCCTATCCTCTACTCACGGCCAACAGTGTATGAGTGAATGCACATCTATTCTCTCTGTGTCCTGCGGGTCTGCAAGTGTTGGGTCTCTTCACACTCTAGTGTGAAAACTGTCTGCTACGTAGATGTCTGTATGGCTGCATGCCCCCGGTACCAGTTTTCACATCACGATATAATCACCACACACACACACCCACGCACACACGCACACACACACACACACACACACACACACACACACACACACACACACACACACACACACACACACACACACACACACACAATGTCCCGTCCTCATTCTACCTCTGATTCTTGAGACAGAGGCACAGCATGCCACAGGGAAGTTGGTTTCGATGCGAGGACAGGCAAACGACAATTCTGCTATTTTATAATTACCGTTCCATTTGGTTTGATATTTCGCTCTCAATTGTTAAAGATCTCCATAATTGTCCATTTGGTTACCAACCATCTCTCTCCAGGAGAGGCGAAAACAATTTGTAAATGTCGAGACCAAACCTGGGTATACTATTGGTGGCAGCAGGTATCCTATCGGTCGCGGCAGGTGTCCTCTCGGTGTCAAAAAATCCTAATCATTCTTAGTTCACTTTGGGAGAAAAACAGCATCTGAAAGTTTGATGGTGTATTTTTTTATTTTTTATTTTTTACAAGTGGGTGCAGTTTGAACTTTTCCATTGCACGTTATGAGACAAGGTCATTCTGCACACGCCTGTGCACACGCATACGGTAGGCCTACTGGTGTTTACCAGAATGATGCCGTTCAGTCAGTGTTGCCAACTTGCCGTGTCTGCTTATTATAAACAACACCGTTCTTTTTCTCTGTAGTCACTTACAAAATAGTTGCTGGTTGATGTTTTTTGGGGGGCTTGGCTCTAAATCAGTGGTTTTCAACCTTTTTGACTCCAGGGACCACCATTTGTTGAGCATTTGAGCCACGGACCACCATTTGATGACATTTTCACACCAAAGACCTAACATTAAAGAATTCGTCTGGTTTTGTCCACAATTCCAGGCTGGATTTTGCCAACAAAACGGTGTAAACTTCTTAATTAAGTGGTGCTAATTCAGATGAATATTTTAACTCTTGAGAGTGTGAAAATGAAAACAAATGGACCCGCAAGGGTCCATTTGGTTTCATTTTTACATTCTCAAGAGTTACATCTGGTACATAAGCTTTCCATCATTTAGCCTGGGGACCACCTGGAACCCTCTCAAGGACCACTGGTGGTCCCCGGACCACCTGTTGAAAACCCCTGCTCTAAAGTATACAAATAGGATTTGCTTCCTAATGTTGTTTTAACAATGTGGTTCCCACTTTCTTCACATCAAGGAACCCCAGGCTAACGTAGGCCTTAAATCCACAATCAAGATATAACAGTGACTTATGCACATACAAACGCAAAGAATTATGCGTTGTAGGAAAGTTGTGAATAGAGGCTGGCTGTCGAAGGTGCAGGGGTGGGAGTTCAACTAATGTCCATGGAGGCCCAAGACCTTGCCATGTAAATGACCCCATAACAGGCATAACAGGCAACCAGGCATGGATTCCAGGCTTTCCCCTTGATATGTGGTGCCATCTAGTGGCGTCATGGGGATTGTACCTTTTCCTATGTTGGAGGAGGCAGGGGCCTCACTATTTAATAGACTATTTATCATAACGTGACAACCCTTTGCAATCTTTTATACCAAATTGCCATGTTTTTGACAAGACAACTTTTATTATTTTCTTGAAATATAGCCTACACACAGGGATTAAAGTTCTCAGTACTGGGTACTGATTTCAGTCCTGAGGATTTCACAGGGGTCATTTAATTAGCTCAGTGCTTATTTGCAAAAATATATTTTTTACTTTAATCCCTGTACACATCTACATGTATGAGGGACTTCAGTTCATTTATTTGACGCACAGGGCCGGATTCAGCCAGCCCTACTAAGGTGGGCTGGAAGAATGGCAGGTTGGGCAACTCTAAAGTTTTTAATATGAAGCAGTGGTTTTCAATCTTTTTGACACCAGGGCCCATTATTTATTCAGCATTTGAGCCACGGACCACCAGTTGATGACATCTTAACCCCAAACCCCAAAACTTGCTTTTGTTCACAATACCAGGCTGGGGGGCGGGGGGGTTCACTTCATGGCTACTCTGTTCACTTCGTCCAATGGCGACCAGAAGTTGATAAAGGAATACAGTCTAATGAACAAACATTTTATCAATGACTATACCTTTGTTGAAAGAAAATCGATCCATACAAAAGAAATAAGACATGTATGGAAACTTTAATATAAATAATAATATAATATAATATTAAATATATACTATATTTTTGTCTTGAAAGAGCAGAATAGCAGCTTCTCCAATAACACCTCATTCACAACATAACATCCTTAAGATACGGGGTGCACTGTGAGACTGTAGCTGGCATGTAACATGTCCAATTTCATGACTGTATCATATCATTGGCACAACTCTATCTCTAGGTGGCTCTGACTCTGACCAGCATAAGACTGAGAGCTCTCACACGCCTCACTTCCTCCTTCACCTCCACCATAGCAAGATGGCCGATTTGTTTGAGAGCACTACAGCAGAAGGCAGCAGCTCCTCTCCTCTCCACCATTCCAACTGCGTTAACTTTACTCCACTCAGCGGTGAGTCAACCCTTTGTGTCCTGAACGCGTTTTGGTGTTTTAGCTATTGAAAAATAGCAGACCAACAAGCTCATGTCGCGCCACCGAGTGGCGCGACATGAGCTTGTTGTTCTGCTATTTTTGAAAAATTGTCAAAATGTGTTGCAAATCTTTGAATACATTATTTCAGAAGCAAACATTTTTAACTGAAATCTTTGCTTCTGGGGGATCCCTAGAGCAACATGTTTTCAGATGGGGGGTCTGCAGCCAAATATGGATAATTCTGGTGGTCCTTGGCTTGAAATATGTTGAGCATCACTGACACAGGAACACAGATTTATCTGAAAAACTAGAATTTAGTGTCAGGAACTAGATTCTAGCATCAGAAACTCAATTCTAGTATCAGAAACTCAATTCTAGTGTCAAAAAGTAGATCCTAGCATCAGAAACTATAATTTAGTGTCAATAACTGGAATCTAGTGTCGGAAACTACTGTAGAATCTATTGTCAAAAGCTAGAATGTTGCTGCAGCTATAATCTGGTGTCAGGAACTACTGTATAATCTGGTGTCAGAAACTCCAATCGAGGGTCAGGACACAATGAGTTAAAGGCTTGGCTTGGTATCAACACTTACTGGTTCAATATAGTTACTTTGAGCTTTTGATTTAGTGTTTTTACTATTAACTTTGTTTGTTCTGTGTTTTTCATTTCATGAGGGATTTTATTTAACATTTTGGGCTAAGTAGGGCTAAGTTAATTTCGGTTGAACCATCAAATGAAGTGAGTGAAATATGAAGTACTTTATATTTTATTGAAGATAAATAAATGTTATCAGAGACACACTACAGAGTTAGTTATTTAAGCTGCAGGGGAGGGGACCCCCTGGAACTCCATCAAGTACCCCTAGGGCTTTAGTTTGATATTTCTTTTGTAAAGCCACAGCTATAGTGAGGATAATGCTCAGCAGCCGCTTTCCAGATATTTTTGTCAGGCTAGCCGCAGTGCATCTTTTTTTTTTTTTTAAATAATGAAAAAATCTATAGTTACAAAACCATACATTGACTCCCCAATAGAAACCATTTCATCTGTGATCTGCTTGTATTAAGCAACGTTAAAACACACCAACATTGCAGATGTAATGGAAGGTTGAATTATCCTCTTTCTATCTCCAAAGTTTTTGTTTTACAAATTCAAATTGATTGCATTCCACGCCTACATTACACATCGCAGTTTACTTTTAGAGAACAAAATCTTCAGTTGATCTTGTTGACTAGTGTGGTGTTGCAGTTCTTGATGCCGTCATAATGACTGATACAACAAAGTGTAAAATGATGATTCTGGATCTTTTCTATCCACTAGTCCCTTCCGAACTCTTTAGTATAGTTTATTTTATTATTTTATTTTTTATTTATAGTAATCTCAAAATATACATTGCAATAACCAATTCAACTCTATATACCATTTTGGCTGTTTTAAATCCACAAATTAGGCCAATTGTGTAAATAAAGGTTGAATATATACACACACACACACACACACACACACACACACACACACACACACACACACACACACACACACACACACACACACACACACACACACCACACACACACACACAGACAATATGTGTACATATGGAATCCATAACCTGAACCTTATCCTTTTTCTTTCTAGGATGGAGCTGATGGTGTAGAGGATGTTCAACCAGAGGATTGTCCTGATGGTCTCCTGTGTGGTGAAAAAAATGTCTATACATAAAAAAAGTGGCACAAAGTGGTGCTAAAATCTCACCAATGAATCACAATTGCCACAAAATGATAAAACACAAGTTTCACAATCATGCCCAACAAAATGACCACAAAAATGACCGGCCACACAAACCAGTGAAAGCACCACCTCAGAGGTTTCACAGTCATGCCCAACAAAATGACCACAAAAATGACCGCCACACAAACCACCATGTTATTGGTGTAACATGTGAAGGTTATGAGTGTTGCTATAGAGGATGTATGTCAAACTCAAGGCCCCTAGGGGCCAAATCAGGCCTCTGTCTGAAATTCTGAATTATCTTCATCCTGTGGGATGATATTGAATTACTGTCAGAACTGGTCCTTGGTATATTGATATTCAATTACTATTAGAGCTGGTCTGCTGGTATATAAGAAATGAATGCAACTCATTGTTTTACTTATTTTACTGAGCTTTAATAATGCATTTTCAATTCTTAATGCAAGCAGTTTCATCCTTGCGTTTATCTTGACATTTAAGGGACAATGACTTTTTTTTTGCAATATATTTTTATTGACAAAATTATTAGTGAATAATACAGTTGAACATGTATAATTTAATGACTTAAAGGAAAACTACTTGGCTGTTTGCCTCCATGGGACATCCTGGTAAACACATCCACATCCGTGTGGAAACCCTCCAACCCTCCACTTTTATTTTCCTATTTTTCCCGCTTTGTACTTGAGTTTGACATCTCTGCTATAGAGAGAAGCAGGAATGAAGCATGCATGGCGTATCACTCACTTCTAGCTACTACCAAAGTCAAATAAGCCACACTATTTTCAACAACTAGTCCAGGACCCAACAGTGATCCTTGCGGGCGTCCCAGGTGGTCCACAGAAATTGTCATTTTGATTCACTAAATCACGCTTTACCTGTATAGCACTTTTTATACAAAATTGTAAGTGCTTCACATGACACAATAGAAAGCAAAGCTCACAAGACAACTGGCAAAATTACTAGATTCAATAAAAGCAAGGCAGAAAAAACACAGTAGGCAATAAAGAAAAGCTGGGAGTTATTCAAAAGCCAGTGCGTAAAGGTTTTAAAGAAAATGAAGGCTGCTTCACCAAATTTTCTAATGCTCATTCGAAAAGTGTGTAATGCAAGACACTCCTAAGATTTAAGGATTGTTTTGCCTGCTATCTCTCCAGATACAGCCAACATTAATATGGCATGGAATTGTAGAGAAATTCTTCAGTTTCTTGGTCTGAAATGTCCTCAAAATAGTGGTCTGTGGCTTAAATGCGGAAAGAAATAATGGGCCTTAATATGAAAAGGGTCTGGGTGTCCTAAACGCATAAAATCGCACAAGAAAGTCACAAAAAAGCTCCATCAGATCACACAAACAACCTTGCTACGCTATGAACCTCCATGGTACCACAGCACCTCCAAAAGGTTCAAAATCACCCGCGTGAATTGTGGGGCACTCTTACATATCATACATTGTTGCTTCAAACAAACACCCATGTACCTGTCCAAATGCTTCAAAAAGACACCCATGTACCTGTCTAACCACCCATGAGCTGCATACACCTCAAAGTGACAAGCCTCCTATGCTGCCCCCTGCTGACATACAGGCGGCAGGCAGGGTGGCCAATCCTCTGTTCAATGCACTGCTCAAAATGCTCTGAAAGTGTTAGGCCTAAATAACAGTCCACCAGCAAAAAGGTCCATGTCTTTTGAATAGACACTTTTAAATGAGTCTGATTCCAAATAACCAAGGCTGCTTTTTGTTCCGTTGTCCCAATGCTGTCATTATTTGAGTCCGTTCACCACTGCTTGTTTTGGCTGGCAGGTTTGGCCTGATCATTTTAGCCCAAACGGGCCCACCACAACCAGCATACAGGTGGCAGGAACTTTACCCACCACTCTGCCAGCGCACACACGGACACGCTATAATATCACCATTTTTACACAACATAAACGATACAAACTTGATGACATTAATTTCTATTGGTAACTGAATTCTTTGTATAGAGTGGGTGATTCATTTCTATTGTTGGGTGATTTGTTAATCCATTTCTCAGTGATTCATTTTGTATTTTTGGGTGTTTGCTTTGTTCTGCTGGTTGTGTGTGTGTATTGCTGATTGAATACTTTGCATTGCTGGTTGGTTGGGTTTTGTATCGCTGGGTGCGTGGTTTGTTGCTGAGATGTTTTAGGTCTTGGGCCTAACAGGTGGACAGAACAACACATGTCTATGTCCAGCACAAAGCTCTTTCTTCAACAGTAGATTTATCTGTAGCAAAGATGGATGGTGTCACTTGGACCTTACATCATCTCCTGCTGTTTTACACATTTTGTACAGAATGTGGTGACCCGTGAGTCTCACTTCCATGCAGTTGTGATGTTACCTTTGTGGGAAAACCTCATATTGTGATGTACATTGGTGATTCCCTTTCAGTGAGTTATGTTTCTCTGGTATTTATGTGAATCAGCGTTTGTCATTTCATGAATCATTTTTATTCAAACTTCCAGTTGAGATTGCACTTGTGCTGGGTTTTCATCCCTTTGCATTGAGAACTGTCATTACATTTATCATTCCTTCATTCTGTGAACCGTTGTTTTGCATTCACTTCGGAAAAATCATTTGTTTTGCAGTGTTTGATTTCCCTTTATCTTTTTGCCCCTCCTGGCCGCTCTCCTTCCATATATCTCCCTATGTGTCAATTATCTAATGTATTCCTGTGTGTTATACACTTAACTCTGTCAATCTAGAGAGGGCAACGGACTGAGTGATCTCATGCCTTCAATGCATGAGGAGTCCAAGCTGCTGCTTTTCACCTGTCAGGGGAAGTTTACCCCATGGAAGAAACGAACACGTTATTCAAAACCTGTTCCTTTCTCGCTCTTTCCTGCTCCTGCTATACTATCGATTGTAATGCTGCCCTCGGCCGGTCAGGGAATATATCAAACCAATCGCATTCAGTTTATTGAGCTACGCTTTGTCTCTTGTTGTCTATGTGCTTAAATCTGTCCGTTCTCAGCCCAACGCTGCGTCGGAGCAAAGCCCTCTATCAGCGTCTCGTCCAGTTCATCTCCCGATATCTCTTAACACAACCAGGAATCTCCTTTTTAATTTACGATTTTTACATTCAACAGGTGCCACATATACGCTTTGCCCTACAGCAGCCACGTGTCAGTATTCCTGGCAGCAGAAGCACCCGAGAGGTCCCACTTCCAAGGGCCTAACTCGATAACACGTCCTGGTAGGTAGATTATCTCTGGGACTCAAATGTTAGCCAAATTGGCTTGCTTTCCTTCCGTTTTCTCATCTCTCCACAGCGTCATCCTCCTGACTTGGCAAACACCTTCCACCTTCTCAAACACATTGTCATACACGGTCAGAGGCAGGCTGGTGATCAGCCCCCCCCTCTCGATTTTTGTTCCCAGTCAGAACTACCTCATGCCTCACTATCTCATGCTTCCTTCAATGCATGGGGAGTCTAAGCTGCTTCTTTTCACCTGACGGGAGGGAGTTTACCCCATAGAAGTCTGTTTGTAAAATGTTGCTTGCTGGTTGTATAACGGGTTGCCTGCTGCTGCTTATTACTTCCGGCAGCTGCCCTCCACCAGTCAGAAATATAACTCCACATAAACCAATGTGGCATTTGGTCCTTGAGTTACAGTTTGCCTCTCATTGTCTGTGTGCTTAAATTTGTCCATTCTATGTCCAACGCTGCGTCAGAGCGAAACCCTCTCTCAGCGCCTCGTCCAGTTCATCTCCCGATATCTATTCAGGAATCTCCTGGCTGAATCTAGTACCATTTTAATTCTTTACGATTTTAATCGTGAATGCCAGGAAGCCTCTCATCTAGGCAGACATTCTGCTCACCCCAGCTTCCCACAACCACATCCTCATGCTCTGCCACACTTACATGATTCTGACAGTGTCTGCATATGAATGCATATTCCTCTTTCTTCCTTATCTGGTTCACTCTCACTTCCTTGATCCTCTTTGGATACTTTGCCAATCCAACACGATGTTTGCCATTACAATGTCAACATTTCAGCTTCCTCTGCTGTTCTTTACATTTCCTCTCTTTACAATTAGACATTCCACAGTCCCCCACATACCCTTTGCCCTGCATACAGCAGCCACGTGCCAGTATTCCTGGCAGCTGAGATGTGCCACTTCCAAGAGCCTAACTCGATAACACGTAGTCCTGGTAGGTATAGATTTTTTTTTTTTGGGACTCAAATGTTAGCCAAATTGACTTGCTTGCCTTCCGTTCCCCATCTCTCCACAGCATCATCCTCCTGATTTGGCAAACGCCTTCCACCTTCTCAAACACGTTGTCATACACTGTCAGAGGCAGGCCAGTGATGGCCCCTCTCTTTCTCGATTTTTGTTCCCAACATTTTGTGTGCTGACCTGTGAATCTCACTTCCATGCTGTTATGATGTTACATTTGTGGAAAACGTCACATACTGTGTGTATTGTACTTTGGAGATTCACTTTCAGCGAGTTATGATGATCCTCTTGCATTTAGGGAAATCAGGGTTTGGTGTCTCTTCATTAACAATTTTCATTCAAACTTCCAGTTGAGATTGCACTTCTGCTGCATTGAGAACTGTTACATTTGTCATTCCTTCATTCTGTCACCTGTACATTGCTTTGCATTGGAAGAAATAATTTGAGTTTGATTGCCCTCTTTATTTTGTGCTCCTCCTGGTCGCTCTCCATTTTCCTTAAATTCCCATTCCACAATATTTGCAACCCATTTTCTTTTTCACAACGTGTAAATTATTGAATATTGTGTGCTGTGCTCTACATTTAATTTCCCTGCCTTTTTCAGCAATGATATTTCCCACTTCTGTGGGTATCTGAACATAGACGTGCATACATAGACGTCAAGGGGGGGGGGGGGTTGAGCACCCCCTAGTGGCCCCCTCTGGACCAACATGCCCTTTTTAAAAGAGCAAAAAGATGCTGAAATGCTGTTTTCTATGCGTTTTTAACCCCCTAAAACTCAATTTTGGTTACATTTGAGCACCTGCCCTTGAAACTCTCTGTGCACGCCAGTGTATCTAAACCAGCCATGTGATTTACTCACAGATACCATGCCGACCACAAACTCCTTTCTTTTGCTGGCATTCACTTCTGGAGCTAGGTGTTTGCTGTCATCTTTTATTACTGTTGTCGATCCTTTGTCTTTCATGCTCTGTTTGTGCCCCCTCCCTCACCACTGGTAGGGCGGAGGGGTGTACCCAACTGAAAATCTAGCTTTGCATAGCTTATTGTTTTTGCATTGGTGTGCAATATGAAACGCTGCATTGGCCAACAAAACACCTGCTCTAGTGAAGCCTGACTTGTGCTTCATCGTACGATGTGTTGCAGGGTGAAAATAGTTGATCTGCAAGCTCACAAGGCATGGACGCGGGCTAGAAGCAGGTGATCAACTTCCAACTTTTCCGTCAGCTCACAGTACACAGGAGACTTCCTTCAGCTCACCTTCACTGGACCTGACCCAACAAGCATAATCCAGCTAGCTGTCAATCACTCTGACAACATCCTGTCTGCCAACTTCTGTTTTTCCGAGGTAAACCACACCCACCAGGGAATTAACTACAGCTGTTCTTACCATATCCATGTTTTAACCATAACTTTGAGATTGAGGTCGTCTTTCTCAGTCATGATGGGTGTGTGCTCTCTTAAGCACAAAATACTGTAAGCATGAGATGAATTCAGAAATGCTTTGCAATTCATAGTGTGCATTTATCCCACAAATTGTACAACCCATTTTTCTCTCTGATTTATAAATCCCTCTTTCTCTCAATTACCTCCGTCTCATTACAGACAAGTTTAATCCTCTCATCGCCACCGTGAACTCTATTAAAGGGGGTTTCCGGGGGCCAGCAGCAGGTGATGGTGGGTTCCAACTTCACCGTCAGCTGCTCCACCCGATCACAGTATGCAGGAGGCTTCTTCCACCTCACCTTCACTGGACCTCATCCAGCTAGCTGTCAGTCACTCTGACAACATCCTGACTGCCCACTTCTGGTTTTCCAAGGCAGACCACACCAACCAGGTAAACTACAGCTGTTCTTACTACATAATGTAAGCATGACATGAATTCAGAAATGCTTAGCATTAGTGTATTGAGTGCATGTTTATTTATTTTTTTACTCTTAACATTTTATGCTGCAAATTGTGTAACCCATTTTAACTAGGGCTGTGATAATTAATCGTAATTGAATTGATTATTGTCACTATAGTATAGTGTTAAGTGTAACACAGTCCACCCATTTTCAACATTCTTCTATGATTACTTAATATTAATAACATTCATTTTAATTAAGGGGTTAAGGGGGGCTTGTAGGGTTAAAGATTGTGCGGATATGATTTTATTTTTTATTATTTTTAAAGTCTCTCCATTCTGTGTTTCCTAGAAATGAAGTTCTGGAAAGAAAATCATTAACATGGTGAAACACAACTTGATGAAATCATCAACTTGTTCTACCATGTTAATGTATTTTTTTCCCCCAGAGTGTACAAATTGACTCGCTAGGCTCCCTTTAGTTCACATTTGTAAACTGTCAGATGGAATCCATTGGCTAAATAAGAGTAATAATTTGATTAATCAATGAATAATTAATTAATGGGCAGATGAATCGATTATGATAGTAATTCTTAGTTGCAGCCCTAATTTGAACCCACCTGGCCCCACTGCCTTCCCTCCATGTTTATAAAAGTATTTATTTTTTCCCCAACCAATCTGTCTTGTTACAGATATGCTGTTGACGCCAGTTATTACCTTACTGAACTCCGTAAAGGATGTTTCACCGTCAGCTGCTCCATCCCGCCCAGTACCCAGGAGGCTTCACTCAGCCTCGGGTATGTGCACTAACTTAAAGAAGGAATAACATGGATTCCTAAAATTGTTTTCATTGTTTACGTCACTCAAGCTTATTTCTAATGACTTGAGGCTCAATTATTACTAATGACATTGAGGCTCAATCACCACTGTTGCAACCATTTCTACATGGTTTTGTAGTGGGAGTTTGGGGAAAAAAGACAAGACTTTGTTTAGGTAATGAAGGAAGAAACAGAGTTGTACAAACTGCTTTCTTTTGATTGTTTTCAGCTGTAAATTGTTTGTATTCTGTATTTATATGTAACTTGTATGGTGTGTCCTATAAGCCTATGTGTCCTGGGCGCCTCTGGTGCATGACACAAAAATAAACAATTCATTCATTGGGACAGTTTGGCTGCGGTACCACAATGTGCCGAGGTGGTGGGGGCGCTGCTGATATGAAGGATATTTCATAGTAGTTATACTGATGCTAGATAAAACCAGCCTTGTGTAAAGTCCATGTCAACTAAAAAAAATGAGTAATGGTGATCATTATAAACAAAGTGGAAATGCAAATTTGAAACTGAAGAGGAGGGTGCATTGATGACTATGAGGCCAAATTCAAACAAGCTGTTCCTGAGAGACTATAGCCTAGGACAGGGGTTTTCAACAGGTGGTCCGGGGACCACCAGTGGTCCCTGAGAGGGTTCCAGGTGGTCCCCAGCTAAGTTGGTTAACCAGATGTAACTCTTGAGAGCGTAAAAATGAAACCAAATGGACCCTTGCGGGTCCATTTGGTTTCATTTTTACGCTCAAGAGTTAAAATATTCATCATCTGAATTAGCCCAACTCTACACAACTAGAAGATGGACAAAAGCAAAATAAATCATTTTCAGTTTTGGGGTCTGTGGGGCTAAAACGTCCTCAAGTGGTGGTCCGTGGCTCAAATTCTGAATAAATGGTGGGCCCTGGTGTCAAAAAGGTTGAAAACCACTGGCCTAGGAGGTCCTATTATTTTAGAAATTAGTCAACAACACAAATTACGCTAGTTTTGTGGCTTAACCTGCTTTACCTGCATGGCCCCAATTATCCCCCACAAAATTAATACTTAATATTGACCAAAACCAGAGCAAGATTGCCACCACAGTACTCTGGACATCCATTAATACAGTATGTCATAAAACCTGAAGTTTTATCTGAACTATCCCTTTAAGACTGGAATGTAAAAGAAGTACTCACACTGTTTGTTCTTAACCCATTGTGTCCTGATCAGATTATAGTTTCTGATGCTTTTCACAATTTTTTTCAAAAATAGCAGAACTACAAGCTCATATCGCGCCACTCGGTGGCGCGATATGAGCTTGTAGATCTGCTATTTTTCAACAGCTTAAAAACACCAAAACGCGTTCAGTACACAAAGGGTTTTTAAAGTGGGCTTCAGTGGTATAAAGAAGTGTTTTTTCTTTATACGCATAAGAATGCACCATCTTAAACAGTAAATTAAAGTTTGTTTCTGTGCTCTTCCAGGTCTCCCGTGGGCGCCGTGTACAGAACACTGAGGTTTATTACAACTCAAGGCGGGACAACGTGGAGATGACTTTTCATAGCCATATTGGTTCCTATGCTGAAGCTGCTTGTTGGCCCAGTGGACAACGAGAAGACCAACGCCTAGACCTTGTGGTGAATATCAGAATGAAACCTAGTGGTGAATTTCAGAATGAACCTAGTAGTGTGCAGATGTCAAACTCGAGGCCTGCAGGCCAAATCAGAACTGTGAATGAATTATGTTTGGCCCTCTGTATAATATTTAATTACTATTAAAACTGGCCCTCTGGTATATTGCACACAACATGCATGGAACTAATTGATTTACTTCATCATTTTACTTTGAAAGCAGTGCTTGGTGAGGATCCTAGAAAAGGAAACTGAGCTTTAATAATGCAATCAGTTTTGAATGCATGCAGTTTCATCTTTGCATTTATCTCGCTCTTAAGGGAGGTTCATGCTCCCTTAAGAGCGAGATAAATGCAATATTGCTTTTCCTGAGACGTCCTGTGTGTTGGAGAATTCCACACCAAAACACATTGGGCACCAATGTCCCTTGATCCCTGTGACATCATATACAGTATCTGTATATGAATATATACCTGTTTTCTCTGCACTTGATTTGTCATAGATGCCCCCTACTTACATTTCACCCCTGAGGTCCCCCTCCCACAGTTTGCATTGCCGTAGATTGTCTTTATACTAATGCGGGTATTTTCGTTGCTCCAAACTTTTTTTTTTTCCCCCACACATCATATTCTAATACTTCACTGATACTCATGCATGTGTTTTACGTCACTCTGGTGCAGTCTTTACCTGGTAATCTATTTCTCCTCCTCCCCTCCCTTCTGCCACTCTACTCTAACAACTAAAATAGCCGCATTAGAATAAAGCCAACCTGTGGCAATGCAAAGTGCATTGGAGGGAGGGGGACCTCGGGGTGAAATGTAGAGCAGATGCATCTATGACAAAAATCAAGGGCATTATTTATGACGGCACAGGAATCAGATTGAGGCTGAATGTGTTCTGGTGTGGAATTCTCCTTTAAAACACAGTCTGGTGCGTCTGGCCCTCGACTTTTGGCCTGCTGTGTATTTGAGTTTGACATCCCTGTAGTAGTGAATACCAGAAAGCGTAATACCAGGGGGTATATGTACGACATGTCAATGTTTATAAGCCTATAAAACACTGAACATGGGTTATTTTTATTTATTTACACAAAATGAATAAGTAATATAAATAAATAACATAATTGTAAATAACAATGTAAAGGAAAGTGATGTCTGCGGTGGGCAGGTTCAGTAGCTTCATGATGCTCAGTGACATCATAGCATGTGGGTTTGTTTAGACACACCCCTAGTCTTTTCTCAGGAAGGTTTTGGGTAAATTTCACCCATGTTTAGTCATAAAAAAAAAAATCCATTCACCCACAATGGCCTTTGTATATTTTTTTTCTTCACTGGACCAATCTCACAGGTTTTAGGAATGTCTGAAGCAAAGGAGAAGTTCCTTAATTTACTTAACTTAATTTCTATTTTTTTATGCATTTTTTTTTCTGATTGGGCCGAGGACTTGTTGATTTTTTTCCCCAAATGTTTTTTCTGTAAAGTGATGATGAAATATTAAAGAAGAGTACCCAAAGTTGCCGTGTAGTGCTGCACTTTATTATATTATGAGGAGAAATTTCATTAAAATATACCTGTGTTCACGGTCACAAACGCGTTCTAGGGATAAACATGTTGGTTCTACAGAAACAGAGTACCGTATCAGTATGATGATGTAGATTTACCAGGTGGACCCAGACGGACCCAAAAGACTCCAGCTGCAGACCTAGCCCAGGAGTGGACCCTGGTGCCTCACAGTTGATGTCTAGGTCTGCAGCTGGACGTACTGTATCTCCACAGACCAGGGCTCCCCAACTTTCCTCAAGGGTCAAATTTTGACGAGGGTAACAGTCTAAGGGACGAGTCCCCACACATGGAAACTTTTAGATTTTAATCTTTTCATTGATTAAAAGGAATTAAATTTCACAATGAATACCCTTGGTCATTCTAACATCTTATGTGAATTTAACCCAGCTGAAAACAGCAAAGTCAACCAAATGGACTTAGGATGTAAACCATGATTAACACTGTAATCAAACTTCTAAAGACCTTTTAAACAATGAAACTAGGATTTATTTGAAACTACCTTTCCTGTACAGATTACAATGTATAGGTTTTTTCTGTATTCAATCATATTTTTCTATGGAGTGTTCCTTAAGAGCTCTAAACAAGCCAATGAACCATTCCTCAATGATGACTGCTCTATGGAGGATCACCAGCACCAGGTGCTGTGACCTAGCTCAGTGGTTTTCAACCTTTTTGACTCCAGGGACCACCATTTATTCAGCATTTGAGCCACGAACCACCATTGGATGACATTTTAGCCCATGCAGAGACCTAAAACTAAAGAATTCTTTTGTTTTGTTCCACAATTCCAGGCTGTATTTTGCCAACAAAACAGTGTAAACTTCTTAATCAAGTGGTGCTAATTCAGATGATAAATATTTAAACTCTTGAGAGTGTGAAAATTAAACCAAATGGACCCGCAAGGTCCATTTGGTTTCATTTTTACATTCTCAAGAGTTACATCTGGAGTTACATCTACAACCAACTTTCCATCATTTAGCCTGGGGTCCACCTGGAACCCTCTCAGGGACCACTGGTGGTCCCCGGACCACCTGTTGAAAACCCCTGACCTAGCTGATTGCACTGCAGCAGAGAGAACGGAGAGAAGCCTGTTGAACAGACAGTTTTGATGAACCTTGTGAAAAGTTTGAATGTGAACAGATGACTGTTGATTTATGAAAGTTTTTGATCGATCCAGTTTCTTTTTGGAGAAAAGGGAGCTGTGTTTTGATTCTTTTGGAGAAGTTTTGATCCTGGAAACCTGCTTATTTCTGTGAACATTAAGAACACTGACTTGGTGAGTTGAACTGTGCTGTGGGACTGCAGCAGCAGCAGCAGCAGCCATGTTTCACCATCAGTAACTCTCATGGTAACTGCTGTGATTGAATTGTCTAAACATACTGTAGTTGAACGGAAATGAAGACTGTAGTTTTATTTTGTTTTTGAACTTTATTACGTGATTATTTGACCTGTTTAACAAACAGGTCCGGTCTTTTGCTTTGAATAATTTAAGTGATTTCCCTATCACTCTGGCACGCTAGATGGTCCGTGGCTCAAATGCTGAATAAATGGTGGGCACTGGGATAAAAAAAAAAGGTTGAAAACCACTGATCTAAATAGTCCTTGCAATTTAAAACAGCTAGGAAACTGCGTGTGTTATGTTTTCTGCAGCGCTGTCCTTTCTGCCCGCCAGGGGGTCGGAGAAACCATGTGACTGAAAGCTAGGAAGTGTCGTCTTTGATGTTATCTGTCATTCTATTTTACTTGCCAATACAAGCCATCTGGCTATTATTAAACCTTACATTTGATCTGTGTTCTAATAATTCTACCTGCTTACCGCTTCTCTGAACCTAGTAACTAGTCCTATGACCTGCTAAGTAATAACTAAAGGGTTACATTAATACCCCAGATGTTTTTTTCAAGTTTCAGTAATTACTATTTGCTATTCATTTTAGCTGCCCTCAAAATATTGAGTGACTCAAGCAACTTCACCGTCTGGGGCGATAAAATGTCCAAAGTAATTTATGAATGTGAAATATCTTAAATTACTGGTAGATTTACAACAGGCTCTCAACCAGTGATCCTTGAAGGAATTCCAGATGGCCCCGAGGTTAAATGATGGAGAATTGGAAACCAAAAAGATCTTTAACTCTTTAGAGTGATAATAAATACCCAGGGAGAAAGCAGACCTTTTTTAGGATGCCTGCATTTGCCATAACATACCAGGATGTCCACCAAAAATATTATCTATGACCCAGTGGGATCAAAATCTACAGGTATATGCCCAATACAGTCAATTTGTGCACTAATCTCCAATATGGCTGCTGCAATATTAGCCCCTATTGGTTAATAGTTTTTCTGCCGTCCACGCGCTGCTCGTGGACATCCCGTTAGATTACCCCCGCCGGTCACGACGACGGCTCGTATCACGACGAGATGTAGATTTCATTCTTTAATCCAACTATTAGTCCGTGCGCATCGTCTGATGATCATCCCTTGCTGACTTTCATTGACAGAATTGGGGACAACTTTTTTTTTTTCCCGTCCCATTGACATGCATTCAACCCAATGCATTCAAACGCTCTCCTCCGGTTTGCCCCCTCAATGTCGCTGGCGCATGGTTAAGCACCAGGCTACACAGCTCTTCCTGACTTGTGAACCGGATGTTTTTTGGTACATCGCCAGATGATCGATTAGGCAAGACAACAGACACAGCATAACAGAAACAGCACATCCTGTTTAGGAGATCTGAGCTTCAAAATAAGGGCTTTTTTACCGATCGAACTGGTTTGAGCCGCGGCATTGGAGAGGAAACAAAGAAGATCCGATCGCGGTCAATGAGTTAAAATGGAGGTGAATAGGACAACATTTTAAACTGATCCCACTCGGTAATAGATAATATTTCTGGTGGACATCATTGTTGCCCCCTGGCTAAAGTTAATTTTCATGGACATGGTGTGTTAAACAGCGTAAAGCTCTGGTAGGAGTACTCCTGGTTTACTGGGACGGGGTGCAACTCCCTGCATTGCTGCTGGATTATTCACCATCCATGTGAAGACTTGGAATATTATGTTTTGAGAGATTAATTAATGTTTATATTAAACCCCTTATGAATAATAGAATTAGGAAAAGTGAAGGTTTGTTTTAACCTTTACAACAGCAAAACAGTACAATTGTCCTAAAAGGACTAGAATTAAGCCCAAGCCTCATGTAGTTCTATCCCAATTTATACTTTTTTTTTTAAATAAACAAATGTCAAGGTTCCTTCTGTGAATGGGCTTGTGGGACTGTGCAAAGCTGTCGAAACGTTTCCCGAGTTTTGAAATTTCCACTGCATCATCCACAGGGAGCAACTGGTGTCCAAATCATTGGATTTAAACAACGTCATGAAGCCTGTGATAGAAATTGTCAACTACATTCGCACACATGCCCTTAACCACAGGCAATTCAGGAATCTTATCTGGACCAAGGGCTTCCAGGTGACCTGCCGATGCACTGCACTGTGAGGTGGCTGTCAAAAGGCAAGGTACTCTCTCGCTTCTTTGAGCTTTTGGATGCCCGTGAAAATGTTCATGGAAGCGAAGGGCAAGGACTATCCCGAGCTCACGGACCCCGAGTTGGTTATGGATCTGGCCTTTTTGGTTGCCACGCTGGGTCACTTGGACAGACTGAACCTGTTAAAAATACTGCCTGACATGGTAAAAAATGTGTTTGCGTTTGTCAACAAACTGAAGCTGTTCAAGACGCATGTTCAAAAGGGAAATGCATTTTCCCACTCTGCTACAAGCAAGCCAGCAAGTCACCCGTGCTTCCCTGAAGAAGAAAAGCAGCAGATATGCATTGCAACACTGGTTGAAAATCTGCATGCAAGCTTTATGACCCAGTTCACAACTGAAAAGGCCACAGATTACTTTTGTGTGTGACTTTTGTGAGGACAACCGACTGAAAGCTGCTTTCAAGGAAGGGACCATCGAGTTCTGGAAACTGTGCCAATGGAAGTGTGTGTGTGTGTGTGTGTGTGCGCGTGCGTGCGTGCGCGCGTGCGCTTAGTTTTCTGAGTGGGAGGACAGTAAAAATGTGCCACAGTAAAAAATGTGGCTCTTAGTGTCTAAGTGGGAGGATTTTCGAAAAATGTCGAAATTAAAAAAAAAAAACAACAAAAAAAATGTCATTTTTCGAAAATCCTCAAAACGATGAAAAACCAGGCTATAGCCTTGCGTTTTTTCTTTTCTTTTTCAAAACGCTCAAAAATGCTCCGAGACCATGTACTATAGCCCATGTTTTTTCTTCGATTTCGACATTTTTTCAAAAACGCCAGAAAACGACGAAAAACGCCATACTATAGCATGGCGTCCGAGACCATGTCCTATAGCCCATGGTTTTTCTTCGATTTCGACATTTTTTCCAAACGCTCAAAAACGCTCCGAGACCATGTACTATAGCCCATGGTTTTTCTTCGATTTAGACATTTTTTCAAAAACGCCAGAAAACGACGAAAAACGCCATACTATAGCATGGCGTCCGAGACCGTGTACTATAGCCCATGGGTTTTCTTCGATTTCGACATTTTTTCAAAACGCTCAAAAACGCTCCGAGACCATGTACTATAGCCCAAGGTTTTTCTTCGATTTCGACATTTTTTCAAAACGCTCAAAAACGCTCCGAGACCATGTACTATAGCCCATGGTTTTTCTTCGATTTCGACATTTTTTCAAAAACGCCAGAAAACGACGAAAAACGCCATACTATAGCATGGCGTCCGAGACCGTGTACTATAGCCCATGGTTTTTCTTCGATTTCGACATTTTTTCAAAACGCTCAAAAACGCTCCGAGACCATGTACTATAGCCCGTGTTTTTCTTCGATTTCGACATTTTTTCAAAAACGCTCAAAATACAACGAAAAACGCCATACTATAGCATGGCGTCCGAGACCGTGTACTATAGCCCATGGTTTTTCTTCGATTTCGACATTTTTTCAAAACGCTCAAAAACGCTCCAAGACCATGTACTATAGCCCATGGTTTTTCTTCGATTTCGACATTTTTTCAAAAACGCCAGAAAACGATGAAAAACGCCATACTATAGCATGGCGCCCGAGACCGTGTACTATAGCCCATGGTTTTTCTTCGATTTCGACATTTTTTCAAAACGCTCAAAAACGCTCCGAGACCGTGTACTATAGCCCATGGTTTTTCTTCGATTTCGACATTTTTTTAAAACGCTCAAAAACGCTCCGAGACCATGTACTATGGCCCATGGTTTTTCTTCAATTTCGACATTTTTCAAAAACGCTCAAAACAACGAAAAACGCCATACTATAGCATGGCGTCCGAGACCGTGTACTATAGCCCATGGTTTTTCTTCGATTTCGACATTTTTTCAAAACGCTCAAAAACGCTCCGAGACCATGTACTATAGCCCATGGTTTTTCTTCGATTTCGACATTTTTTCAAAAACGCTCAAAAACAACGAAAACGCCATACTATAGCATGGCGTCCGAGACCGTGTACTATAGCCCATGGTTTTTCTTCGATTTCGACATTTTTTCAAAAACGCTCAAAAACAACGAAAAACGCCATACTATAGCATGGCGTCCGAGACCGTGTACTATAGCCCATGGTTTTTCTTCGATTTCGACATTTTTTCAAAAATGCTCAAAAACGACGAAAAACGCCAATTTAGTATGGCGTCCGAGACCGTGTACTATAGCCCATGGTTTTTCTTCGATTTCGACATTTTTTCTAAACGCTCAAAACCGCTCCGAGACCATGTACTATAGCCCATGGTTTTTCTTCGATTTCGACATTTTTTCAAAAACGCTCAAAAACGAAGAAAAACGCCAATTTAGTATGGCGTCCGAGACCGTGTACTATAGCCCATGGTTTTTCTTCGATTTCGACATTTTTTCAAAAACGCTCAAATACAATGAAAAACGCCATACTATAGCATGGCGTGCGAGACCGTGTACTATAGCCCATGGTTTTTCTTCGATTTCGACATTTTTTCAAAAACGCTCAAAAACGAAGAAAAACGCCAATTTAGTATGGCGTCCGAGACCGTGTACTATA
>CM076974.1:14846967-14964467 GCA_039105355.1 Benthosema pterotum
CGACATTTTTTTCAAAAACGCTCAAAAACAACGAAAAATGCCATACTATAGCATGGCGTCCGAGACCGTGTACTATAGCCCATGGTTTTTCTTCGATTTCGACATTTTTTCAAAACGCTCAAAAACGATCCGAGACCATGTACTATAGCCCATGGTTTTTCTTCGATTTCGACATTTTTTCAAAAACGCTCAAAAACAAAGAAAAACGCCATACTATAGCATGGCGTCCGAGACCGTGTACTATAGCCCATGGTTTTTCTTCGATTTCGACATTTTTTCAAAACGCTCAAAAACGCTCCGAGACCATGTACTATAGCCCATGGTTTTTCTTCGATTTCGACATTTTTTCAAAAACGCCAGAAAACGACGAAAAACACCATACTATAGCATGGCGTCCAAGACCGTGTACTATAGCCCATGGTTTTTCTTCGATTTCGACATTTTTTAAAAAACGCTCAAGACAACGGAAAACGCCATACTATAGCATGGCGTCCGAGACCGTATACTATAGCCCATGTTTTTTCTTCGATTTCGACATTTTTTCAAAACGCTCAAAAACGCTCCGAGACCATGTACTATAGCCCATGGTTTTTCTTCGATTTCGACATTTTTTCAAAAACGCTCAAATACAATGAAAAACGCCATACTATAGCATGGCGTCCGAGACCGTGTACTATAGAGCCCATGGTTTTTCTTCGATTTCGACATTTTTTCAAAAACGCTCAAATACAACGAAAAACGCCATACTATAGCATGTCACCGATACCGTGTACTATAGCCCATGTTTTTCTTCGATTTCGATATTTTTTCAAAAACGCTCAATACAACGAAAAATGCCATACTATAGCATGGCGTCCGAGACCATGTACTATAGCCCATGGTTTTTCTTCGATTTTGACATTTTTTCAAAACGCTCAAAAACGCTCCGAGACCATGTACTATAGCCCATGGTTTTTCTTCAATTTCGACATTTTTTCAAAAACGCTCAAAAACAACGAAAAACGCCATACTATAGCATGGCGTCCGAGACCGTGTACTATAGCCCATGATTTTTCTTCGATTTCGACATTTTTTCAAAACGCTCAAAAACGCTCCGAGACCATGTACTATAGCCCATGGTTTTTCTTCGATTTCGACATTTTTTCAAAAACGCTCAAAAACAACGAAAATGCCATACTATAGCATGGCGTCCGAGACCGTGTACTATAGCCCATGGTTTTTCTTCGATTTCGACATTTTTTCAAAACGCTCAAAAACGCTCCGAGACCATGTACTATAGCCCATGGTTTTTCTTCGATTTCGACATTTTTTCAAAAACGCCAGAAAACGACGAAAAACGCCATACTATAGCATGGCGTCCGAGACCGTGTACTATAGCCCATGGTTTTTCTTCGATTTCGACATTTTTTCAAAACGCTCAATAACGCTCCGAGACCATGTACTATAGCCCATGTTTTTTCTTTGATTTCGACATTTTTTCAAAAACGCTCAAATACAATGAAAAACGCCATACTATAGCATGGCGTCCGAGACCGTGTACTATAGCCCATGGTTTTTCTTCGATTTCGACATTTTTTCAAAACGCTCAAAAACGCTCCGAGACCATGTACTATAGCCCATGGTTTTTCTTCGATTTCGACATTTTTTCAAAAACGCCAAAAAACGACGAAAAACGCCATACTATAGCATGGCGTCCGAGACCGTGTACTATAGCCCATGGTTTTTCTTCGATTTCGACATTTTTTCAAAACGCTCAAAAACGCTCCGAGACCATGTACTATAGCCCATGGTTTTTCTTCAATTTCGACATTTTTTCAAAAACGCTCAAAAACAACGAAAAACGCCATACTATAGCATGGCGTCCGAGACCGTGTACTATAGCCCATGGTTTTTCTTCGATTTCGACATTTTTTCAAAACGCTCAAAAACGCTCCGAGACCATGTACTATAGCCCATGGTTTTTCTTCGATTTCGACATTTTTTCAAAAACGCTCAAATACAACGAAAAATGCCATACTATAGCATGGCGTCCGAGACCATGTACTATAGCCCATGGTTTTTCTTCGATTTCGACATTTTTTCAAAACGCTCAAAAACGCTCCGAGACCATGTACTATAGCCCATGGTTTTTCTTCGATTTCGACATTTTTTCAAAAACGCCAGAAAACAACGGAAAACGCCATACTATAGCATGGCGTGCGAGACCGTGTACTATAGCCCATGGTTTTTCTTCGATTTCGACATTTTTTCAAAAACGCTCAAAAACGAAGAAAACGCCAATTTAGTATGGCGTCCGAGACCGTGTACTATAGCCCATGGTTTTTCTTCGATTTCGACATTTTTTCAAAACGCTCAAAAACGCTCCGAGACCGTGTACTATAGCCCATGGTTTTTCTTCGATTTCGACATTTTTTCTAAACGCTCAAAACCGCTCCGAGACCATGTACTATAGCCCATGGTTTTTCTTCGATTTCGACATTTTTTCAAAAACGCTCAAAAACAATGAAAAACGCCATACTATAGCATGGCGTCCGAGACCGTGTACTATAGCCCATGGTTTTTCTTCGATTTCGACATTTTTCAAAACGCTCAAAAACGCTCCGAGACCATGTACTATAGCCCATGGTTTTTCTTCGATTTCGACATTTTTTCAAAAACGCTCAAATACAATGAAAAACGCCATACTATAGCATGGCGTCCGAGACCGTGTACTATAGCCCATGGTTTTTCTTCGATTTCGACATTTTTTCAAAACGCTCAAAAATGCTCCGAGACCATGTACTATAGCCCATGGTTTTTCTTCGATTTCGACATTTTTTCAAAAACGCTCAAAAACAACGAAAAATGCCATACTATAGCATGGCGTCCGAGACCGTGTACTATAGCCCATGGTTTTTCTTCGATTTCGACATTTTTTCAAAACGCTCAAAAACGCTCCGAGACCACGTACTATAGCCCATGGTTTTTCTTCGATTTCGACATTTTTTCAAAACGCTCAAAACCGCTCCGAGACCATGTACTATAGCCCATGGTTTTTCTTCGATTTCGACATTTTTTCAAAAACGCCAGAAAACGACGGAAAACGCCATACTATAGCATGGCGTCCGAGACCGTGTACTATAGCCCATGGTTTTTCTTCGATTTCGACATTTTTTCAAAACGCTCAAAAACGCTCCGAGACCATGTACTATAGCCCATGGTTTTTCTTCGATTTCGACATTTTTTCAAAAACGCTCAAATACAATGAAAAACGCCATACTATAGCATGGCGTCCGAGACCGTGTACTATAGCCCATGGTTTTTCTTCGATTTCGACATTTTTTCCAAAAACGCTCAAAAACGCTCCGAGACCATGTACTATAGCCCATGGTTTTTCTTCGATTTCGACATTTTTTCAAAAACGCTCAAAAACAACGAAAAATGCCATACTATAGCATGGCGTCCGAGACCGTGTACTATAGCCCATGGTTTTTCTTCGATTTCGACATTTTTTCAAAACGCTCAAAAACGCTCCGAGACCATGTACTATAGCCCATGGCTTTTCTTCGATTTCGACATTTTTTCAAAAACGCCAGAAAACGACGAAAAACACCATACTATAGCATGGCGTCCAAGACCGTGTACTATAGCCCATGGTTTTTCTTCGATTTCGACATTTTTTAAAAAACGCTCAAAGACAACGGAAAACGCCATACTATAGCATGGCGTGCGAGACCGTGTACTATAGCCCATGGTTTTTCTTCGATTTCGACATTTTTTCAAAAACGCTCAAAAACGAAGAAAAACGCCAATTTAGTATGGCGTCCGAGACCGTGTACTATAGCCCATGGTTTTTCTTCGATTTCGACATTTTTTCAAAAACGCTCAAAAACAATGAAAAACGCCATACTATAGCATGGCGTCCGAGACCGTATACTATAGCCCATGGTTTTTCTTCGATTTCGACATTTTTTCAAAACGCTCAAAAACGCTCCGAGACCATGTACTATAGCCCATGGTTTTTCTTCGATTTCGACATTTTTTCAAAACGCTCAAAAACGCTCCGAGACCATGTACTATAGCCCATGGTTTTTCTTCGATTTCGACATTTTTTCAAAAACGCCAGAAAACGACGAAAAACGCCATACTATAGCATGGCGTCCGAGACCTTGTACTATAGCCCATGGTTTTTCTTCGATTTCGACATTTTTTCAAAACGCTCAAAAACGCTCCGAGACCATGTACTATAGCCCATGGTTTTTCTTCGATTTCGACATTTTTTCAAAAACGCTCAAAAACAACGAAAAACGCTATACTATAGCATGGCGTCCGAGACCGTGTACTATAGCCCATGGTTTTTCTTCGATTTCGACATTTTTTCAAAACGCTCAAAAACGCTCCGAGACTATGTACTATAGCCCATGGTTTTTCTTCGATTTCGACATTTTTTTCAAAAACGCCAGAAAACGACGAAAAACGCCATACTATAGCATGGCGTCCGAGACCGTGTACTATAGCCCATGGTTTTTCTTCGATTTCGACATTTTTTCAAAACGCTCAATAACGCTCTGAGACCATGTACTATAGCCCATGTTTTTTCTTTGATTTCGACATTTTTTCAAAAACGCTCAAATACAATGAAAAACGCCATACTATAGCATGGCGTCCGAGACCGTGTACTATAGCCCATGGTTTTTCTTCAATTTCGACATTTTTTCAAAACGCTCAAAAACGCTCCGAGACCATGTACTATAGCCCATGGTTTTTCTTCAATTTCGACATTTTTTCAAAAACGCTCAAAAACAACGAAAAACGCCATACTATAGCATGGCGTCCGAGACCGTGTACTATAGCCCATGGTTTTTCTTCGATTTCGACATTTTTTCAAAACGCTCAAAAACGCTCCGAGACCATGTACTATAGCCCATGGCTTTTCTTCGATTTCGACATTTTTTCAAAAACGCCAGAAAACAACGGAAAACGCCATACTATAGCATGGCGTGCGAGACCGTGTACTATAGCCCATGGTTTTTCTTCGATTTCGACATTTTTTCAAAAACGCTCAAAAACGAAGAAAAACGCCAATTTAGTATGGCGTCCGAGACCGTGTACTATAGCCCATGGTTTTTCTTCGATTTCGACATTTTTTCAAAACGCTCAAAAACGCTCCGAGACCGTGTACTATAGCCCATGGTTTTTCTTCGATTTCGACATTTTTTCTAAACGCTCAAACCCTCCGAGACCATGTACTATAGCCCATGGTTTTTCTTCGATTTCGACATTTTTTCAAAAACGCCAGAAAACGACGAAAAACGCCATACTATAGCATGGCGTCCGAGACCGTGTACTATAGCCCATGGTTTTTCTTCGATTTTGACATTTTTCCAAAACGCTCAAAAACGCTCCGAGACCATGTACTATAGCCCGTGGTTTTTCTTCGATTTCGACATTTTTTCAAAAACGCTCAAATACAATGAAAAACGCCATACTATAGCATGGCGTCCGAGACCGTGTACTATAGCCCATGGTTTTTCTTCGATTTCGACATTTTTTCAAAACGCTCAAAAACGCTCCGAGACCATGTACTATAGCCCATGGTTTTTCTTCAATTTCGACATTTTTTCAAAAACGCTCAAAAACAACGAAAAATGCCATACTATAGCATGGCGTCCGAGACCGTGTACTATAGCCCATGGTTTTTCTTCGATTTCGACATTTTTTCAAAACGCTCAAAAACGCTCCGAGACCATGTACTATAGCCCATGGTTTTTCTTCGATTTCGACATTTTTTCAAAAACGCTCAAAAACAAAGAAAAACGCCATTTAGTATGGCGTCCGAGACCGTGTACTATAGCCCATGGTTTTTCTTCGATTTCGACATTTTTTCAAAACGCTCAAAAACGCTCCGAGACCGTGTACTATAGCCCATGGTTTTTCTTCGATTTCGACATTTTTTCAAAATGCTCAAAAACGACGAAAAACGCCAATTTAGTATGGCGTCCGAGACCGTGTACTATAGCCCATGGTTTTTCTTCGATTTCGACATTTTTTCTAAACGCTCAAAACCGCTCCGAGACCATGTACTATAGCCCATGGTTTTTCTTCGATTTCGACATTTTTTCAAAAACGCTCAAAAACAATGAAAAACGCCATACTATAGCATGGCGTCCGAGACCGTGTACTATAGCCCATGGTTTTTCTTCGATTTCGACATTTTTTCAAAACGCTCCGAGACCATGTACTATAGCCCATGGTTTTTCTTTGAATTCGACATTTTTTCAAAAACGCTCAAATACAACGAAAAATGCCATACTATAGCATGGCGTCCGAGACCATGTACTATAGCCCATGGTTTTTCTTCGATTTCGACATTTTTTCAAAAACGCCAGAAAACGACGAAAAACGCCATACTATAGCATGGCGTCCAAGACCGTGTACTATAGCCCATGGTTTTTCTTCGATTTCGACATTTTTTCAAAACGCTCAAAAACGCTCCGAGACCATGTACTATAGCCCATGGTTTTTCTTCGATTTCGACATTTTTTCAAAGACGCTCAAAAACAACGAAAAACGCCATACTATAGCATGGCGTCCGAGACCGTGTACTATAGCCCATGGTTTTTCTTCGATTTCGACATTTTTTCAAAACGCTCAAAAACGCTCCGAGACCATGTACTATAGCCCATGGTTTTTCTTCGATTTCGACATTTTTTCAAAAACGCCAGAAAACGACGAAAAACACCATACTATAGCATGGCGTCCGAGACCGTGTACTATAGCCCATGGTTTTTCTTCGATTTTGACATTTTTTCAAAAACACTCAAAAACGTTGAAAAACGCCATACTATAGCATGGCGTCCGAGACCGTGTACTATAGCCCATGGTTTTTCTTCGATTTCGACATTTTTTCAAAACGCTCAAAAACGCCCCGAGACCGTGTACTATAGCCCATGGTTTTTCTTCGATTTCGACAATTTTTCAAAAACGCTCAAAAACAAAGAAAAACGCCATTTTAGTATGGCGTCCGAGACCGTGTACTATAGCCCATGGTTTTTCTTCGATTTCGACATTTTTTCAAAACGCTCAAAAACGCTCGGAGACCGTGTACTATAGCCCATGGTTTTTCTTCGATTTCGACATTTTTCAAAAACGCTCAAAAACAAAGAAAAACGCCATTTTAGTATGGCGTCCGAGACCGTGTACTATAGCCCATGGTTTTTCTTCGATTTCGACATTTTTTCAAAACACTCAAAAACGCTCCGAGACCACGTACTATAGCCCATGGTTTTTCTTCGATTTCGACATTTTTCAAAAACACTCAGCATGCCGTTTTTCACCGTTTTGAGCATTTTTGAGCATTTTCGAAAAAATGTCGAAATTTCGAGAAAAAAAACCCAAGGCTATAGCCTTACGTTTTTTCATCATTTTGAAGATTTTCGAAAAATGACGAAATCTGGCAAAAGCGCAAGGGTATAGCATTACAGTCTTGCTCAGCATGCCGTTTTTCACCGTTTTGAGCATTTTTGAGCATTTTCGAAAAAATGTCGAAATTTCGAGAAAAAAAAACCCAAGGCTATAGCCTTACGTTTTTTGATCATTTTGAAGATTTTCGAAAAATGACGAAATCTGGCAAAAGCGCAAGGGTATAGCATTACAGTCTTGCTCAGCATGCTGTTTTTCACCGTTTTGAGCATTTTTGAGCATTTTCGAAAAAATGTCGAAATTTTGAGAAAAAAAATGCAAGGCTATAGCCTTACGTTTTTTCATCATTTTGAAGATTTTCGAAAAATGACGAAATCTGGCAAAAGCGCAAGGGTATAGCATTACAGTCTTGCTCAGCATGCCGTTTTTCACCGTTTTGAGCATTTTTGAGCATTTTAGAAAAAATGTCGAAATTTCGAGAAAAAAAAGGGAAGGCTATAGCCTTACATTTTTTCATCATTTTGAAGATTTTCGAAAAATGACGAAATCTGGCAAAAGCGCAAGGGTATAGCATTACAGTCTTGCTCAGCATGCCGTTTTTCACTGTTTTGAGCAAAATGATGAAAAAGACCGTAAGGCTATAGCCTTGCGTTTTTGCCAGATTTCGTCATTTTTTATCATTTTTCGAAAAACCTCAAAACAATGAAAAACCGTAAGGCTATATTCTTGCGGTTTTTCGAAATTTCCACATTTTTCGAAAATGCTCAAAAATGCTCAAAATGATGAAAAACGGCATGCTGTGCAAGACCATAAGGCTATAGCCTTGCATTTTTGCCAGATTTTGTCATTTTTGGTCATTTTTCGAAAAACCTCAAAACGATGAAAAACCGTCATTTTTTGGTCATTTTTGGTCATTTTTGGTCATTTTTGTTCATTTTTGTTCATTTTTGTTCATTTCGAAATTTCGACGTGGTTTTACATTACGAAAAACCACAAGGCTATAGCCCTGCGTTTTTTTTTTTTTTTTTTTTTTTTTTTTTTTTTTTACATTTTTCGAAAACCCTCAACACGATGAAAAACGGCATGCTCTTTTCGAAACCAACTTGAAAAAGTGAGTAAAGCCCAAAATCCTTAGTGTTTTTTATTCCCATGCATTGGGAACACTGCACATTATATTCTAAATCAAAACATGAAGAAAAAAGCAGAAATTATTTAATTACTTTACAGAAAATTAAGAAAATGAACATTGGGATGTTCAAAAAAATAGCAGTGTCTGCATTTTACTTTACAAACTCAAATATTTACTGTATTAACTGAAAAATATCCAGGATTAAGCATTCCTGTGAATCACTAAACTAATGCTTAGTTGTATAGCCACTGTTTTTGAGAACCGCTACACATGTGTTGCATGGAGTCGACCAACTTCTTGCATCTGTGAATAGGTATTCCAGCCCAGGATGATTTGACAACGTTCCATAATTCCTCTGCATTTCTTGGTTTTGCCTCAGAAACAGCATTTTTAATGTCACCCCGCAAGTTTTCTATCGGATTAAGGTCCGGGGATTGGGCTGGCCACTCCATGAATTTAATTTTGTTGGTCTGGACCAAGAAGCTGCTCGCTTACTGGTGTGTTTGGGGTTGTTGTCTTGGTGAAACACCCATTTCAAGGGCATTTCCTCTTCAGCATAAGGCAACATGACCTCTTCAAGTATTTTGATGTATCCAACTGATCCATCATCCCTGGTATGCGATAAAAAGGCCCGACACCATAGTAAGAGAAACATCCCCATATCATGATGCTTGCACCACCATGCTTCACTGTCTTCAGAGTGTACTGTGGCTTGAATTCAGTGTTTGGGGGTCGTCTGACAAACTGTATGCGGCCCTTAGACCCAAAGAGAACAATCTTACTCTCATCCGTCCACAAAACGTTTCTCCATTTCTCTTTTGGCCAGCCAATGTGTTCTTTGGCAAATTGTATCCTCTTCAGCACATGTCTTTTTCTTAACGTGGGACTTATTGGGGGCTTAGCGGGGGCTTATTGCTGATAGATTAGCTTAACACAGGCGCCTTCTAATTGTCACAGTAGTCACAGGTAACATCAGACTGTCTTTGATCATCCTGGCCTGGAATACCTGTTCACAGGTGCCAGAAGTTGGTCGACTCCATGCAACACAGATGTGAAGCGGTTCTCAAAAACAGTGGCTATACAACTAAATATTAGTTTAGTGATTCATAGGAATGCTGAGTCCTGGATATTTTTCAGTTAATACAGTAAATATTTGAGTTTGTAAAGTAAAATGCAGACACTGCTATTTTTTTTGAACAGCCCAATGTTCATTTTTCTTCATTTTCTGTAAAGTAATTAAATAATTTCTGCTTTTTCTTCATGTTTTGATTTAGAATATAATGTGCAGTGTTAGCAGTGTAAACAGACACAGCCATTATTTTGAACACAACTGTACTGTCCACTGTATCGAGACAGAGACACATACTGTCCACTGTACCAAGACATCAGAGACACATACTGTCCACTGTACCAAGACATCAGAGACACATACTGTCCACTATACCGAGACAGACACATACTGTCCACTGTACCAAGACAAACCAAGGCATAACTTAACTAATTTTTAATACATATAAATTATGTAGAGTTGATCCACTTGATAAACCCTTCCACACGTCTTCTTGCTTTTCCGTACTTACTATATGAACTAGGAACTCCTGAGCTTAGTGATATTGATTTCTGTATTCCAGTCTGATCTGACTTCATTGAATAGTGACCACGACAGTGTGTCATGTACTTATATATATATATACATTGAGTTTTGTCATGAGGGGTAGGCATTCATAAGCTTCGGCTTCTGCCTATTCCTTTTCGGTGCCGCTAAGAATATGCAAATGCATTTATTTTTTTCCTGTGACTGTTATGTATACTTTCTAATTTTTGGTGCCGAAATAAAGCTTACTACTACTACTACTACTACAGACACATACTGTCCACTGTACCAAGACATCAGACACATACAGTACTGTCCACTGTACCAAGACATCAGACACATACTGTCCACTGTACCAAGACATCAGAGACACATGCTGTCCACTGTACCAAGACATCAGAGGCACATACTGTCCACTGTACCAAGACATCAGAGACACATGCTGTCCACTGTACCAAGACATCAGAGACACATACTGTCCACTGTACCGAGACATCAGAGACACATACTGTCCACTGTACCAAGACATCAGAGACACATACTTCCCACAAATCACACACACTCAACCTGAGTTTGAAACTATGACCAATGAGGGAAACCTCCCATACCTATTGGGAGAAATACAACAATGCACAGAAGCAAGATTTGTGCACTGTTGTGACAAAAGATTGGCCCATGCAATACAACCACCCTAAGGACTATGGTCTGTCCTACCCAGACTTGCCCATGTAAACTGAGCTGCTACATTTAAACAGATCTCTCTCTCTCTCTGTGCCCGTCTGTCTCTCTTTGGCCCATGGAATACAACCACCCTAAGGCACTAGTAGTGCCACTTCTTGTACGGTAAATGCTTGAGCACAACTAGGTTTTCCAAAAACCAAGGCATAGCTTGGCTATGTCCCCAAACTCACAAGTGTGTGTGTGTGTGTGTGTGTGTGTGTGTGTGTGTGTGTGTGTGTGTGTGTGTGTGTGTGTGTGTGTGTGTGTGTGTGTGTGTGTGTGTGTGTGTGTGTGTGTGTGTGTGTGTGTGTGTGTGTGTGTGTGAGAGAGAGAGAGAGAGAGAGAGAGAGAGAGATTTGATGCATTCAGTAAGAATCTACATGGAAATAAAGAAAATGCAGTAAATGAGGAAGAATGAGAAGTATGTCAGTAGTTTAACCATTTTGATACCAGGGCCCATTATTTACTCAACATTTGAGCCATGGACCACCATTTGATGACATTTTCATCCCACAGACTGCAAAACTAAAGATATTCTTTTGTTTTTATCCACAATTCTAGGCTGGATTTGGGAAACAAAACTGGCAAACACATAGATCAAAATTACCATTAATCTTCTACATTCTCTATGTTATGTAGACTCATGAGGGTAAATATGAAACCAAATGGACCCAAACACCCACAAGGGTCCATTTTGGCCTGCTTGCTGTTGCATTTGCCTGCATTTGGTTTCTTGACTGCTGGCCTGCTTGCTGTGCTGAAAGAAACAACTAAAAATAAAGTAGCTTTTTGCATATAGATTGTGCATGAACTTGCGTGGCGGATCATAGTGTGAGATATGGCCTTTGGAAATAATTCCTGTTCCTGGTCTGTGGTGGTAAAAGATAGTCAATCAAGTTGCCAAAAAAAAAAAAAAAAAGGATCTCGGCAGCAGCACTGGGCAGACATCACATCTGTGAGTTTCCCCGTCAGTTGCATCCAATGTGAGAAACAATCCAATCCTCCACCCAAACTGATCTACACAGGATTATTAACACCCCCTGCTAATTGACAGCTTTTAAGTCATGTGGCTAGGAGTGGAGCGCAGTAAATGACCCAAAACTTGTTAAAGTGTAGTTGCTCTGTGAATACTATGGAAGCACACACACATGTTGGGGCTTCAAAATGAAAATACACATTTACAACGGTGGCACTGGGGTTAAATTTGAGATTATGAAATGGCAACCGGTGCATTAAGACATTTACAGCAGGGTTTCAACAGTTTTCATACCAGTATCAGGCTGGATTTGGGAAACCAAACAGTCCAACATACAGATCAAAACCACCATTATCTTCTAATTCACATTTTAACTCTTGAGTGTAAACATTAAACCAAATGGACCCGCAAGGATCCATTTGGTTTAACGTTTACACTCTCAAAGAGTTACATCTGGTTGAACAACTTTTCCATCATTTAGCCTGAGGACCACCTGGCTGGAACAATCTGTTGAAAACCCCTGATTTACAGAAACTAAATCCAGGAAGATCAAAATGTCTGCTGCTTGTGATTCACATTGTAATCTGAATGCCTAATATCTGTCATTCTACGAAGTGGGAAGGTCCCTCTGCCCCTCTGTCATCTGGCTCAGTCATCCGTGTATTTCTGACTAATCAATGCAAACTGTATTCGTGGACGACAATTCAGAAATGGGATAACAGGTCAGATTAATTTCTATCAAGACAACCTGCGTTTGTGGTGTTTTATAATACACAAGTGAAACATTTCACATCATAACATAGCTAGGGAGTAACAAACTGTAAAGAATACAGTGGTCATAATCTTTAAAAAAAAAAAAGCCACAATGATCTGAAAATAAAAATGGACCATGTAAATCCAACACATTGAGCAGGGCACTGCAGGGAATCGAACCCCGTTCCAGTAAACCAGAAGTCCACACCAGTGCCTTATGCTTTGTTGTAATTTACACATCAAAACATAAGTACAGACTACAATTTACAGTCTGTACATTCAATTTGCTAAATTTACTTATTTGCCAACCTCCCAAGGCAAGCCGTGGGAGGTCCTTAATAGTCATTAACAGACCATGAATGATAGCAATGTTATACATTGGAAACCAGAACTCACTCTACCAATACCTTAAAAACTCCTCAAACATAAACCAAGACAATATAGTATTTTTCTGTGTTCATAAAGTGCAGTAAAGTGCAAAAAGTGAATAGTGCAGTAGAACGTTTGGGTCATAGGCCCATCGCCTTGCGATGAAGTTTTAGCTGCCAAGTGGCAGCATGCAGAAATTTAGACATTATGAGACACATCAACCAACATCACATACCTAACCCTAACCTAACCCTGTGTTCATTATGGGATGTTGGACGACATGAATCTTCACTCACAAATGTGAGATACGACATAAACACACTTCACATACCGGGCCTGTGTTCATATGTGAAGTGGGATTACGCAGTAGAAACTTTACTCAGATTAGATGTAAATATATAGCACTGACAATGGTCTTATGACCTAGACGTTTGCTGCTGCACTTTTCACTTTAGAGTGCTCCATGAACACAAACAATACATACATTTTCTTGGTTTCTGTCCAAGCAGTTTGCATGGAGAGCTTTTTCCCCAAAAGCCAATTGTCCAAAATTTCCTTTTAGATAAAGCCAATTATCAAACACAATGATGCAACGCAAAAACAATTGTGCTCCATTATTTGTCGGCAACACTATCAGTACATGATATGACAATAGAACACAACATACAAAAATAGATATGCCATGAACGACGCGGCTACAGCACTACCTATAGTCATCTTAAAGGGGAATCCCACCCATTTCCAACATTACATATCATTAATATATAATGTTAGTGAAGAGCTAGAATGATAGGCAGAAATATAAAAAAAAATGTGAATAAATAAAAATTGAGTCAGAGACAAACAAAAGCAATTTTATTAAAGCAAAGAATGGTGAGAAGAGATGAGAGAAATTCCCCTTTAACAGCGTTAAAACTTTGCCCTAATTAAACTGATGTCGACCGACGTGAACTACAAGCCGTCTGCAATTAATAAAAATAATTAAAACAACAAATAATTACATAAATGCACATTAGACACCGGGCCTGAGTTCATGTCTAATGTGAACTTACGTAATCATGATGTTCTACGGGTAAATGGCACAACGCAAAAAATAAAAAACGCAACCCGATTCACGCACCACAAACACTGAAGTAGTGTTGAGGGGAAGGAAAGATGGAGGAAATTACAAAAAAAAAAATGCGAATAAATGAAATGCGATCAAGAGAGTCTGAGACAAAACAGAATAAAATAACTTTATTTAAAGCAAAGAATAAAGAGGAGAAAATATGAAGGCAGGGTAGAAACCTTGTAAGTCCTGAACAGTTTATTTTCTGGGCAATAACAAAAAAAAGGATCACTTGTAAATTTGGTACTTCAAACCAAATTAAGTGACAGAATCAATTTATGAAAAAGGTTGAACTATGGATGTACAAGGTTTCTGCCCGACAGATAAATGATAATAAACTACTTCACTCACCTTCACTAACAAAGGAAGCAAATGACACAGCAGCCATCATTTCCTTCCTCTGTTAGTTAAGCAGGACTTCATGCTACCATAATGATACCAGACAGAAATCACCGAACCGCCACATCACATCTGTACACACAAGACCACTAGGGCAATAAGATAGGAAAGTAGGAGGGCATTTAATACAAAAAAAAGCAAAATGCGATCAATGAGTCTGAGACAAAAACAAATAACTTTATTTAAAGCAAAGAAAGGAAACACTAGAACCTCACAACCTCAAACACAGTCCTGTACTGAGTTTATCCTGTGAGATTCTACTGTTTCACTAGAACAGAATGTACACATGTGATGTGGACACGACCAAATTTTACTCGGAAAATTACGTGAATAAGTCACATGGCTCCAGAAACATCCAGTAGCGCCATGTGATGCCGACTGGCATTACTCACACAGATGACAGCCTACGGTATGGTAGCATGTAGTCTTACTTATACCAGCCAAGAATCAAAAGGTTCATTACTAACCTTCAGTGTTGACGACACCCAGTGGAGAGCCGGACGACACCCAGCGAGACGGACGACACCCGGCGGAGAGACGGACGACACCCGGCGGAGAGACGGACGACACCCGGCGGAGAGACGGACGACACCCGGCGGAGAGACGGACGACACCCGGCGGAGAGACGGACGACACCCGGCGGAGATGGACGGCCAGCACCTGGATTCTGAAACTTCAACATTTCTTCATGATCTGAAATGATAGACGGAAAACGACAGATTTAGTCGTCAGCCTACTGAATGACATGCTGGAAGTCATTAAGTCAAGGACAGGGCTGTGTCACCATTTTTTTTTTTTTTTACTTTCACACAAATTGTGACTAAACCATTAAAGGGCCAGTACACCCCCTTTTACAACCAGAGCTCTTATGTCACACCTCCATGCAGCCTCCTCCCTTTCCCCACAAAGAGGTTGAAGTACACTAAAGCATTATGGGCGTTTCACTGAGGGAATTCACTAATCCAGTCATAGAGCATTTCACCAAATTGACCAGTAATTTGTACACCGATTTACAGACTGTTTTATATTCATGTTACACACCTTGAAAAGCAAGGTATTCAAGCATCTACATGCAGGTGATTTTCACACTCTCAAGAGTTCATCATCTGAATTAGCACCACTTAATTATGTCTACACTGTTTTGTTCGCGAAAATCCAGCCTGGAATTGTGAGCAAAACCAAAAGAATTCTTTAGTTTTAGGTCTTTGGGCCTAAAATATCATCAAATGGTGGTCCATGGCTCAAACGCTGAATAAATGGTCCCTGGTGTCAAAAAGGTTGAAAACCACAGTTGTAGACCAATGGTGACACAGCCCTAGTTTGTACAGTAATAATTTAATCCATTATCCATGTACATACCGTGTGGAGCCTTCCGTTGCTCAGATTGAAGATTCTGTGTCTGGTATGAACGGAGCCTGGCGTCTCACACAGAGGATCTGTTGAGGAGACATCTCCAGGTGGCACCATGCAAGGTCACAAGATCAACCTGTAAGACACAACATAAAACCAATGTTAGACTCTTACTCCAGGTTTTATAGTTTGTATTAAAAAAGGGGGAAAAAATCATATGTTGAAAATTGATGGAATTCCCCTTTAAGCATTTGCTAGCTTTAGCTGCTCTTAGTGTTAGCATTAGCATCAGCTATTAAAAGCATTAGCTAAAAATCTTTTTTTTTTTTTTAAATGGGTGGACTTCACCAAAAGTATTTTTTGAAAGGTTCTGAAAAGTTTCTTTACCCATAATCATTTGAAAATGAGCAAATGATATACAAGCTCACAATGTGTCACATCACAATGCATTGTGAGTTTGACAAACTGTTTAATTCAGGCTACCATTGTAGGCCCCTATGCTTTCTGATCACCCAGCATAGTTTAAAGTTTACAAATAACAAGTTTTGTAATCTCCCCAAGTAGCAGTTTATAGTTTGTTGTAGAGTATAAAGGCATAATATGGTCCATAGACTATAGTACTTTAGGTAATGTAATGTAGTTTCAACCTACCTACCTAACAATTTGGTTTAGTTTGTGTTCGTTTGCTTCTCAAAAAGATCCCACATATTGTCCATTTTCTGACACAACAAACACTCAACAGTCCTAACAACTCAAAAGCTTAAACAATAACATTTTAACTAGACAAACATTTGTTACATACCTGGAGCAGCTCATGGACTCCTTCAGCCATGTGCGTTTGTCTGCCATTTTAAACCCCAAAGCCCCGCCCACTGGACCCAAAGCCCCGCCCACTAGACCTGTGTCCACAGTGTTGCCAACTTGACGCATTTGTCGCTATATTTAGCGCTTTTTCAGACCCCCCTAGCGCTAAAATTAGTGAAAAACTCCTGGCAGAAAATCTAGTGCTTTTTGGCTGGTGAGTTGGAGAGGAAATTGATTGACAGGCGTCAGAGATAAAACCCTCATTTTTCACCATTTCTCCTCCTATGACAGTGGTTTTCAACCAGTGGTCCCCAGGCTAAATGATGGATAGTTGGTTAACCAGATGTAACTCTTTGAGAGCATAAAAATGAAACCAAATGGACCCGTAAGAGATTTGGTTTCATTTTTACGCTCTCAAAGAGTTAAAATATTCATCATGTGTGTTAGCCCAAGTCTACACAACAGAGAATGTAGAAGATTAATGGACATTTAATGGTCATATTCCCTTCCAGGTGAGCATCTAGCACATTCTAGTGCATTTTGGAAGTGCCACTAGTGCATTTTGGATTTTGGCAGTTGGCAACACTGTGTGTCCATCTGCGTCACATGAAAGTCCGTCCGTGATTGGTCCGTCAGAGTGACATCAACTCCAGAGCCTTGGAGTATAGACAGAGTTACGACATCTCCATTCACTCCCATGGAAAAGTAATTTAATGACATAAAATCCCTTTTTTTTTTGTAAAATCCCGTTTAGTATTAGTCCAGGCAAAATAGATTTTCAAGTGGAATAAATTGTAACATGGGATTTTTCTTCACAGATCATTTCTTTGAGGTCTCCAGAACAACATATTAAAAGTCCCGAAAAATCCCAGTTGCGCAAATATGTTTAATTTCATAAAGTAATAGAATACATAGGCTCCAATGGAGTGATAGCCCTGCCCCCTCCTATACAAACCCATTATAACTTAAAACTCCATTTTAACCATGATGGATTATTCAAAAACAACCCATCTTTTTTCTGGTGACTGATATTGTCCTCCTAATACGTGAGAGGACCGTGGAATTTCATTCACAGGTTTCAGTTATTTTTAAAATATTGTTTTGGAAAATGTAGCCGCCTCCATATCTGGCTATGCCCACCCAAATGAATATTAAAAAAATAAATAAATGAAACCTGTAAATGAAATTCCACTGCCCTCTCACATATTAGGAGGACTATATCAGTCACCAGAAAAAGGTGAGGGCAGTGGAATTTCATTTACAGGTTTCATTTATTTATTTTTTTAATATTCATTTGGATGGGCATAGCCAGATATGGAGGCAGCTACATTTTCCAAAACAATATTTTAAAAATAACTGAAACCTGTGGATGAAATTCCACGGTCCTCTCACGTATTAGGAGGACAATATCAGTCACCAGAAAAAAGATGGGTTGTTTTTGAATAATCCATCATGGTTAAAATGGAGTTTTAAGTTATAATGGGTTTGTATAGGAGGGGGCGGGGCTATCACTCCATTGGAGCCTATGTATTCTATTACTTTATGAAATTAAACATATTTGCGCAACTGGGATTTTTCGGGACTTTTAATATGTTGTTCTGGAGACCTCAAAGAAATGATCTGTGAAGAAAAATCCCATGTTACAATTTATTCCAATTTTAGGTAAAACATGAGCTAAAATTACTGGTTTTTTTTGTAAAATCCTATTTAGTATTAGCCCAATAGTAGCCTACAACAGTGGTTTTCAACCTTTTTTACTCCAGGGACCACCATTTATTCAGCATTTGAGCCACGGAGGTTTCATTTTTACGTTCTCAAGAGTTATATCTGGTTAACCAACTTAGCTGGGGTCCGGGGACCACCTGGAACCATCTCAGGGACTACTGGTGGTCCCCGGACCACCTGTTGAAAACCCCTGATCTAGAGATAGCCGGTAGTACTGTACAAATTGCACATTGCAGTTGAAAACAATGCATTTTCAACTCCAATTTCTCCTCATCCAGGCTGAATGAACAGCGCAGTTTCTGACCCACTAATGTCCAGTGATGGGCAAGTTACTGGGAAAATGTAGTAACCTACACTACTTGTTACTCTCGAAAAAATGTAGCTAAGGTACACAACAAGCTATCCCTAGTAAATTGTAGCAAGATGCACTACAAGCTACATGACAAAAGTAGCTTGATGTAGCTTGCTACATCAACACTAGATATATAAAAATATATATCTCAACTTAATGTACAACTTTCTGAATAATAATCATAATAATAAAATAATATCAATAAATGTGTATTATGTATATTAGAGGGATGTATATTTTAGGTTTTCTACCCATTAAAAATGAGCGGAATTTGAAAATGTGTGCGGGAAAATGTAGTAAGCTACAATCCTTGTTACTCAAAATAAGTAGTGTAGTTTTACTACAAGCTACTCAAAAATGTAGTGTAGCTTCACTACAAGCTATTCCCAGAACAAATGTAGTAAGCTACACTACAAGTTACGGGAAAATGTAGTTAAGCTATGTAGCTTAGCTACTTGTAACAAGCTACTGCCCATCAGTGCTAATGTCGCAACTCTGACACACACCCACACCCACACCCACACACACACACACACACACACACACACACACACACACACACACACACACACACACACACACACACACACACACACACACACACACACACACACACACACTCGAACAGTCAGCAACCTGCAGGGTCTGCTAGTGTCCACCAGATGGCAGCAAAACGTCGCTTTTTCCAGTCTTGACACTCATGCGTCTACTTCAGGGGTTTTCAACCTTTTAGGGACCACCATTTGATTACATTTTCACAGCAAAGACCTAAAATTAAAGAATTCTTTTGATTTTCTCCACAATTCCAGGCTGGATTAGTGGATTTTGCCAACAAAACAGTGTAGGCCTAAACTTCTTAATTAAGTGGTGCTAATTCAGATGATGAGTAACTCCTGAGAGTGTGAAAATGAAACCAAATGGACCCGCAAGGGTCCATTTGGTTTCATTTTTACATTCTCAAGAGTTACATCTGGTTAACCAACTTTCCATCATTTAGCCTGGGGACCACCTGGAACCTTTTGAAGGACCACTGGTGGTCCCCAGACCACCTGTTGAAAACCCCTGGTCTACTTTATTATTCCGGTGGTTTCCAAAGTGACATTATAGTTTGGAAACAAAGTGGACCCTTATGTCAGTGGTTTTCAACCTTTTTCATCCCAGGGCCCACCATTTATTCAGCATTTGAGCCACGGACCACCAATTGAGGATGTTTTTAGACACGCAGACCCCCAAACTAATGATTTATTTTACTTCTGTCCATGACCATTAATTCTCTAGTTGTGTAGACTTGGACTAATTCTACTGGCATGATGGATTGGATATTTTAACTCTTGGGAGTGTAAAAATGAAACCAAATGGACCCGCCAGGGTCCATTTGGTTTCATTTTTACATTCTCAAGAGTTACATCTGGTTAAACAACTTATAGCTGGGGACCACCTGGAACCCTCTCAGGGACCACTGGTGGTCCCCGGACCACCTGTTGAAAACCCCTGCCTTATGTGGTTGCAATGTAGCCTAACTCTTGAAAGTGTTCAAATGGACCACACCTTCACCCCCTCATTATTTTTTATTTTTCCTTTTAAACCTCCACTATTGATTTCCTGCATTTGTCTGGCTATAGAAGTAAAATATTTGTAGGGCTACTGTACGTCTAAATGTATTGATGAAATGAACATATGCTGCCCCCTTCAATTTGGGGGTCCTTGACTTGATACAGTTTGGGAACCACTGCTCTATTCTATCCAATGGACAATCAAATTATTTACAAAAGGAGCAACAATAATATACTTTCAACCCTTTAGTACTGGTGGGAGTAGTGGTCGGAGTTCTGCTCTGCCTTGGTGAAGACTTGGTGAGTAATTCCGGTAATTTTGTGGAGGTCACTGGGACCATGCAGTTAAAGTAAATGATTGTATTGTTGAATTATTTCTAAAATATTAGCACATGTCCTTTGTTAATTTGTAAACCTTGTAGACTATCACATGGAGCTACTTTTTGGGCAAAGTGATAGCTATTAAAAGCATTAGCTAAAAATGGGTGGACTTCACCAAAAGTAATTTTTGAAAGGTTTTGAAAAGTTTCTTTACCCATATAATCATTTGAAAATGAGCAGATGATATACAAGCTCACAATGTGTCACATCACAATGCATTGTGATTTTGACAATCAACTGTTTTCAATTCACCAAACTACTTTTTGGGCAAAGTGATATGGACTCAAAAATATAGTTCCCTGTTGGGGTCAACATTAATGAAGGATGCATGCAGTAATTGAGTAATACATGGGTCAACAATACAAATGCAGTTTGTTTTTCGGATTAATTTACTCATATGTGGCCCCAGTGGCCCTCACTAAATGACCACAACTACTTAATATTTTACCAAAACCAGAGCAAAAGTCCCACCATGGGACACTGGACATTAATGGATACAGTTGACACCATTATATTAATGGCAAGTATTTCACATAACTTTACTTTAAAAAACTATCCCTTTAAACTGCAGGGAAAAGGAATTCATTTGAAGCCCACGTGATGCCTGAAAGCAGCACAAAGTTTTACAGGCGAGACACCCGACCAGTGTTGCAAAAGTAATAATATTACTTTACTTATTGCTTGAATCAAGAAATAATGTATTAGGCCTACATATTACAATATTACTTTCCCAAGACCTCCCCACCTGCAAAGGAATAGAGACGTAAACACAATGGCATCTTACGACCACTGTGATAACTTGTAGTGGATTAGGATGTATAAACTACAGATGATGTAAAAAAAAAAAAAAGAAAAAAGAAAAAAGGAAAAAGGCAGGCTTATGTGAACACAACAGACTATTTAAATGCTGACATTTAAAAAAAAATGACCAGTTTATAGAGACTTGGACTTAAATTAAAATGTGTGTGTCTGTGTGTGTGTGTGTGGGGGGGGGTGTCTCTGGTATTGTTCAGGGTGCCGGGTCAAGTGTCTAGGCAGGTTTGGGGACCACTGACTTATAGTATTAACACGACATAAAAACAAGGACAGGAATGACAGGAAGCTGTAAGACCACATTAGGGCAGAGAGGTCGAGCTGCAGCATGAATCATTAGGGTCCGAGCACCGCACCTGTGCGAAAACCATGTTGAACTCATAAAGATTAGTCTTGCAACAAATGAAAACCTTTTTTTGAGGCGCTAAACATACTACACAACTACAATTTTCATTTAGAAATGTATAGATTTTTAAAGGGGAAATAACAAGATGTTTTTGTTTTTGGTGCTCCCATGCATGTGTGTTTTCTGTCCCCACAAATGATCTACCGTCATTTCTGGACTATAAGCCGCTACTTTTTTCACATGCTTTTGACACTGCAGCTTATACAACGGTGCGGCCAATCTATGGATTTTCCAGGTTCCAGGGGGGCTCCGCAGACTAAATGATAGAAAGTTGGTTAACCAGATGTAACTCTTTGAGAGTGTAAAAATGAAACCAAATGGACCCTTGCGGGTCCATTTGGTTTCATGTTTACACTCTCAAGAGTTATGATATTCACCATCTAAATTAGCACCACTTAATTAATAAGTCATGGTCATTTTGATCTCAATGTTTAATTTGCCTGTTTTGTTTGCGGAAATCCATCCTGGAATTGTGGACAAAACCAATAGAAATCTTTAGTTTTGGGTTCTGTGGGGTGAAAATGTTGTCAAATGGTGGTCTGTAGCTCAAAGCTGAATAAATAGTGGGCCCTGGGATGAAAAAGGTTGAAAACCACTGATCTAACATGAAGCTTGTTGTCTGGTGCGGCTTATAGTCAGGTGCGGCTTATACATGGGAAAATCTGTATTTTGCCCCAAATTTAGCTGCTGCGGCTTATATTCAGGTGCGGCTTAAATTATGGTAGTTTGAACTATCAGTCTTTCATATCATAGAGGAGCTTTAATATAAATTGCTCTCAGGAACAGCTTGTTTGATTGTGGCCTCATAATGATGTCATCAATGCACTCTGCTTTGTATAATTCCTCCTCTCCTTCAGTCTTCAGTTCCAAAGTTGCATTTCCACTTTGTTTATAATGTCCACCATTGTTGATGTTCCAAGCTGACATGGAATTTAAACAAGGCTGGTTTTATCTCGCATCAGTATTATGACTCTACTATAAAATATCTTATATCAGCGCCGCCCCCGCCAAACTGTCCATAAAGAAATGAGGACTGGTCATATCAGTGGTAATTGGTGCTCAAACCATTAGAAATAAGCTTGAGGGACATTGACAATATGATATTCTATATTAAAAACAATTTTAGGAATGCTATTGTTATGGAATGTTATGTTATTTGCGCTTTTCACTATCAATCTTCCACCGCAGTCTGAAAACGCACCTCTTCAGACTCCATGTTGGCCCGGAGCACGACAACCTTACAGGTGTATGCAATGGCTCAACTTATGTAACTTAGATAACATTTTACGTAGATATAGCACTAAATATGCATATTAGTCTTATTATAAAGATTTTCTGCTAAATGCCCCAATTGTAAATAAAACACTCTACATGAACGGTTCCTTGATCATTTAATTTTAGTGCAACTCTTCAAACTTTCCATCAAAATAGATAATCCTCTTTGCTACAAAATACACACATTATTACAATATACTGTACCAGCATTTTATAAACACATTTTTTCCTGTTGCTATACCAGGGGTGTAAAGTAACCATGTACATTTACTTAAGTACTGTACAATTTTCAGGTTGTTGCATTTTACTTCCAATTTCCAGAGTAAAATATTGTACTTTTTTCCTTCACTACATTTACTTGAAAACTAGTTACTAATTACTTATTGTTACAAAATATACCTTAACCAATTCAACCTTAAAAATATTTCAGTCATTTGAAAATAGCCGATCTAAGCTCACCATGCATCGCAAACTAGTAGATCCATTATTTTCAAAAAGAGTAGTTTTACTTTTGCTATAGGCCTACGTTAAGTGCATTTTCATGCCAATACTTTTACTCGAATATATGCTTTGTACTTGTTACAAAGTACTTCTAACATTGCGGTATTGATGCAGTACTTTTACTTAAGTAAAACATGTGAGTACACTTTCCACCACTGGTTTGCTACATAATGCAACATGCCGTCACTGTAACACAATAGCTACATATCATGTAGTAAGAGTCATATTGTACTGCATTATATTGACCTGTACTGTATATGTAACTGTACTGTAATGTAACTGTACTGCACTTTAATGTAACTGAACAGTACCATTGTTGTACTGCACCAGACTATAGTGCACGGTACTGTACTGTACCATGCTGTACTGTAGCATACTGTATCACACCGTACCATCGCATACTGGACACCGTACGGCACCATACTGTACTGTGGGATTTGTAGAGGAGTAGTTGCTGTAATAGTTGTAGTTGTATAGTAGTTATTATAGAAGTAGCAGGTTACCTCATGCGACTTGGCTAGCATTCTGAGTACCAACAGCACGCACAAACATTTGGGAGTTAAAAGCATCCCTGGCTAATAGCACATTATGCCTCAAAACATTACACTTATGCTCTACAAACCAAATATAAAAGAATAAAAACACCTCAAATATTTTATTTCTTTTCGTAAAAGGAGAATCTTTCACTGGACTGCTCCTGTCTCAACTTCCTGACGTCATTATGTCTGTGTATGGAATGCACACGCTAATAGAACATATTTGATACATTGCTTTAATACATGTCTTGAATGAATGCTCCAATCAGAAGCCAGCATTCTGGTCACGTGAGCGGTCACATATGGCACAACAACAGACCGATCCGCTCAACAACAGACCTCGTAGCTCGGACAAACAACTGCAGATAAATAAAAGCAGCCTTGTTGTGTACTATTTTTGTCAATTATTACTAGTTATTTATTAATGTATTACGCTGTAATAAGCTGCACCTCGGTCAGTTATTAGGAAACAACTCAAGGGTTTGTCAGGCGTTAGCCCTTACTTCATGCTCATATTAACCTTAAGAAATATGAAGCTGTTTACTATTAGCACACACATTCCATACATCCTTTAAGGCTAGACCTTATGGCCATATATGACATCATAAACCTGCGACCGGCGCATTTCCTACTGAGTTAACAATAATTTATATATATATATATATATATATATATATATATATATATATATTAGGGCTGTTGAATGATTAAAAATTTTAATCAAATTAATCACAGCTTCAAAATTAATTTAATCATGATTAATCACCAATCGAACTATGTCCAAAATATGCATGTTTTCCTGTACAGGATTCCAACATTTAAAAAAGAAACAGAATCTGTGGAAAAAAATAACCATTTATCTTTAAAATATTTATCAAAATAGGTGATCTACAAGCCCTCAATGCTTGTAGATCCTCCAGCTATACTCTATGGCTCTGGTTACAGGGAGACACACAGCTATATGTCTCCGTAAAACCGTGCTCTACCCATTTCTTTCAATGAGAAAATGCTCAGTGAGTTGAGTCAGTGTGCACATGAGTTAATCTGATTAAAATTTTTAATCAGATTAATCAACAAAATTAATTTAATCCCATTAATTAACTATTTTCAACAGCCTTAATATATATATATATATATATATATATATATATATTATATATATATAATATATATATATATATATATATATATACTGTATAATACTGTATATATATATTCCATAAATAAATTATTTTTTTAATGTAGAGAGCATGTGCCTGTTTGTCTTGTTAGCCAGGGATCTTTAAAAAAAAAGAAGAAGAAAAACAACAGCCATATAATCTGGGATGGACATTCAGCATAAATAAATAACCATGCTGGTTGGACAAGTGAGGTTTCAACCAGACATCTTCAATATCATTTCTAGTAAACATACAGTGGGCATTTACAAACTAATTAACATGATTAATAAAAATGTTTTTGCAATAAACAAAAAGACAAAAGCAGAAGTCCGATCTTTGACCAGTTAGTGACGGGACCAGCACCACCACGACTACAAAAAAACAAAAACACTCAATATATTGTATTATTTCTGTACAAAGGCATGGACACGGATCCTAAACGCAGCTACATATCAAACAGAACGTTACAGGAGGTTATACATTCTCATCGCTCTATGTGTGTTGAGTGCAAACGCCACAGTTTTACATCATGTAAACAACTTGTACACAAGACATGGTTCACTGTGTGTGTGCAGGGGTTGACACTAAGGTCTCCGAGGCATTTGCCCATCGGGCAAGTGCAAGTCAGGTTCTACTTGCCCTCAGGTCATGGTCACTTGCCCCCCAGGTTCCAGGTGGTCCCCAGTTATGTTGGTTAACCAGATGTAACTCTTGAGAACGTAAAAATGAAACCAAATGGACCCTTGCGGGTCCATTTGGTTTCATTTTTACACTCTCAAGAGTTAAAATTCATCATCTTAATTAGCCCAGGTCTACACAACTGTGTTAATGTGTTAATTTGCCTGTTTTGTTTCCCAAATCCAGCCTGGAATTGTGGATATCTAGAAAGCAGGGAAAGACACAGAGGCAGAGTGCAATGACTGCCTTCAAGACAAATTTTTCTTGTGTTGTGTTATAGTGCACTAAGTTGCACACTTGCCCGATCGGGCAACCAGGTAGCAGTCCTCACTTGCCCCACCATTTTTTTACTTGCCCCGGGCAAGCGGGCAAGTGTTAGTGTCAAGCCCTGGTGTGTGTGTGTGCGTGTGTGCGTGTTTGCGTTGTGTGTGTGTGTGTGTGTGTGTGTGTGTGTGTGTGTGTGTGTGTGTGTGTGTGTGTGTGTGTGTGTGTGTGTGTGTGTGTGTGTGTGTGTGTGTGTGTGCGCACGTGTTATGGTAGTGAAGTACACTTGTAAAAGACTCATGTGAGAGTTAGGGAAAGGGTGATCCAGGAACCCAATGGGCAAAAGGAATACCTCTGTGGTGTGCCTATGTTTCCATTCCCACTAACAACAACAATGTGCACACGTTCTGCACGCGGTAACCCCACCCACCAAAAAAAGACAACCTGTCATTGGGTGCAGTTTCCCCTGCAAGCTACTGGCATAAATAATGGATTGCATTTTCACAGCGCTTTTTCAAGTGCTCAAAGCGCTTTAAAATGATGCGTGATTCATACATTGACAATGACAAACACCTGTCATGTCATTATACGATGCCACCTCAGTACCACTAGCTGTAGAACAGGACAGAGTGTTCATATGAAGGACCACTGATTTATTCTGCATTTGAGCCACGGACCACCATTTGACAACATTTAGCCTCTCAGATTTTATTAAACCCAGATATGTAACCCAGAAAAGATTGTAACATCACTGGAGGCCAGATTAGAAGAATAGGCCATCATCACAGGCCATATGGGGATGATCTGTACGTCATTTCCAGGACAAATTGATATAATAAAGCTATAGCTAAGCTATTCTGGGGCAGATCTGACTAGTTATGAATGATTTATGTAAGTTAATCTGGCCTCATTCAGACTCTCTCTGATTCATCCAGATTTCATGTTTGATTTCAGCTTTGAAATCAGGTGATATTCTGGGTCAGATCCAACTAGTCTTGGATTGCCTTGATCTGGACACAATCAGGACGTCACTAGTTCGTCACAGTCCTGACCGTGTTTACTGGGATCATTTAATAACTGAACTTATGTTTTTATCATTTAATCATTTACTTACAATAATTTGGTCCATTTCAAAACCAACTAGGCTATTACATATCTCGATTTGACAAACTTCATGGCTTATCTTTAATATAATGAATCATACACAATGCCTAATACAACGTACAACAACTAACTGTCAGCAGTATGCAGCAATATGTTTGAGAGTCACAGCTAAAGCAGTACAGTGCAAATGTTCAAATGGGGGTCCGCGGGATGATGAAGTGTCAAGTTTCGGGGTCCTTGACATGAAACGGTTTGAGAACTGTCTGACAGACTGCGAATGTTCTGAAGTGATGACGGAAATTATTGAACTAAGAAGGGTTTACTCAGGCACTGTACAATTCTGAGGTATTTGTACTTGAGTACATAGACGGATCTACAAATGATGGGCCCCTGGGCAACCGCCAGCCAAAGCCCAAAGACCAAACCTCCCCCTACACCGGAGCGTTTATCTTCCCGGCACGACGCACCAGTATTTCAGCAGGATTTACAGCATGGGATTGCTTGAAAATAATAAACGCCGAACATAACTACGCCAAAATAGATGTAAAATGTTTAAACACTTGTAATGTACCGACCGTATCATGATGGTGTAAGACCTCTGGGGTTAGTTTATTGACACAGAATGAATAAACCCATTGTTTATAACAGTGACAAGGACCGTGTGAGTCACTGTTACCCCTTTCTTCTACTTTTCAAGTACAAATAGTCCACTACATTTGTTTGAACACTTGACACACACACACACGAAGACACGCGCACACACACACACACACACACACACACACACACACACACACACACACACACACACACACACACACACACACACACACACACACACACACACACACACACACACGCAGACACTCACACGCGCACACACACACACACACACACACACACACACACACACACACACACACACACACACACACAAACACACAAACACACAAACACACACCCTAGTAGGGCTGGCTAAATCCGGCCCTGCAGTCAGGTGTGCTCCTCTAGGCTTCATATCCAGTGGTGGAGCGCTGGTGGTGCTGAAGGTTCCAGATGTCGTCTCTGTGCTCGGGTCGACAGAACAGCCGGGACGACTGGGCCAGGTGCTGGCGGTACGAGCGCTGCTCCTCCTCCTCCTCATCCTCCTCGTCCTCTCCGTCGCGGTCCCGCCTCTCCTCCCGCCGGTCTTCCCGCCTCTCCTCCCGCCGGTCTCGGTCTCGGTCCCGGTCCCGGGCCGGCGGCGGCTTGGAAAACGCTGCACGGTCTCCGAACTGCGAGGGGGCGTGGCTTCTGTTGTCACGGAGACCGTCGGAAGGGGAGGAGGAGGAGAGCGGGCCCGAAAAACGATTGGACGTCAAGACGGGATTAATTCTGAGCATACGGACAGTATGTTAACCTGTTCTGAATTGAAAAATAATTCAAAATTTGCACCACATTTTCAAAAATATCAGACCTACATAGCGTGCCACAAGAGTGCTGCACTATGAGCTTGTAGGTCTGATATTTTTCAATAACCAGAGTAACTAGGACCTTACCCGTTGTGAATATATGGACACCAAATCATTTACTGTGATGCAAGTATTTTGATGAAGGATTACTTGCATTGCCCCCTGTGGCCGAAAAGGGAATTGCCAATGTTAAGCATATGGGGAAATTTAATGCGATTGATGCAGCCAGTGATGAGTTGCAGCAGTTTCAGACAGACAGACATCCATTCAGATATTTCCTTAGTTATAGTATGGATGCCAATGCCAATGCTAAGTAAGTAAGGCTAATAATGCTAAGTAATGCTCAACTCAAGCCCTGGGGGCCAAATCCGGCCTGGGAATGAATTATCGTTGGTTCTCCCCGTGTCCCCTAGGGTAGATACCCTCACCAAAACATGCAGTAATCCTGGGCTCTAGACTGCCTCCCCCTGGCCAGCCGGGGCGCCTGATGGAGGGGACAGGAACTGTTTGGAATAACGTGTTCCTTCCACGAGCTACGGCCAACCAGGGAATCTCCTCCCTGTCAGGTGAAAAGAAGGCAGCTTGGACTCCTCATTCACTGAAGGAAGCATGAGGCAAGTCCGCTGCCTCCCCAGGTTGACGGAGGGTGTGTAGAGCCCAGGATCATATTTGGCACTGGGTGATTTGGCACTGGGTGAAAAAAATGGGTTACAAAACCGTGGGATAAAAATGAATTGGGAAAAAAATAATAATAATAAAAAAAGAACTGACCCTCTGGTCAACGCCAACGTAAAAATTTGTTTCCCCATCCATTCGCTTTTTCCCATCGTTGTATATTTTTCTTTTCCTTTTGACCGCCACTATGATTTGCTGCTAGTTCTGACCTGTGAATATTTGTATGTCTTTAATCACATCAATTTCGAGCACAAGACGAGGCTCAGCTTGGAATTAGTATTCTTGTGGAAAATGTATATTCAACAAAAAACCTCTAAGGGAGAATACAGTTATGTTAACCAATAATGAAAATAAGATCGGGTTGCAAAAGGGGGTGAAGTGGCCCTTTAGTGTCTTGGTGTTTTGGTGGGCGGCAGTGGCTCAGGGGTAGAGTCACCGGATGGTAACCACAAGGTTGCCGGTTCGATCCTGGGCTCCCGCAGAGTTAGTGTCGAAGTGTACTTGAGCAAGACACTGAACCCCTAATTGCTCCTGATGTGCTAGTAGATACCTTGCATGGTTTCCACTTTCCAGTGCCATCAGTGTATGTATGTGAGTGTGAATGGGTGAATGTGATGCACAATCTATGTAAAGCGCCTTGGATAAAGGCGCTATATAGATGCACCATTTACCTGCTTTTACAGGTCCTGTGAGGCCTGCTGTCTGTCGGCTGCTGCTGAGACACAATCACAGGGAACACAACAGATGTTCTATTTACAAGAGACAGAACAACATGCTACAGTGGCTATAGTGTGTTTTTATACAGTACCTTACAACAGTGGTTATAGTGTGGTTTATATACCTTACAACAGTGGTTATAGTGTGATTTATATACCTTACAACAGTGGTTATAGCGTGGTTTATATACCTTACAACAGTGGTTATAGCGTGGTTTATATACCTCACAACAGTGGTTATAGCGTGGTTTATATACCTCACAACAGTGGTTATAGCGTGGTTTATATACCTCACAACAGTGGTTATAGCGTGGTTTATATACCTCACAACAGTGGTTATAGCGTGGTTTATATACCTTACAACAGTGGTTATAGCGTGGTTTATATACCTCCCAACAGTGGTTATAGTGTGGTTTTTATACAGTACCTTACAACAGTGGTTATAGCGTGGTTTATATACCTCACAACAGTGGTTATAGCGTGGTTTACTGTATATACCTTACAACAGTGGTTATAGCGTGGTTTATATACCTTACAACAGTGGTTATAGCGTGGTTTATATACCTCACAACAGTGGTTATAGCGTGGTTTACTGTATATACCTTACAACAGTGGTTATAGTGGGGCGGGGGGCTGGCGTTATCCTTTGGGCTAGCGGTGTCCTGGTAGTACTGCAGCAGCCTCTCGGCCAGGGCGATGCGTTTCAGCAGGTTCTCGATGAAGCGTTGGATTCGAACCTTCCCACAGCTCTCCTGACGTGCTGCCGCCTCCAGGAACTTCTGGATGGTCAACACCTCCCTGTGGGACGCCACCAACACCACCACAACAACATAACGTTACGTTGTTAAACATCATTATTCAACATATTTGGCTGCTTTTGTTCACATTCTAGCAACATTCGTTAGCTGTGTTTGAGTGGTTGGTTGTGTTTGAGTGGATAGCAATATGATTGAGAACATCCTCTGGTTTGTTTGGTATGAACCAAAGCCCTCCCCCTTGAAATCTCACAGACAATTTCAGACTCAAGCTTCAGGAAGCTGAAATCGAGTCTGACAATCAGGCTTAACATCAACATAGATACAGTTGCACCTTGCTGTCAAGTTGGCCGCTGTCTGAATATCACCAATGTACTGGAATGTAGACTATAGTCTAAATCAGGGTTTTTTTATTTAGGGGGTTTTCTTTATTTACCTCACAGCAAGCATACGTTGCTGCTCGAGAACCTGTCTTCTACTTGTATCTTTCAGCCTTGCACCTGGAAGAATACTTTTTAACATGGAGTGTTGCAGGTTATCTGCTTCGGCAGCTCTGCTTGTTTTCCCACTAATTATTCAGCACCAAAAGTAAAGATTTACTTTGTTTTCGTCCACAATTCCAGGCCGGATTTTTGAAAACAAAACAAGCAAACATACAGTAAATCAAAAATCAAAATTCTTCTACATTCTCTACTTCTCTCTGTAGACTTCTTAATTAAGTGGGCAAATTTAGATGAATATTTTAACTCTTGAGAGCGTAAACATGAAACCAAATGGACCCGCAAGGGTCCATTTGGTTTCATGTTACACCAGGCTAACGAACTTTTCTTCTGGTGAACCAGCTGGGGGACCACCTGGAAAACTCTCAAGGACCACCGGTGGTCACTGGACGAAATGCAACGGTCTAAATCGACACCACTGGACTACACACAGTACGCACCTCTCTCGTCTCTCCAGCTCGTTCTCCGAGGCGTTGAGCTGCTCGCGCAGCGCGGCGATCACCATCACGGCCACGTCCACCTGCCGGCTGAGCGAACGCTCGCGCTCCGCCACCTCCTGCCTCTCGCGGGCCAGGTGGCGCCAGTGTGCGCGCTGGCACAGCAGCTGTGTGTCGGCGCGCGCCAGCTCCGTGCTGACGCTGGCCAGCCGCCGCTGCATGGGCGTGGCATCGGTGCTGCGAAGGGCCGCCGCCAGGCGACGCCCCACCGCCGAGCCCGCCCCCTCCAGGTCCAGGGCGCCCGGGTACAGGAGCTGACCTAATGGGGGGGTTGGTAGGATACAAGATAACAGTCTTTATTGCTGTACAACATCAACACAGGGCTTGACACTAAGACTTGCCCGCTTGCCTGGGGCAAGTAAAAAAAAATGGTGGGGCAAGTGAAGACTGCTACCTGGTTGCCCGATCGGGCAAGTGTGCAACTTAGTGCACTATAACACAACACAAGATAAATTAGTCTTGAAGGTGGTCATTGCGACCTGGGCTAATTAAGATGATGAATTTTAACTCTTGAGAGTGTAAAAATGAAACCAAATGGACCCGCAAGGGTCCATTTGGTTTCATTTTTACGTTCTCAAGAGTTACATCTGGTTAACCAACTTAGCTGGGGACCACCTGGAACCCTCTCAGGGACCACCTGTTGAAAACCCCTGCTTTAAAGCACCCAACAAGGAAGTAAAACTTAAATGCAAAATTTACAATATATTTTTGGGGGGCAAGTGACCATGACCTGAGGGCAAGCAGAACCTGACTTGCACTTGCCCGATGGGCAAGTGCCTCGGAGACCTTAGTGTCAACCCCTGTCAACAGTATGGCTGTAACGATATACTGTAGAGCTGTGCACGCCCTCGTGATGGCGCCTCTGTTCCAGAAATTCCCCATTCATAGACTTTCAAAAACGATTCACATAAAGAGGATTATGCCGCGGTCCAAGCCAACTCGGGTCGTGACAAATTATGATGACACACACACACAATCTTTTGAGACAATCAAATAATCAATAATAAAATAAGATGAAAAACGAAACAAAGTGTCGTATCCTGCCGTTTTCTACTTCTTGCTGATTAGATATTGCATGCTAATTACTTAGTGGGGTTGCCGTGGGAACCCCATTATTGTTATTGTGATGGCAAAATGTGTAAACTTTTATCTGGCAAGGAAAGGAGATGCTTTACCGCAGAAAGCCAACTGTCGGTACTAACTGCGAGGGCATTTGAGAGTGAGAGAAAACTTTGGTCAACTACACTGCCATGAAAGGCTATCACCTCAAACTGGAGTATGAATAGGTCTTAACAGGCCTGCTTGTAGGTCAGCTATTTTCAGCACACAGCACAGTATCGCCGTACAGTACAGTATATGACTCCGGCTCAGAGTTCGTTTTTACAGCAGTGAGTCCTGTATTGTCACAGTTTAGTCAAACTATCCCTTTAACAAGCTGAAACGTGGCCCTACCTCCCACCACGTTCTCTGCAGGGGGTCGGTCTGGCCGCTCCGGCGGGGGTTCCGACAGAGGCGGGCCAAAGTCTTGGCCAAAGTGACGGTGACGTTGGTACCGTCCCTGGTCTCTGTCCTCCTCCTCCTCCTCCTCCTCTTCATCCTCCTGGGTCTGCGTGGTCCCCACCCCCACACTCTGCGTGCGCCTCCTCTCCGAGGCGCGCGCCGACGAAAAGGAAGCGCGGTGGAGACCACCACCACCGCCGCCGCCGCCACCAGAGAACGACGCGGTGCCGGCGCCACTCTCTCGGCAGTCGCTCAGGGAGCGAACGTGATGCCCCCTCCCTCCTCCTCCTCCACCTCCTCCACAACCCCCCGGCGCGTGGGGAGGCTCAGTTCGCCCCAGGGCACGGGGCTCTGCGGCTGCCCCCCCATGCTGTGGGCGGTCTGCCCCGTGATGCTGTGGATCTGCTGCCCCACCGATGAGCCGTGGATCTGCCCTGTGATGCTGAACGTTCCCGTCAGAGGTGGAGGAGGTGGACCGGGAGGCACGGCTGTCAACATTAACAACAGTTTAACTGGTTAAAAGGGAACTCCACCCGTTTTCAACATTTTAATATGTCGTTAATATACCTTAGAGATGTTGTGTATGTGGACATGATAAAAAAGTTCCCCCGATTCTGTATTTCTTAAAAAAAATGGAGGTCTGAAAAAATCATTAACATGGTGACATACATCTGATGACATCATCAAGATGTATTTCACCATGTTAATGATTTTTCTTTCAGACCCCTTTTTCCTGAGAGGGTACAAATGGAACCGAATGGACCCGCTAGGGTCCATTTGGTTCACATTTGTACCCTTTCAGGAAAAAGGGTGGAATTCCCCTTTAAGTGCCATGGATGCTAAGACGAGTATTTGTTTATACATAAAGAAGCCAGGTAACAGTTGTCAAAGAGGTTAAGACAAGATTTAAACATGCATGGCAGGGGTGCGAGGGGTGCGTATTTAGGTGACAGGGGTGGTGTATTTACAGGGCTTGACACTAACACTTGCCCGCTTGCCCGGGGCAAGTAAAAAAAAATGGTGGGGCAAGTGAAGACTGCTACCTGGTTGCCCGATCGGGCAAGTGTCAACTTAGTGCACTATAACACAACACAAGATAAATTTGTCTTGAAGGCAGTCGTTGCACTCAGGTTCATTTGGTTCCAAACTATCATTTTGCTGGGGTCAGGGACCACTGGGTCTGTGACCACTATGGGCTAATTAAGATGATGAATTTTAACTCTTGAGAGCGTAAAAATGAAACCAAATAGCAGACCTGCAAGGGTCCATTTGGTTTCATTTTTACGTTTTCAAGAGTTACATCTGGTTAACCAACTTAGCTGGGGACCACCTGGAACCCTCTCAGGGACCACTCGTGGTCCCCAGACCACCTGTTAACTCCTAGTTTAAAGCACCCAAGTAGGGACTAAACTTAAATGCAAAATTTACAATATATTTTTGGGGGGCAAGTGACCATGACCTGAGGGCAAGTAGAACCTGACTTGCACTTGCCCGATGGGCAAGTGCCTCGGAGACCTTAGTGTCAACCTCTGATTTAGGTCCATGTCTGAGCCTATTGTGGCAATCGGTGGCCTCTTCACTTTCACTTCAATATCATTCATTTTGGCGTAGTAAGGTCCTATAGCGATCTGTCCTTTGTGTGTGCTGTCTGTGTGTCTGTGTGTGTTAACCCTTTAGTTACACATCTCTGAAATATGTGTGAAAAAAATATATACAACTGCCGTTTGTAATTCTTTTGTTTTTGGGATCAATCAATCAATCAATTACTTACTTGAACCAAATGGGGAAGCTACAGGCTGGCAAAATGGCTAGCAATGAGTTAATGAGGTATAGTTCTTTTTTTATATACTGTATATATACTGTATATATATTTTTTATCCCCACGATTTTGTAACCCATTTTTGTCACCCAGTGCCAATTACCTAACACAGAGGTTTTCGGGTGTCCAGGGACTACCAGTGGTGTTCAAGGAGGTTCCAGGCGGTCCCCAGACAAATGATGGAAAGTTGGTAATCAAACGGACCCTTAAAGATCTTTAACACTTGAGAGTGTAAAATGAATCAAAATGGACCCTTATGGGTCCTTTTCATTTCATTGTATGCTCTCAGGAGTCAGATTGTTGTTGCACATCTGCTTTACTTCATTCACAATAGGATTGCACTGAGTTTTTTGGAACCGATCCTGATCACCTATTGTTGATCACCCAATCGCGATATTGATGTTGTGCATAAGGGGAAAAACTGAATATTTCCCAAATTATTTTTTGGGAAGGGAGTGTGGGAAGGAAGGAGAGAATGTTTACGCCTGTCACAAAGACACAAAATGATATTATACTTATATCTGATTTGACATTCATGCCAATTAAATGGTATAAAAGAATGTTTTTTTCCCAGATAAGGTAAATTTCTGATCACTGATCGGAGAGAATTTTGACCAATAGGGCCAGATGTCTACAATATTAGAAAATGTTATATAGGCTATTTTTGATCAACCTTTTGATCAAATCTGTACTATGTTACTACCATATCAAATATACTATCCAAAAACAAAATATTTGTTACTTATGTATGAAAGGCTAAATCTCATCAAAGGGTGGTCCGTGGCTCAAATGTCAAATTCATAATGAGCCTTGGATGAGAAAAGGTTGAAAACCACTGACATAGTGATCCTGGACTCTGCAAACCCATCCACCAACCTGGGGAGGCAGCGGACTGGCCTCATGCTTCCTTTAATGCAATGTGTCCTTATCAGATTCTAGTTTCTCATGCTTTTCACAATTTTTTCAAAAATAGCAGAACTACAAGCTCATATCGCGCCACTCGGTGTAGTTCTGCTATTTTTCAACAGCTTAAAAACACCAAAACACGTTCAGTACACTAAGGGTTAATACAATGTCGTGTTTCACTATGTTAATACTTTTAAATATTTTTGTATGTAGCTGCTGCCAGTGATTTTCATATAAGTTACATTCCATATTTCTGTCTATGTTCGGCGCATACAATGTTACTTCCGGTTAGTGTACTGTAGGAAGAGAGTTGCGACACGTTTTGATCTTGTGCTGGCTGGAGCTCAAGTTCCAAACACAGGCCTACATAGCTACATAGCACCATGGCCAGAGTGGTTTCTTTGGAACTTGAATCTTACTTACTAAGTAAGATTACTTACTAGGCACAGGCGCTTTTCAGCCAATAGCCGTCGTCACATGCGCTTTTCAGCCAATAGCCGTCTCTTTTCAGCTGTAGCATTGGAGTCAACGGGCAGTGTCGCTACTCTCTCCTATTCCAGATACTCGTATCAAGCAATAGCGCTACTAATCAAAGATTGGCGTAGATCGGAGTTAATGGCAGCGGTCATAACATTATTTGATAAGTGTAGACCTACGGCAATTGCAGGAAAACAATTTTTTCGACCTCCATTTCTAAGAAACACAGAATGGGGGGACTTTCGCTTCCAGGCCTACCAGGAGGAGGAAGAGGAGGAGGCTGGTGGGAGGTGTAGGGGTGGCGGAGCTCCAGGTGAGCGCGTAGAGAGCTCAGGCTGTGGAAGCGCTCCTGATCACCACAGCGTGGACAGCGGAACGGCAGGAGGGGGGAGGAGGAGGAGGAGACACAGCAGGAGGAGGAGACAGCGCCACCACCAGCGCTCCTCTCTGGGAGGAGAGAGGAGCCAGAACCTCTGGAACATAACTTCTGCTGCATCACTCCTAGAGGAGGTTAGGAGCAAAGAGGAGAGGAGAGGAGAGAGAAGAGAAGAGAAGAGAAGAGAAGAGAAGAGAAGAGAAGAGAAGAGAAGAGAGAAGAGAAGAGAAGAGAAGAGAAGAGAGAGAAGAGAGAGAAGAGAAGAGAGAGAAGAGAAGAGAAGAGAAGAGGAGAGGAGAGGAGAGGAGAGGAGAGGAGAGGAGAGGAGACATTGATCTGAATTGGTTAACAAAATGTCCTATACAAAATCCAAACCATATAGAACAATGAGTCAGACTGGCAAAAAAAATGAATAGAACCTGCATGCTAAAATGGACTTACCTACCTACATACTTACAAACCCACCTACCAACCAACCTACATACCGGTACCTACCTGCCAATTATCTTCCAACCTGCCTAGCTACTTACCTACCTACCTCGCTACCAGGGGCGGATGTAACATTTTCCAATTGGGGCGCAGGAGAAAATTGTATGGGGCCGCTTCATCGCCCGTGGTGCGAAGCGACACGGGCGATGAAGCCGGACCCATACCATTTTCATTTACAGGACTTTTATTAGGCAAGTAAAGCATCAATAATAACATCAAAAGGTATGACTCTCGAGAGTTTTCTGTTTTCATTGATGAAATGGTGCTGGTTTAGTGGTGACACAGCTGTAGTTAGTTAGTAGCAGTAATAATGTTTCAAATCATTTTAAATAGAAGCACTTTAATTTGAAATATTTGTGGGTTGTTTTGCAGGCCATTATGTTTGGTGGGGCAGACTGGGCATTTAGGGGGGCATTAACCCCCATGCCCATGCCTAGACCCACCCCTGCTCGCTACCTAGACAGCCAACATATCTGCCAAATTACCAACCTACCTATTGTTCCAACATATCTGCCTGCCTGCCTACCTCCTGTAGGCCGACCTACCCACCTACCTACTGTACTTACCTACAAACCTACCTACCCACCTACCTACTTACCTACCTACCTACCTACCTACCTACCTACCTACCTACCTACCTACCTACCTACCTACCTACCTACCTACCTACCTACCTACCAGGTACAAGCGGACAGCGTTCAGTGACTACACCACAGCCACTGTGCTGCACATGTGTCGCCTACACGTTATGCAACAGCATGACAATGAAACAGGCCAATGAATGAATGAATGAATGGATGAATGAATGAATGAATGTGCAACATAGCAGCCCACCAGCCTCATCTCACTGCCTGTTACTTTAAGAAGGCTTAAAGCTTAAATAGGCTCTGACAGGAGGAAAGACAGAGGAACAGATCTGCAAGCTGTCAGTAGTCTGACAGACAGAAGACGAGCCCCCTTTTCCACACACACACACACACACACACACACACACACACACACACACACACACACACACACACACACACACACACACACACACACACACACACACACAACCAGCTGAGCTGGTTGCAACCTGCCTTCATTATCCTAAAGACATTTCAATATTATATAAATATATAATACAACATGTCATACTCACTGCGTTTGTGTTGTCCCCTCAAAAATACGTATGCAAATGGTCTCAGGAGTGGTCGCTACTGTCACTGTGCGTGATGCATTTCATTATTATTATTAACATCATCGTGTCGCACGCACACACACGCAGCGACCTATATGATGTCATAGAGAGAGAGAGAGAGAGAGAGAGAGAGAGAGAGAGAGAGAGAGAGAGAGAGAGAGAGAGAGAGAGAGAGAGAGAGAGAGAGAGAGAGAGAGAGAGAGAGAGAGAGAGAGGAGAGAGGTGTGACTCAGTGCTGCTGGTGGTCAATTATTGTGCACGATCCAAGGCGGTGCGCGTGTTTTCTCCACCGCAGCGCGCCGCCTGGCTGTCACGTGAGCGGGGTTGGGTTCGGTTCTAGCCTCGGATGCGTGGATGGAAGCCCCGCCCACCCGTCATCCCCGGCGCTGGGCGGCGCGGACCTGACCAATCAAACGAGCTGCTCCCCCCCCCACACACACACACACACACACGCCGCAGTGGTTGTAGTTCCACATTACAGCCAGCAGATATCAGAGTTGGTCCGGGTGGGAGAGATGATTTTTCTTTGCAATTTAAAACAAAAAATTAAAGAAAGGGTGCTGTGATTTTTTTTTAATTATTATTATTATTATTATTTTATTTTTATTATTTATTTTTTTTTTTTCAATTTTGTACATGTTTGAGAGGTGACAATAGACCCCTCGGTGTACCCCACCCCACTAAAGCTGTGGGTGTGGCTTCAGTTCAGGTGGATCAGCATCCATCACCACCAGGCAAACCAGGCATACTTTTGAACTGGTTAAATGGAACCATAAAAATGACAGTTAACAAACACTGTAGGCCTACACTTTTTGGAGAAAAAAAAAATCTTACTCTTCATATAATAATAATACCCGATGACCATGTTTTAGAGTAGAAAAAAAATCAGGGAAAATTTTGCCTTGGGCTAAATTGCTTAGAGACTCTGGCCTAGATTTTCGTCACTGCTAACCCCCTTATCCCTTAACTTCTTTGCCTTTTTAAACTAAAAAACTAAAAAAAAAAAAAAAAAAAAAAAAAAAAAAAAACATCAGTAGTTCAAATGGCCAGTCTACAAGCTCACAACGTGTCAATAGATTGGCACATTGAACTATTCCCAAAAGTTTTTAAAAATAGTAAAAAAAGGGGATAAGGGTTTTGGGATAAGGGGTTTAGCATGTAACGAAAATGGAGCCCTCTGTCTACTGCTCATTCATTTTGTGGGCAAAACCTAGATCAATATACTGGTTGAGTAAAATAATATAAGCCTTCCACACTAGTAGGTTTTTTTCTTTGTTTTTGCATATTGTCCTATATGATGTCACATTTGCATAATTAAGTGAAAAGAAAAAAAAAACGATATACCATTGTCTTCGTGTAAGTAATGAACTTGGGAAGTTTCACAATGACAATCATGGGTACATACTGTAGGTATGGTTTTGCCTGCTCAATTCTTAACATGTCAACATTCCATGAGCTGGGCCTGTTTCACGAAAGGTGGATTAGGGAATAAGCCAGGATTTATCCCGATATCCCGGTTTAGTATATCCTGGATCAGTGATTAATTGGTTTCATGAAAACTGGTTAATCTTGCCAGATTAACTTGGCCAGCTAACCTGGATATGTTGAGGCTTTATTCCGTTTCATGAAAGCAATGCCACACTATTACCACGGAAATTTATGCTGTGTTCTTAGCCTGCTTCGGACCAGGCTAACAGTCAGGTTTAACCTAATCCTAACGTTTTTACTGTGCATTAGACAGTCAATCTGATTACAAGCCAATGAGTTTTAACACTTATTCCATTATTATGGGTTTATGTTGCCTTATTTATCGGTCTGCAGACATATTGCAGACTGATAAATAACATCATATTGGTACACTTGCCATTAAAGAACTAATTTAAGTCCTATATTAAAAATCAACTATAGAGTACATACAGTAGCCTACAGTACAATACATTTTGGCACAGTTCAGCACAGTGCAGTGCAATACAGTCAGTGTCATACAGTAAAGTACAATACAGTATGGCACACTATATTATGGTGCCGTACAATACAGTGTGATACAGTACAGTACAGCACAATGCATAGTACGGTGCCATACAATACAGTGTCATACAGTACAGTAGAGTACGGTGCAGTTCATTACAGTATGATACAGTACAGTACCACCCTGTACTGTACTGTATTGTATCATACTGTACTCTTGCACAATTCACAGTACTACTCTATGAACCACACTGTACTGTATCATACTGTACTGACTGTACTGTAATCATCTACTGTGTCATAAAGTTCATAAAGTTAAACATAAGTATGCACTATAAATAAATGCATTGAAAATGAATAAAAAGTAGCTCTATTTTTGCAATAACAGTAATATGCAGCCCTTCTTGAGTGAGTATATATTTATTATAGCGTCAGTATTTGTCTTAGAAGCTGAAGTCCTTCTATCAATGTAGCAGTAAACCTGTGGGATTGATTGAACTTATTCTACTAACTAAGAAGGAGGCGGTAATGCAACTACCCTATTGGCCTGAATATAAGACTATGTTTTTTTTCCCAATGGAAATATCCCCAAAATGGAGTAGTCTTATATTCAGGGGCTATACTATTTGACATTCAATGTTCTTTTTTCTGTAAATGGGTCTTGAAAAATGAGTCGTCTTACAAACGAGTCGTCTTATATTCGGGACAATACGGTATTAAGGATGCCAACTGCCATAATACCCTATGAAGAAGGATCAATGATTCCGCGATCAATGATTCTACCAAAGGGGTCTAGAAAGAAAACGCAAGCTGTGCTTTTAGCCAGACTGGACTATCCTGGCTTGAAATCATCCCATATTAAGCCTTGCCAGAATAAACCAGGCTGTACAGACAAGGCTTTAATAGGCCTGGTTTTGGCTTAAATCCTGGATTTGCTAATCCAAGTTTCATGAAATACCCCCTGGACTAAGAACCTCAAATACAGTGAAGAACCGAAGTGGATCCTATGCATGGTCGCGACCGTTTTGGCCATTGGTCGACCTCCTGGTTAACTTAACAAGTTATAGCTGTCTATAGTTTTTGTTGTGTTGTGTTGTATTACATTTATACTATTGTAGCTGGTATATTAGGAAAGTGTCAGTTCATCATTCAAAGCGCCCCCCCCCCCCCCCCACCACACACACACACACACACAAACAGCACCAAGATTCCTTTTAAAAGCATTTTAATGGCTTTTTGCACATATGTAACAGAGAGGGCAAAGTTCTACAGGTGCAGATCCAACTACCAGTGACACCCCGCCCCAACCCATACCACACGCATTACCCCCCCCCCCCCCCCCCCCCCCCCCCCCACAACCCCACCCACTATGGCAAAAAACAAACAACCAAGCACCCCTCCCATCTCTGCCAAGACACCCACCCCAGCCCACCCCACCCCCACCAATCGTGGCATTGTTGATTGTGCAATTATGAAGAAATATGTCGTTACTATAGTTATAGTTACAGTGACAGGGGGAGGGAGAGGGGAATGCAACACTAATCCATCGTTTTATCAAACAAGCCAGAGAGAGAGAGAGAGAGAGAGAGAGAGAGAGAGAGAGAGAGAGAGAGAGAGAGAGAGAGAGAGCAAAAACTATAATGACACACAGACGGCTTCAGACTTGGGTCGAACGCTTATATAAAAAAAAAATCAATCATTTGTTTCAAATCACTTCCAGTTGTTTCAAAACTGCTTTAATGTGAAGCATTCTTTTTTTGCTTTTTGTTTTTTTTGTGACCCAGTTAACAGACCAGAGAAATGGCATTCAGTTTTGTCCATTTGAAAATAATAATCGACTCCCCGTTTCAGTTCCGGCAGGCAAGAGCAATCGATTATAGAGAGATAGAGAGAGGAAAGGAAGGAGCGACTGGTTCAGATCGGAATCTCGTTTGACTCGCCAAGTCTGAGTCGTATATACAGTATATGTAGGAACGCCGAGCGTTTTTCTTAAAAGCCGACCAAAGCAAAGCGACCATTTATTTTTTCTGCGACAAAACTCATCCCAGCTAATTGCTTTTAAACCCCAACCCGCCCCTCTTCCCGCCCTCCCCCCGCCCCCAACTGTTTCCACGCCACGGTAATAGACCAACCACGCTTTTAAACTTCATTTTATTTGTTTCATAGTTAACACCTATGTCTTCATCATAACTTGATTGAACTAAATACATTTCTTAAACATACATTTTTATTATGAAAAAAAGAACAAAATAATACAATCGGTGGAGGGGAAGAAAAGGATCTCAAAAATAACTAAAATAAGTAACTAAAGGGGGCAGAGGAAGTGTTAAGCTCCCGACGCAGACATTGCAGCGCGTCGAAAAACGCGGCCGACCTACAAAGGGCTCGCGACGCCCTGAAACCGTGCGGCGTCGCAAGCTTGCAGGTCGGTTATTTCTAGGCGCGCCACAACGTCGCGTTCGATGGGAGCGTTAAACCAAAAAGGCTTCAAGATTAAACACAAAAGTAGTAAACAAAATCAAAAACTTAGTGGATGGTTCTTCATGAGTTATTAAACATTCGGACCGGTCTTAGTTCTTAAGTTTTTATTTTATTCCCCCAGTTATCGTCATCATCATCGTCGAGGGATGTCCTTCATTCATCGCTTTTGTTGTACAAAGTGTACGAAGCTGTTTGTTGTTTTCTTTTTAGGCAAAATAAAACATTACACGTTATATAATGAAGCTTATTACGTTTGGTAGCTCTTAATATCATTATTATTATTATTAGTAGTAGTAGTAGTAGTAACAATAAGTGAAAATTAAACACAGGTTTACCTTTTTAAACAGTTTTTGTTATACACAAGTTATACATACAGTTCAAAGCACCTCATGGGGGAGGGTAACTCTTTAAAATGACCCGACATTAATAATGACCTTCTGTAGTACTGAAGTAGACTAGCGTTACTCCTACGCCGCACGTAGCCCGTTTGACATTAGCATACAAATTCCAGTATGCTCAACATGTACTCTACATTATGTACAGAATACAACAGGCACGCCATTGAGACCAGCATCGTTTGACTACTAGACAGTTTAACATGCCGGAATGATCTGGTCCCACTACTTTACCAGCATTTTAATGTCTTCTTTCTCAGAACTAGTAGCGTCGTCAGTAATGCACGACTCTGTGTGTGTGTGTGTGTGTGTGTGTGTGTGTGTGTGTGTGTGTGTGTGTGTGTGTGTGTGTGTGTGTGTGTGTGTGTGTGTGTGTGTGTGTGTGTGAGAACAATAATGGGATTAACATGCAATGGCGGTGTTGTTGGTTCTCTTCCGAACACTGAATTATTCTTCATCACGTGTCAACTTGGGTGGGAAAGGACAGCAGTCACACATTACAGCAGGGTATAAATTGGTCATATAGTTGCGGGGGCGGCATTGTAAAGAGTTACCCGTTTGCAAACTGATTGTTCCCCTCTGGCCATGTATGTCCGGTCTCATCATGTCCGTCCGTCCGTCCGGCGGTGACACACAGACGTTAAGGACGGGCTGACTGACAGACCGACGGCAGCCTCGGGGAAAGAAGACGAGGACAAGAAGCTACGAACTATCACCCACGAAGAACGCAGGAACGAAAGGCTTGAGAGTAGTGCAGCGGGGGAAAACAAAACAAACAAACAAAGGTAGAAATAGTGACGAGATGGAAGCAGCGAAACGATGACGAGAAAACAAACAAACAGAAGAACTAGGAAGGAACTAAACAAACAAACCAACAAAAAAAAGAACAATAAGTCTTAAAATCGGAATATTCTGGAAACTCTTCACTTGGTGCTTTATTGTTGTTGTTCTGCGGCAAACTCTGGACGTTACCGTGTTTTCTTTTGTTGTTGTTGTTTTGTTTACTTTTTAACGACAGCAGCTGCCAAAGCGTTTTTTTTTTTTTGCATTCACCTTTTTTTGACGTTTTTATGTTCTTTAAACGACTCTTTCGAAACAATTATTTTTCTCTTTGCCGTCTTCTCCCTCGCCTTTTTTCCACTCCTTATCTTAGAAATTAAAAATAAAAAGAAGAGAAAATGAAAAGAGGAGACTTTTTAATTGTCGTGTTTCGTTTTTCCGCTCTGAGCCCGACCCAGACGAGTTTTAGAGGCACGAAAAAGAGGAGGAGGGGGAGGAGGACCACATTTTGGCTCTGAGCTAGCATGCTGGAATCACTCTGAGGAGGAGGAGGAGAAGAAGCAAAGAGAGAGGAGAGAAGAGAGAGAGGAGAGAAGAGAGAGAGGAGAGGAGAATCAGAGGAGCGGAGAGGAGAGCAGAGGAGAGGAGAGGAGGGAGGAGGAGGAGAGGAGAGGAGCGTCCGTCAGAGAATCCCTCTGAGGGAGGCTCTACTTCTTCTTGCTGAAGAGGCTGAAGCGCTTCTCCTTGTCCTTCTCTCGCTTGCCGGGGCTGGACTCCGCCACGGAGGCCACGGAGGAGGCGGCGCCGCAGGTGGCGGGGAGCGTCTGGGCACGGGCGCCAGGCGCCGGCGTGCTATGGCTGCTGGGAGTGACCTCGGCCCTGCCGGCCGACGCGGCCGCGGAGATGGCCGAGATCCAGCTGTTCATCTCCTCCTGGGGGAAAAAAGGAAAAAAATGAAAATCATTTTGAAAGGCATTCTCCAATCTAGTAAAAAAAAAACACACACACACACAATGGCCTCACATGCGCCACTGCCATTGTGGCTAACACAATGGCACAATCCATTGATACCTTCAAAGTGTGAATTCTAGTACCACCAAAAGCAGGCAGGCACCACAGAGGCGCCACGAAGTTACTCAAGTGGTATCATGGCCATTTTCATGTGCTCACCACTGTAATGTTGAGGGATTTACTGTAGGTGTGATACCAGAGTGATTTAGAATTTTGAGGTAAATTGTCACATGAACATGGCAAAAAAATAGCAGCTTATGACTGCGAGAGAAGAGTCTGGAACGTGTGGAGTGTTGTCCAGGGTGTTTTAGAGAAGGTACAAGAGTCTGGAATGTATGGAACGCTGTCCAGGGTGTTTTAGAGAAGGTACAAGAGTCTGGGACGTATGGAACGCTGTCCAGGGTGTTTTAGAGAAGGTACAAGAGTCTGGGACGTATGGAACGCTGTCCAGGGTGTTTTAGAGAAGGGAGAAGACTAAGGGCCGGGATATAAGGTGCTGTGTGAGACTTCTGGGTGAGGAGGGGTCTGATCCTCCGATTAGAACCTTTCTGTGTGTGCGCGCGCACGCACACACGCACACACACACACACACACACACACACACACACGCACACACGCTTAGTACGGTACTCACGTCATCTTTGGCTTGGAACAGATACTCGTTTCCATCAGTTACTCTGTGGAATCAAACACATTTAATATTCATATTTAGATCACCAATACTACACATTTAAAGCAGCATTTAGCTTTCATTTTCAGTGTAAACTTGTACAGTATCACTATACGTTTTGCTTTGGCAAAGAGGTTTGGTAGTGAAAAGGAAACGTTTACCAAGGGACAAGGCGATAACAAACGAATAAAGGGTGCTCTTATCATTTTACATCGCCAGAATGATCACCATCATCTCATGGACAACTGAATTTATGTGGTTGGTTTGACTAACTTCTTGACTAGGAGAAGTGTACAAGTAAGCTATACATGGTCTACATGTACACAAGCAGAGCGCGTAAGTACTGCAGACCCCTATCTCCTGAACACTTTCCTTTTTTGAGTCAGTGTGTGGACGAGGCAGTCAGTCAGTTAAACGTACTTGAGCTTGAAGACGTGTTTCTTCTTCTTGTACTCTGTGGCGGCAGCGCACACGGCCTCCGCCAGGCTGACGGGGATCTCGCTGTGGTACGGAACGCCCTGCGCCGCGCTGCGCTGGTCCTTGTAGAAGCCCATCTCTGACTGGTTGATCACACAGTACACATTGTGCCAGGACCTGACGAAACAAAAAGCACAGAGAGTACGCATGCGCGCAGTCAGAAACGTTGTATATGCATACTGTATTTCAAATGTTTGTAGGTACATTAAAACTCCTATATCGTCACCTTCTTAAAATAATCGCCCAAGTCATTTTTTGGCCATTTTTTGCGATATACTGTATATTATACAGTATATTATACTGTATACAGTATATCGCAAAAAATGACTTAGGCGATTATTTTAAGAAGGTGACGAATTATGTATTTTATTGTCAAAATAATAATTACATTGTTTTTCAGTATTGTTATGTTTTTCACTTCCTTGCATTAGATCAGGGGTTTTCAACAGGTGGTCCGGGGACCACCAGTGGTCCCTGAGAGGGTTCCAGGTGGTCCCCAGCTAAGTTGGTTAACCAGATGTAACTCTTGAGAATGTAAAAATGAAACCAAATGGACCCTTGCGGGTCCATTTGGTTTCATTTTTACACTCTCAAGAGTTAAAATATTCATCATCTGAATTAGCCATTTTGGAATGTATGTTTTGCTTGTTTTGTTGCCCAAATCCAGCCTGGAATTGTGGACAAAAGCAAAATAAATCTTTAGATGTGGGGTCTGTGGGGCTAAAATATCCTCAAATGGTGGTCCGTGGCTCAAATCCTGACTAAATGGTGGTCCCTGGGATGAAAAAGGTTGAAAACCCCTGCCCTAAATAAATCCCTATACCGTAAGCTTAGTCATTGGCTAACAAATAGTCCCAGCAGGAGTATTTCTTAGCCAATCAGAAGAGCCTCGCTGAGCTGCTTCTGATTAAGGAAAAAGGACTGGTGGAGTCAAATGTGGAGGTGGTAGAGGACTATGATTTTTAAAGGGCCACTGCAGCTCCTATGGTTGTCAAGTGATCTAATAATGGAACGGTCTAAGATAAAGAATAAGAAAGAAAAAAATCTGAGATTTATTGCTTACATTCTTACATTCAACTAATTGCTCAAGGAAAAACATCTACAGTATCAAAACCTATTGTAAGATTTCAACCAAAAACACATTTTTACCATGCTTTCTCTTCCCAGAAATCATTATTTGTGAATAAAATCATTATTTGTGAAATAAAATAAAATAGGAGAAGAGTCTGGGACGCGTGCAGCGTGGTCCAGGCATGTTTTAGAGGAGGGAGAAAAGTCGTGGGACGTGTGGAGCGTTGTCTAGGCCGTTTTATAGCGAGGGTCTATTCTTTGTCTTTGCCTTTGTCCAATACCCCCAAAAACCAACCCCGAACCCAACCGCGTTGCGCAAACCCTTACCGGTTGGAGGCCTTCTTGTTATGCCCCTCCCACTCGTGCTTGCGGTGCAGGAAGCCCTCCAGCTGCGAGGTGGGTGCGCTGGTGTCCTGCTGCGTCTTGGCGGGCAGCGTGGCCGCCTGGCTGGCCTTGCCCTTGCGGGAGGAGTCGGTGGGGGAGCCGGCGGCGGGGGCAGAGCCGGGCTCCGCCACGCCGTTCACCACCTCGCCGGCGCCGCCTGCCTCTCCGTTGTCCTGGAAACCAACCCAAACACACAAAGAGGCGGAGTCACAGAGACGACAACGCAGTGTGGAACTGAGCGCACGCATGCATGCACGCACACACATACGCGCCAGTGCTGATTTCATCAAATGAGACCAAAATTATTAAATCGCATAATAATTACGAGCTGTCAGCTCAGCGGTTTAGATAAAGGAACCAAATTTCTCTAAGGCGGAACTATTGTGCTCCGAGTTGTTTGTTTCCGCACGGACATATTTGCAATGCGGACATCCCATTGGCTGAGAGGTCGGCTACGACACAACCAGTCAGGAGGAGAGATTTAGGACTGACTAAAGCTGAGACTAAATTATGTTGAAAATTTAGTTGAAAGTTAACAAAACAAGGCTAAAGTGTTACTGAGGGACTAGTGGAGAAGAGATCCAGTAGAATTAAGAGAAGAGTCATTCTGTGTTGGGTTTGTGCTCTGAAAACAGCTGATCTACAAGTTCACAACATGTTGTGCGCCAGCATGCCATAAACGTTTAGTCGACCAAATAATCTGTAGATTCGATCAACTAAAACTAGACTAACACAAACATCTCGTGTGACCAGAACAATTAATTCAATTTTGACTGAAAATATTAAAAATTAAATAATAATAAAAATCAACACTGGCACGCAGAGTGCAGCTTTCTTATCAATATATGTTTGACCAATTCACCCATACTTTGTGTCTCACACAAAAAAGAAAACAACTTTCTTTCATAGACAACTCAACAGACGGCACTCGCAGTCCCGCTCAATCGCGCACACACCCACACCCACACCCACACACACACACACACAGTAAATCACATGTAGTGCAGAGGCATGCAGACAGCAGCATCAGGCTGTGTATAGTGCAGTTTTAATCAATTTAATACAGAATAAATTGATGAGATAAAATAACTAAAAATTATTGTTGCTTTCGGGTGGAGATTTTGTATGCCAGAGAACCTGTAAACTATACTTACAAGGTGTAAATGTTTGTTAAGTTTTGTAAAAAAAAAAACACAGGCAGTCTCAAAGGACAACCTTTTATTTCAGCCAATGTTGTTTCAAGGTGGTTTTAGGTTGTTATTCGGGATTGTGAAAGATGAGTTGAAATTGAAACTGGTCACAAAAGATGTGACCAGTTTCAAATAATCGGTATTGAATCGTTGTCTTTGCAGATAATTGATTGCATTAATACTAGATCAAATCTAGTATTAGTTACTAAATCATTGAATGGTATCAGATCGTATCGCAGAATTCTTCAATATCGTCCATGTATCGTATTGTCAACCAGTGTATTGTGATACCGCTAATAACCGATCTACAAACTCGCAACGAGTAAGAACAACAACACATTTTGAAAGGCAAAGTTAGCGTGCATGTGGATTTTGTACAAATTTAACCCATTGCTTTTTATTTTCCTGAAAACATACAAAACTTCCACCCGACGGCGCTGTTATGTTAGACAATTAAACCAGGTTTATTGATTTAAACAAGGTTCAAGTATTATTGGATCAGGTTTATGTGTTATAGGAATATGTTGCGTCATTGTGTTTTGCCACAGGGTAAGAATAGCATTGATTAAAGCCCTGATTAAGATCATTTTAACACACACAACATGCAACGGATCACACACACACCACACAAAGACAACACACAACATCGCTGCCAGTCGCCACGGAGACCAGCGGAGAAGAAAAACAGAGAGCTAGCGAAAGGGGAAGAGGGGGTAGATTGTAATAAGAGAACACACAAACACACATAAATCTCAAACAATTATCCACAAAATTGCTTGGACTCATTATTCTGATATTGAGCATCATTATTGCGGGTGGGGGCGAGTGAGAGGGGAGATTGCGATTGGCCTAGTAGTATCATGGAAGGAAGGGTTGTTTTTACGATTTATTTGTTTTCATTTGTTTTGCACACCACACCCACTCCAATCCGTCTGGTATTACCCCATAATGCACTGTGGCTCGGCAGGGTTCTCCACCAATGGCGGACACTCTTACTGAGAGCTCGTCATCATCAGAGGCCTGGACCAATCCTGGGAGGCTTTACTGAAAGATGGTCACAAAAGGGGGCTGGACCAATCCCGGGAGGCTCTACTGACAGTTGGGGTCCAACGGCTGGACCAATCTTGGGAGCTTTTGTTTTTGTTTTTTGTTTTATAAGTGAGATGCTGTGTGTACTGTGTCAGAATCTTCACGCAAGTTTGTTTTTGTTTGATGATATTTTACATTGTACTTTGAACAATCTGTCTATGCATCCCTAGCTGTATTCATATATACACGTTTAAAACCACCTCAACACAAGGAACACTTGTTTTTATGTGCGTAATGTTTATGTACAAAGTCACACCCCCTGTAGTTCCCCTCCTTGTGGAGAGGCTGTGGAGGTGTGGACTGTAGTCCAGGAAGGAACTTCCTAGATGTCCATGAGTAACTAAAATAGATAAAATACCTAAAAAACTATATTACACACACAAAAAAAGAAACACCAAGAAAGTGTTCCATGTGTCCTAAACATCATTAAAATAAGCTCTGGTTGCAAAAACAGGCGGAGTAGCCCTTGAACTACATGCTAATTACATAATATACACATAAACATAACCCCCATGTACACATTAAACTAGACAATGCAGCCACATGTATACACACTAAATGTGTGTAATGCGTCCAATGTAAACTATTAATAACATCTATTATGTGATGGTGATGATGATAAATGATAATGTAAAAACAGAATGGAAATAAATGAAATGCACAATGATTAAAAAAACAGCTTGATCATGTCTAGCAGCATGCTAACATCAGACAACAGTGGATAACATGAGATACACACACACACACACACACACACACGCACGCATACACACGCACGCGCACGCACACGCACAAACACACACACCCGCGCCCATGCACACGCAGACATGTAGTGCTCCATATAGATACATCGTATTTATTTAGATTTTCATTGAGTGATGAGTGTTAGTAAAAGAGAAAAGAATTGGTGGATGCATGTACACGTGCGTTTTGGTTTCAATTTTTTGGACGGTTAGGTGGGGTGGGGGGGGGGTCAACATGCAACAAAAATAACATGAAATCACAAAGAAACGATAATGACACAAAATATTAAAATAATAATACATTAAGGATAAAGAAACATGGAATATGTTGATGGTTGGTCTCTTGGATGGACTCGCTAATGAAAGTGAACTGCGCACACACACACACACACACACACACACACACACACACACACACACACACACACACACACACACACACACACACACACACACACACACACACACACACACACACACACACACACACACACACACACACACAGTTTTATTGCTGAAAAGAAAGTAAAAGCGCATGAGAATGAATGGATGAGATGAGAGAGGAATGACTGGATGTTGGATGTTATCAAATAGAGATAGTATGTTCTATATCATATACATTATGTTTTATTGTACTGTGTGTACCGTTATGTGTGATACAGCATTGCGTGAAGTAGTACTTTAATGTGTACTTCAATGCGTACTACTCATGAAATACAGTGTTGTACTGTAGTACTCGGGTGTACAAAACTACAGCAACACAATGGAAACAAGGGGCTTTTTTTGTAATATCCCTTCAGCACTCATTGTATACCGTGATTAATTCTACCATCATGCTATTTGAAAACTGTTAATTAAGTATATAGTAAGAGTAGTATTGCGCCATAAGAGGAATGTGCATATTATTATAATGTATAGTAAGTAAGTAGCCTTGCCAGGCCATGATGTCAGGAGGCTGAGCCATTGAGGCCCATATAGGTCAGGAGCCTATCTCCTGTTTCTGTAGCGTGAGGCAGCTTGATGTACAAGTACATGGACATGACGCTAGTATATCGCAGACTTACCCCAATCCAACCCTTGATGCTGAGTGCCAAGCATTGGTCCCATTTTTAGAGTCTTTGGTATGACCCGAATCGAACCTGACCTCCCAGTCTCAGGGCGGACACTCTAACCACAAGGCCACTGAGCTGGTGAAGCATATTATTATACTGTATATTAAATGTTGCAGATCACGGACTGTGGTTTTTTAAATCTCACATATGACCGATTTTGTGCAACTGTGTGCATAATCATATCGGCATAAAATCTTTGTACAATTCACAAAGAAAAAAAAGGTCTATTTTCATTCCAGCTAAAAAACGAAAACCTATATTGGGTTGCGAATCGGTTATCGGCGGTTATACCTCCATCGCTCTAGTTGAAATATTAACTGTTTACAGGTGCCATAGACGCAAAGACAAACTTTGTTTACTCACATTGATTAATCCACTTTAATTAACGCCATGTTTTGGTATTATGAGTTGCGTTGTATTATCAGTGTATTATGCTATGGTTTGTGTGTGTTTTGTGGGTGTTATGCCCCCACAGTGAGTCTGTAAATGATGACGTACACCAACAGAACAATAAGAAGCTGAGGAGAGAGGAGGACTGGACTGTCCAGCTGAGAGGAGGAGGAGGGAATGAGGGAGGGAGAGGGACAGAAAAAGAGGAACGTAAGGGGAGGAATGCAACAAAAAAGAAGTGTGTGTGTGTGTGTGTGTGTGTGTGTGTGTGTGTGTGTGTGTGTGTGTGTGTGTGTGTGTGTGTGTGTGTGTGTGTGTGTGTGTGTGTGTGTGTGTGTGTGTGTGTGTGTGTGTGTGTGTTCTAACATGTCCCACCATGCACCACTCACTCACTCACTCTCAATCACACCAACACGTGTTGATCTGGACGGAGGATCGCAGTAGACGGAATGTTGTTAAATAATAATGGATAAATAGTGGAAGTAATAATAAGAGATATAGTGGACCAGTAGTAGTTCTTTTAGCCTTCCCTGAATCCACAGACCAGTAACTGCCCCAGTGAGTCGCCTCCCTAAAGCCCTATAGATCAGTGGTTCCCAAACAGAGCCTTAAAGTAGGAGTTGCGACATTACGCACGCCCAGGCTCGGTCACATGACCTTATGGAGAAGCTCGGTCATGTCACCTCATGGGGAGGCTGGTGTCTCTAATGGAGTTTGGATATATTATTTTGAACGAGAGTGCTGCGAATACCGACAATTTTAGGAATATATACAACATGAGAAGTGTTTTAAACTATTGTTCAGTGACAACTATCATCTCTGTAATGTGTATGGTGTGCTGTTATTAAAAAGCAAACTAAAATAAAGGGATTTAAAACATTTAAAGCTGGGCTGTTGCCTGAGTCCAATGCTTTTCTGCCTATTTCCCTAGAGCACCAGCTAGTCTCGCAGTCTGTGCCCCCATATCGCGAGAATGTCCGTTTTTATCAGTATGTGAATGAGGAGAGACTATTCTACCCTTTCAAGTCATAAATATACAGTAATTATATTGTTTGCCATAAAACAAACTGTTAAGAAAATAACCTGTGACATGTTTTCTTTCATTTGGCTTGGTAGTCTGTCCGCTGGATTCCATTAGATCCATTCACTGTGGTAAAGTGTTTGACACACCCTGCCTTCCCAGTAGTACGAAATGCTGTAGACTAGAGGCTGCTATTAGACTGGCCTTATGGAGTGAACGGGAGTGTCCGAGCTTCGTCTCTAGATGGCACTGTTCCCAAACCTTTTTTTGAGAACCACTGCTCTATATGGCGTACCAGTATAATCGCGCTGTTCTTTTTTGGGGGGATAGCGTGGCATTTCATTCATAGAATTTAACATTTTGAGCCTGGCAGGTTAATTATGCAAATCTTGGAATCTGAGAGAGAAACAACAACAACAAAACAACAGTACACAAACAAAACAAGAAAATAAAATAAAAAATAAAAATAAATGTGCCAGTGTGCTAATAATGCTAATTAGTGTTCGTTGTGTTCTGACATCTCAAAACCAATCACACACACAAAAAATGCTATTCAAGCTGAACCGGTCTGAACCGGTCGAGTCCAGTTAGATCATGTGGGGTCAGTTCAGGTCCGGCTGGTATTTCAGGAGGGATAAACAACAGACAAATCTAATTAGGGAATTGATTATAAAACATCAGAAACACAAACAAACACACACCTCACAGTGGACAAAGGGAGACATGTAGCACACGCGGCTAACCAAAGGCTAATGCTAAGTGTGTAGAGTAAATATTAGAAGACAACAGTTGAAAGGGAATTCCACACATTTTCAAGATTTTTTCTGAGTGTACAAATGGAACCAAATGGATCCTAAAAGGTCCTAAAAGAAAAATCATTGACATGGTGAAACACAACCTGATGATGTCATCGAGTTGTGTGTCACCATCATTTCACCTCCATTTCTAGGAAAAACAAAATAGGGCTACCTTTTTATGATGTCCACACAACATCTCTAAGGTACTGTATATTAATGACATGGTAAAATGTTGAAAATGTTAGGAATTCCCCTTTAACCTAACTATACCTAGTCTAACATACATGACCTTCGACAACAGAGGGAAAGGAATGAAATTAAATTGAAAGATGAATTAAGGCACAAATTAAAACATGTTAAGACTAAAAACAAGAAAGAAAGAAAGAAAGAAAGAAAGAAAGAAAGAAAGAAAGAAAGAAAGAAAGAAAGAAAGAAAGAAAGAAAGAAAGAAAGAAAGAAAGAAAGAAAGAAAGAAAGAAAGAAAGAAAGAAAGAAAGAGAGGGACATTACAATTCAACAAGGACAACATGAGACACATTAAAGGGTGTGTGTGTGTGTGTGTGGGGGGGGGGGTGCGTGTGTGTGTGTGCGTGCGTGCGTGCGTGCGTGCGTGCGTGTGTGTGTGTGTGTGTGTGTGTGAGAGAGAGAGAGAGAGACGCATGCACATCAAGGTGTGTGTGTGGGTGTGCGCGCAGCTTTGCGGCTCTGCAGCATGCTGAACCTCTGGTAGGCGGGAGAGCGATAACTAACCCGGGGAGAGTCCTGATCTGATGGCTGTCCGTTCTGCAGAGACCCCTGTTCGCCCTCTCTGGAGAGAGACACACACACACAAAAAAAATGTAAACACAACGAGTGCCGGGAGTTCTTCCAAAATAGGAGCTCTAGAGTGGCTGGGAGATGTGGCAGATTTTACTCTGAAAGACAGACAGGCACCTCTGGGTGGTGGCCTCGGTGGGGGTGGTCTCGGCAGGTGGGGGTTGTCTATTCCTCTCCTCTTCCTCCTGCCTTCGTCTAACTTCCAGCAACTCCATCTGGGACAGGAAACAGAGAACAGGAAATCAGCCTCTCTAACCTCATTTCAACCAGCGGGTTTTCAACTGCTTGTTAAATCCTTTGCTGCCCTCTGGGGGTAGCTCTTACACATGCAGCCGTTAGGCATTATGCCCATTATATCGTCCGTGATTAATTCCCGGTTCAATCAGAAAGGTGGGGGTTTGTTGATACGTTCACAATCTGCGTTAGCATTAGCTCACAGCCCATTGGCTCTCAGTAGAAAAGGTACATATGGTCAACGGTGCGATACAAATGCACAAATGGTTATGATCGTCGCGATGTTCGACGGGTTCACCACGGACAGCTATAGAAGCTTTTGGAAACTAAATATGTTAAATGTGTGTGTGTGTGTGTGGGGGGGGGGGCGTACCGTGGTCAGTCTCTCCAGAGCAGAGAACCTCTCCTCCCAGGTGGCCGCTGACTTCTCGAAGGCCTCGTGTCTCTTGATGAGCTTCTCCACCTCGTCAACGCTCTGGCCCATCTCCCTGTTGGTCAGGTACGGATCCTGACCCAGCAGCCACGCCTCCGCCACGCCCGCATCCCTGGAGAACTGGTGCACCTCCAAAACTACAACGGAGAGAAAGAGAGGATTACACCTCCAAAACTACAGAGAGAGAGAGAGAGGATTACACCTCCAAAACTACAGAGAGAGAAAGAGAGAGAGGATTATACCTCCAAAACTACAGAGAGAGAAAGAGAGAGAGGATTATACCTCCAAAACTACAGAGAGAGAGAGAGGATTACACCTCCAAAACTACAGAGAGAGAGAGAGAGAGGATTACACCTCCAAAACTACAGAGAGAGAGAGAGGATTACACCTCCAAAACTACAACGGAGAGAGACAGAGAGAGAGACCTCCAAAACTTCAGAGAGAGGATTACACCTCCAAAACTACAGAGAGAGGATTACACCTCCAAAACTACAGATAGAGAGAACATTATACCTGCAAAACTACAGATAAAGAGAGAGAGAACATTATACCTGCAAAACTACAACAGAGAGAGACTATAGCTCCAAATTTACAACAGAGAGACGATTATACCTCCAAAACTACAACAGAGAGAGACTATAGCTCCAAATTTACAACAGAGAGACGATTATACCTCCAAAACTACAACAGAGAGAGACGATTATACCTCCAAATTTAAACAGAGAGAGACGATTATACCTCCAAATTTAAACAGAGAGAGACAATTATACCTCCAAATTTACAACAGAGAGAGACAATTATACCTCCAAATTTACAACAGAGAGGATTATACCTCCAAAACGACAACAGAGAGAGGGGATTACACCTCCAAAACTAGAGATAGTGAGAGAACATTACGCCTCCAAAACTACAGATGAAGAGAGAGAAAACATTATACCTTCAAAACTACAGATAAGAGAGGACATTATACCTTCAAAACTACAGATAAGAGAGAACATTATACCTCTAAAACTACAGATAAGAGAGAACATTATACCTTTAAAACTATAGATAAGAGATAACATTATACCTTTAAAACTATAGATAAGAGAGAACATTATACCTTTAAAACTATAGATAAGAGAGAACATTATACCTCCAAAGCTACAACACAGAGAGAGCACATTACACATCCAAAGCTACGAGAGAGAGAACATTACACACCCAAAACTACAGATAGAGAGAACATTATACCTCCAAAACTACAACAGAGAGAGAGAAAGAGACACTTCAGTTCTTACCCAGTCTAAGCCACTCCCATCTGTCCTCCCACTTGTCAATCATGTCTTTCCTCTTGTCGGTCAATTGTAGCAACTTCTCTTTAATCTAAACACAAGCAAACAAACAAACGAGAAATATATTTGATATATGCTGATTGTGTGTTGTGTTTATTGTCTGTGGGATGCCCATAGGGGAATACTGTGGTAGTTCATGATGGAATAAAACACTCCTCCCCTGGAGTGTAATGTTTGTTTAATCCAGGGGTTTTCAACAGGTGGTCCGGGGACCACCAGTGGTCCCTGAGAGGGCTCCAGGTGGTCCCCAGGCTAAATGATGGAAAGTTGGTTAACCAGATGTAACTCTTGAGAATGTAAAAATGAAACCAAATGGACCCTTGCGGGTCCATTTGGTTTCATTTTTACACTCTCAAGAGTTAAAATAGGTCCATTATCGTTTCGTTTTTACATTGTCAAGACTTAAAATAGGTCCATTTGGTTTCATTTTTACACTCTCAAGAGTTAAAATATTCATCATCTGAATTAGCACCACTTAATTAAGAAGTTTACACCATTTTGTTGGCAAAATACAGCCTGGAATTGTGGACAAAACCAAAATAATTCTTTAATTTTAGTTCTTTGGTGTGAAAATGTAATCAAATGGTGGTCCGTGGCTCAAACGCTGCATAAATGGTGGTCCCTGGAGTCAAAAAGGTTGAAAACCCCTGGTTTAAATCATTAAACATGCCTTTCTCTTGTCTCTTTTCCTGCTATTGATGTTTTTAAAAGGACAAAGTGCTGATATGCTCAGAAGCTGAGAAGCTCAAAGCGCACTACTGAGTGGTGCGCTTTGAGCTTCTAGATCTGACATGTTTTAAAAATGGTGAAAATCTTTGAATGATGTTTCAGTTCCGGGAGGGTTTTAAAGTTAAACATACCTCTTCTGAAGCGTAGCGCTTCAGTTCAGGGAGGGTTTTAAACATACCTCTTCTGAAGCATAGTGCTTGCGAGCCAGCAGAGCCTTGCCCAGCTCGATGCAGGCGGTGAAACTGTCGTTACGCGCGTCGATCTCTGCTTTGATCCCTTGGTGGTTGTTCATCAGCAACTCTACAGAGGACACGTCCCTGCGCACGCACGCACACACGCACACACGCACACACGCACGCACACACACACACACACACACGTTATTAATACCACGCATCTACAAGCTCAGCTTGTAGGTCTGATATTGTTCAATATGTTTTTGAAAATATTGATGCTAAGTAATGCTAACCAATGCTAATAATGCAAATGCTAAGTACTGTTAATAATGCTAATAATGTTAAGTAATGCTAATGGTGCTAATTAATGCTAATAATGCCAAGTAGGTAAGGCTGGTAATGCTAAGTATTGCTAATGCTAAGTAAGCAAGGCTAATAATACTAAGTAATGCTAATGGTAAGTACTGTCAATAATGCTAATAATGCAAAGTATTGCTAATAATGCTAAATAATGCTAATTAAACTAATTATACTAATACTAAGCTTAGAACACCAAAATATGTTCCCGCCAAAAGTGAGCTAAGCTCCGTTGTGTAATACAGTAAACGGACTGTAGGTGGCACTAAGTAACTATAAGCATAGACGAAGCATGTTAAAACACAGGCGGTCGTACCTGGGTTTCTCCTGGGCCTCTATGAGTCGTATAACGTCTTCCATCCATAACATGAGGTCTCGCACCATGCTGAAGAAGCGGAACTTGTCCCCGGTGTCGAACAGCTTCAGCCGCCGGCCCTCCGCCGCGTCCAGGAGGTTTTTCCAGGCCTCCAGCACCTGAGAGACGAGACGGAAACGACACAGAGAGAAGGTAGGAGGAACCACACGTTAACAAGAGCATTTCACTGTGCCTGTCATAGGTATGACGTCACAGGAGATTTTCCCTGGAGAAAATCTTGCCTGTGGCTTCAAATTGCTTTGAAACACCACTGACAAGAGCCTTTGAATAACATGGGGGTCATCCTAAAAAATGTCTCATAAGAATAGCGGTCCAAAAATAAACAAACTTTCTCTGCGATATTGACGGGGAGTCATATGTGATACTAGCCTGGCTAAAGCCAAACTGAATCCGCTGTAGGCTAGAATAGCTCAATTATACGCCCATTTCCCACTTCAGAAAGTTAGGGGTGGTCAATCAGGAGACAGTATTCAAATATGTTGCCATACTGTGTCCTCCTCATTGGCCACGCCAATTTTCTGGAGTAGAAAATGGGCGTACATACAATTGAGCTATTCCAGACCAATCTGCTGACAGGTAAAATCTTTGCCTGGATTTACTAGCCAGGCTAATGTGATACCATCTTGTTTCTCGTGATAGCACAATTTGGCAGTGATTGGCATTCAGTTCATTCTTCATATCCATATGAGTAAAAACCGTCAGGATGATTTGTTTATTTATTGAAACACAGTTCGTATATGAGGCAATTTAATCTTTAATCTAATCGTCTTCGGTGCTTTATTGTTTTGTGATTAATTAATTAATTGTAATTCCTACTGAATCTTCAGTTGAATACATCTCATAGACTCTCAAGTAGCCTAATTGAAAAGGCTTTTAATTCCTAAAGCTGTTCAACTGAAGCTCAGTGAATCACCTCCCCACCCCTTCATGTCCAAATCACTTACTTAACACAGGATGTGTCTGTATGCAGATGATAGCTTTCATTTTGTCAACGAAAAGATTGGCATTTATTATGTTTTTTATTTTGTTGTAGATGACAATCTGACAAGCAATGAATATGTGTATTGGCAGAAATACCATACAGATTATGCAATTTCAAATATCTTGTTGTTTTTTTGTTGACAAAAAATAGCAAAAAAAGCGTAAAATAAATAAATAAAAAAGGAGTCGAAATACTTTCTGGAGCTGCTCCGCTGAAAATGAACGGGAGGCTTTGATGCATTGCTAGTGGTTTGAATGCACGGCCACACACAGCATCCTAGCACACCTGAAAACAATCCATCTACAGATTGCATGAATACATACATATATAAATAGAACATGTGCAGACGTTTTCAAAAATATTTCCAGGTATATCCTCATTTCCAAACTTTCCGCACACAGCAGGATACAAAATAGCAGATCTACAAGGTTACAATGTGTCCTATCGGAAGGCATTTGTGAGCTTGTAGGTATGCTATTTCCGTTGGTTTGTCAAATGACAAAGTATACTGTAGGACTTACATGGTTGAAGTCATGATGGTAAAGCACCATGACACTAATGTACTGTATATCTCTATACAATGATGAAGAAAACGGTTGCTAGCGGCGGTGGTTAGCCAGCTAGCCATATCACTAGTGGCAACAAGCAAATGCTAACTATCGTGTTGTGGTCGGCACCATGTTTTGCAGCACACAATTCAACAATGCATCCAAAAAACGGACATGACACAAACTTGACAATACGTGTAGGCCTCATAACAATAATGAGCATTCTTTGGCTAACAAGGCCCGGACCAAACCGTATTTGCAAATGATCCTTTGTTTTGGATTTGTTTTATAGTGCTTGCAGCACTAGATGGATGGGGCTTGCTTTATCGACAATGGAACGATTGAAGCGGTAATTCACCTTCTTAGTAAATCCATTTTGTTTTAACGTTGCGGCTTGTTCAACACTTTAGTAAACAGAAAATTCCTTCCTTCCTTTTCAGGCCACTGCTTCTATTTTTGTGTACTGGGACAATGCTGCAGCAGGATTATCCGAATCTTAAAACGTATGAATACTTTTTATGTCCAAGATCCTCAGTGGTTATACAAATCCTCCAATCAGGGCAAAGGGTCTCACATATTTGCGTCATCTCTTTCTTCTGATCGGATGGAATTCATAATATCCCATGTATTTTCTGTTTACAAAAGAGCTGGAGGGGCAGAATGGACCCTGATTTAACACTATATAACAATTACCATGGAAATAGAGAGCTATAATTATGCCAAGACTAATTTAAACAAAAATAACTTTTTAATTCATAAATGTAAAAAAAAAAGAAAAGAAAAGAAAAAGTGAAAATTAAATTGAACACATTAAACAGAATACTTTCAGTCAAGGGACAATGTTGTTGTTTTTATTTCTAAATCTGGTACCAGCATTAGATGAATCAATAACATAATGAAATATCTGTGCGCGACTGTTTTCACAACACACAGATAAACTTTCAGCCTGACGCCTACCATCACCTACGTACAAACCCCACCCATCCAGACACTCCAGCAACACAAAACAAACAAATGGAAAGTTTTTTTTTTTTTTTTTTTGCAAATGGCCCGCTCTTCCACTCAGTCACAAAGCGGGAAACTTAACTGCATGACACGACTAAAATGTCCCCGAAACTCAGTCAGTCAGCATTTTAGTCGAAAGCATAAGTAACGAGCTTAACGGATTCCTATGATACGTTTGATGCTGGAAGCCGATGTTTTTTTATTTGGTCGAAACAGGAGTGCGTTTCTCACCTCTCCCTTTCTCCTCTGGGTGTTGGGGATGGGGCGGGGACGGGACATACAGGGGATGGTCAAAACAACCACAAGTCAACAAACACTCAACCACCAAAAACAGATCAATTCATCACTTATCAATGCTTAGTACTACAGTTACCAAATTCTGCCCCCCGAACCCAACCCGACCCGACCCGGCGTTTTCGAGCGGGACGCGTAACAAAATGTATGTTAATTTAGACGGGACGGGGCCGACCCTTGGGTTCTATGAAAAAGAATTAAATATTATCTACTACCCCCCAGAAAAGAGATTTCAACTGCCCCCTTGCGCTTGATGAAAGTGGGTGTGTTGGATGCAGCTCAAAGTGAACCTTAGTCGTGGCAAAACAGGTAGCGGCGAAGGCCAGAACTCAATTGGAAAATTGGTGGTATAAAATAATAGAGTGGCCATTTTAAAGATGTTTGGGCCATTATGCCTGGAGTGCACGTTCCGAAAGCCTGTTTTATGCGTGACGTCGATGACATGCATGGTATTGTCCAGTAAACGGACCCCATGGCCAGTCATTTAAGGTCAATATACGTTCAAAGATTAACCTATAAGGTAGAGTAAAAAAAGGGCAACTTGTGTGGTGCGAGGAACTTCCTACATAGTGTGAGATTTATAGATTTTGGGGGCATAACTAGCCTTGGAATCCAGCCTCCCTTGCCGTTGCAACGCTCAACTTCTGAATGTTACCCGGCAACTGAGCCTGCTCGACTCGATCTCGAAATGTTGCATAGCGCCGTTGTTTCTGATTGGATGTTGTTCCAACAAGCCTAAACTGTTGTTTTTTTTCAGAGACCAATCAGAATCTTCTGCAGTATTTCGACCTTCATAGGCCACGCCCTCTCGTGGAGATTCGTGGAGGTTCCTTGCCAGACAGAGTTGCAAAGTTGAATTTGAACTTCAATGTAGCAACGACGGCTGGGCTAGGCATAACTAATAGAAGATTTGAATTGATCGTTGTCACCAGTATGGGCCACATTATGGTACACTGTGCAATACACAAATAAAATGAACAAAATGTAAAAAAGGGAAACATTGCTGTCCAGAGGGTAAAACCCACCTATTTTTATCTGTGCATGCCACTGTGCATTAACTCACTGTTGTGTGGTCTATGTATCAGGAGCCCCCAACCAAACTACACTATCAATACGGTCTCATCTTGTGGTATGTATTTTGACCATGCCCTGTAAAAGGTCTTTACACAGTGAGGGGGCGTGTCGTGTACCAAAACATCTAGTTTGCATCCAAGCTGTTCGTACGGTTGGTATCTCATTCATACAGGCGCATGCCTTCGTTTCACGGTGACAAATCCACCTCATTCCAAATAAAAACTGTGTTGTGTGAGAAATATATTGTGAAAATATATTTTCCGAATGTTAAATTGCATGAAAAAGAAGAATAAAAGTGGCCCCAATGTGTAAGGACATTAAGTTTTTGTTTGCATAATACTAGAATATACTATAACACTGGCCGTAGCACAGGTGACTCCACTGAGTGCTGATTGAAGCTGGACCTTACTGTTCTGAGTGACAGACAGAGACACACTCACCTCTCCCTCTCTCTTCTGGATGTCATCAGCCTTGTCCCCGGCGTAGGATGACTGGAGACGAACGGCGTCCTCCTGCAGCTGACGAACCTTCAGGGACGAGAGACAGAGAGAGAGACGGGTTGAGACATACAGCAGAGAGACATTATGTGTGTGTCCACTTGTCGTGTCCCCAATGTCCGTTCCAATCCGTGTCAGTCTGTTCCTCCCCCAGACGTAATACGTAAGGGGGCCATGCGGTTTTCCTGTCTCCCTCATGCAGTGGCGTTTCCATGTCCCTCATGTCCTTCCCTGTCCATCCCCCATGTCCCTCATGTCCCTCACCTGTGTCCCCCACGTCCTCCCATGTCCCTCACCTGTGTCCCCAGGGCCTGGATGTCGTTCTCGAAGGCGGTGTGCATGCGCTGCAGGGCCTCCACCGTGTTCTGGTCGCGTCCCAGCTCCTCGGGGAGTTTCTTGTGCTTGTCCAGCACGCGGCCCAGAACCTCCTTGGCGTCGTGGTAGAACTTGTGCAGCTCGTAGGAGGCGGCCAGGATCTGCGTGCGTGTGTCGATCAGCTCCAGCAGGTCGGCCCACGCCTCGTTCAGGCCGTCCTTCCACTCCGCCACCGTGGCTGCGTCCCCGTGGCCCGCGTTGATCAGCTCATCGGCCAGACGGTTCACCGAGTCCACCCGCTCCTGGCCGATGGTCCCCGTGTCCCGGGCAAACTCCCTGAAGCGCTCCTGGAGCATCTGGGGGATATATGAACGTATTTATTATTAGGCTGTTGAAAATAACCAGTTAATTAGTTCAATTAATTTTGTTGATTAATCTGATATAGAGCATAGGTCAAGAGAACTACAAGCATTGTGGGCTTTTAGATGGGCTTTTAGATCATCTATTGTAGAAATAATGAGAAATAAACAGATTATTTTTCTTTTTTAAATGTTCAAATCTTGTGAAGGAAAACAGGCATATTTTGGACATAGTTCGAATGGCGATGAATAATGATTAAATTAATTTTGAAGCTGTGGTTAATTTGATACATTTTTTAAAATCATTCAACACCCCTAATATTTACTATTGGGGATGTTCCGGTACACATTTTCCATCCCAATCCCATACGTTCTTAGCTGATACTGAATACCAGTGTTGTGATCTAATGTTGTGTTTACTGTTTATAACTATCTAGTTATATATCTTGTGTTGTGTTTATAACTATCAATATTATCTCATGCTGTGTTTATAGCTGAACTCAGTGACTGACATGTTTGTAGTTCTTGAACTCAGTGTCATGTTTGTTGTCCTTGAACTCAGTGATATGTTTGTAGTCCTTGAACTCACAGTGACATGTTTGTAGTCCTTAAACTCAGTGATATGTTTGTAGTCCTTGAACTCAGTGACATGTTTGTAGTCCTTGAACTCAGTGACATGTTTGTAGTCCTTGAACTCACAGTGACATGTTTGTAGTCCTTAAACTCAGTGTCATGTTTGTAGTTCTTGAACTCAGTGTCATGTTTGTTGTCCTTGAACTCACAGTGACATGTTGTGGTCTCCACGACAGACATGTTTGTAGTCCTAAATTCTGTGACGTGTTTGTAGTCCTAAACTCTTCATGAAAGACATGTTTGTAGTCCTAAACTCAGTGATACATTTGTAATCCTAAACTTAGCGACACATTGGTGATCCTAAACTCACTGTGATGTGTTTGCAGTCGCAAACACACAGTGACATGTTTGTAGTCCTAAACTCGCTGTTATGTGTCTGTAGACCTTACACTCACCGTGTTGTCTTGTCCTGTAGTCCTAGCCCAGACATCTTATAAACTCACCGTGATGCATTCATAGTCCTGGCCCAGATACTGTATCTTTTAAACTCACTGTGACGTGTTCATAGTCCTGGCCCAGATATCTTCTCACTGTGACGTGTTCATAGTCCTGGCCCAGATATCTTCTCACTGTGACGTGTTCATAGTCCTGGCCCAGATACTGTATCTTATAAACTCACCGTGACGTGTTCATAGTCCTGACCCAGCTCATGGGATCCCGCCACCACCTCCCTCTCGGCGATCCACTGCTCCAGGTCGTCCACTTCGCGGTTCAGCTGGAACAGGCGGAAACGCTCCTCCAGCTTGCCCCGCCGCTCCTCTGACAGGTCCTTCAGCCCGGCGTACAGCTTGTCCACCTGGGACTGACGCATGCCGATACGCTCGCTGGACGGGAGGGAGGGACAATGTTTAGCTCAGTTTATCTCAAGCCAACTATTGACATAATTCTTCTGTTTTTTTAAGTGCTTTCTCCTCTGCCGTCGACCTGGCTGCATTATATCGTCCATGTTCCATTCCCGGGTCATTCAGAAAGGTAGGGGTTGTTGATATGACCACACAATGAGCTTTAGCATTAGCTCACAGACCTTAGCTCAAACGGTTAAATTTGCTCAGCGATACGATGCAAACACACAAAGCGATAGATTTGAGATCGCCGGGATGGACAACGGCTCACCACGGACAGCCCTGGAAGCTTTGGATGTACAACACTTTAAAAATCCTGCATCTAATGGAAGCTAATGCAGCTGTATTTACAAAGTCCATAGCTGGTGGGGATGAACGCATCATCAGCAATGCTAAAAGATATATACCATTTATCTGGCTGACAGGTAAATATACGGTCGCTGCCTTCATATAGAGCGCAAACAGCTCATCTACAAACACGTCCGTAAAAAGCACCTTTAGATACATACTGTATATAGCTTAGCTATGAGTGCAATCATAGACAGCAGGGAAAACAATTAAAAAGGTACACCTCTCGGGGTGGTAAATATATTTAAGGGTTCATCTCTCGGTGTGGTATATGCATCTAGGGTTCACCTCCCGGGGTGGAATACGTATTTAAAGGGTTCACCTCTCAGGGTGCTCCGCAGAAACCAGTCCTCTGCTGGTCTGAGACAGCTGGTGGACCGTCTCTGCATAGTCCTCCACTGCCTGCTCCAAGATCTGATGCTTCTTCAGCATGGCCACCGAACTCTGCTCATCCTGAGAGAAAGAGACACCAAGAGAGAGACAAACAGAGAGAGAGAGAGAGAGAGACATTAACTCGATATAGACTCAGTGAACAGTGTTGTGATTTTGTGGACTAGTCATTAGTGGACAGTATGTGGACTAGTGGACTGACTAGGACTGTCTTTAGTTGAAAGGTTCTTTTTGTGTAGTGTGTGCTGTGTGTGTGCTGTGTGTGTGTGTGTGTGTGTGTGTGTGTGTGTGTGTGTGTGTGTGTGTGTGTGTGTGTGTGTGTGTGTGTGTGTGTGTGTGTGTGTGTGCGTGTGTGCGTGTGTGTGCTCTAACCTTGGCCTTCTCCTCGCTCATCATGTACAGCTCCTGTTCGCTCATCCAGGCCTCGGCCTCCGCCGCGTCAAAGTAGTACTGCTGGGCCTCGTGGGCGGAGCCCAGGCGGGCGTGGCGCTTCTCCGCCTCCTCGCCCATCTGCCGCCACAGAGCCGCCAGTTCGTCCAGCCGCTGGCCAATCACGGCGGAGGTGGGGTTGGCCGGGTCGCGCAGCACCGTGGCGCTGCGCTGGAAGATGTCGTCGTAGCGTGGCTGGTGGCCCTGGATCTCCTTCTGCAGAGTCTGGGGAGGTACGGCACGCCAACGGCACACAAGGGGTTAATGGTTTGTTTTGTTGTTTGTGTTGTTTTGAGGCTATTTAAAGTTACACGTATGGTGTGTTTAGAGCCATAGATGAAACAAAGTTAAGAAAAACTCTGTTCACTTCGTGGGGCCAGTCTAATGGCGGCTCTTCTACATGGACTTCAATTGAGAATGGGGACAACGGGAAGTCACAGAATGCATTGCAGTCTATGGCCCTGTGCGAGTACACGAACCACATAACCAGACTGTTTTCTGCCCGCTCAACATCGCAACTTTTCTGCTAGATGGCCCTGGGTATGTTCAATAAATTGTGTGATTACCATAATGATAGTAGTGCTTAATGGTAATAGAGGCAACTTTAGTGTGTACAAACACTATTTGTAATCAGATTTCTTCTCTATTGGCTCGTTAGGAATCCGCTGGAGACTGCTGTGCTGTGATTGGCTAAAACGCTGCCTCACTCCACACAACCCCATCCCCCTTACAAATTAGCCATGTCTGTCCTGAGCCCCAACAAATGTTTTGTTTTCATGATTTGTTGAGAACAACAAGTTCTGGACTGTCTGCAGGACGAAGCAAGTACTGTATCTGTCTGCAGGGAAACACGCTGGAGCATCAAAGTAGAAGCAATGCAGAGGGGGGAAAGGCCAAAAATATAGCTATTTTGGGTAAAACGTTGCCTCTAATACCTAATAATCATTTGCCATCATATTATTTTGGAGATATAAGACTAGAGCACTGTGCAGGCTGATTAGGCTAACCAGACCAATTGGACGCCTAGACTACAGATGAGTGAATATACAGTACATAAATTTGTTGTGTTCGAGCAGACAATGCATTCTAAAAACAGACACCCCCCCACCCACCCCACAACCAACACACACACACGCGTAAATATAACATGGCATTTGTCAAGCAAGTGTGTGTGTGTGTGTGTGTTACCTGGTTTTTCTTGATCAGTAGTTGAACGGTCTGCAGGTTGTGTCCATGGTCTGTAGACGTGGCCAGAGCCATCCTCTCCTCAACCCAGAGCTGTGAGCAAATGCACACACGCACACACACACACACACGCACACACACCATAAGCAATGTGTTACTTCTAGTGCACTACATCTCTGATCCACTTACTGTAGTTTCACTCAATACCTTTATTTGAACATTACTTAGTACTAGTTACTTTTATTATAATTATAACTCATTATCTACTTCAATGCTGTTTATAGTTTAGCAGTAAATGTGTAAGCATTGTGTAGTAATTCAACAATAAATGTATAGTGATTCTATAGTTCTTTTCAAAAAGCCAATAGTGAAGCTGAAGTAATGAAGTAGCAGCCAGGTAGTGATTTGAATAAGAATTATGCAGTAATTATCAGTAGTGATTAAGTACATTTTACTATTGAAATCACTAAATAATCACCACTCATCACAATAGCAATTGAGTAGTGAAATGGTAGTTTTTGTGTAGACATTTTGTAGTAGTAATGAGCAGCGATTCAATAGTGTTTTTTTTTTTTTTTTCTCATGAGGGAATGACATAGTACAATGGGTGGAATTCCCCTTCAAGAACACTTTGATGGCAATACTTTTGATTTTTTTTTTAGCCAAGTACCTATTTAATTCCACACATGTTACATGTAACAGTATTTCTGCACTATGATATTGATATTTCCTCTTTCACTTTTTTCTGACCACTCGTTAACAATCAATCAATCAATCAGTCAATCAATCAATCAATCAATCAATCAATCAATCAATCAGTCAGTCAGACTTACGATCTCGTCCTCCACGTCTCTGTTGAACTGGTGGATCTCCCTGGAGGCCATCAGGGCGTCCCGTCTCTTCTTCAGCGGTGCCTGCAGGGAGGTGAACTTCGTCTCCACGCCGTGCCGCTGGCCGTCCACCTCCTCCGAGTCCTTCCCCTCCTGGCTGAGGGCCTGGGCCTGCGTGGTCAGCTCCTCCACCTCCTTCTGACGCACCTCCACCTGGCTCTCCAGCATCTGCAGGAGGACAACACAGCCAGGAGCGTTACCGCCGTGAGATGAGAGCAGTGAAGTCATCCAGGGTGGAGAGGAGAGGAGGACAGTTATATGAGAGGAGGAGAGGAGGACAGTTGTATGAGAAGAGGAGAGGAGGAGGAGGAGAAGGAGGAGGAGGAGAGGACGAGAGGAGAGAAGAGGAGGACGAGAGGAGAGGAGGATAATGAGAAGAGGAATGGAGGACAGTTCTCCAGGGAGTAAAGAAGAAAGGGGAGTAGGAGAGGAGTGGAAAAAAGAGGATAGGCGTTATTCAGGAAGAGAAGAGAAGAGAAGAGAAGAGAAGAGAAGAGAAGAGAAGAGAAGAGAAGAGAAGAGAAGAGAAGAGAAGAGAAGAGAAGAGAAGAGAAGAGAAGAGAAGAGAAGAGAAGAGAAGAGAAGAGAAGAGAAGAGAAGAGAAGCTATAGCCAGGATTCGCTCTGAGGTTTCAGCGGTCTGCTAATCGGACCAGACATGGAGCTCTATTGGTCAGTCTCCATTGCTCTCCCCCTCCTGTCCTTTATATCAAACACTAGAAATGACCTCTCAATCTCGCATGCATTCAGCACACACGCGCACACACACACACGCGCACACACACACACACACACACACACACACACACACACACACACACACACACACACACACACACACACACACACACACACACACACACACACACACACACAGTAGGCAAATGTGTGTGCAGCCACGCAGACACACACACACACACACACACACACACACACACACACACACACACACACACACACACACACACACACACACACACACACACACACACACACACACACACACACACACACACACGTGTCTGTCCGAATGATTTGGTCCGAGGTCTATCACGCCTACATACTGTAGGTTGCTGGCTGTATATAATGTAATCGTTGCACTATTAGTTACATGGCATGTAGTAGTAGCAACTGATAATGTATTCTGTAATGTTAAAACAAAAATAATAAATTAATTACTTTCACTGTTAATATCATTAACTGCAATAACTGAGCTTCAATGCCATGAGTCCATCAGCTAGAGTTTTAGATCTACCGGTCAGCCAATACCTCAACGATCCATCAACGATACCAATGAGTAAGGAATCATGAATCATTATTAATGATTAGGAATGGTATTAAAGTTGTCTACCTGCGTGTAGTGCTGGGGTTTATCATGTGCTGCAGTGACATTCTCACTGAACTTTTAAGGAACAGAGAAAGAGACTGCGTGGTCAAAATGAAACATGGCTCTGCTGACAGGAAGTCGAGAGTGAAAACCATCCACAGCCAGATGACTCACATCTGTGCACATACATTAACACATTAAGTGCCCGGATCAGTGGCGCCTCAAGATTGTTATCTTCAGGGCCTAATTCAAGGTGCACCATCCTGGAAGGCTCTCAATCTAATTTTCTCCCTGTCAACATGGCTGGATTTGGCTTCCAATGTAAATGTGGTCTATACAGTGGCGTTTCTAAGCAATTTAGAGCCCCAGGCAAGATTTCCCCTGTGATGTCATACCTATGACAGCCACAGTAAAATGGCGCCCCTCCAACGGATAAAAATTATGAACTATTTTTAAACTAAAGAACATGTTATGTGTGTTTTAAATGTTCAATTCTAGTTATAGAGGACAAGTATAATGTATTTATCCATATGAGGCTAATTAGCCTGGGATCCTTTTAAAGCATGTCTGGTGGTCGCCCCGGTGACCCCCCTCTCCCCCCTCCCCTCATGGCGCCCCCCCAGGCAACTGCCTAGTCTGCCAAATGGCAAAAACGCTCCCACCCCCCCCTGAATGACAGTTTTTAGTGGTTGAAGACGAGTCTCTCACCTGCTGCTTCTTCAGCAGGATGTTGACGGAGGTCAGGTCCTTGCCGTAGTCGTCGGAGGTCAGCTGACCGTCCAGGGCGCTCAGCCACTTGTCCAGGTCGGCGCAGCTCTGCGTAAAGAGCTCCGCCTTGTTGGCGTCAAACAGACACTTGGCCTTGGTCTGCGTGGAGCTCTCCAGCTCCTCCCACATGGTCTGCAGTGAGCCCAGCTTCTCCTGCACCATGGCCTCTGTGTCCGGCTTCTCCTGGACCAGCAGCAGGCCGTCCTGGAGGGGGAGAGAGGGGGAGTTTACCAGAGCCATAGAGCAGAGGTTCTCAACCTGGAGGTTGGAACCAGGCATGCCCTTATCGCGGTATTAACTCTTCGACGGATTAGCAGAAAAGCTAAGCTTACTCCCATTAGGCTCAATAGTAACAAAATCATTTATAGAAAATCCTCTGTTGTGAATTTGTGCAAATGAATGAAGGAAAAAATATTGACCAGAAAGACGAACTAAAGATGGCCAGAGAGAGAGAGAGATATCTCACACACACACACACACACACACACACACACACACACACACACACACACACACACACACACACACACACACACACACATATAATTTAAATCGTGTGTGTGTGTGTGTGTGTGTGTGTGTGTGTGTGTGTGTGTGTGTGTGTGTTTTGTTTTTGGTATAAAGTGAGGACACACACGTGCTTTCCACCTGCAGAGTGAGGACCGTTTGGGAAGTGAGGACATTTTGCTGGTCCTCACTTTTTTGGGGGATAGTGAGGACTGACTTCATATTTAACCCACAGAGTGAGGACCTTTGGAAAGTGAGGACCGGGCTCCACAGCGCCCCCCTACAGCGCTGTGGTCGGTCGGTCGACCGGTCCTCACTTTCCTTTATGCTTATTGCTAAGCATAATGGAGCTATGTTGTGCCAGGATGCATAACCAAAAATGGAATAAATGGTTTGTACTTGACATTCACAATTCTTCATGGCCTTGAACATGCTTGAATATAACTTCCAATAATAATTACAGATTAAGTTATAAGGTTAAAGGTTTCTTCTTTGTTACTTCTCACATGCAGGTATATAAGAGCACAATTTTTCATTCAACATTGTACTATGTCATTAATATACCTTTTGAGTTCTTATAATAACATCATATTGAGTCACTACCTTTTCTAAAGTAATGCAAGGAAAGTAACGGACCCCAAGTCTGATGAACTGTCACCCCATGTACCAGTTGCAAGCGATTTTCAGTAGTCCTTTCTTCCGGGTCGATTTTTATAATGGCAGTCTATGGGAATTCCGGGGGAGCTTCAAGTTCAAGATCGGTATGATACTGTGGCTGGTTATGTGCCTTGTCAGCTGTTTAATCGCTGAAGTATGGAGCTTAAACTGCAAGGTCCTCACCTACAGCCAGGACCAGCTCCTGTCACTCAGGCAACCAGCCAGACCAGGAGACTCTGACTTCGACTTGCTGGATAAGTATCCAGAATTTAAAAATACCGGAACACGAAAATGGACTAAATTCAAGAAAAGAGGATCGAGAGGCGGAGTGAGAGAACGGCTAAGGAGACGAGGCAGCAGACCCCCCTTGCCGGTAATAACTCTTTCCAATGTTTGCTCGTTGACCAACAAGAAAGAAGAAATACGCGCTATGCGTCCACTTTCCCGTGCAGCGAATCAACCCGTGCTGCTTATTGGGGACTTTAACTCTTGTGACTTGTCCGATCACCTCCCCAACCTACATCAGTATGTAGACTGTCCGACGTGCTTGGCACGCACTTTGGATAAGTGCTACGGCAACATACCCGATGCCTATAAAGCCACCTGCAAGCCTGCCCTGGGGAAGTCAGACCACAAGGTCGTACATCTTCTTCCACGTTACAGGGCTCGGCTGAAACGGGAAAAGACAGTAAAAAAGGAGATTGTGACTTGGACAGAGGACTGTAAGGAGGAAATGCGATGCGAGCTGGAGACAGATAGAATACAAGGATAAAGTGGAGCATCACTACTTTTCAGGAAATGCCAAGAAAGCATGGGAAGGTTTAAAGGTGATGATGGCCAGGGACTCTAAGCAAAAGCGCACCCCCCTGTCACACCCCTCTCCATCCTTTGCTAATGACTTAAACATCTTTTTTAGTCGCTTTGATAATAACGACTTCAGTACAGAGCGTGATAATGTGTGTAGGTCCATTCCTGAATATGTCCCTATTACACTTAATGAACATGAGATTGTAACTAGCCTGTCCTGTATCAAGCCCAACTCTGCTCCTGGGCCTGATGGCCTGAGAGGCAGAGTTCTTAAAAAAAAAACATTTATGTACTTAAAGGTATTCTTTTGGAGCTTTTTCAGTACCTGCTTGATTCTTTAACTATGCCCAACGGATGGAAAATGTCTTGCATTGTACCTCTTCCCAAAAAGCCTGGAGCCACTGAACTGAAAGACTTCAGGCTCATTGCCCTTACCTTTATTCTGGGGAAATGTTTTGAGAGAGTATATAGCTTGACTAATAACAGAGTCTGTTTCTAATTGTTTTGATCATCTACAATTTGCTTATAAAAGTCAGAGGGGAACTGATGATGCAACTGTCAGCCAGGGTCCTGTTTATTGATTTTACTTCTGCTTTTAATAGCATGCAGATACACACTCTCCTGCAGAGACTCATTGATATAGGGGTTAATGGTGGTATCATCCACCTAGTCAGAGACTTCCTCTCTAACCGTCCTCAACAGGTCCGTGTCAATGACACCCGCTCTGACATCACTGTGCTTAACACAGGTGCTCCGCAGGGGACAATACTATCACCTTTACTTTTCTCCCTGTACACTAATGAATTCAAATTAGATCAGAAGTTTAGTCTCTTTAAGTATGCTGATGATATGGCTTTGGTTGCCATGCTAAAAAAGGGAGAAATAGTGCGGGAAGAAGCATTCAGAGGACACGTGTCTTCTCTCCAAAACTGGTGCGACGTAAGCTCCTTAGATATTAATATAACAAAAACAAAGGAACTGGTTATTTATCAAAAGGACCCTGTGCAGCCTTTAAGATGAAGGGACAAAATGTAGAGATAGTTAACAAAATACTTAGGATCTATTGTTGACAGCAACCTTGACTTCAATGATAACACAGATAATATTTTTAAATCCTGTAACCAACGTCTCCACTTGTTGCACAGGCTCAACTCCTTCAGAGTGAGCAAATACATTATGGAGACTGTTTACAAGAACCTCATAGAGGGAATCATGACCTTTAACATAGCTATGTGGTATGGTAACCTCAGCAATGACACCTCTCATCCACTCCACAGGGAGTTCGAATTACTCCCCTCAGGTAGACGTTATAGAACACCAAAGTTTAACCGTAGCCGTAATATTTTTAAAAAATATTTTATTCCAAAGGCTTGGTGCAGTATTATGCCTTGTTGTGCTCTTCTCTGCCTGTTAAGATGTTTTGTGTGTAAATGTTTGTTGCTTGTTGTTGATCTTGTTGTCGTTTTTAATGTTTTTTGTACATGAGACTAAAGACAAATTTCCACTTGTGGACAATAAATAAACTAACTAACTAACATGTGTGAACCAGATTCTGATGAAGAAGTACAACAAATTCATAACTGCCTACATGTAGTCGCAAAGGTCCCCCTGACAGCTGAGTCCCCAGCTTACAGATATTAGTTGTAATTTGGACACCTAGGCCTACTAGTATTGGTATCCATTACATCAAGCACATTATTACCATCACAGCACACATTATACTATCATCGGGATACTTGTTTATTTGTCATTATTTATTCTAATGATATATTGTAATGATAATTTATTTATTCCTTCATCTGACTATAAATATAAACACTTAGCCTATGTTGGCTATATAGCTGCCCATCCTGTCACAAACTACAAGGTTCCTTCACAATTTCCCCTCCGCTCCACAAGGAGACACAAGTTCAGTAGAACCCCCTTTGCATGGAACCTACAACCACCTCACTTCTTGTCACAGTCTACATACAGGCCTGGATCCCCAGGCCCAGTATTCTATTGTCTACAAACAATTCACAGCCAGCAGAGCCTGCTGTGTTTCCTACAAACTGATGATGATGCCATGCGTCTTTGAACATTGATCTATGTAAGTCCAAATGCCCTGACTCTGATGTTTATGGATGGATGCATTTGATTGAGATGTGATTTGGTATATTATATTATGAAATTACTTTTACTTGGCTTGCTATTTATTATTTGAATGCTCTATTAGGTAATATATTAGACTATATGCAAGTATTTAAATGCCATATTTATCTTCTACTTTAAGAGAATATTACAATCTGTTCATTTTATAGAACCATGAAGAAGACAATAGGCAACGCACATCGACTGATGGGTGCTGGGTTAAAAGAATACTATTAAAATGGATGGAGCCCGCACACCAGATAAGGTACAAAAAGACTTTCTTTATTTGGATCGTCCAAATAAAGAAAGTCTTTTTGTACCTTATCTGGTGTGCGGGCTCCATCCAGCTTGCAGCAAAAAGCAGCAAGCTCATAAAGTTTATCCAAAATAGGAACCTTTGATTCCTAAAAGGTACCATAAGTCATTTGGGCGATTTGGAAAATCCTACTGGATGTAGCAGCTTTCTGGACTGAAGTGGTGGGGGGGCTGCACAGGTGCAGTGATTAGAGGCAATTCTACTCCACTACATCTCATAGCCAAACATAGCCCCATTTACCCACTACAATTATATACTGTATATGGTATAGTAAGTGATTTGTGTGATTTGGGAAACCCTCCAGTCCTCCTGGTTACAAGATGTGCACATGCACATACTCTACAGTGGGGTGAAGTGCAACAGTGCCCACCTTGGGGTACAGTATACACTGGAGCTGTGTGTAAAGTTGGTCTGACCTCTTCAATAGCTTGTTTCATTTATGCTCCGAGTTGAACTGTCAGCTAGACTGCACCCATCCCCCACTCCACTCTACTGTAGCATTCTGTAGCAGCTTTACAAAATGCTACAGTAGAGTGGAGTGGGGGATGGGGGGGGGGCTGCGCAGGTGCATTGATTACAGGCAATTCTACTGCACTATCTCAGAGCCAAACATTGTATTAGGCTCATTTCCCACTACAGTTATATAAAAGGTATAGTTAGTGATTTGTGTGATTTGGGAAATCCTTCAGTCCTCCTGGTATGTGCACATGCTCATACTTTACAGTGAATGAAGTGCAACAGTGCACACCTTATAATGGAGCATTTTAACAGAAAATGTTTTGGACCACTTACTATACCTTTAAATCCTTAATGGTTTACTTTGGAGATATGACTTAAGCATTAACCACTTCGATCCTGTGCATTTCGGCCACACTGGCTACTTAACTGTAAATCAACTGATTTGGCAGTGTACCAAGTACAAAAAAAACAATCAAACAAAAAAAAAAAAAAACTTTTGGTCATCTTATGGTCTACTCAGTCTCTTATAACTTATAAACAGTCTGGGGTGAAACACTTCTTTAACAGAGCCCAGAACGGCGCCAAGACCAGTTATTTTCTTTTGTTTGTGAAGGCTTTCAGTTCAGCTCTCACATCACCACAAGCTGAAAATAGCTGATCTAAAAGCTCACAGCGCGACGCAGACACAATGTGCTGTGAGCTTGCAGAGCTGCTCTATTTTCAGCATGGAACACGCAGTAGGACAGGGGTCTCAAACTCATTTAACATAAGTCAAGTAGTTCCAATTTGATCCGTTCAGTGAATAGAGTGGACTAGTTGCTGCAGGAGAGAGCACCAGCCAGGAAGCACCAGGAAAGCAAGGGTTGCTGCTTTCCAGAAAGGCATACTTTTCAATATGCACTAATATATAATAATGCACATATGATCGTTGTAAAAATGTACATCATGGTTTCTTCATAAGAATACAAAAAGAAAGTTCCACAGGTTTACCAAGGTCCAAGGTGTGAGATACTGTTCCAAATTCCAAACTGTTCTGCTCTGCCCTTCATAGAGTAGAGTGCAGGGTCGTTAATTAGGCTGTGTTGCTACATTAACGACCCAACCGTGGCAGTATGGGGGAAGGGCAGCAGTTGAACTGAGCTTACAGAAACTACAGCAGTGAATTGTTCTGACAGGTGAAAGAAAAAAATCTGAGTATCCTATTATTGCATCATACTGATTTTTGCCTCACACAAACATCTATTCTAATCACATAATATAAGTGTATTTAAACTGGCTAAAATAAATATTGATAGAAAATGTTTTGGATGTGATATAGTAGTGATTCTTGTAGCTTGGAGTCACCTCTTAAGAATTCAAGAGGGTGCCCACTGATTATGCCTCGGGCATTTTTAATTATTAACCCCTTAATGTCATATATATATATATATATATATATATATATATATATATATATATATATATATATATATATATATATATATATATATATATATATATATATATATAAATCCATACAAAATAGAGTTGTATGGTATTTAATGCAAGGGCAGTTAAGGCTCAAGGCCTACTGTTTTGGCCAGAGCCTGTGCCAGAGTGTTTGTGACCTGGAAGCAGGTGGTGCTCAGTCCTACAAAGGTGACATCGATAATACTGAATTATAAAGTGGCTGAAAGCAACAACCAAGCCTTCAGTGCGTCCAGGTCCTTTAGACGAGCTATTCACAAATCCACTACATACAGTGGGCTGCTGAAAATATACTGACTTGGAGGACCAATCTGCTCATTAAATCACAGTTTTTCCCACGTGCCATATACATACATATATTTATTGTGGATTTGAAAGTTTGAGTGTTGCAATGATTATGAGTCGGGCTGTGTGCAATAATAGAACGTATTAGGCCTATACTGGGCCTTTAATTATTATTTAATTATTTAATTATTTGCATGATTTGAGTTTTGTTTGCCATGATTACTTTATTTTGCTTTATTTACATAAGTTACTTCCTTTGATTTGGAGTGGTTGATTTGCAGTGTTTGTTTAGTTTTGAGGACTCAGTAAATCTATTACTATTGTTTGCCTATACATCCGCCCTAGAGCATCATGATATATATTGATATGACTTAATATAACCCCCGCTTCCCTTCTGTATTTTAAAGTAGTCTTTCTAATTGTGAATAAACTTTACACTTTTGATACATCAGCCGCTGGTTCTATTCATACGGAGCCCGTACCTACAGTAACAGTATATGGTTCATGCTATGGTTAATGTATTTATAGGATCTCTCACTCCTATATGTGATAGTGGGGTTGTTAAGTCATAATTGACCCAGTGTTTCACTGTCAACAATTAACCAGGAACTGTTGGATGCAGTACAGTGCTTGTGGGCAAAGTAAAAAAAAAAAAAAAATCACGTAACCATGCATTCATCTCTGGTCCTATGTCAAAGAAGCAGTCTTATGGGTGGTCCGGTAGGCTATAGGAAACAGGTGGTGAATAAATCTTTAGCAGTCTGCTTATCTTCACCATACTGGTATTCTGTGTGGTTTGCCAAGGTTAACTCACTGGGTTTTTCAAGAGGGTTCCCTGCCTTCAATTGTGATGGCATACCCTATTTTTGTGGGCCTGGTCAATGCCCGGCCATCACCCACTCCTGCTTCCAAAATCTTGTTAGCCGAATGTAGTATTACGCAAGTATAGGGCAGTGCCCGATTAGCTGGGCTGTTGCATGCTGGTTATTTCGTTTGGGGCTACACATGCATTGACAGACAGGTCCTCAGCGATAGAACAGAGCTGAAACGGTCACCAAGTACTGAAGTGCAAAACTACCTCCCCAACCTTCCCTCAGCAGCATTCAGCAGCCGATGGAGTTAGGGACAAAGGAACATAAAGCAATTCTTATGAATGAGGGGGGCTTGCAGGCGCCCAGACGGTAACAGTATGTACTATGTACATATAGAGGGTGAGCTCTATCAGCTTGAATGGACTTAACTTTAGGAACACCTGCTTATTATAGATGTGGTCTAGACTGTTCATTTGGGTGCCAAACTCACAAGGGAGTTCTTATCCTTGACGCTAAGATTACCAAACCAGCAGATAATCAAGAAAGTAATAATAGACTCAACATAAGCACCATAGAGCAGTTTCATGATAGTTTTATCCACATTGAACTTAGCCAGTTTCCTCAAACAATGTAGGTGCTGTCAACCTTTTTTGTACAACATGCCAGTGTTGAGGTCAAATTACAATTTCTCATTGATGATTGTGCCAAGGTACTTGTAGCTGGGAACAAGCTCAGTTTGTCTGTTAACAACAGTGCTTTGGGCAGCATATAAGGAGGAATAACAATACCGAGATCTCCATATATTGGCATAAATGTGACAAAGACAGATTAGATCTCAAATATCTGCATACCACAGGGTTGAAACGTATATGGGTTGGCTGTGGTCCTTCAGTGCATGTAACAATGTGATGTTGATGTTCTATCAGTCTGTAATGGCTAGCTCGCTGTTCTTTGCAAATGCACAGGGGGTTACATACATACATATATATACATCTATTATGTTATCTGATGATATCTTGCTTGCAAAGTAATTGGTGTCATTAGTAGTGACATGGTACAGACTCCTACAAAGACTAGTGCTAGGATGAAGACATGGATAATATACATAATACATAGATAATAGATAGCTCTATATATAGCATTTGGCTGCACCTTCATGACAGAACTTGCTTTCCTGACCAACCTGTTATTGTTGATTATGTCTTGGGCAATGTATGTGTGTGTTTGTTTTTGGGGCATAGTGAGGACCGGCGTGGGTTTTTAACCGACAAAGAGAGGACATTTGTATGTATGTATGTATGTACTGTATGTATGTAACTCCCGGTGCATTTGCAAAGAAGAGAGAGCTAGCCATTACACACTGATAGAACATCAGCATCACATTGTTACATACACTGACGGACCACAGCCAACTCAAAGGACAATCTACTCAGGCCCTTAGTTTAGAGGGCATCAGAATTGTTAGTCTAGTCCGATGCAATGCTCCCATAGTGTCGGTCTGTACACCCTTCTTACTTGCATGTGCTCCTTGTTTAGCCATTTAAAGGCCACAAAAAAACACCCTGATCATCCAATCCTACACATACTGAAAATACATATGAAAACTATGTGATGATTAACACTGATAAAACTGAGGAGATCATTGTCGATCCGAGGTCAGATTGTAATTAATATCCATGACCGTAACATCAAACAGGTCTCCTCCTATAAATATGAGGAGATTGATCAAGATGTGAGATGGCACATACATGTATCCTGTAACAAGTAGTGACATGGTACTGACTCCTACAAAGACTAGTGCTAGGATGAAGACATGGATAATATACATAATACTAGGCACATTTGTCACTATATTTAGCTTTTTTTCAGACCAAGCGCCAAAATTAGTGAAAATCTTCTGGTGGAAAATCTGGTGCTTTTGAGTTGGAGCGAAATTGGTTGACAGTCACCAGAGACAAAACCCTTGTTTTTCACCATTTTTACTTCTATGATGATGAGTCCTCCTTCCTTCCTAGAAAGGACCATTGGTAACCAAATGGACCCCTTATAGACCTGTAACTCTTGAGAGCGTAAAATGAAACCAAATGGACCCTACCAAATGGACCCTTACGGTCCATTTGGTTTCATTTTACGCTCTCAAGAGTTAAATTATATTATATCTGAATTACCTAATTTTCAAGAATCGACACATTTAGAAGATGTAGAAGAAATGCTATTCTGACAAACATTTTACCACTTATTTCACCTAAATTAGTCTGAGGGACTAAAATCAACATCAAATGGTGGTCCTTGGCTAAAATGAGGAATAAATAATGGGTCCTGATATGAAAATGGTTGAAACCCACTACTCTAGTGCATTTGGATTTCGGCAGTTGGCAACACTTGGCTTGGATCATCCCTGGGAGCTCCCTGGGGGAACGAGGAAGAGGCCTAACAAGTTGTTGTTGTACGCAATAAAAGGAAATGAAACCATCTCTAGATTCTCTACATCTGTGTCTTTCCACCTCTGGAACGTGCATGTATATTAGTGTTTACATTTATCTGGCTCCATCACAATAGATGCTGATTCTGGAAGGACATGTGAGGGTATAGTGACTTGTAGTAAATTCAACATTTGGCTCTGAAGACGCAAGTAAAAAGTGCTCCAACTTCTCTTGTATTATAATTGTTATATTCAATTTGTCCCACTGCTGAGCATAGGGCCCTTATACAAATAACTGGCTTACACACTAAACCCACAGATGGCTCCATCCCAAAGGTACTTTATGGTAGGTTGAATCTGCTTATACAGTGTATCTACACAAGAGGGGGGGAAAGCAGGCAGCGCAAGTTCAAATTAAATGTTTTTATTCATGTTGAACAAAAGACATGGCTTACAGGTCTATAGATGCAGTAATTTGTTACATAATTACATTTTATCTAAATATTTTCATTATTAACGCTAGTTCAGATAAGCAACACACCAACATAACTGTTAAGAATCTACAGGTTGTGGCCGGTCCTCACTATGCCCCAAAAACAAACAGGAGTGTGTGTGTGTGTGTGTGTGTGTGTGTGTCCTCACTTTCCTGTTAAAATATTTTTTAAAAAAGAGGTTTTCAGCTAATCTAAGTGAGTATTTGGGATAAGGGTACCCCCAAGTGTCCAGAATGACCCTTGGTATTTTCGTAAATCAATCAGAAGTGGTGGTCCTCAGTTTATATGGATTTTGGGAGGACCTCACTTTATACCAAAAACAAGGATGTGTGTGTGTGTGTGTGTGTGTGTGTGTGTGTGTGTGTGTGTGTGTGTGTGTGTGCGCGTGCGTGTGTGTGTATATGTGTGTATGTGTGTGTGTGTGTGTGTGTGTGTGTGTGTGTGTGTGTGTGTACCTTCTCTATCTTCTCCAGCCACTCCTTGTTGCTCTGCAGCTCAGCCATGAAGGCCTGGTGTTTGAGCCACTTGCTGTGGAGGTTCCTGGCCTCGTCGTAGGACATGTCCTGAGCTGTCAGCATCTTCTCATTGATCCACAGGGACAGCTGAAAGCACAAACACACACGCGCACACACACAGTTTGCATTACTATACTTTTTCGGGGCACACAAAGCCGAAAAAAATCAGATCTACAAGCTCAACATGTTGCTGTTCGCCCCGTGACACTGGCACAAAACTACATATAAATCATGTTTCACTTCATTTTGGCAACAAAAAAAAAATCACAAAAAATGCGGAAGCGCAGCGCAGATTGATATGAACACAGCTGTTTGCACTTTGGGGACCTTGATTATGCAGCGGTCCAATATAGAGCGGAGCGGTGAATTATAGTGTAATATGTTACCGCTCACGTGGCCAGAACGCTGGCTTCTGATTGGAGCATTCATTCAAGCCATGTAATAAACACACTATAATGATGCAAAAATGTGTGTACCTTCTGATAGAACTAAACTTGTAATATGTACCTCCTGATAGAATGAGAATGAGTAAAACTCTGGATTAAACGAATAATACGAACCTCCTGGCAGTCTTGTAGGAACCTCTGCAGATCTCTGTTGTCCTTCAGTTTGCTCAGAAGGTCGTTGGCTGCTGCTCTGTTCTTCTGACGTCTGCAGGGACATAATATTATGATGATTATCAGCACAATAATGACTTATTATTACTGTTATGTTATGGAGTTAACTCATTTAGTGCACAAGTCGCCTTATGGTGATCTTGCAGTTCTGCTGTTTTAGAAAAATCGTGAAGACTTTTTTGACTATATATTCTTTCACAGCAAATGTTTTTTAATTCATATTTGCTTCTGGGGGTTCCTGGAACAACATATTTTCAGGTGGGGCTCTGCAGACGAATACAGGCAATTTTATGAAGGTAAAATCGCCTGCATAGGATAGGAAAGTGCCAGAGGGCAAAATAGTTTTGTCAGTTGTAACAGTTATACGTTGTACAAATACATGCCATTCATGCTTTCTAATGAGTACTTACATGAGTAGCGACATTAGCTGATTGACATTGACATGATACACATACAGTACATAATTATGTTCCAAAATGTGTAAATAATTGTTGCTTATATTCTATAGCATTTTCATACATTGCATACATGCATTTTCAAGTGTCCAATATTCATTCTGCATTTTAGCCACATTTGATGATGAGTTAACCATTTGATGTTGAGTTTAATCTCTCAGCCGCAAAACGAAGAATTTTAAATTTTCGTCCACAATTTAGGAGTGATAAGGTGCAAAATGTTGGTCAAAATAGCAATTCTTCTATATGTAGATTCTTGAAAATTAAGTAACTCAGATGTTTAATATAATTTATTCTATATAATTCTTTACATGAAGAATTAGAACGACTGACACAGAAACATGGCTTTATCAGAGAGACTGTCGTGATTTAGCAGACATTTTGGAGTTTCAGCTCTCAATAGTGGTTTTACAGCTGAACCTCCATGGAAGTCCACCCCTGTCTCCTACCTCTGGTCGATGGAGTCCACCTTCTCCTGGATGCGTTCGCCGTTGACGTTGCCGTCGGCCACCAGGCGGCGCCCGGCGTCCACCACGGCGTTGATCTTCTCCTCATTGGCATCCATGGAGGTCATGAAGTCCTCCTGGTGCTTGATTGCCGCCTCGGCTCCCTGGAGGGTGGTGGCCATCTCTGTGTGGGCCAGGACATACTCCTAGGAGATACAGAGATGAGATACATGAAGAACATCTCTGTGTGGGCCAGGATGTACTCCTAGGAGATAGACAGAGATGAGATACATGAAGAACATCTCTGTGTGGGCCAGGATGTACTCCTAGGAGATAGACAGAGATGAGATACATGAAGAACATCTCTGTGTGGGCCAGGACGTACTCCTAGGAGATAGACAGAGATGAGATACATGAAGAACATCTCTGTGTGGGCCAGGACGTACTCCTAGGAGATAGAGATAAGATACATGAAGAACATCTCTGTGTGGGCCAGGACATACTCCTAGGAGTATGTCCTAGGAGTATGTGAAAACAAAAGCCAAGTGGTTCCATTTGATTAAATTTCACCAAATGCAGGTGAATAATGGTTAAAGGTATACCTGGATGTTGAGGAAGGCCCCAGAATGTAACATATTAATGTAATATTCTACCTGGTTGTTGAGGAAGGCCCCAGAATGTAACATATTAATGTAATATTCTACCTGGTTGTTGAGGAAGGCCCCAGAATGTAACATATTAACAGTTTTCGTGCCGTTGAAATAGGTCTACGTCAGCGGTTATCATTATGAAATACAGTAACGACTGATGCCGCTGCCGTTGAGCTACGCCTTTGATCGTTACTTACCGGCGCCGGTTTGATACGATCCCCATGCTAACAGCAGCGTGCAGCGACCGCATAGTCCATTGATAGACCATAATAAGGGACGGACCAAACCGGAACCGGAAGTGTGTGTCCGCCAACTAACTTGTCCGTGGGGAAACATGGACCGAAATATGAAATATGACTTTTTGATGAAAATCGCTGGCACTGGCTACCTCAAAAAATATGAAAAAGGGCTGGCACGGAGAGTGTTAATGTAATATTCTACCTGGTTGTTGAGGAAGGCCCCAGAATGTAACATATTAATGTAATATTCTACCTGGTTGTTGAGGAAGGCCCCAGAATGTAACATATTAATGTAATATTCTACCTGGTTGTTGAGGAAGGCCCCAGAATGTAACATATTAATGTAATATTCTACCTGGTTGTTGAGGAAGGCCCCAGAATGTAACATATTAATGTAATATTCTACCTGGTTGTTGAGGAAGGCCTCGGCCTGCTTGGTGTCCCTGAGGAACAGCTGGTAGGCATGGGACTGTGACAGCAGGTTCTGCCGGTTCTCCCACATCTTGTGCAGCTCGTTCCAGCCCGTGTCCAGGGCCTGCAGCCGCTGCCTCAGGAACATGTACTGGGCATCCGTCTGGTCCTGGGTCACCAGCTCGCCCATATCCCGCATCTTCTGGTAGTCCTCCTCGTAGTTGCGGATCTCGTTCTTGATGTTCTCGTGCTGAGTCAGCAGCTGAGCAGAAGAGGGGGTTGGATGATTTGTTAGTCAATAGTCGCATATGTTAAATATATGTAGACTATCCTGATTCTAAAAATGTCTCTGAAATACTAACCTATGTACTGGAAAACTTTGTGTAACATCACCAAATTTTGACATTTTTTGATACTGTACTGTACAGAACGCATATAACTAGGGTAAAACTACCACTAACTATGGGTTAAATATATGCTTTACACCGAGATGTCATGTCCAAACAATAAAATAACTACTATATAAACCCAGGATGTGTAGATCTTGTTGAGGCCTTAATTTTGAAAGTAGCTCTCAAGTCAAAAACATGTGGGCACCCCTGATATAAACAGACCAAAAACTGATTCACATCATAGATAATTACTGATATATTTAACATAGCACTGTGGCAAACAACAACAACAACAAAAAACTGTTCCATGGGTTCACGGGTTGTATTTGCATTGTAACTGCATCTAAGAACTGTAAAAAATGAGCAAAATCACCACAACAGTGGCGTTTCTAAGCAATTTGGGGCCCTAGGCAAGATTTTCCTTGGAGGGCTCCAGGAAAATCTCCTGTAAAATGGCGCCCCCCAAGGGGTAAAATTATGAACAATTTTTAAACTGAATAACTTGTTTGTGTTTTAAATGTTCAATTCTAGTTATAGAGGACAAGTATAATGTATTTATCCATATTAGGCGTATTAGCCTGGTATCTGTTTAAAGCATGTCTGGTGGTCGCCCCCTCCGCTCGCCCCCCTCCCCTCGCCCCCCTCCCCTCATGGCGCCCTAGGCAACTGCCTAGTCTGCCTAATGGCAAAAACGCCCCTGCCAAAAAAATCATGTGTTGACCCTCCAGATTGTGAGCAGGGTCCTGATCCACTAATCCAGGGGTTTTCAACAGGTGGTCCGGGGACCACCAGTGGTCCCTGAGAGGGTTCCAGGTGGTCCCCAGGTAAGTTGTTTAACCAGATGTAACTCTTGAGAACGTAAAAATGAAACCAAATGGACCCTTGCGGGTCCATTTGGTTTCATTTTTACACTCTCAAGAGTTAAAATATTCATCATCTGAATTAGCCCAAGTCTACACAACTAGAAGATGGACAAAAGCAAAATAAATCTTTAGTTTTGTAGTCTGTGGGGCCAAAATGTCCTCAAATGGTGGTCCGTGGCTCAAATGCTGAATAAATGGTGGGCCCTGGGATGAAAAAGGTTGAAAACCCCTGCACTAATCAATCAATCAGTCAGTGTGTGTGTGTGTGTGTCACCTTCTCGGCCTCGGCCAGCGTGTTGGGCATGTCCTCGGAGGCGATGGCGGTCTGCGTGCGGGACAGCCAGGACTGGAAGTCGTCCAGCTCCCTGAGGAACTGCTGCAGCTTGCTGGCTTCGCCCAGCGACGCCTCGCGGTTCTTCATGGTGTCCTGGGATGGACACACAGGGGTTGCAAAATCGGTTCATTTTTCATGAGGGGGAAAAAACACCTTGGTGATAATTTTGTGTGATGTTGTAGTGTGATCAACTACCATCCATCTGTCTTTAACCGCCTATCCGTTGTCAGGTTGCGGGGGAAACAGGTCCACCAGAGTGTTCCAGACTTTTCTCTGGAAACTCTGGGGGAGCTGGTGCCCCTGCGACCCGGCTACGCATAAGCGGTTGGCGCTTATGATTGTGTGGAAATAACAAAAAAGTAAAAAAAAAATAAAAATAAAATAAAAAAACTGTGTTAGAAGAACATCTAGAAATTATATATATATAAAAAAAAAAACATGACGAATCACATGATTCACTGTACTGTCAAGACAACACAGATTTGTGGAACATTTTTATTATTTCCAGTTTTCCGCAAAACCTTCAGCAAAATTAGGGCTGTTGAATGACTACAAATTTTAATCTAAGTAATCACAGCTTCAAAATATGCCTGTTTTCCTTTACAGGATTTTAACATTTAAAAAAGAAAAAAACAAGACTATTTATTTCCTAAATGTTTATCAAAATAGTTGATCTACAAGTTCAAGCTATACTCTCTGGCTCTGGACAAAGGGAGACACAGAACTATACGTCTCCATAAAACTGTACTCTACCCATTTTTTTTCAATGAGAAAATTCTCAGTGAGTTGAATCACTGTGCACATGAGTTAATTGCGTTAAACATTTTAACTAACTTGTTATTTTCAACAGCCTTAATATAAATGTTGAAAATTGGTGGAATTCCCCTTTTAGGCCATCATTTACCCAAAAAACAAATATGGAGAGGTGTTTATAGTTCCCAATTTCCGTGCATACCTTACCCCAACCCCTAATTCCTACGTCAAATGGCCGTTCTACAGTACATGGACCCGTTGTGATGGTCTACGGAGGGGGTTTTCAACCGGTGGTCCAGGGGCCACTAGTGGTCCTTGAGAGGGTTCCAGGTGGTCCCCAGCTAAGTTGGTTGACCAGATGTAACTCTTGAGAACTTAAAAATGAAAACAAAAGGACCCTTGCGGGTCCATTTGGTTTCATTTTTACACTCTCAAGAGTTAAAATATTAATCATCTTAACCCATAGTAGAGGGGAACCCCAGTGGTAGTTTTACCCTAGTTGACGGGAACCCCAACAGGGGTTCTGTACAGTATGTACAGTATCAAAAAATGTCAAAAAATTTGATGGTGTTACACAATAATTTGAAGTTTTTCAATACACTTAGGTTAGTATTTCAAAGACATTTTTAGAATCGGGATAGTCTACAATGGGTTAATTAGCCCATAAGTCTACACAACAAGAAGATGAATGGTCATTTTGGTCTGTATGTTTTGCCTGTTTTGTTGCCCATATCCAGTCTTGTATTGTGGACAAAAGCAAAAGAAATCTTTAGTTTTGGGGCCTGTGGGGCTAAACTGTCCTCAAATGGTGGTCCTCCGTGGCTCAGATTCTGAATAAATGGTGGGGCCCTGGTATCAAAAAGCTTGAAAACCCCTGGTCTAGGGAGCCGTACCTTCATCTCGTCCCAGACCCCGGTGATCTCTCCCAGGCGTCCTGTGATGCCGTCAGCCTGCTCTGGGTGCTCTGACCCCAGCCGCTCTGCCTCCTTGCCCAGGTCACCCAGCTTGTCCTCGATGGCGGCCAGGTCCCTCTCCATGCCTGTCAGCTTCCTCTGCAGCGCCATCACACCTGCCAGATCATTACCCAGCTCCTGGGTGGACTCGATCACCTGGAGAAACACACGTGCACACGCACGCACACACACACACACACGTGCGCACGCACACACACACACACACACACACACACACACACACACACACACACACACACACACACACACACACACACACACACACACACACACACACACACTCGTTAATTATTGCTGATAATGCTAATAATGCTAAGTGAAGCTAATAATGCTAAATAAGTAATGCTAATTATGTTAAGTATTGTAATGTTGATAATGCTAATTAATGTTAATAATGCTAAGTAAGTAATGCTAATAGTGATACGTAATGTTAATAATTCTGGTATTGTTCTATAATTCTGGTAAATGACGCAATTAAGGCTAAATATTGTTAATAATGCTAATAATGCTAAGTAATGCTAATGTTAAGTATTGATAATAATGCTACGTTAAAAAATATCACATTTTTCTGAAATACATACAAGTTGGCTATTCTAAAAAAAATAAAGATAAAAAATTAAAATAAATCTCACACAATAACCGCCGCAAGCCACTTACCACTAAAAAATGGACTCTGCAAAATGGAGTCTGCAGTTCTTTTAGAATGCTTTTCATGCAAAGTTCTTTTAGAATGATTTTCATGTATTCTTCTAACTACACCTATATCTTCTCCGGAATCTACAGTATTTAAATGCACTTTGGAAAAAAAAATCAAATCATGGAAGGAAGTACGGCCTGCATATCACAAGGAATACTTCATGGATAAAACCATGTTTCGACCTTAATGGTACTGATACTGTCCTCTTATTCTTACTGATCCATTAAAAAAACAAAAAAAAAACATTCTATCGGAAACATGAACTTCACATCTGCATGTGGGTGGTTCTGGACGACACACATCCCAGTGTGCCATCCACCAAATAAATACATACCTTGGTCTTTTCCTTGATCCAGGACTTGGTCTCGTTGCATTCTAGATAGTAGTTCTGAACTCCCAGAGCAGAGTTCAGGCTGTCCTTCTTCTGGTCCACCAGGTCTCTGAACTGACTCCACCTGGTGGATGGACAGGCAGACAGACAGACATTAGTTTAGATTAAAGATTAGATTTAGCAGTTTAGATTGTACCTGGTGTTCAGTGTGTTAGTAGTTTAGATCAGGGTTTTCAACCAGTGGTCCGGGGACCACCAGTGGTCCTTGAGGGTTCCAGGTGGTCCCAGGCTAAATGTGTCCCAGCACCACCCAGGTTGAGTCTTTGAGGAAATTCTCATTTTTGTTTTATCATGTCATGTGAAAGCAGAGAGTCATAGCTACAATTTGACATATTGGTTGTGCAATTTGACCCACCAGTTTTTGAGATATGGTTTATAGAGTAATGTCTTGCAGAGAAACAGGAATTTGAGAATTTGGCTTTTAAAGATGTAGTTCTTGGTCTGGGCATTGAGGGGGGCGCTGTTTCCTCTTCTTTGCTGAACAGTTGAACAGTTTGGGCATGGGAACACCTCCTCAATACTGGGGGGGCATTGTTGAGTCAAGGTGTTTGAATAGTAGCCTAATAATAGTAGCTAAAATGAATATAGTAATACATTTCGCCTTTATACGGCTATTTTTACTTTAAAAGGATACTTATACATAGTAACCATTATACAAGTGTACATGGTGAAACACAACTCTATTGTCGTGAAGTTGTGTTTCACCATGCTAATGTTTTTTTTTTCCCCCAGACCTCCATTTCTAGGAAAAAAGGTATATTGACAGTAACAGAAAATGGGTAGAATTCCCCTTTAACTAGTGTCCATTCATACAGTGGTTAATGCATATTAAATTAAGTATTTGCTTTTGTTGTATTGATCTAGTGGTTCACAATGTGTTAATGTCCCACTTTCAAGAAGGTGACAATGGCCAGAGCCTATCCCAGATGTTCACAACAACAGCAGCTTCTCTTGTTCCAAAATGTTTAAAACGTAATCTATTAAACAACATAACGTGGTTAATGTTCATAATGTACTGCACTTTGGTTCTTATTAAGTCTACAAATAACGCGACTCTTATTTTTATTATTTACCGCGGGTATGTTGTATAAACTTGTATTGAGAATGGGTCAACAAATAAAGACAAGTCCTGGACCGAAAGTAGGTCTATGCAGAAATGCATTGAACTCAGCAACGGTCCACCTAGATCTCTTTATTTTAGATCGTTTTGTAGTAATAATAAAAGATAAACATCCAGAGACTTTAGTTGTTTGTCTTATTTGCGCCGCCCTCGTTGTATAGAACGTATTTCCAACTCCAACTTGACTCTCTTCTCTCTCCGTCTGTTCTCTGTTGTTGCCAAGTATTTGGAGAGAAGTAAGCCAATAACGCCAAAAAGTCCAATAATATTGTATAGTTGAAAAATACTACTAGGCATCCGGGTTTTTATAGTTAACTAAAACTAACGAAAAAACGATAACTTTTTTCTTAAAGTAAAAACTAGTAGGAAAAAAAACAATTAAAACTAAAGTAGAATGAAAAAGCCATAACTATAATAACCCTGCTAGGCACATGTACTGTATGTCTATAATTAATAGTATGCTGTGCAGGAATGCCAACAGTAGCCTACTACAGTTTAATTGTTATGGACATTGAGTACATTGGCCAATTTGCAGGTACTTACTCCACGTTTTTTTTTAGATAACCATCCCCACAGTCCATTGTTTGTATGCATGAATGGAACAACAACAATAATTGTGATGCATTATCATTATAAATACTATGTATCTAGGGTGATTTTTTGCCATTATTATACAATCACACATAGTAGTCACCAGAAACAGATGAGGATAATATCCAATAAAATGTTGGTTAACATGGACGGAAAACAAGCCAACAAGCCAACATGGCAACCCTTTGTCTGTTTCCTCTGAGAATAGTGACGTAGTTCCGGCTCTAAAAAAACGCCACGAAGAAGAATCCAATGTTTTGATATTTTATACATGGATTTACTAACAGAACGTCGCTACTAATAGGTTATGTGGAATGCCACCTGGCTGTTATTTGAGCTCAAAATCACGCGAAGTCCGCGTTCTGTTGATGACGGCGGGCATCGCATATTTACAGAACTAGAGGCACTTATCAGATTACAACCGTTAGCATTTTAAGCTAATTAAGCTAACGGCCCGATCGCGGCCCGGAGGAATGAGGTAATAATGGTCAGAACTGTCATTACAGTTCACATTAATTCAATTATAACATGTTTACACTGCGTTTTAAGGTCTAACATTCACCTCATGTATGCTTTAGTATGAAACAACTAATAAAGTTGCTTCAGGTCATTTTTCACAGAAAATAAAAAATAAGAGAAAATCAAGTTTAGACCCCTCTACTGACAACTTCATTTCCCCGAGATGACTCAACGTGGGTGGGGTTTAGTCACAGGCTAAATGATGGTTAACCAGATGTAACTCTTGAGAATGTAAAAATGAATCATCAACAATCATTGTTACACTCTCAAGAGTGAAGAAAATATTCATCATCTGAATTAGCACCACCTAATTAAGAAGTCTACACTGTTTTGTTTGCAAAAAATCCAGCCCTGAATTGTGGACAAAACCAAAATAATTCTTTAGTTTTTGGTCTTTGTGGTGAAAATGTAATCAGATGGTGGTCCGTGGCTCAAATGCTGAATAAATGGTCGTCCCTGGTGTCAAAAAGGTTGAAAACCCCTGGTTTAGATTGTACCTGGTGTCCAGTGTGTTGTTGTTAGTATAGATTGTACCTGGTGTTGAGTGTGTTGTTATTAGTTTAGATTGTACCTGGTGTTCAGTTCAGTGTGTTGTTGTTAGTATAGATTATGCCTGGTGCTCAGTGTGTTGTTGTTAGTATAGATTATGCCTGGTGCTCAGTGTGTTGTTGGTAGTTTAGATTGTACCTGGTGTTCAGTTTGTCTTGCTGGGCTTTGATCTTCTCTTCGCTGGGATGTCCACTGTGGATCAGTTGCCTAGCAACCTGGTTCACCACAGCAACACGAGAGGCCTGGCTGTTCATCTCTGGTTCCAAACTCTCAAACCTGTGTGCAGGTAAATGTGTATAGTATGTCAGTCTAGTCCAAACCTATACCATTACTGTTACTGGCCCTACACCAAACCTAAACATAGACATTACTAACCCTAACCCAAACCCCAGACCTAAACATTACCTCAAGCACATCACAACACATGTCGGACCAAAGGAAACTTCACTCCAACCAAAGGAAACTTCATTCCGCCCCCAAAAATTTGGTGCCACAAAAATGATATGGGTGGGATTTGAACAACCTCAGCACAGCAGATTTGATTTCAAAGCATGCTATGAACTGGCAACTGGGAATGCTCTCCAAGAGTCTACTTCATTGTAACACAACCCAAGACGTGTGGATGAAAAGGAAACCTCCACGAGGATGACCTCCAGGTCCTCCAGTCTCTCTGTGGATGTGTGTGTTAAACTGACCTGTGCTGGATGACCTCCAGGTCCTCCAGTGTCTCTGGGATGTGCATGTTAAACTGACCTGTGCTGGGTGACCTCCAGTTTCTCTGTGGATGTGCGTGTTAAACTGACCTGTGCTGGATGACCTCCAGGTCCTCCAGTGTCTCTGGGATGTGCATGTTAAACTGACCTGTGCTGGGTGACCTCCAGTCTCTCTGTGGATGTGCGTGTTAAACTGACCTGTGCTGGATGACCTCCAGGTCCTCCAGTCTCTCTGTGGATGTGTGTGTTAAACTGACCTGTGCTGGATGACCTCCAGATCCTCCAGTCTCTCTGTGGATGTGTGTGTTAAACTGACCTGTGCTGGATGACCTCCAGGTCCTCCAGTCTCTCTGTGGATGTGCATGTTAAACTGACCTGTGCTGGGTGACCTCCAGTCTCTCTGTGGATGTGTGTGTTAAACTGACCTGTGCTGGATGACCTCCAGGTCCTCCAGTCTCTCTGGGATCTGCATGTTGTTCAACCACAGCTCCTTCTCGTCGATCCAGACCTCGCAGGCGTCGGCCTCTGACAGCATCCTGTAGAGGGCCAGGGCGTCCTGCAGGGCCTGCTTCCTGAGCCTGGTCAGTTCGCACACCTCCTTGTAGCGCTCCTCGATGCCCGAGAGACGCCCTCCAACCTGGACACACATTGTCATGAGTTACAGCATACGCCTCTCTGTAACGCTTTGTGCTGAAAATAGTCCAACATTTAGAGATGAGCGCCGCTAATCAATGCCTACAGTTTGATCCTCCTGGTCGTTTAGCACCAACAACCTGACGTTACCTAAGCTTGTCACCAAAAACCGTCAAGGTCAAGGTAAACTTTATTGTCCACAAGGGAAATTTGCTAGTTTAACAGTATTAGTATAATCCATGGGTTTTCAACCGGTGGTCCGGGGACCAGCAGTGGTCCTTGAGAGGGTTCCAGGTGGTCCCGAGCTAAGTTGGTTAACCAGATGTAACTCCTGAGAACGTAAAAATGAAACCAAATGGACCCTTACGGGTCCATTCGGTTTCATTTTTACGCTCTCAAGAGTTAAAATATTCATCACATTCATTACTGACTGTTTGGTTTCCCAAATCGTGGACAAAAGCAAAAGTCAAAATCTTTAGTTTTGGGGGTCTGTGGTGTTAAAATGTCCTCAAATTGTGGTCCGTGGCTCAAATGCTGAATAAATGGTGGGCCCTGGTATGAACAAGGCTGAAAACCACGAGACTGGTATAATGTTACCTCCTCAGAGGCCTGCAGGTCTTGCGGCAGGGTTTTGGCCTGTTCGTGCAGGGCGGCGATGACGGGCCGGTAGCTGTTGATCTCCTCCGCCACGTCCTTGTGTTTCTTCATCAGCGTCTGCGTGGAGAACTCGTCGTGGCCCACGTCCGCGCTGGACACGATGCGCAGCACGTCCAGCATCCACGTGTCCATGTCGTCTGCGTCCGCCTGCAGGACACACATGAGATCATTCAAAACACAATCCTTAGCAGGGGTTGACACTAAGGTCTCTGAGGCACTTGCCCATCGGGCAAGTGCAAGTCAGGTTCTACTTGCCCTCAGGTCATGGTCACTTGCCCCCCCAGGTTCCAGGTGGTCACCAGTTAAGTTGGTTAACCAGATGTAACTCTTGAGAACGTAAAAATGAAACCAAATGGACCCTTGCGGGTCCATTTGGTTTCATTTTTACACTCTCAAGAGTTAATATTCATCATCTTAATTAGCCCAGGTCTACACTGTAGATTAATTAAGATTAATGGTCATTTTGATGTGTTAGTGAGCTCATTGGCTTTACTTATTTATTGAAAAATATCAGATCTACAAGCTCATAGCGCTATGAGCCCAATAGTTGTAGATGCTTGTAGATCCTCCAGCTATGTAACTCTATGGCTGGTTACAGGATGCAGCTATAGCTATACACAGCTATAGGCCTGTGTCTCCATAAAAACGTGTTCTATCCATTTTTTTTTTTTGCTCGGTGGGTTGAGTCAATGTGCACATGAGTTGTGTTAAAATCAGATGAATCAAGAAAACTAATTTTCCCGTACATTTTAAACGTTAAGGTTGTGTTAATGTTTTGTCACCTGGAACTGGTGTTGGTTGCATGCTTCCTCCAGACGAGCTTTTCTAACAGCAGACAGACGCTCCAGAGCCGACCACTGGTCCTGGAGGACAGGAGAGAACACAGGGTTAATACTCAGTACAGTACAACGGTCAGGGGCGGATCTAGGTATGGGCATGGGGGGGGGGGGGGTGCCCCCTAAATGCCCTGACTGCCCCACCAAACACAATGGCATGCAAAACAACCCAAGATAATGCTATGGAAATGGTATGGGTGTGACTTCAGACGGCAAAATAAACGCTCACATTATCGGGGAGCGATTTTCTTTATGTCGGCACTGTTGACATAAGGAAAATCGCCCGTCGAATAACGGCAGGCGTTTTAAAAAGCTCACTCGATTGAGCTTTCAAAAACATTGCGCGCGCGTGCACGAAACAAGCACGCGCGCAACACAAATCACTGGACGCCGGGCAATAAACGACCGCCGTTAAACGCTCTCTTGATCGCAGGTTGTTTTCGGAGCAAAAAACGTCGGTCCCATTGAAAATTAATTAGAATGCGCGATTTATTACTCGCCGTCTGTAAGCCCCTTTATGATAACTATTTTGACAGCAATAGAATACACTATTTTTTTGTATTATATGCATACATATATGTTTAAATTTTTGCTTTAGTGAAGATCTTTTCCTTTTATCCAATAACCCTTTAAAATCCTGTCCAACACTCTCTTACCTGGATGTCCTGGATGCGTTCTTTGATCTTGTCCGCTCCGAAGTGATTGGCGGCGACAAGCTCCTCCCCCTGCTTGATGGTCTGCTGGAGGTGGGCGGAGCGTCCGCTCATCTCGTCCTCCAGGGCCTTGTGCTGACTCAGCAGGCGCAGTGCGCCCGTCAAATCCTTCCCACAGTCCTCCAGGCTGAGGATCTGCTCCTTCTCGCGGATCCAGCCCTCCTGCAGAGCACAGGGAACCACATCATGGCGTCAGTGCTGCATATAGGCGTACATTAACTCGTGTACTCTACTTGGTGACTCACCGCACACCATCTCATGAAGTCCTTTAAGTGGTGATTGCACTAAAAAACCCAGGAAACACCTCACACACTTTGCAATTGATAAATTATATAACTTTAAATGCATTTGTCTCTGTATGAGCCCTGGGTGGGCACCCTAAGCCTAAGTCCACCCTAAGTCTTTGGATATCATTCACTTGCACAACTTCACAGCAGAGGATTTTCTATAGATTATTTTGTTAATAATGAGCCTAAAGAGAGCGAGCCTAGCTTTTATGCTAATCTGTCAAGGAGAAAACTTAAATTATTTGAGAATAGACAATCTACAAATTTGAGAAACCTTTAAATAAGATTGTGGATTGGAACGTTCTGAATAATTAATACTTGACTCTTTTGAATATTTTATTGTATGATGCCAAATGCTTCTGCTGTCCTGTGAGCTTGTAGATCTTTGGCACACACCCAAGCATGTATCAGGAATCATGAGACCATCAGGGCCTACCATAACACATTCTAGTAGTGAAGACTAAATCAACTGCAGATTTAGTCGACTAAAACTGGACATGTAGTCAACAAACAATGATTTCAGATACGACTAAACCTAAAGGACTATGTGCCGTCACAGACCTCCTCTGCCATCTCCCAGAAGAACTTCCACAGCCGTCGGGACTCCTCCAGCCGGGCGCGGCGCTCGGCTGCCAGCTGGCTCAGCTCCTGGTAGCAGAACTCCATGTGAGCCACGCGGTCCCGGATCACCTGGGGGTCGCACGGCTTGTAGCCTGGATGGAGACCACGGAGGGGCAGAGAAAGAGTTAAGAGGTTAGATGTCTTCAAAATGTTTTGGCAGCGTTGCAAACATCCAAAATGCACTAGTGGTACATCCAAAATGCACTTGAATGCACAATTCGTCTCTCGGACTAATGAAGGAGAGATAACTGGCAAAATGTTGGTCAAAATAGCAATTCTTTTACATTTTCTAAATGTGTAGATTCTTGAAATGCAGTTAATTGAGAATCAATTAAATATCTTTGAACACTTGAGAGCGTAAAATGAAAGCAAATGGACACGTAAGGGTCCATTTGGTTTCATTTTACGATGTCAAGAGTTACAGATCTATAAGGGTCCATTTGGTTACCAATGGTGCTTTCTGAGAAGGAAGGAGGACTCTGTCATAGGAGGAAATATGGTGAAAAACAAGGGTTTTACCTCTGGCGCCTGTCAACCAATTTAGCCCTAACTCACCAGCAAAAAAAGAACCAGATTTTCCCCCAGGAGTTTTCACTAATTTTGGCACTAGGGAGGGTCTGGAAAAAAGCTAAATATAGAGACAAATGTGCCAAGTTGGCAACACTGGGAATGGAGCACAAGATCGTATGGTAAATATGTGTTTGTTGCCATGATTTGTCACAACCCGAGTCATGCTTTATATTGTCTTTATATGAATAATTTTCAAAACGTCTGAGGGAAAAGTAATGGAGAAATCGTTTCTGGGGCAAGAGCGACGTCACAAGAGGAGCGGCACTGCTCAGCTCTATACAGAGAGCGTAATCAATCAATCAATCAATCAATCAATCAATCAATCAATCAATCAATCAATCAATCAATCAATCAATCAATCAATCAATCAATCAATCATCAATATAAAAGTGGAGGCGCGGAGAGAGGAGAGGAGGAGGTACGGTATGGATGTTTCAAGGGCAAGCAGAACACATTGTGATTCAGAGTTGCAGTATCCATTTCAGCTGCAAGGTGGCAGTGTTGTCTTTCAATGGTTAGCAGCATACACTGTAATGAATACACTGCACTGCACTGGATGCATTTCATGAAACTCTGCAGAGTGATTCAGCATGAGGACAGACATACAGTGTGTGTGTGTGTGTGTGTGTGTGTGTGTGTGTGTGTGTGTGTGTGTGTGTGTGTGTGTGTGTGTGTGTGTGTGTGTGTGTGAAAATCTGCTGTGAGGTCATGCCTATGAAAGGCACAGTAAAATTCTGAACTATTTTTAAACTAAAGAACATATTATACGTGTTTTAATGTTTAAATGTTCAATTCTAGTTATAGAGGACAAGTGTAATGTATTTATCCATATGAGGCTTATTATTCTGGGATCCTTTTAAAGCATGTCTGGTGGTCGCTCTGGTGCCCCCCTCCCCTCAAGGCAACTGCCTCATCTGCCTGACTGCAAAAAACGCCCCTGTGTGTGTGTGTGTGTGTGTGTGTGTGTGTGTGTGTGTGTGTGTGTGTGTGTGTGTGTGTGTGTGTGTGTGTGTGTGTGTGTGTGTGTGTGTGTGTGTGTGTGTGTGTGTGTGTGTGTGTGTCCTTGTGTCTGTGTGCGTGCGTCTCTTACCCTCCTTGTCGTCGGCGAACCTCTGTGCGTTGTTGTTGACCTGCTTGACGCGGTCGGCCTGGATGGCGATGTCGGCCTCCACCAGAGTGTGTTTCTGGAGCAGGTCCTCCACACCCAGCAGATGTTTACCATAGTCCTGAGACAGCAGCAGCATCTGGAACCGCGCACACACACACACACACACACACACACACACACACACACACACACACACACACACACACACACACACACACACACACACATCTGGAACCACACACACACACACACACACATTATGTTCTTTATTTCTTTATTTGAAGTGGCAAATTACAGTATTTGAAGTGGCAAATTACAGTTCATTTTACAGCTCAAATATCAGGAGTTGTTTGGTTTTACTCTTTGTCATGCCAGCTACAAGGTCAGCATTTAAACATTGTACAGTAGAGGGCATACAGCATGTTTTCAAGGTGCATCACACATACGTATTTTTGTATGAGTTGCATCCATTTGTCACGTGTGTGAAGGACACAAAGTTTTGAATGCAAATTTTAAACAATCCTGCGCAGTACCTGCGTTGCTACACCTCATCCCCACTGCGAGTGGTGCAAGCGATGACCCAGCGATGAGAGTTTATTAGAACGCATGTGTTTGATCGAGCAACGTCGGCCTCCCCTCCTATACTCGCTTAAAAAGCATCTATTCGAGCGCAATTTCGCAGCTCCAAACACTTTCTATTGGTTGATATCAACACGCTACTATTTATTGGTTAACCCTTAGTGTACTGAGCGCGTTTTGGCGTTCTAAGCATTATGTTTTAACTATTGAAAAATAGCAGATCTACAAGCTCATAGCGCGCCACCGAGTGGCGCGCTATGAGCTTGTATCTCTGCTATTTTTGAAAAATCGTGAAAATGTGGTGCAAATCTTTGAATATTATGCATATTATCTAGACAGGACACAATTGGTTAATGATTGGTTTGAGACTACGTTGCAACGCAGTGACCCACGCTCCTCTATGTACTGATGAGCACATCAGGAGCAATTAGGGGGTCAGTGTCTTGGTCAGGGACACATCGACACCAACTCTGGGGGAACCCGGGTTTGAACCGCATGACACTATCCCTGATGAGGACGTCCATCCATACCTTCATCTCGTCCATCCAGTCCATGATGTAGAGCATCTCCTGGAAGACCCTCTGCAGGCCCAGGTTGAGCTCCAGCCTGGTGCGTCTGGCCTTCAGCAGCTCCAGCAGGTACTCCCACAGGCGGATCACGTTGTCCTTGCGAGCCGCGATGCGCTTGATGTCGTGGTACGACTCCGACTCCAGCTCCCTGGCCACGGACACCACCGCCTGGGGGAGGGACAGACAGACAGACAGACAGACAGACAGACAGACAGACAGACAGACAGACAGACAGACAGACAGACAGACAGACAGACAGACAGACAGACAGACAGAGTCTCAGTCAAAGTCTCAGTGAAATGTATGATATGGATTTTTTTTTACACTTTTAGAACACATCTGGGGTCTAAAAGTGTCACTCTTGTGTGTTTTTGTATCAAAACCAGTGTTGCCAACTGCCAAAGTTCAAAATGCACTAGAATGCGCTAGAGCAGTATTTTTCAACCATTTTCACACCAAGCCACCAGCCCACTATTTATTCTGCATTTTAGCCACAGAGAGGACCACCATTTGATGTTGAGTTCAGCCTCTCTTACTAATTTAGAAGGAATAACTGGCAAAATGTTGGTCAAAATAGCAATTGTACTATTTTCTTAATGTGTAGATGATTAAAAATTAGGTCATTCAGATGTTTAAATATAATGTAACTCTTGAGGACGTTAAATGAACCCGTGAGGGTCCATTTGGTCCCGCGTTTTGGTCCAGCGTGGATTCGTGGACAAAAGCAAAAGAAATCTTCAGTTTTGGGATCTGTGGGGCTAAATTGTCATCAAATGGCTTTCCGTAGCTGGAATTCTGAATAAATAGTGCTATGAAAAAGGTTGAAAACCCCCGAGCTATGCAATCAAAATTCAACGTGTTGCCATGTTGAAAAAGCAGCATGGTAAAGGCAACTCGGTTATTTTTCATTTCTTTATTTTTGTTTTCGTTATGATTGGCGTACCTGTACTCGCTCCTCGTACGCAGCGATGTCCGTCTCGATGGCCTCATGTTTCTTGGTGGCCGCATCGACTGCCTGAAGGTCAAAACCAAAGTTATCCTGCAGGAGAGAGGGAAAATAAAAGCGTTTCGACATTTAGCAGATGCAACAACTCATCAAATGCATAGAAATAGTGATCTTGGATCATGCTGTAGGTCTAATCAGCGTAACATCAAGACATCTATAATCTGTACATTGACACTAAGCTTGCAAGGTCCTTGGGAGGCTAGGGCAAGTGCTACCATATGTTAAGATGCACAATATTTTTGCACAAGAGATTGTGTAGTGTTTCAAATCATTTTAAATACTGTATAAGCACTTTAATTTGAAATATCTTGGGTTGTTTTGCATGCCATCGTGTTTGCTGGGGCAGATTGGACAATCAGGGGGGGGTTAGATCCGCCCCTGGTTTGGTACAGATACAGTATTGTCATTTTAAGATGATATGAAGGTTCAGGGTTGCATCTTTCACACAGGTACAGGTACTTAAAACATATTTTAGTTTGGCTTCCTTCAAAATAGGTTTTACTAATCGATATCCACTACAGATTGAAAGGGAGTCTGCACTTCCAAGAGCAATGAAGAGTTCATTTGGCAGTTTGGGAGCGAGAGGGGAGAAGACTATGAAGTGTGGAGCATTGCCCAGGGTGTTTTACTGAAGGGAGAAGAGTCTGGGATGTGTAGAGTGGTGTCGAGGGTGTTTTAGAGAAGGGAGAAGAGTCTGGGATGTGTGGAGCGTTGTTCAGGGCGTTTTACTGAAGGGAGAAGAGTCTGGGATGTGTGGAGCGTTGTACAGGGCGTTTTACTGAAGGGAGAAGAGTCTGGGACGTGTGGAGCGTTGTTCAGGGCGTTTTACTGAAGGGAGAAGAGTCTGGGACGTGTGGAGCATTGTACAGGGTGTTTTACTGAAGGGAGAAGAGTCTGGGATGTGTGGAGTGTTGTCTAGCGTGTTTTAGAGAAGGGAGAAGAGTCTGGGACGTGTGGAGCGTTGTTCGGGGTGTTTTACTGAAGGGAGAAGAGTGTGGGACGTGTGGAACATTGGCCAGGGTGTTTTAGGAAAGTTTATGGCAGCTTTCCTGCGTTGGTTGATCCAGGTGATTGATGCAGGTGACAGATACAATTTTGCGTGACAGGGGGCAGGGGGAGGCGGGCACAAAGGTTGGTTAACCAATAGGGAGGCAGCTTTGGTATCCAGCGCTAGTTTGAACCTGTCACTCTAAGCCTCTGTAAAGCTCGGGTACTATTCAGCCTAATGCTGTATTAACTCACTTTTCTGAGGTCCCCTGGAACCCCCACAGCTAAAAAGAGAAGTACCAGCACTAGACAACTACAATTAGAAACAATATTACTAGACAACTACAATGAGAAATGCTGTACTAGACAACTACAATGAGAAACAATACTACTAGACAACTACAATGAGAAATGCTGTACTAGACAACTACAATGAGAAACAATACTACTAGACAACTACGATGAGAAATGCTGTACTAGACAACTACAGTACAATGAGAAACACTGTACTAGACAACTACAATAAAAAACACTGCACAGGACAATGAGAAACAATAGTACTAGACAACCGATATTAAAAAAGACAACACATGGAACAGGGAACCCTCAACAGCTGATCATTCCCAGTAGGTGACTTATCAAGTCGATCTTATCGGATATATGGCACATGCTGGGAGCCTACTACGTAAGCCAGGCAGAAATGGCTGTGTGTGCCTATACGTCACACATTCCATATATGGAAAGTAACGGTAAGTAACCTCCTGGGAATGCATGGTTGATAATATTCAAAACGGGTTGTGTGTGTGTGTGTGTGTGTGTGTGTAGTGTGTACCTGTGACACCAGCCTCTGGTTCTCAGACAGCCAGGTCTCTCTCATGGCCGCCTTGCGGTCGAAGCGTCTTGCCAGCTGCTCCAGTTTCTCCTGGCGAATCAGCTCCGTCCTCAGCGCCAGCTCACGCTCGTGCTCCGACTTCTCCAGGCGCTCCCACGACTGACACACACGCACACACACACGCACACGCACGCACACAAACACACACACAGCTGTTGAGACCTTGTAAATTCACGACCATAATCCTTTTTGTTTTATTAAATAAGACTGGAACCCTGATATCCCAAAGCACCCCATAACAAGCTTATTGAGTATATGCAATCAATAAGACTTGGGCTTATCAACTGTTAGAGCATAGCGGTCGTCATGTCATCATGTTAAATGCTTTTGTCTTCATTTTCATTTCTTTTTTTTTCGTGGCGGTTTATCGATGTCTCCTTTTTCCACAAAACAATAGAAAATGCTTGTTAGCGTGCTCAATAAGACCGCCACTCCATAAGCCTGATCGATAAGGTGATCGTTATCAATAAAGATTAATGAGCTCTATCCTTATTTTTGAGTACAACTCGTGATCATGTAAATCCGACCACTTCAACTACTTTCGTCCGGCATTCTTGACTGATGAAAATGCAGTTCATGTTCATTTGCGATTAAACATAAACAAAAGTATGAGATATGGAGTTTGGACGTGTGGTTTCTAGCCCAACAACAGTGAGGTCACATAGAGGACAGCGTCTGTGAGACAGACCGGCTGTCCTCGTCCAAATGCTCTCACACGAATAACGATCACGGCGCACAGCCTTGGGTTGGAAATATGGAGTAATTTGGCCTGCTGGCCATCAAATTATTCATGTGTCAAAAAGCAAAGATATCTTCATGAATTCAAGGCTTCAGTGAAGACATTTTCTTTACCGCAAACCTGACAATAATATATCCATTATTTTCTCCCACTGGTAGGAGTGGGAGAAAATAACGACTCCGTGCCGATTGCTCCTCAGCTCCGATCGCGCACAGCGGATCTATCTCTAAATCACTTATTTTGATCGATTATTAACTATTATTATATTTGTTTAAATCTGTCTGAAATGCGTCTACAGAATTTTTCTTTTCATCCCAAACTGTTATTAAAAAGCTGCTCAGGAGAAACTCCCTGGAGATGTTGCTCCCACAACATGACTACAGATAAGCGGCTGATGGACGGATGGATGGGATTCCAATGATTTATTTTTCAATGACTGACTAGCCATTCTTTATCTTGATTATTACAGGGCTATTTGTTTTTTACCCAAAAGTGAAGTTTATCATAATGAACGTAGGTATTCTGAGTCATGTCAGATGTGTTGAACAAATGGAATCCATTTTTTTTTTGTCTACTGCATTGTCTAATTCTCACTTCAAATGCTCTCAAAAACATTCTTGAGAGCAACATGTATTTGTTGCTCTCATCTCATTTACACGGCTGTCATGTTGGATACAGCATAAAATCTAAGCAGCACAGCAGTTGCTTTGGACTTTTATTAGCCAGTGTTCTGTTATAGAGCAGAGCAGTCTGTTATCCGGAAATAACACGCCGCTGGATTCAGCGACTGACCAATCAGAATGAATCATTCAACCAAGTTGTGTGGTTACAAGTGTTTAATGGTTATATTGTGGTCAGATAATGGTAGGAGGGTGGAGGTGGTAAAGACCTTGTTGATGTCAGAGATGAGTTTTCCTTCTCTGGGGGTGTAGACCTTCTGGTTGTTGGCTCTCATTTTACTCTGGATGGTGAAGAGAAGAACCTCCAGGTTGCCCTTCTCTGTGAACCTGCGCACACGCGCGCACACGCGCGCGCACACACACACACACACACACACACACACACACACACACACACACACACACACACACACACACACACACACACACACACACACACACACACACACACACACACACACTATTAGTATTGGGAGGTGTCTTAACTGTTGCAGTAGGCACAGTACAGTAGGTGTTACATGTTTATGTTACTAACTTGGAAGGTTTCTCGGCAGTACGCTAGTGTTACACATATTTGTATTACTAACTAGGTAGATTTCCCTACAGTACGATATGGGTGTTATGTGTCATTTTGTTATAAACTTGGGAGGTTTCTCCACCGTGCGGTAGGTACAGTTGTTACACATGTTTGTGTTACTAACTTGGGAGGTTTCTCCACCGTGCGGTAGGTACAGTTGTTACACATGTTTGTGTTACTAACTTGGGAGGTTTCTCCACCGTGCGGTAGGTACAGGTGTTATATGTTTGTGTTACTCACTTGGGAGGTTTCTCCACCATGCGGCAGGTACAGGTGTTACACATGTTTGTGTTACTCACTTGGGAGGTTTCTCCACCGTGCGGTAGGTGTTGAAGGCTTGCAGCTGCTGCTGAACTCCCACCAGAGAGTTGGCGAACTTGCGGTTGTTGAGGATGATGATGGTCTGTTCGATCCACTCCAGCAGGTCCGAGGCCAGGGACTCGTACTTCTCCACCATCTTCTCCGTCTCGATGGCGTTCTCCAGAACCTGCAGGACAAGATTTAGACGCGTCTTAGACGACAGGCTTCACGACAGCAGATCAGTCTCATCAATAGTCATGTCTGTCTCAACAGGGGAAACGCACATGCCCCGTCAGGTGAGAAGAGGTCTGTTTTGCTCTCCCCTGGTTGGAGTGTAGACCCCAGGATTACATTAGATCATTGATTACTGGGTGAAAATAAATAAACAAATACATAAATAAATAAAACATACCGTTGCTGTTGAGTACGGTAAGAATCCTCTTATGTTCATATTTTAAACTTTATTTCCGTAATTAATACGTCACACTTGGTCACACTGTCTACAGCCTCCCACAAAAGCCTCAGTATCAGATCCATAAGCGAGTAGTTTGGGCTAGTAGATTTGCTTTTTATGAATTCCATTGAACACAAATACGTAGTGTTATATTTAGCAAAATAGGGTAATATATAATACAAAATAATAAACAAAAATAATAATGTTTTAACCTATTTTAATTTATGGTAGGTAGATACAATATAACTGGTATAGCTACTGATTTGTCTGTTAGAGGTGCAGTGACCTCTCTCTACCAGCAGAGGGCATGCTGTATGTTACAGTAGTGCAGTGCATTGCAGTGGTTGAAGAGAACAGCTGATCTACACCCTGAGATCAGGTCATCAGCTCACTTCTCTGTGACGCTGATGTCACATGACCACAAATAAATTAGGGCAAACGATCTTGAATCTCTGTATTTTAGATGGTTGTGTGGCAATAGCACAACATAGACATTGCAGGGGACTTTAGTTTGTTGCTCTATTAAAATAGCTCTTATTGGCAGCAACCCTTGTTGAAAACAATGCATTTCCAACTCTAGCCCTGCAAGTTTCTGACCCCTCAATGTCACAACGCTGTCTATACTCTATGGCTCTGGTGGAAACAACGCAGATTATTCATGACAGGGAGGGGAGGAGAGAACCAGTAAGGCCTGATGTACCTTTCCAATACGCTTTCCTTCCACCTTCAGGGCCTTCATCTTAGAGAAGTAATGATAGTACGTCACTACGTATGTGATGATGGACTTCTCATCCGGATGGTCCACGCTGATGTCTGAGAGGAGAGGAGAGGAGAGGAAGAGGAAGAGGAAGAGGAGAGGAGAGGAGAGGAGAGGAGAGGAGAGGAGAGGAGAGGAGAGGAGAGGAGAGGAGAGGAGAGGAGAGGAGAGGAGAGGAGAGGAGAGGAGAGGAGAGGAGAGGAGAGGAGAGGAGAGGAGAGGAGAGGACACACATTTGGTGCATTGTAATGCAGATAGAACCATATTTATATTAAAAAAAAAAAAAAAAAAACTCTGAATCCAGCAGCTTTGAGGGGGAGTGTGTGCGTGTGTGTGTGTGTGTGTGTGTGTGTGTGTGTGTGTGTGTGTGTGCGCGCGCGCGCGCGTGCGTGCGTGCGTGCGTGCGTGCGTGCGTGCGTGTACGTGCGCAATCATGGCACATCTCTCTGCGAAAGCACCCGATGATGAAGATGATGTTGTTAAATATGTTTCCATTGTTGCAGTGTCCTGACTGCACCTCTTTCTCCATCCTAGAGGAAGTCTGTGTGACTACAGCCACCACATACCAGACGCTCCTTCAGACCAGCACAGAGACACTGCTGTTCATCTGTAACACCAATGAAGGCATAACACTAAACCATGAAATATGTACGCGCCCTCATCCTTAGCATCAGCAGCTTGGTCAGTCCTAGGTCTAGGGTTAGTTTAGGCCTTCACCATTTTGCCTAAAATCTCTGAAACCTCAATTTAGATTTTTTGGGGGGTAAAACTACCAAAAAAAGACAATGCTTTATTGATTCTCCTCCTTCCAACAGAGAAAAGGGCGGTTCCTTTTGAACAAAGATGATGGATAAAACTTAGTGCAAACGTCACTTTTCTTTCTTTTAATGAACATTTAACTATTCTCTTCTATTCTATTCTATTCTCTTTTTCTGTACCATAGGCTGTACCCGTAAGGGGAGGTGATACGTCCCACTGTGACGTTGTGCTGTGTAGCGCGAGGTTCATTGAGGTGTCCGTGCGCCGTGGCGTTACGCAAATGGAGACACAGCACATTGCAGAGGAAGTGAATAAACAGACAGACACACTTCCTAGAATTATATAGAGAGATGTACTGTCTCAACCTCTGCGTCCAGCAGCTTGGTCAGTCGTAGGGTTTTAGGGTTAGTTTAGTGATTAAATGCGTCTCACCCTCTGCGTCCAGCAGCTTGGTCAGTCCTAGGTGTGCCTCTGCCAGGTTGAAGGCGTTCTGGAGGTTATGGTGAGCGTTGGACTTCTTCAGCTTGTCGAAGTCTATCAGGTCCGGCCTGGATCACACACACACACACACACAAGCACGCACACACAGACAAAACAAGTATTTAAGTAGTGTGTTTTAATAATCTACAGACAGACAAGCAAGAAGAACAGCAGCCATGGAGAAAGTGCCTGTGCATTGTAAAAAAACTACATGAATGAATAAATAAATGAGTAGCAGCAGTATATAAATAATGATAAATAACACTAGCAGCATCATATAGACCAAATCATGCTCGAGGCCACAGCTCTGGTGTAGAAGCTGTTTCTCAGTCTGTTAATTTTAGTTTTCATTGTCCTGCACCTTCTACCAGATGGTAACAGTTCAAACATGGTGTGTCTGGGGTGTGTGATGTCCTTCACCATCGCTGTATGAGTGCATGTGTGTGAATTCATGAGGATAACAACTAGAAATCTCAAATGATTCATTTTCAAGGAGGCCAATAATAAATACATGAACCCGCAAGGCTCCATTGGGTTGCATTTTTAGACTGTCAGTCAGCCTTACAGACCTGTTATGGTAATTCAGAGCTTGCTGTTTGAGTGTTTCTGTCAATATTATTCCACTCTTGTGTTTTCGTGACAAGAGTGACGACGTTTTGACTAAAACAATGAACCTTGCTGCTTATGAGAGCATGTTGCCCTGAGGTAAAAAGAAGGAAAAGAAAGGAGAACTAAAATATTACTGAAATGTTCAACTCCATTAACTCCGAAATGTGTTTGTGCATGAGGTAATGTGTTGCACTGTGTTTGTCTTGCCCTACAGGCTTATGCAAAGGTGAAAAATGTTATTTAGATCATGTGTTATGTAGGCAGATCTGTTGACCTGAAATCCTATAGAGGTTATAGATTCAATGTACAGATATTCTACTGGTGAGATGAGGTTATTAGTTTGCTTAGATGACCATTTCTATGCATTTGATGCATAGGATACTGTAGCGGTATGTTTATGGGGGGCGTCATGAGGTATTCCGTTACCTGGTCTAAAGGTCTAAAGGTCTCAAGTAGGGGTGTGTTGAAATATTATTATCGCAATAATATTGTATATTTCCTCCCACAATATATATTGTACACTCCTCAGCAAATATCGTGAGGAAAAAACATATAGAAGAGCATCCACAACAGGGATCATTCCAGGAGGAAAAACGTGTCGCAGAACTAAATGTTAAATGACTTCTATAGCTGCTTCATTCCCAAAAAACAAACATGAGATCAAAACAAAAAAGCCTGGTATGAGAATCAGTTGAGACAAATAAAAGCCCAGATTAAAAAGGGTAAGTTCTGATTTTTGCCTTTTAGTTTTTTTTATTCATTCATTTATTGTTTTGTTTTTTCGGCTGCAGTTACAGTATCATGATATATCGTTGATGAATATCATGCAATATATTGATATATCGCAAATATGGCAATATATCAATATCAATATTAGGCCTCCCAAATATATTTTGGGAGGCCTAATATCGCCACCTATATGGCATTGTGAGGTACCAATATCGTCCCAGGCCTAGTCTAAAGGAGGTGTCATGAGGCATTCCGTTACCTGTGTTTGTGGATGAGGTTTAAAGGAGGTGTCATGAGGTATTTTGTTACCCGTGTTTGTGGATGAGGTTTAAAGGAAGTGTCATGAGGTATTTTGTTACCTGTGTTTGTGGATGAGGTTTAAAGGAGGTGTCATGAGGTATTTTGTTACCTGTGTTTGTGGATGAGGTTTAAAGGAGGTGTCATGAGGTATTTTGTTACCTGTGTTTGTGGATGAGGTCTAAAGGAGGTGTCATGAGGTATTTTGTTACCTGTGTTTGTGGATGAGGTTTAAAGGAGGTGTCATGAGGTATTTTGTTACCCGTGTTTGTGGATGAGGTTTAAAGGAGGTGTCATGAGGTATTTTGTTACCTGTGTTTGTGGGTGAGGTTTAAAGGAGGTGTCATGAGGTATTTTGTTACCTGTGTTTGTGGATGAGGTTTAAAGGAGGTGTCATGAGGTATTTTGTCACCTGTGTTTGTGGATGAGGTTTAAAGGAGGTGTCATGAGGTATTTTGTTACCTGTGTTTGTGGATGAGGTCTAAAGGAGGTGTCATGAGGTATTTTGTTACCCGTGTTTGTGGATGAGGTTTAAAGGAGGTGTCATGAGGTATTTTGTTACCTGTGTTTGTGGATGAGGTTTAAAGGAGGTGTCATGAGGTATTTTGTTACCTGTGTTTGTGGATGAGGTTTAAAGGAGGTGTCATGAGGTATTTTGTTACCTGTGTTTGTGGATGAGGTTTAAAGGAGGTGTCATGAGGTATTTTGTTACCTGTGTTTGTGGATGAGGTCTAAAGGAGGTGTCATGAGGTATTTTGTTATCTGTGTTTGTGGATGAGGTTTAAAGGAAGTGTCATGAGGTATTTTGTTACCTGTGTTTGTGGATGAGGTCTAAAGGAGGTGTCATGAGGTATTTTGTTACCTGTGTTTGTGGATGAGGGCGTTGAAGGCCATTCCGTCTCTCCAGCTGGTGGAGAAGTTGTGGATGTTGACGTTGGGATAGCTGAGGAGGAGGAGAGATAACAGATTATGTTTTTATTCCAGTGTTAATCCGATGGAAGCTCCATTAGAGAACAACTTGAAGTCTGTCTAACAAGAGGAACCTGAAGGTTTGTACATGATGATTGTGAGGTTATTACCCATATAGATTTTTTTTATTATTATTATTTTGCATACAAACTCTTCAAAGTGCCACCTTTCATATCAATAAAGTTAATACAAGATCCATAGTATTTATTTACAAAGTGAAACATATATAAAACATAATTTTGTGATTTATAAGAATTATATATGACATTCAAAAAAGATATAAGATCCATACTATTGTTTTGTAACGTGAAATATATACAATTATGTAATTTATTAAAAGATATATATATATATATATATATATATATATATATATATATATATATATATATATAATATATATATATATATATATATATATATATATATATATATATATATTTTTTTTTTTTTTTTCTTTTTCCGTATGGGTATAGTTGAATTGTAGTGAAAAAAGGAAGGAAACAAATGAAAACAAAAATCCATTAACTGCATTGTGTATCATCTCATTGTGCATTAGACAGATATGGAACATGCAATGTGTTGTAGTTGTTTCAGTATGCCCGGGATTCAAACTCGGGTCTTCCACGTAAAAGTCCAGCATCGGAACCACTAGACCAAAGGCACATACTCTTGGTCTGGATGTGGATACTAAGACTTTGGAGGTCATCACCACAGAGGTTGTAGCCACTGCTACGTGCATGTGTTCGTGTGCAAGTGCTTGTATACTGTATGTGCAAAAGTTGGTGTGTGTGCATTGTGTTTGTGTGCATGCGTTGGTGCGTGCATGCGTTGGTGCGTGCGTGTGTGTGTATACTCACCCTGCAGTCTTCATCTGACACCAGAGCAGCAGGGCGTCTTTAGCAGACTTCTTCTCTTTGTTGTCCTCTGTCTCCACACTGATGTCCTGGATCTGAGAGACACATAGTATAGAACAGTACTGATGAGCGTCCCTGTTTTCTAGATGAACGTCCAAGCTGACATAGCTGATATACAAGCTCACGGTGGGCTGTGAGCTTGTAGATCATCTGTCTGGTTTTCAGAGAGTCTTCCTATAACATGTCATCTTCAAGTATAGCTGCATATCGCATGCCAGAGTTGTACAACTTCCAATGAGAGACTTCCTGTGAGATTTAACACGACAATGATAAGAAAAGAAAGCGTGAGCTGCAAAAAGTAGACAAAGATTCAACTGCTGAAATAGAGCCTATGGGCGCGATTTTCCTTCCACCCCTTGTCCCTAACGTTATGCGATACCCGCAGCGAATTCCCTTATTGCTATTTTGGTCACCTTTTCTCTTCCCTTAGCCACTATTCTTTATGCCGACACCGTTATTTGTGGCTGGAGGTGTGGTCATGGGCGTGTTTGTTGCGCAGTCCCTTAAGTTGCTAATTTCGTCAGATAGATTTGGGAACTAGATAACGCCATCTGAGACCACCCTTAACCGATCCGCGAAGGCAGAGCCACGTGCGCACGATGCAGTGTCTGTGCGCCTTTGGAGATGTCCATGACTCCACGTGGAAAGGCGCCAGTTCAATTCATCTCCTTATTTATGGATTGTGCTATAAACAGCTGCAGATTGCCTGCTGTCGTCACTTCCTTGTGTTTAGGTAATGTACAGTATATAATATAATTAAATACATTAATTAACTTGTGACGCAATGATGTAAATTGCAAAAAAAAACTCTGGAATTCGCGGCAAAAAGTCGTTTTTTTGATCATTGATTTCTCGGTCAATTCTGGACCATTTTTTACATTTCAAAGTGCAGCGTGACGGGAAAAACCTCCTCTCTCAGATGCTGTATAGAATATGTGGGTAGGTCTTCTCTACGATCCCGCATCGAGCAAAATGTAAGTGTCGGGGATTTGGTGGACTGTTTCCACCAAAATCCCGACACTTACATTTTGCTAGATCCCGCATCGTAGAGAGTTTTGGGTCTGAGAGAAAACTAAACTCAACATCAAATGGTGGTCCTCCGTGGCTAAAATGCAGAATAAATAGTGAGCCCTGGTATGAAAAAGGTTGAAAACCACTGCTGTAAGGTATCATTCGGTTGACAATGTTGTCAGCAACTGTCAGCGGCTATAGAAATGGCGCTGACAGTTGCCGCTGACACGCTGCCGCTCCTATCATTGTGTTGCGTTCCGCTTGACGGACTATAAAACACAGCACTTAAAGAACAGACAGCGCCGTTCGGTGAAGATCACAGAACAACCACAACACTCCTTTCCAGGGTGGATCAAACGATCCCAGAGCAGATGTACAGTGGGTTGAACGTCAACGCAGAGCAGGATGAAAGCAGGTGGAAGATTCAACCTGCTGCTGCTGCGCCTGTTAGGATTCAATTAGATCTAGAAGAAGTGACTGTGCGTGTCAGACCGAGACATAATGGCCTTTAGCTTCGCTTTGATTTGCAGCGAGGTGACGTGCGAGGCTTCGTTTGTTCGCGACCGGAGGCTAAAACCCATTTGTTCCTCCAATCAGATCATTAGGCCCCCGACTGTCCAACACTGTTATGGTGCAAAGTGATCGGATCGCGCCTGTGTAATTCAGACGTTGTTGACCTATATGCCGCTCTAAGCAAAAGTTCAATAAGGAAAATCGCCGTCTGTCGTGGTTTCACATTTACTGCCGATGTGGGGATGATACACACATAACTTTTTACTGGTCCCTCCATATCACTATGTTTTATAAAAGATGCTGAAAGCAGCATGCAATGATTGACTGCTTCCTAAGACAATGGGAGTCTGGATATCATAGAAAACCCCATACTGTACTTAGTATACTATAGAAAGAGAGTAGCGACACGCTTTGATTTCGCGCCTCACACTGACTGGAGCTCTGCAAGTTCCAAACATAGGCCTACATAGGTAACCAATGCATCATAACACAGCCTATTTTCTTATAACAATACAATACATTAACTAAAGCAAGTTATGTAACAAATCATTATTCACTAGAATGACCGAGAGGTCCGTTAATGTGTTAAAATGTCCTAAAATGCTGTAATGTCCATGTTTAATTTAACTGTGAACGTGCAATGTGCTGTCAATGGAGCATGGATGGCCAGAGTGGTTTGCTTGGAACCAGAATCCCTCCTTACTAGGCGGTCACAAGCGCTTGTCGCATGCGTGCTTTTTAGCCAATAGCATCTCTTTTTCAGGCGTAGCATGAGAGTCAACAGGGAGTGTTGCTGCTACTCTCTCCAATTCCAGATACACTAAACACGACCTAGTAATGATTGGCTGCTCCCTAAGCCAATGGGAGTCTGGACATCATATGAAGTAAAACCTCATACTCTGCAATGCTGGTAGAGAAGTAGAGAAGCTAACTTTTGTTCAACACAGCATTGGTCTGACTGGATTATCTTTGGTTAGGGATGAATTAGGGATTGGGACAGGGTTAGGGCTAGGGTTATGTGTGCTTCCCCCACGGCAGATTAGGATGTGGGTTTGGAATCTGAGATGGCAGATTCTAATCACCCCACAGATATTTTGAAAACATGACTAATGACAGGAAACTCCCATCTCTGCTGGGTGAAGTGCAACAATGTGCAAACGTGTGAGCTGTTGTTATAGTAGAAGCATATCAAACAGAACACAACCACCCTAAAGACTAATCATTGTGTGTATTGTTGTAACTCGGTACATAGAAATTAAGATTGACGATTTTGACATTCAAATGTACACAGTGATTGCGTTGCATAATTGTGCTTCTTTGCTCTTGGCAATGCAAAATATACATTCGTGTTGCCTACTATACACATACTGTCCTGTAAACACACTGTTTACAGTATGTTTACTCATGCCAACAAAGGCCTTTGAATTGAATAGTTTCTCATCGGACTAATGGTATGTCTGACTAAAAACATGTATTCAGCAGCTGATGCTATGAACTAACTGGAGCTACAGGAAAACTATAATATAGTTTTCCCGTAGCTCCAGGGAGATTTGTTATATTATAACAAAACACAGTGAATCGACCAACAAAAAGGACGTCATTTTCTTTCCTTTTCAAATGGACCCTAGCGGGTCCATTTGGTTCCACTCTCAGAAAAAAGGAAACTCATTAACAGTTTTCGTGCCGTTGAAATAGGTCTACGTCAGCGGTTATCATTATGAAATATAGTAATGACCGATGCCTCTTAGGTAGAGCTACGTCACTCTTACGTCGCTTACCGTCGTTGGTTTGATACGATCCCCATGATAACAGCAGTGAGCAGCGACCGCATATTACATTGACGGACCATAATAAGGGACGGAGTAACCCGGAACCAAAAGTGTGTGTCCGTCAACTAACTTGTCGGGAAACATGGACCGAAATATGAAATATGACTTTTAGATGAAAATCGCTGGCACTGGCTACCTCAAAAAATATGAAAAAGGGCTGGCACGGAGAGTGTTAACATGGTGAAACACATGATGATGTCATCAGATGTGTTTCACCATGCTAATGATTTTTTTCAGACCCAAAAATATTTTAGATGTGAGAAGTGGGGGAACGCTGTCACCCCACTGGGTAGTTTTAACAGATTTTTACAAAACAAAACAAAAAAAAACACAGCCATCGTACCTGGAACCTCAGGATGATGGTCCAGATCAGCCCCAGGGTGAGGCGGTGGTTTCCGTCCACGATGTCGTGTGACCCCATGTTCTCCAGGTGGACCCTCTGCTCCTTGAGGAACTGCAGAGCCTTGTCCACGTTCTCCAGACAGTGGATACGCATGCGGCCTTTAGTGGGTTTAGGCTGCAGAGAGACAGAGAGAGAACATATCAGACAGTCAATATACAGTACAATATGCATTGCATGCCTTCCTTTAGTGCAGTGGTTTTCAACCATTTTGATACCAGGGACCACTAATTATTCTGCATTTGAGCCACGGACCACTATTCGATGACATTTTAGGCCCACAGACCCCAAAACTAAAGATTTTATTTTGTCCCAATTCCAGCTGGATTTCTCAAGCAAAACAGTCAAACATACAATTCATTACAGACCAGGCTGAGCACATTCAGGAGACTCCTGCTACTGCAAATCCAGGAGGGTTGATAGGTACGGTATGCAGTGTGCAACTACACTAAGGGCTCCATTTTCGTCACTGCTAAACCCCTTATCCCTTAACTTCTTTGCCTTTTTAAACTATTAAAAAAGAACATTTTGAATAGTTTAAATGGCCAGTCTACAAGCTCACAATGTGTCAATAGATTGGCACGTTGAACTATTCAAAAACGTTTTTCAAAATAGTAAAACATGATAAGGGGTTTAGGATAAGATGGTAACGAAAATGGAGCCCCAAGTATAAAACTAGCTTGAGACACAGAGAGCGAGGATAGGGAGATGTTCAACTTGTATGTTGTGTTAACCTACTTCCAACAGAGCAGTACAGTCCTGCAGGCATCATGCAGATGTCTGATACAACAACATGAAGTACACACTGTACTGCACTGTACTGGCTGCTCTCACATGAGCTGATTTATAGTGGCACGTTCCCGTTATCACACAGATGTACAACAGAGTGAAACAGACACCATTCAGGCAGCGTGTGTGTGTGTGTGTGTGTGTGTGTGTGTGTGTGTGTGTGTGTGTGTGTGTGTGTGTGTGTGTGTGTGTGTGTGTGTGTGTGTGTGTGTGTGTGTGTGTGTGTGTGTGTGTGTGTGTGTGTGTGCGTGCGTGCGTGCGTGTGTGTGTGTGTGCGTGCGTGCGTGCATGTGTGTGATGTTGTTGTGTCATCAGATGTAGGACAGGGATCGAGGTAGATCGATGCCATATATGTTTGGATGTGGATTTCTCCTTTAAGGTCGTAACTTTTGCTGTGTTCGTTCCTTTGGCCACCATCAAACCTTTTACCTGTTTTGGTTAAGTTGGCTTTATCAGAATCATTTAAAAATGAAACCCTCATATTTCCACTCATGCATCTTTTTCTTTTCAACCCCCAAGCTGAAACTAGGTTTAGCTTTACCCCAGAGGCTCCCTGGGGAGAGGGGGAACTCCTTATATGGTCAGTGCGCTCTGTAGTAGGGAGTATTACAGTATGCAAACAAGAAGAAAACCAAAATATTTGAATTCAGTGAAATCACTTATTATACCTTTTAATTTCAAATAAGTAACTTGACTTTTTTGTTGAAACATTTTTGAAATATTCTGGACATCTTTTTGCCCTTTAATCGTCAGAGATAAGATACAAATAAATCTAGTCCAGCAGCCGGGGGGGTCAAGGCGGTTCATCTCTGTCGGCCATGTTGTAAACAACAGGCAGAGGATGTGGACCCTGAGCCAACTGGCTCTGTGTCCACTCAGACACCCTGAGGGGACACAGGAAGTCACCATGACAGCCCAGAATAGAGGAGATGATGGGCAGATAGAGAGAAAGAATGAAAGGAAGTTGGAATTTAAGATGTTCTCAAAAGCCAGAAGCAGTGGGGAGGAGGAGGGGTGGAAGAATGATGGCAAGGATGCAAGGGAGGGATGGATGGATGGATGGATGGATGGATGGATGGATGGATGGATGGATGGATGGATGGATGGACAAGACAGAGGGAGGAAAGCATGCGAGAAGAGAGGGATAGGGGGAGAGAGAGAGAGAGAGAGAGAGAGAGAGAGAGAGAGAGAGAGAGAGAGAGAGAGAGAGAGAGAGAGAGAGAGAGAGAGAGAGAGAGAGAGAGAGATGGTCATGAATGGAAGCATTCATGGAGTGTGTCTGCGATTGTGTCTCGTGTTGAAACCCATCCAGGGTTGGAAGTCTGACGTCCAGGGCCTGGGTCCAACACTGTCTGTCTGTCTGTCTGTCTGTCTGTCTGTCTGTCTGTCTGTCTGTCTGTCTGTCTGTCTGTCTGTCTGTCTGTCTGTAACCACGTGACGTGTGTCACTGTCAAGTACTAGGGTGGTCTAGGGGTTGAGGGACAGTGCCTGTTGCACTTTCCTCAACTGTAGTGGGTGTGCATGTGCATATCTTGTTAACGGGGGGGGGGGGGGGGGGGGGGGGGGGGGGGGGGGGGGGGGGGACTATTCCAGCTTCAAATTCATTGAAATAGTTTTTGTACGGTAGCCTATGCCTACGGCATAAACAGCTGCAGCTGGTAACTGATATTTACATTAAACATAAGGATATAAGGCATTTAATAAGGGATATTTGCATGCATTCCTTTTGCAAATTCATGGAAACCTACTATAGTTACTGTAAAGTTGTTCAGTTTGTCTGTGTCTCAAAGAAAGAAAGGATCCATACAGTAGAAAGAGAAAGCATTAGAGAGTGTGTAATATATTCTGGTTCCTATGGTGACTGGAATCCAGGCAGTAACACTATCACGCTTGCGTTTTGGTGTTCTCAGCATTATGTTTTAACTATTGAAAAATAGCAGATCTACAAGCTCATAGCGCGCCACCGAGTGGCGCGCTATGAGCTTGTATCTCTGCTATTTTTTTTTTTGAAAAATCGTGAAAACGTGGTGCAAATCTTTGAATATTATGTTATTCAGAGACTAGAAATCTAGACAGGACACTGGATTAAATGTAAATTGAAGTGCTTGTGTGCATACATACATTGTATGTATGTATGCACACAAGCATACATACATAGTATGTAGATTGTACAAAAACGCATACAATCACACAATTCAAGATGGACTCATAACTTGTTTTAATCCGTTGTGTACTGAACACGTTTTTTAAGCTGTTGAAAAATAGCAGATCTACAAGCTCATATCGCGCCACCGAGTGGCGCGATATGAGCTTGTAGTTCTGCTATTTTTGAAAAAATTGTGAAAAGCATCAGAAACTAGAATCTGATCAGGACACAATGGGTCAAGGCATCAGATCGACCTCCGGCAACCGGCTATACATTTAAATGTAAATAGAAGTGTGCTTGTGTGCATACATACCAGTCTCTCTCCAGACAACACCTCCAGCAGTTTGATGAGACTGCGTCCGTCTCTCAGGTCCATGTAGAGGTCAGTGATCCTGCCGGACACTCTGGACAGGTGGGAGTTCACCCATTTGGTGAACGTCTTCTTTTGGACGGCCTCACGCTCATCTGGGAGGAGAGAATGAGAGAGAGAGAGAGAGAGAGAGACACACATTTTAGATTCGAGACCACAAAAGGGAAATTGAAACGTTCGCTGTAGCTCAGTTGGTAGGTAGAGCTGTCGCCTTGGGACCACAAGACCACGAGTTCGATTCCAGCCTGAGTCCAGCCTGAGTAGCATAGCTTGGGTGTAGCAAGTCGTCTGGTGAGTACCGATACAAGGACCGAGCAATCCATCTCCCAGGGGTCTATAGGACAGTGTATCCATAGATCTATATGATAAAAGGCTGGAGCATATAGATTTTCATCTTCTAGTCCTCTGTTTAAGGCATTGCACGAGATAAGACTGCATTTCCCAGAGGTCTATACTAGGTCACTGTATCCATAGATATATTCAACTAATAGAGTCCAAACTTGCACAATGCACACAAG
>CM076974.1:14969467-15014467 GCA_039105355.1 Benthosema pterotum
AGACGGCCCCGCGCTGTACATCACTGCATTTCTAATTGATTTCAACAAGATTTACTGGAATGACACATCCATTCGTTTCTACTAAACACCCAGCCGAGACATCAGTACCGGATGTCCTAGGGATCTCTAACATCAGTCAGTTCTCCGCCTCCTTCTTTCGGTCAAAGCCCGTCAATGATACATCTTAGTATTTCATCCACCTGCAGTGCACATCATACAGCATGGTGGTTAGTCAGCCAGGACTTTGGAGACCAGGAGAGAGAGAGGGAGAGAGAGAGAGGGAGAGAGAGAGAGATACAGAGAGAGAGAGAGAGAGAGAGAGAGAGAGAGAGAGAGAGAGAGAGAGAGAGAGAGAGAGAGAGAGAGAGAGAGAGAGAGAGAGAGAGAGAGAGAGAGAGAGAGAGAGAGATACATTAAAGGAAACTAGCAGTGAGAGGAGAGGAGATATGGAGAGGAGAGGGTAAAAGACAGTGTAGGAAGAGAATGGCCTGCAAATTGCTCAGAAAGGCCACTGAGGAGGATGCTGATAGAGCTAGTGAATGGAGGAGGACAGGCACACAGAGAGTGACTCCAGCTGATCGCTCACGTGATCCAGTAGGAGAGTGACTGAGGACACCAAGTGTTGACTCGTAATAATGGAATGTGGAAGTGCTCATTCTGCCTCAATGGGATGGTTTCATGATGTTTACAACTACAGCCCGCCCCGTAGTGAGGATCGGTCGGTTTGCAACATATCACGGTTTAGGCAGCTATATGGGCAAAAACACAGCGGTTTTATGATTGTCTCCACCATAAGATGGTGACTATATGTTTCAGCCCCTGGCCATCCGTCCATATGTCTGTCTGTTCGCAGGTCTGTCCGGTCGCGCGTCTGTTATTGTGCTGTTATCTGTTATTATGAATCATTTTCAAAAAAATCTATGAGAAAAATGAATCAGGAATCAGTTTCTGGAACAGGGGCGACGTCACAAGGGGTGTGACTGCGCAGCTCTATACTCTAGAGCCTAGATTTCCATCTGCTAAGGGCCTAGGGCCTAGATTTTCTGCTAAACCCCTTACCCCTTAACTGTCCTTTTTAAACTATTTAAAAATAATAATGTATAGCTAAAATGGCCAGTCTACACGCTCACAACGTGTCAATAGGTTGGCAGGGATAAGGGGTTTAGCGGGTGACGAACATGGACTCCCTAAGGCTCTGGGGTGCGACAGAAACCAGTCAAAGCTAAAATGAACGCATCCATAAACAATGCGCTGTAACGCATAATGTAGATCGAAACGCCCAAGTCCCATTCCCATCAATGTGTCCATAACAAATGCCATTAGAAATGTAATAACTCAGAATCCATCCATCAATGTGTCAGTATGCCATCTTCTATCCACAGTAATCTACCCATCCATCTAATGCAGTGGTTTTCAACCAGTGGTCCTTGAGAGGGTACCAGGAGGTGGTCCCCAGCTAAATGATGAGAAGTTGGTTAACCAGAGGTAATTCTTTGAGAACATAAATGTGAAACCAAATGGACCCTTGCGGGTCCTTTTGGTTTCATGTTTACACTGATGTAATATAATATTCATCATGTGAATTAGCCCCAAGTCTACACAACTAGAGAATGTAGAAGATGAATGGTCATTTATGATCTGTATGATTGACTGTTTTGTTTTATCCCAAAATGCAGCCTGGAATTGTAGCCAAAAAAAACAAAAAAACATCAAATGGTGGTCCAAAAGGTGGTTCAAATTCTGAATAAATAGTGGGCCCTGGTATCAACAAGGTTGAAAACCACTGACCTAATGTAAACTACTGTATGAAATCGGCTCTACGTTAGACAAAACAACGCATTTGATCATCAACATCACGCCGCAGCTGTTCGCCTGAGGATCGTACGCACGCAAACACGTATGCACGCACACACGCACAGCAATGTAGGTCAAATATAAATGTTTAATTTGCTAATGCCCTGAGGTCTCGCTGACACTAGCCACTGGACCGACTGTTGCATCCAGTGAATGTTCAATCAGTCCAGGTTCATGCAAGAGTCACACAGTAGGTGATCAGCTGACAGTCTGCTGATTCAATAAGGGTTTCTTACCCACCAAATTAAATGATATAAAAAAGCTTCTGGGAGGGGATGATATTGTGATGCAACTACATCACTGTCATTATGACTGGACCTTTTGACCTGAGGCCCTCGATTGGACCTTTTGAGAACAGGTGCGGATCTAGGCATGGGTATGGGGGGGTAGTGCCCCCCCTAAATACCCAGACTGCCCCGACAAACATGATGGCATGCAAAACAACCCAAGATATTTGAGTGCTTATATTTAAAAGTATTTGAAAACACTACTACTGCTAGTAACAAACTACAATCGTCTCACCACTAAACCAACAGCATTTCATCATTGAAAACAGAAAACTCTCTGAGTCAGAGTTTAGCTTTATGCATGCTGCGTGTCTGTTGCAACAACTGATGGTATTATTGATGCTTTACTTGCCCAATAAAAGTCCTGTAACTGAAAATGGTATCTAACTGTGAGGCAACACCACTAACCACTGGTACACTACATGTGCATCACTGAACTAGTTCTGATGTTCTGTCTGAAACTCTCTGAATGAATGCTGTGTCTAATGCATAGTCTACTGATCGCCTGAATGTGAGAAAAAGCTAAAGCTGTGTGTGTGTGTGTGTGTGTGTGTGTGTGTGTGTGTGTGTGTGTGTGTGTGTGTGTGTGTGTGTGTGTGTGTGTGTGTGTGTGTGTGTGTGTGTGTGTGTGTGTGTGTGTGTGTGTGTGTGTGTATGTCACAGCTGTCAGACACAGTGGACCTTTGGGAGATATGCATCATGTCTCATCGAAATGCTTTATTACTCAATGTTTACTCATATGAAGGAATGTGTGTCCGTCCTCGTGTGTGTATATGTGTGCGCGCACATGCACACTCCAAAAAGCACAGGCCTTTACACATAGAGCAGGTCATTCTATTGAACATCTGGTTTCAATAAGAGAGGAGAGGAGTTTTCTGACGCGTGTGCACCCACCCACCCACACACACACATAGTATGTGTAGTGGGGGTTCAAATCCAAAGCAGTTCTGGGCCATTGACTGTGGATCACATAACACTAACCAAATACACACACACACACACACACACACACACACACACACACACACACACACACACACACACACACACACACACACACACACACACACACACACACACACACACACACACACACACACACACACACACTTCCCGTTTCGCAATTCCAGGATTCCAACATTCCAGAACTCTCCTAAGAGAGTGCTGAACACCTCTAGCACAGAGCAGTTACTACGACAACCACAGTGTGTGCGTGTGTGTGTGTGTGTGTGTGTGTGTGTGTGTGTGTGTGTGTGTGTGTGTGTGTGTGTGTGTGTGTGTGTGTGTGTGTGTGTGCGCGTGTGCGCACCCACACAATCGTCAATGTGAACAAGGATGGACACCCTACTGGAAGTTTAACATTGGACACGGTGTGAAGGTCCATTTGGTTTCAAAGTCGATAGTTGTACACTCTCAAGAGTTACAGATGGAATGCGTGTGCGTGCGCAACTGTGCACGTGTGTGTGCGCATGCAGACACATACAGAAGCAGAGTTTATATGCAACCACACCCACCTCCTGTTTCTATAAATGTTACATGTGCATTCACTTAAACGTGTGTGTGTGTGTGTGTGTGTGTGTGTGTGTGTGTGTGTGTGTGTGTGTGTGTGTGTGTGTGTGTGTGTGTGTGTGTGTGTGTGTGTGTGTGTGTGTGTGTGTGACACTCACGGCAGTGGCATGCCCTAGGGATTTCTTTTTGGTGACACAGCTCTGAAAGAGACTGGCTGTCAATAATAGGGTCTGTTTATTTATTTATTTGTTGTCTTTATCCAAGACGCTTTACACAGTGCAATACATTCACCCATTCACACACACACACATTCATACACCGATGGCAGAAGAAATAATGCAAGGTCCCACTCAGCACATTGAGAGCAATTTGGGGTTCAGTGTCTTGCCCAACACTTTGCCATGTAAATAGGAGTCAGGATTCGAACCGCTGACCCACGGATCACTGGCCGACCTGCTCTACCTCAGCCACGGTGGCTCAACTGTGAGACGAGGACACACAGTGGAGTGTGAGGCTTTCAACGGCCAGTCACAGCACACAATACTGAAGCTGTGAGAGCCTGAACGGCCAATCATATCGCACAATAAAGGAGCCTGTGGAAGCACGCAGCCATGGCCAGAGTAAAAAAAGAGAGTAAAAAGAAAAAAAAAAAAAAAATCACACCCGTGCGAAATGAAGTGCTGCGTGTGTGGCTACAGTATACTAAAACACACTTCGTCCCATTGTGCTTGTTTCTCTGAACATGGCAACATCAACAATACACACTTCGTCCCATTGTGCTTGTTTCTCTGAACATGGCAACATCAACATGACTCCACGCATGCAGGCAGGGACAGACAGACAGACAGACAGACAGACACACAGACACACACATCTTGTACATCGTCTAAGGGAAGTGCTTGGCAGCACTTCAAAAATAAGAGAGTGGCGACACACTTCTCACACCTCACGCCTGCACTCTCCTGCTGTCAATGCAGTCAATGCAGTGGAAGGGAAGTTAACATGGAACCATGTTAACTTAGTTCCAAACATGTGCTTTTCAGCCAATAGCCATCTCTGTTCAGCTGTAGCGTTTGAGTCAACGGCAGTGTTGCCAACTTGGCACATTTGTCGCTACATTTAGCTTTTGTCCAGACACCCCTAGTGTCAAAACTAGTGAAAAAAATAGCGGAAAAACTAGTGCTTTTTTCCTGGTGAGTTGGGGCGAAAATGGTTTACAGGCGCCAGAGATAAAACCCTTGTTTTTTCACAAATGGTGGTCCTTTGTGGCTAAAATACAGAATAAATAGCTACGGCCCTGGTATGAAAATTTTGACCAGGGCGGCCAATGATCCGTGCGGTTGGCGGTTCGAATCCCGGGTCCTCCTGTCTACTTCATGTCGAAGTGTCCTTGGGCAAGACACTGAACACCAAATTTTCTCTCGATGTGTGCTGGTAGGTGCCTTGCAGTGATTCTGCTGCAATCAGTGTATGCAAACTATGGATGTGTGTGTGTGAAACTGTGAATGGGTGAATGTAATAAAGGTGTTATAAAAATGCACCCTTTTAGAGCTGAGAGAGAGACAGACGGTAGGACAGTGCAGGTCAGACAGACAGACAGGCGTGGGAGTGGTTTTAGACTTTGTCCAGGTGCAGCCTGGCATCGTTGCGTTACCACGGCGACCAGGACAGGTGGTGTGTATGTTTGTTTACAGCAGGTGTGGCTCTGCAGACTATTTCAAAGACACTTTAATCATACTTTAACCACCTGTATGTGACTCCCCTCCTCTCTTTATCTTATTATCACCTAGTATTATTATCAGTGAGGTAGAATACGTCATGTCTATAACTGTTACTTCTCCAGGTTCAAATTCAGAGAGCAGGTCATAATATTGGCAAATATGCCGGTCTAACCACAGGTCCAACACAGGTATAAGGATTTGACACTATGACCATTAAATACAATGTTGGGTCGTGTGGAATTTGCTTTGTATTTGCCCAAGTGTACGTTTGAGTGAGGAGTCTATTCCCGGTTGGTGGAGTTCATATGAGATTTTTTTTTTAAATATATTATTATATATAATCTTCTCTGGTATCGGTATTTGGTATCGGCTAACACAGAAATGGTGGTATCGGGATGGAATCGCTAATGAAAAAAGTGTCATCGAGACATCCCTAGAAAAAACAAAGTCATAATATGGAATTAAAGGGTTTCTGCAGGGCAGCAACATTATGTTTCAATTAAGGTTGTCATGTTTATGGCTCATATTAAAAGATAAAATCATGTTTGATGATATCCAGTGTCCACAGTGGAGTTAATATTTAACTTCATCAGATTGGATTTAAAAAAAATAAATAAATCAACCACAGAAGTCATGTATCTACCTTCACTACCTGCACTACCTTCTAATCACACTGGCTGTCTGCTTAACAGTGACACCACATTCGCACACATCTATTGTGGCAAATGATCAGCTGCCTTTAACCTTGATAGAGATCACAGTAAAACATGCTATCAGACAGACTGCTGCACCCAGGACACCATTACATCGCCGTTGTCCCAGAGAAACCACTTATCTCCATAGATTGGAACTTTTTTGTCTTGTTTTTTTGGCAAATTAACACCCCACTCGATTACACCAACGTGTCACACATGGAAGTGTGAAAAGCAGTAGATCAGGGATGCAAAACTCAAATACACAGCAGGCCAAAATACAACAATTGTCATCACCATGCAGGCCTAAAATAATTAATTTGCGGGCCTGATTTGGCCCACAGGCCTTGGGTTTGTAAGTGTAGCAGATCTACAAGCTCAAAATGTGATACGAAGAGACATTGAGAGTCTGCATGTACAGACACACTCTCGGTCTCTCTCTGTCTCTCTCTATCCCTCCCTCCCCCTCTCTCTCGTCCTTTCAAACAGACCAATGGACCAATGATCTTCAAGGACCAGTCCACCACTTCCTGGTCCAAACTATAACCGCCCTCACATAGTGAAAAACGATCCCATTCTCTCCAAATCAAAGCCTGCTCAACTCCGGGTGTGTTTACAAAACACACAATAACTCATTGTCTGTGTTCGTTTTATGCTCCCAAGTGCTGCGGGTGGGTGGGGTCTAAGGTAACTAAATGAGACCAACGCCCCCTCGTCCCCCGTCCCCACCCATATGACACCACACGGAGCTGAAATCAAACACCATTGCGTTTTAGTGTCAGAATCATCACCGACTCATAGATGCCACCAAATGGACCCTTATAGATCTATATTTAACTCTTCACAAGAGGTCTACACAATTACATAATGTAGAACAATTGTTACTTTGATTAAATTTTCATTTAAATGGTACATGCAAGGTACAATCAGCACATCGAGAGCTATTTGGAATTCAGTGTCTTGCCCAAGGACACTTGTAGACAGGAGACGGGATTCGAACCGCCGACCCCGTGGATCATTGGACGAGCTGCTCTACCTACTGAGACACAGACAACCCAGCTGTCCCTTAACTCATTTAGATTATAAACATATTATTATGAATCATATATCACATCAAAAGATGGTCTGTGGCTCAAACGCTGAAATAAATGACCTTGCTGACATGAAAAAGGTTGAAAGTGTATTTGCCCAAACAATGGTTCACTCAGAAGAGTTATGTTAAAGACAAACATTGTTCAAACACTTTTCGAGATTAAAAAGCACACAGAGCGACACATGTTTGCATTGTTGTAGCGTTGCATTGTACTTCCTGCTGTGGCAATGTAAACGTAGGTGTTTTCTCATGCCAATAAAGCCCTTTGATTTATTGGGGGGGGGGGGGATCTCCTGTGATGTCATACCTAGGACAGGCACAGTAAAATGGCGCCCCCCCCAGGGGTAAAAATATGAACTATTTGTAAACTAAAGAAAATATTATGTGTTTTAAATGTTCAATTCTAGTTATAGAGGCCAAGTATCATGTATTTATCTATATGAGAGTATTTAGCCTGGGATCCTTTTAAAGCATTTCTGGTGGTTGCCCTGGTGCCCCCCCCCCTACCCTCATGTGTTAAAGTGGGCCAATCAGTCACCCAGATGACCGAAAAGAAGATGCCGTGACACCCAGTCACACGTAAATTCATTGTGACTGAGAAGCAGAGAGCAGGAATGTGTGTGTGTGCGCGCGTGCATGTGTGTGTATTCTCTGTCACTAAGCTGTTAATGAAACATCATCCTAGTGCCAACAGTGTGCCGGTATAACTCACACAATAGGCATAAATCAAATAAAGTCTGATGGATCCATTCTTATGACAGCTTCACACACACTGCACTGTGAATTAGTGTGTGTGTGTGTGTGTGTGTGCGCGTGTGCGCGTGTGCGCGTGTGCGCGTGTGTGTGCGTGTGCGTGTGCGTGTGCGTGTGTGTGTGTGTGTTTAGTAAAATCTTCTTTGTCCAGGTATAGCATTAACACTCATGTGAGCATGACAACGTTGTTCGGCTATAGCCTTCTTGAGGCGTGTGTGTGTTGCAGACGGGCGCGAGCGCATGTGTGTGTTCGTGCGTGTGCGCACACGTGCGTGGGACGTGGGTCATTTTCTCGTAAACGTGCACGGTCGGTGCTGTGGAATGTGGGTGGGTTATTGGCGGTTAACCGTAGCAGAACGTCATATTTATAGATGGTAACGCTGCAGTGCAGGGTGGAAGGCGTGGCGGTGTGTGCGTCACCAAACCAGCAACCTCTCAGACATGATTCCAGCTGCCAAACGGACAGGCGTGAAACGGACCTAACCTACAGGACCATCCTACAGCCTGCGGTCACTTCTTCTGTCGCTATTTTCAGCTATGGGATTTTTAAAAAAAAACAATTTGGGTGGGTAGATCAGAGATCTCGTTGAGACGGTCATTTTGAAAGTAGCTGAAGTAAAAAAGAAAGTTAAGTGTGGCCTGTAACAGGAAGGCTCTGCCCTCCAACCTAACTCAGAGAGCTACGCACACTCCGTCAGTGTTGCCAACTGTCCAAATCCAAAATGCACTAGTGGCGCGCTAGAGCAGTGGTTTTCAACCATTTTCATACCAAGGCCCACTATTTATTCTGCATTTTAGCCACGGACCACTATTTGATGTCGAGTTTAGTCTCTCTGACTAATTTAGGAGAAATAACTGGCAAAATGTTGGTCAAATTCTACATTTTTTAAAAAAAATGTGTAGATTCTTGAAAATTAGATAATTCATATGTAATTTAACACTTGAGAGCGTAAAATCAACCATTGGTTTCATTTTACTATCTCAAGAGTTACAAATCTAGGGTCCATTTGCTTACCAATGGTCCTCTCTAGGAAGGAAGGAGGACGAGGAGGAAAATTGTTGAAAAACAAGGGTTTTACCTCTGGTGTCTGTCAACCAATTTCGCCCCAACTCACCAGGCAAAAAGCTGGTGAGTTTTCCACTAATTTTGAGGGACTATCTCCAAAAAACAGGGCCATATTGTAACAGTGAACTGGACGATTTGACATTCAATGTTCTTTTCCCACATATTAGTCTTTAAAAATTGGGGTCATCTTATACTGTAATTAATCGTCTCATATTCGGGACAATACAGTACGAGCATTGGTCCGACAATCATTCTCAACACCGTCATGGAATTAACAATAGCACATGATAATACAGAATATGTGATAGAACAGCAGGATGTAACATTTCTCAATTGGGTGGCAGGCGAAAATGGTATGGGTGCGACTTCATTGCTATGGGGCATGGTATGGGGCAACTTCATTGCGATGAAGTCGCACCCATACCATTTTCGGTTGCAGGACTTATATTCGGCAACTAAGCATCAATAACAACCATAAAGCTAAAGGTCTGACTCAGAGAGTTTTCTGCCCTCTCCCCTTAACACTTTACTGCACATCAACAAAGTTTAACTGATACAAAGTGTTGCTGGACCTTGAACATACATAGAGGACATGTCCACCTTGCTACGTTAGTTAAACAAACACATTATGCTAATCGACTGGGTGGGAGTGTGCGTGCATGTGCGTGTGTGCGTGCGTGCGTATCATTCTGTGGCAACAGGCTGCTACACACACACACACTTTGCTGTCAACCTTGAACTGGTGTTTTCCTTCTCTAGTGAGGAGGGGATTTCCTGACTCACATTATATCTGGATTGTTTTGTTTTTTTGGGGGGAGGAGGGATTATTTGCGGATACAGGCTCTGTCGGTTACAGGCTCTCTATGTCCAAAAAGTGTTACCTAAAAGTAGTGTTGATGTCTACTAATGACAAAAAAAAAGGTTTTGTACTATGTTTTTTCACTGACAGAAACTAAAGCCCTGTTCATACTAACTACGATCTATAAGATTTAGTCAGAAAGATCACACTTTTGGGGCGGCAGTGACTCAGGGGTAGAGTCACTGGATGTTAAGCGCAAGGTTGGCTAAATGGAAAGCTTTTCTTAACCGATCGTCGTCAGACCTCTGCCGGTTAATCACCGTTAACCGATAAGGGAAAATGCACTATTTTAATCCATTAAAAAAGCGCCTTTTTCCGAGTCCCTTTTCCACCTCAAGCACTAAGCAATAACAATGGCTGCATTAGTTCTATGTAGGCCTACATTGCATCTGAGTTGTGCCCCAATCCCCAATTGTGAAATGTTAGATCCGGGCAAAAAAAAAACATCTTCGAGGTTGAACGCACGCTCCGCTCCAAAGACTCTTACTTTCGCATTACTTTCACATTAGAACGGTCAGTCCCAGTCACTGGCGTAGCTACGGGTGGGCTGAGGTGGGCTGCGGCCCACCTAAATAGAGAGCTGGCCCTCTCGATCATTGAAAAGATGACTAAGAACTTGAGAAAACAAAGGACAAAGACCAGAGAGCCTCTAGAGAGAGCTTGAGAGGTCTGGACTCACTATAGTTATAATGGGTGAATTACATGTGCCCACCCTGAAATGCTCATACCCACCCTGAATTGAGTTTCTGGCTACGCCACTTTTCATCCGACACACGACGTTCTCCAAACATATAACACAGACGCGGGGCCGTCTTGCTGCGGAACAAATCCATAGTCAGAGACAGGAATCTTTGTGCCTTTTTAGCCATGTTTATAATGTTCTCTCACACGGAGCTAAGACTAAACCACAGCAACAACGCACTCGGCATCCTGCGTATACTGTATGATGCAATGTTAAGAGCTGTGCGCTGCGCGATAAATGTACAATCTATACAAGCTCACAGATCATTATAAGTGAGCTGCAGCACCTAGTTCTAAAACCAGATGAATTATACCGCGCGAATACTGCAGTGTAATATTTATTTTACAACGTACACATCTAAACATCACACATCTGTGGTGAGTCATTATTGAACGAGCCACGTGCGTAATCTCCATATAGCCATGCGTATGCGCAGCGTGTGCCGTGATGCAGAAGGACAGATGGAGCAATGGCCTTACTGACATCCATAAAATAAAACTATAGGCTTAAATACATACAAAGATAGTTATTACCAAAGTTTAGTGAAAGCTCAGTGGCTGCTGGCTGCAGCGCACACACTCTGCTCCCCTGGCTATTGGTAATAACGTGGATGAAATTGGAATAGTCCAGCGTGCCCCGACAGCCACGTGCGCTTTTATTTTTATTTATCAGTTAATCATTAGCCGTTAATGTTGTCGATAACCGAAATTCTTAACGATTAACGGTTAACGGTTAACTGTTGGACATCCCTAGTTAAGCGCAAGGTTGCCGGCTCCCCCCAGAGTTAGCGTTGATGTGTCCCTGAGCAGACACTGGAGAATTCCACACCAAAACACATTGAGCATGAATCTACCTTGATTCCTTTGACATGATACACGGTCCTTGATTTTTGTCACAGATGCCCCATTTTTTACATTTCACCACAAGGTCCCCCCCCCCCCCCCCCTCCATTGCAGTTTGCATTGCCGCAGGTTGTCTTTATTCTAATCAGGTATTTGAGTAGCTCCAAACTTTTTTTCCCACATCACATCACATCAAAGCATACACAACAAGATATTTTTTTAAAACTCAGGTGGCACCCGTGCGACAGGAGTTTCAACCAGAGTGATTGGAGAGGAGAGTGGCAAAAGGGAGGGGAGGGGAGGAGGAGGAAATCAAAGTCAAAACTCAAATGTCAAAGTCAAAGTCACATGATTTGTCACTACGTTACTGCAGCGAAATTGGTTCTCCGCTTTTGACCCATCACTTGGACCAGTGAGCTGTGGCTTGCCGCGCTCGGGAATCATTAGCTGATTTTGACCCCCAATCCATCCCTTGGTGGCTGAGTGCCAAGCAGGGAGTCTTTGGTATGACCCGACCGGGAATCGGACCCCGGCCTCCCAGTTCCAGGGCGGACACTCTAACCACAAGGCCACTGTTCTGGAATAGATTACCTCTGGGATTACATGCCCCAGAGTAACGCAAAATTCAAGCGTGAGTATCAGTATACTATTAAAAAATGAAATACCCACATTAGAATAAAGACAACATGCGGCAATGCAAACTGCATTGGAGGGAGTGGGACCTCATGGTGAAATATAGAAAATGGGACATCTGTGACAAAAATCAAGCACATTATGTATCATGTCACGGGAATCAAGGTAGATTGATGCCCGATGTGTTAGAGGGTGGAATTCTCCTTTAACCCCTAATTGCTCCTGATGTGCTCGTTGTGCCCTGCATGGTTTCCGCCGCCATAGGTGTATGATTTTTTGTGTGAATGGGTGAATGTGATGCATAAACTATGTAAAGCGCCTTCGATAAAGGTGCTATAAAAATGCACCATGTCATTTTTTGTTTTGTTGTTTGTCTTTTCTAAAAAAAAAAGGGAAAAAAAGAAATATGTTTTATTGATATTTAGTCGAGAAAAATTTGACTGACACCGAAACATTGCAGGTGACTAATGTGAATGAAACGAAATGAAAATGATCCAAGTGATGACAACATGTTTTTTCAAATATATCCGTGAGTCAGTCCACCCCACCCTCTCTCTCTCAACAATAGTCAAGTAATCAATTGCGATAAACCGTAGAACAATGCCCGCGATAATAATTGTGGTTCGACTCTCGCTATGTCATGGTCATAATCCCCCCCCCCCCCCCCCCCCCCACCTCCACCCAACCACCACCAAAAACAATTGCTTCCTTTAATTCAAATGTGTTATGTATTGTGCAATAACAACATCTCGCTGCGCTTCTACGATCGATGATCACTGGATGCTTTCTTTAAAAGGGCCTCGTAAATCATGGGCCATCCATTGGTCGTTAAAGACCCATAAGACCCCCCCCCCCCCCCTTCTCTCCCAGAAGCTGAAATAAAACATGAAACGTTAAAGTACGCGCACGCACACACGCGCGCCACACACACACACACCCCTCCCACACACACACAACCTCCTCCCTCTCTGTCTGTCTGTCTGCATCATGCCCACTCCTCTCTCGCCCTCCCTCTCTCTCGCTCGCAGGTCGTTTTCATTGTTATCCTGGACTAGCCAATCAGAGACAGGAATGGTGTTTGGTGTTTTGGGAGACCCGAGAAAAGAGAGAGAGAGAGAGAGAGAGAGAGAGAGAGAGAGAGAGACCGACTGTATGTGTGTGTGCGTGTTGTGTGTTTGTGTGTATTTTAAAAGGGAGGAATCAATCTAGAACATAAACACATTTATCATTCCTCTCTCTCCCTCTCTCTCCCCCTCCCTCCCCCCTCCCTCCTCCCTCCTCCCATCCTCCCTCCCCTCCCTCCCTCCTCCCTCTCTCTCCCTCTCTCTCCCCCTCTCTCCCCTTCCCTCTCTCTCTCTCCTCTCCCTCTCTCTCTCACATGTTTCATGAGGTGCTGTAGAGTGTTTCTGTAGAGTGTCTATCATTGCCCCCCAGCCCCCCTCCTCTCAGGATCCTCGTTAAGCTGATGGAGGAGGATCATTTGAGGTGAAGAGTCTCCAAGAAAAAGCTATCATGACTGTGTGTGTGTGTGTGTGTGTGTGTGGTGTGTGTGTGTGTGTGTGTGTGGTGTGTGTGTGTGTGTGCGTGCGCGCGCACGCATGCAGGCACATGCACAACGGTTTGCAATAAACTTAGTGTGGAAAACAAATTAATTGAATTTGTGAACGACAGAGAGGGAGAAGTATTGAAAACAACAAGCCATGTGTCCTGATGGCATAGAGGTTCCATTATGGAGAAAATAACAACAACAAAAGTCACACTGAAAGAGGCGTTTCTTTATGATATAAGATGTTTCTTTACAGTAAACATGCATTCTTTAAGATAAAGGGGGGGTTCTTTAAGATAAAGATGTGTTTCTTCACAATAAAGATGTTTCTTTACGATGAAGTGTGTTTTTTCACAATAAAGACCAGTTACTTTACAATAAAGATGAAGTTACCGCACAACAAAGAAGTGTTCCTTTATGACAGTGGTTTTCAACGTTTTTCATACCAGGGCCCACTATTTATTCAGCATTTTAGCCACGGACCACCAATTCAGGACATTTTAGCCCCAAAGTTAACCAAACTTTCAAGATTTCTTTTGTCCACAATTCCAGGTTGGATTTGGGAAACAAAACAGTCAAACATACAGAATACAAAATGACCATTTAATCTTCTACATTCTCTAGTTATGTAGACTTGGGCTAATTCATACAATGAATGTTTTAACTCTTGAGAGTGTAAACATGAAACCAAATGGAACGGCAAGGGTCCATTTGGTTTCATTTTTACGCTCTCAAAGAGTTACATCTGGTTAACAGACTTTCCATCATTTAGCCTGGGGACCACCTGGAATCCTCTCAAGGACTACTGGTGGTCCCCGGACCACTGGTTGAAAACCCCTGCTTTATGATAAAGATGTGTTTCTTTACAATAATGTTTTTAAAGATGGTTTCTTTGGGATAAAGATGTGTTTCTTTACAATAACGATGTGTTTAAAGATGGTTTCTTTAGGATAAAGATGTGTTTCTTTATGATAAAGATGTCAGCCAAGAAGAGAGACGTTTATTGTTTTCCATTTAACCATCATCCACTTCCATTCAAAGCTTCTCAAGGAGCAACACAATTGCCCAACATTCACATATTCATCACCAGGAATTCGCACCCGTTAGCCTCTAGTCTAGACTCTAAGGACACACAGAAATATAGACATTACCCCACAAATGTTTGACTATAAATACATTCAGAACAGCGAACAGTTTCAACTCAAATCTTTGCTTCTAGAGGAATCGCTGGAAAGCATTTTTTTGCGGCCGAATACTTAATTCTTGGGGTCCCTGACATGTGACCAGTGACAGAAAAACCTTTAGGATTTAGAAGATAATTTATTTCCAATGGGCCTCGCCGGGTCTAAATGGGTTTACACAGTCTATCTATAGGACTGATGAGCAACTTGAGAAAAGCGCTCAGCCTAACTGACAGAACATATACACATTTACAGCAAGGCCCTCAAGAACATCCCTGAGACAGACCACTTATAACCATAAAGAAGGTCAACAGGGCCATACTTATCTGTCCGTTAGCAGGCCAGTGTGGCAACCAGTGTCAACAAACCCAGATGAGCAAAAAAAAAAAAAACACCTCAGCCACTCATGCTCGCTAGGGTGACCAGATCCAAACTGTTCATTTGAGGGACAGAAGTGTTGCACGTGTGGGACAAGTCAATTGGGGAAAACGGGACAACATGTAGTTAGCAAATTATTAACATCTTGATGTCACTATTCCAAGAGATATTTCAGGATTCCATTTCACATATAGCAAAAACAGCTGATCTAAAATTAAAAATAGCTGATCTACAATCTCAAAACGCGTCGCACAGCGACGCGTTTTGAGATTGTAGATCAGCTATTTTTGATACGACAGTATGCGATGTGGCCTCTCTAGAGTGATTGTGGAAATATAGTGGTACCACATGTGGGAATTATTTAAAAAAAAAAAAAACATAGAAAGAAATGATACAACAGAAATCCAACTATTAGGGCACTACAAATTATTAGGGCATTTTGAACACTGATGCCTGTCAGTCACAATCACACAATGTGGGACAGAGTCTCAACTTGTGGGACACTTGAAAAGTCTTGGAAATGAGGGACAGTCCCACGCAAAGAGGGACATCTGGTCACCCTGATGCTCGCACATATTCAACAGAAACTGTTACGGGCTACTGTTATGCTGAATATCAACCTACAGAAAACCGAGTTACACGTTGGCAAACAACTACTGTACGTTCCAACTACTGCATAACGGTGCTGCATGCCATTAAGCTCTTATCTCCGTGGAGTTTGCATGTTCTCCTCCGTGTCCCCTATAGCGTAGGTACCCTCACATGTTCTCAACCGTGTCCCCTATAGCGTAGGTACCCTCACATGTTCTCCTCCGTGTCCCCTATAGCGTAGGTACCCTCACATGTTCTCCCCGTGTCCCCTATAGCGTAGGTACCCTCACATGTTCTCCACCGTGTCCCCTATAGCGTAGGTACCCTCACATGTTCTCCTCCGTGTCCCCTATAGCGTAGGTACCCTCACATGTTCTCCCCGTGTCCCCTATAGCGTAGGTACCCTCACATGTTCTCCACCGTGTCCCCTATAGCGTAGGTACCCTCACATGTTCTCCACCGTGTCCCCTTAGCGTAGGTACCCCTCCATTTCCCTCCATGTTCCCTATAGCGTAGGTACCCTCACATGTTCTCCACCGTGTCCCCTATAGCGTAGGTACCCTCACATGTTCTCCTCCGTGTTCCCTATAGCGTAGGTACCCTCACATGTTCTCCACCGTGTCCCCTATAGCGTGAAATACCACGGCCCTCTCACGTATTAGGAGGACAATATCAGTTGTTTTCAAATATTCTGTCATGGTTAAAATTGAGTTTTAATTGACAATGGGTTTGTATAGGAAGGAGGCGGGTACGCTAAAATGAACATCAAATATCTAAACACTGAATGGAGTAACTTATAAACTGTTCAACGGGTGTGTTCACATGAGACTGAGTAGACCATACAATGACCAAAAGTTTTTTTGAAAGTGGAATACCCCTTTAATGTGTAATGTTTATTTGCATTACATTACATATTTACATTGGAATGAATGAGCCCATCTGGAAAGCGTCGAACCCACATGGTTGGACATTGGGGAGAGGGTGGGGCTTACTGCAAGGTCTTTTGGAGAATGATCTCCCAAAGACACGATGCAAGGTCAATCCGGCCATGGAATTCTGGGCAGAATCCTATCCCAACACCAATAAAATATTCTACATGGGTCTTGGGTCTGAGGGGCTTATTTAAATGGATTATTTAAATAAATGGACAAAAGGGACCTCGAGATGGAAATGGTTGAAACCCCACGGGGGGTCTCATCGATCAAACGCACGCTCTCAGGGCGTCTAACACAGGACATCTGTGCCTTCCTTCCCTACTGAACTCCGAAGACCCTGGTAGTCCCTCCTGGCTCCCAAGCTGTGGAATGACCTACGACCTCTGAGCTGACCAACCCCAAATGGGTCCATTTGGTTTCATGTTTACGCTCTTAAAGAGTTACATCTGGTTAACCAAATTTCCATCATTTAGCCCTGGGGACCACCTGGAATCCTGTCAGGGACCAGTGGTTGAAAACCAGTGAAGAGAGACGCCTCATGGTTACAACCTTAAGAGAGAGAGAAAATGATGGTCACAACAACTACGGTCTGGGAAAACTCAATCCTATGCCCACTTCCTATACTCCAGTGAAATTGGAACAGAACGTTTGGCTGATCGGACATTGCATGCAAATATGCAGTGCCGCCTCCGGCAGTGGTGGACTGGGCGAAAATAATCGGCCCGGACATTTTTAGCGTGATTTGGCCTAGACCGGCCCAACCACAATTCTACCTGGTATAGTTGGTTAATCAGATGTAACTCTTCGAGAGCGTAAACATGAAACATGAAACATGTTAACACTCTCAAGAGTTAAAATATTCATCTAAATTGGCGCAAGTCGAGTTAGAAAATGTAGAAGATTATTGGTCATTTTGATCTGTATGTTTGTTTTGTCTTCCCAAATCCAGCCTGGAATTGTGGACCAAAATAAATCTTTAGTTTTGGGGGTCTGTTGGGGCTAGGATGTCATCAAACGGTGGTCCTCCGTGGCTCAAAATTCTGAATGAATAATGGGCCCTGGCATCAAAAAGGTTGAAAACCAGTGCTTTTAATCATACAGTGATACCACCGGCCCCGACAGGTCGTGGCCCACCGGGAGACCTCCCTGTACGCCCAATGGTCAATTCAACCCACAGCTTTCCCAGCCTTTCAGTGAGATATCAATCTGGCTTATTAGCCAGACTAGGGCCATTGGACTAATGCTAATGGACTAAGTATGCGGCAGCGGCATGGCTTTGACCCTGCCTTTCGTCCTTGAGGACCTGCTACTTTACACACTTGTGTGTGAGGCTTCAATGTGATCAATTAGGTGCTAATGAGACCTTAACTCCAACCAAACACACATACTTAACTTGGCAAATAGGCTATGGTCGCTGCCAACAAAAAAATGTATACTAATGCTGGTTAATACTGTAAGTCTCCAGTTTCTCCATGTCTCACGAGATGGCTCAACGAGATGCTCTCCCTTTGCTACTAGCTGAAACAAATCCGTCATGGCGGACAGAATACACAAGCCAAGTTCCAAAGAACAATGTGGATGTCATAACATGCAGTGCACTACAACGGTTGAGTATAGCCCCATGTTCTGTGTATCTGCCTGTTATAGGGCAAATGCGCAACTTTCACTAATGGACTCATAATTATCCCTGGTTTAATCCCACCGATGTGTATGTTTTTTTGTAAGGCATTGAAAAAACACTAAAGGTAAAATATATAGAGAAGAGATACAACGTATGCCTAACAGCAACAACATTATCTTTGGACTCTATTGTGGGGGCGCGTACTGTTAAGGCTTATTCATAGTTTGATTTTCGGTGATCACCGTGACCACGGTACGCCTACAATATATGACGTCCTACCACCGCAAACACCGCTCTTACTAGCCCTCCTCTCTGACTTTACTCACCGCCGCAGCGGTGTTCGCTGGGAACGCCCACAAAACAGAGCTACACCAATGACATTGGCCGGGAGGCGCCGTGCATTGTTGATTGGTCCAGAAGTTTGGAGTACCAGCTAATTGTTTTTAACGGCCGGAGATGTGAAAAAAGGAAAAAGAAAACACACAACACACCACTGCGCAACAGGCTGGAGGAGAAAAAAAGAAGGAATGAATTCAATGATAGAGACAATGATATAAATAAAATAGGAAATAAACATAAAAGCAGTACAAATGATTATAATTGAAGCTGGTGGGAAGTAAAGAGAGAAAACAGAGGGGAAAATAAACAACAATGACCGCGAGGAGAACGGTAGAGGAGGGAGAGGGGAGGAGGAAGGGCGAGGTGCTGGTGGTCTATGCATAGTGGTGGTCCTGGTGCTCAGAGCGGCGATCACTGAAATTCTAAAGTATGAATGAGCCTTTAGACGTGCTACTCGAAGCCTCCGTTTTTTAAATGAATGATCAATGCTGTCGTTTTTTGTGTAATTGCTCCCACTTCGGCTCAGAGTGTGATTAGAAGTCACATCTCAGACAAAAGACAACGTTGGAGTCCCATGACCTCTTGGAGGCCTGTCATGTGTACCCAGAGAGCAGCTACTTTTAGACGAGGTGGTTTAGCAAAATTAGCAGCCAGAGGGTAATTAGCTATTCAAACATCCAGCTCCCTCTCTCTCCCTCTCTCTTTTACTCTCACGGCAAAAACAGCAGGTCCACAGAGCTCACAATGAGTCATGTGTGTGCTTTAGAGTGGTGGTTTTCAACCAGTGGTTCGGGGACCACCAGTGGTCCTTGAGATGGTTCCAGGTGGTCCCCAAAAGTTGGTTCACCAGGTGTAACTCTTTGAGAGTGTAAACATGAAACCAAATGGACCCGCAAGGGTCCATTTGGTTTCATGTTGTTTACGCTCTCTAGAGTTAAAATATTCACCATCTGAATTATCCCTAGTCTACACAACTAGAGAATGTAATGGTCATTTTGATCTGTATGTTTGCCTGTTTTGTTTCCCCAAATCCAGCCTGGAATTGTGGACAAAAGCAAAAGAAATCAATAGTTTTAGGGGTCTGTGGGTCTAAAATGTCCTCAAATGGTGGTCCGTGGCTCAAATGCTGAATAAATAGTGGGCCCTGGTATCAAAAGGTTGAAAATCACTGCTTTAGAGCTTGTAGATTGTCTATTTTAGCCAAATGTTAAGCCCAGAATGAGGATACTAGGGCCTGAGGTGGATAAAATACAGTCCACAGTGAACTGTATGATCACATCGCATCGCTTTCAGAGTGATAACAGTGTGTGTAACAGAAGCTGACAACCAATCACAATCCATCCCGATACAGGGGTCGTCGCCATGTTGGCTTTGAAGTGGATTTATCTGGGTTTTTTCTGACTGAGAGACCTACAAAATGAGCAGACAGCAACATTACCAGAAACACATCAAGAGCTGTAGCCCCGAATGACCTTAACAAGGTGTGTAACTGTAGCTGTGTTCGAATGGAACCAAAGAGACCCATCCCATATGAGGGGTCATGTCTATGTTCCCTCAGCTCCCACCAGTACTAGTAAAACCCTTTTTTTTTTTCCAAATGCAGACTACAAGCTAACACAAAGAAGTGTGAACACATTACAGCCACTGTAGCTACACTCCACTGGTTACTGATCAGTTTTAGAATAGACTTGTAGATGCTGTTGATCTATGATGATGTTTAAATCAGGTTAACGTCCTCTTATAAGGCTACCTGTCGGCCATTCGTTCTGCCCGGGCTAAGGAATGCCCTGCCCATGGCCGGCAAACTGAGTGGCATCTTTTAAATAGCTCCTAACGACATATGTGTATATGAAGGCCTAATTGCTTAATTCAACTATTATGTTCATTATCTTTTATTTTTTTTTTTTTTAGAAAAAAATCAGTGCATTTTATAATCCGGAGTGCCTTATATATGGATCGTTTGACTGCAGTCGTTTCTATTCTATCTTGACTGCAGTAGCTTCTATTCTATGTGCCTTATAATCCGGTGTGCCTTATAGTGTGGAAAATACGATAATTATTTTGCTTCCTTTTGATTTTATGTGTTGAATCATGCATATTGTTTTAACCTGTATTGTAATTTGCCGCTTTATTTATGTAAAGCACTTTGTAACTAGGCTTAAAAGGGGCTATATGAATACAAATCACCATCATAGTAGACTCCTAATCTCTGAAGAACAGATTCCGAGTGGCGCTATTGAATCTGTCAGCAGGGCCATTCAGAACATGTATACATTGTTGTTAGTAGGAATGAAAACACAGTGGAGGGGCTGAGAGTGGTGGGCTGAAAAAGGCCGACTTCCTGTTATCCACAAGGAACTTCTGTCACAATAAATACATATTCTGAAGAAAACCAGGAAACTGACAAGATCTAACAACTCCCACAGACAGAAGACACAGACATATTGGACCAGAAGGGCGGGGCCTTCATTGAAAAAGACGCTTCGATCAGGTCGGTGTCAGTTGTTGATGAAGATCTAGTGAGGTCGAAACACTGTGTTTTTCAATAAAGTCATTCTTTGCCATAAGACTGGTGTGCGGGCCCTACTCTACCTCCAAGGCCCAGATAGTACAGATAGTAGTCCTTAGGGTGGTTGTATTCCACTGGCCAAGTGTTCTGGAACTTCCTTTGACAAACCTGTAGGACAACTCGGGGCGGATGTAACCTTTCCCAATTGGAGGGGCAGGAGAAAATGGTATGGGTGCGGCTTCATCGCCCGTGGCGCGAAGCGACATACCATTTTCGGTTACAGAACTTTTATTAGGCAAGTAAAGCATCAATAATAACATCAGTTGTTGTTGAAGTTGCAACAGACACGCAGCATGCATAAAGCTAAAGGTCTGACACAGACCTTTAGCTGATGAAATGCTGTTGGTTTAGTGGTGCCAACGGTCGTTAGTTAGTAGCAATAGTAGTGTTTCAAATCATTTTAAATATAACCACTTTAATTTGAAATATCTTGGGTTGTTTAGCATGCCATCATGTTTGGTGGGGAAGACTGGGCATTTAGAGGGGCATTGCCCCCCCCCGTGCCCATGCCTAGATCCGGCCCTGGGATGACTAGTGGTTGACCACTAGTCAACCCTTTTTGCAAGAAGCTCAAAACGCAATATTATGCCACCTATCAATATAGAGTATATCAGCTCAGGAGTGGTCATTTGGCAGACGCAGGTTAGTGGGTGGAAGGGCACCTCCTACCACACCCCTGCTTACATGTCAAAGTGTCACTGAGCAAGATAGTCCTACCACCTCACCAGCCAGCAGCTGGGTGAAGCTATAACTGTATAAAGTCATTATTTGCCGTAAGACTGATGTGTGGGTCCTACTCTGGTTCCATGATTGCCTTCATTGGCCATGCACTGTCGATGTGCGTGTAAATACGTACGTATAGGCTTGGCTATCTGGACCTTGCCCATGTAAACAGAGCTGCGACACTTTAAAACAGACCTTAAATCTGAGCCTTATCTGTATAGGCCAGAGGAGGAACGTTGGCATTTCTTCTGAAAAAAAATAAATAAATAAATAAATAAAAATGCTCTACACCTTGTTATAACATGTTATAAAATGATGCAATGAGATGTAACTCAACATAACAAAATGCTTAACAACACAATCTTGGACAACTGTCCCACTATAGATCAGAAGGCTCATTCTACTCAGGGGGAGTCTTACACTAGCTGGCTGAAGATTCTGGAAGATACATAGAGAAAGGAATATCCACACCATGGATCGAGTCGTTTCTGATGAACTTGAGAGTTTGCTCAAAAACAAATAAGCTCATCATGAGAAACTACTGAAGAGTGTGTGTTTACACAAACTGGTGTAATTGTCTTACTAACTCACTTTCCACTTAGAAACAACCTGCTAAGGACATCAGTCATCGACTGACATCGACTCCATTGGCTTCATTATCTATTATTAAATTGTATTCAAAATACATCAAAAGGTGTAAACATAGTCTGTGTGGTAGGGAAGCCTAAGTTTAAAACTGTTACTTTACAGCAGGGTTTTTAACAAGTGGTCCGGGGGCCACCAGTGGTCCTTGAGAGGGTCCCAGGTGGTCCCCAGCTAAGTTGGTCAACAAGATGGAAAGTCAGTTAACCAGATGTAACTCTTTAAGAGCGTAAACATGAAACCATATGGACCCGCAAGGGTCCATTTGGTTTCATGTTTACGCTCTCAAGAGTTAAAATATTCATCATCTGAAGTTAAGCCCAAATCTACAAAACGAGAACATGTAAAAGATTAATGGTATTTTTTTATCTGTATGTTTGCCTGTGTTGTTTCCGTAATCCAGCCTGGTATTGTGGACATAACCAAAAGAGATCTTTAGTTTTGGGGCCTTTTAAAAATGTCTTCAAATGGTGGCCTGTGGCTCAAATGCTGAATACATAGTGGGCCCTGGTTTCAAAAAGGTTTCAAAAGCATCAAAAGTAGCAGGTCGAATAAAGCTCAGACCAGTGCTGTGTTTTGAGCTTGTAGATCTGTGTGATCGAGTAGGGCGTGGCTTTACAGAAAAGAAACAACACAAAAACTATAGGTGAAAACACGGAGGTAACAGTTTTCTGCTGGACAGACAGCAGATCCGATGTGTAGAAACTAAATGAATGGAGGTGTTTCTGTGGCCTGCTGGGAGCACGCATAACAAATGTGTTGCTCATCCATCCTGCGGTTTGAGAGATTAGCTCCAGACGCATACACACGCGCACGCACACACGCACACTAGAAAAAAACGTTTAAGGATTTTCATCTGAGCGTGCGTAAGCCTAGCTTCAGTGTAACATGATGTCCGGCGTGTTTTGGTCTATCCTTGAGAAAGGACAGGTCACAACTCACAAGGACCGTGAATGTTGGGAATAAATTAAAGCAGGCTTTCTTCATCAAAATGACTAAAGAGTCAACCTCCATTCAGCCCAAAAGCAGCTAATCAAATAAAAATAAAAAACTATCAAATATACTGAAACGATCTTAAGGCATACAAGAAAAGCTCCTGAAAGGAAGGACCTTCAAAGTCTGACATTTGACACTGTAGCAAGAAGCTGCCACCTATTACTGTAGGTTCTCTTTGTCAAAACAAAAAACTACACCTTCTTTCTCTGTGTTAACAGTCACTATTTAGAGAGGAAATGTTTCCAAAGCTATAGAGAAATCTATAGAACATGTTGGAAGAGTCTAGGGATCTCTTTGACAGCGTTTCCAAGTGTCACACAAGAGGGCGTTTGTATACAGCATGACATAATGCCCCAGGGACCAAAAGTAGGGTTTAAAATGTCCCGCCGTGACTGCAGTATTAGGTACAAGACGGTAAGACCAAACAATAGAACTCTCAATGAAATGCTGAGTGACCACCAAAACCAGTCTCCAAGCAGGCAAAGTGAACTTTGAATTTTAATCAAACAGACTAAAAAGTCTTGCGTCTGGTCTCTGTCATCCGTCCGTCCCGTTTCTTACCTTGCAGCTGTTTGAACCGTCCCTCCAACATGTTGTAGTTGAAGGCGGGCCCCGGGCTGGCCCCCCGCGTGGGGCTCCTGCTGGGGCTGGGGGGTCCCCGGCTGGGGCTGTGGTGCTGGACGGGCCCAGGCCCGGGGACGACAGGGTCGGGCTGCTAGCACCCCGGTGGTGGTGGTAGTCTGACCCCGAGGACGAGAGAGGGAGCCCGGGGGAGAGCGGCCCCGGGAGACCGGCGGTGGCAGTTTGAAGATCCATGATGAAACAAGAAAACAAACCAAATGGAATAGATCCCAGGAGCAGAGGGTTTAACACACACCCGGGTGGGATCTCATAGAGGGGTCCTCCTCGCTCTCCCTCACGATTTTTTTTTTTAGAAAAGATTCTTTTCAAAAGTTCTCCAGAGCAGCGGGGTTGTTCTTCTTCCTTCCCCAGAGAGAGGAGAACGGGAAGGTATAGGTCCAGGAATATCTCCCAAAGCAGAAGATCAGAAGATCAGATGGGCTCTGCTGCTCCTCTGGAAGAAGAAGGAGAAGAAGAACGAGGAGGAGGAGGAGGCAGAGGCGGCTGCAGCAGCCGCACACAGAGTTCTTCCTTCCAAGATCAACGGCAAGGGCTGCAGCGCTACACCAACAAACACACTGCCTCTCTCTCTCTCTCTCTCCCTGCCTCTGTGTCTCTCTACCTCGCCTCTGCCTCGTCCACTAAGACAGCAGAACGAACAAGACGTCTCTCTCTCTCTCTCTAGTAACACAGTGAATCCACTTACTCAGCAGCACACAGAAGCAGCATCATGCTTCTCCTCCTCTCTCTCTCTCTCCCTCTCTCTCTCTCTCTCCCATCCATCCATCTATCTATCTATGTTGTCTGTCTCTCGGCTCCTTGCTCGTTCGCCCCCCTCCCTAACCCTTAACCCCGCCACATTTCCTGCTGCTGTCACAGAGGCAGCACAGCGTTCCAAACAATGAAAAGGTGGAGACACACGGAGAGGGAGAGAGCCCAGCGGTCCCAGTGAGCGAGCGTCAGCCTGAGGAAGAGAAATGAGCCCTGGGACACAGAGAGAGAGAGAGAGAGAGAGAGAGAGAGAGAGAGAGAGAGAGTGAAAGCAGTGTGTGTGTGTGTGTGTGTGTGCGCGCGCGCGCACACAAGCTCCCCGCCATGTGTCGAATGTCTGGCAGACACTATACACCTTTCATTACACACACACACACGCGCGCGCGCGCACGCACATAGACACACACACGGGAGTAGCGGTGCTGTGGGAGAGAGAAAGGAGGGAGGAGGGGGAGGGGCAAGCAGCATGGAAACCACACCCCTCCCCTCCCCTCAGCCTAACCACACACGCACACACACACACACGCACACACACACAGCCTATCCATTCACACAGCAGCGGTGCTGTCACGGCCTCATTAGCATAACGGGCGGGGCAGCAGGAGAAAGAGAGAGAGACAGAGAGAGAGAGAGAGAGAGAGAGAGAGAGAGAGAGAGAGAGAGAGAGAGAGAGGAAATGTAGAGCTGAGGAGGAGGGAATGGACTGAACCAAGTCTATACCAGGACACAGGGGGAGGGAGGAGAGAGAGGGGAGGGGGGGTGTCGAGACGGAGCGAACCATCATCCGTCATAAACAGGACGTCCAAACATCCCGGACATCATCATGATGGGGTCCTTCCTTTTTTCTGTCACACACACACGCGCACATACACACACACACACACACACACACACACACACACACACACACACACACACACACACACACACACACACACACACACACACACACACACACACACACACACACACACACACACAAAACAGTGGGAGGCAGGAAAAATGCCGTTCTCTTGCACTTCCAGACAAAGGCACACAGTTTAAGATCCTGCATGGGTCGGTCTATTTTTCTGCATTGTGACTGTGGGAGTGTAGAAATGGGAACACACTCAGAAAACACGGCAAATATTACAACCTGAGCATGTTGCTTTATTTAGATATTATTTGCTAATGTACATTACATTTTACAGCACTATATTGTATAGCTCAACATGAATGACATTAAAGGGGAATTCCACCCATTTTTCTGAGAGTGTAGCAATGCAACCAAATGAACCTCAACAGGTTAATTTGGTTCAATTTGTACGCTCTCAGAAAAAAAAGAAGTGTCTAAAGAAATCCATTAACATGGTGAAAATACATTTTGATGATGTCATCAAGATGTTTCACCCTATTAGTGGTTTTCTTCAGACCTCCATTTCTTGGAACCACAGAATGGGGGAACTTTTTCATCATGTGCACCCAGCACCTCTAGGGTATACTAATGACATATTAGAATGTTGAACATGGATGGACTTCCCCTTTGAGGCCTATATCTCCCAGGGAGGGGGACCCCAACAAGTGAAGACAGAACATCTCAGCCAGTGGTTCCGGGGACCAGAATTGGTCCTTGAGAGGGTGCCAGGTGGTCCCCAGGCTAAATGATGGAAATTGGTTAACCAGGTGTAACTCTGAGTGTAAAAATGAAACCAAATGGACCCGCAATGTTTACACAAATTAAATTAAATTAAATTAAATTAAATTAAATTAAATTAAATTAAATTAAATTAAATTAAATTAAATTAAATTAAATTAAATTAAATTAAATTAAATTAAATTAAATTAAATTAAATTAAATTAAAAATTAAAATATTCATCATCTGAATTAGCCCAAGTCTACACAACTATAGAATGTAGAAGATTAATGGCCATTTATGATCTGTATGTTTGACTGTTTTGTTTCCCAAATCCAGCCTTTGGCTTTCGTGGTCAAATGCGAAATAAATCTTTAGTTCTGGGGTCTGTGGGGCTAAAATGTCATCAAATGATCAAATGGTGGTCCATGGCACAAATTCTGAATAAATAGTTGGCCCTGGTGACAAAAAGGTTGAAAACCACTGCTCTAGAAGATCACAACGGGTCGCTCCCCGTCACCGCTATATTCGGTTTTAAAAAATACCTTTCAATTCACCGTTTTTGCAAAAATGTATATGTTAATGATATGTAGAAGAGTAGAAGAGCATTTCCTGGTGGTCTTTATGTGTGTAATGTGTTGTTTTATGTTTTATTTGAGCCCAGTGCCTCTGATGTCGTCAACACTACTTCTTGGACTACAATTCCCACAATCCTTTGGTGTTCCTCACCTCCTTGTGGATAGGGGAGGGGCTGTCTTACTGAAACAACATGTAGTCCAGGAAGTAGTGTTGATGATACCAGAGAGACTGGAATCACTGCTAAAACCTAAAACATCTAAAACCACCATATTACACACAGAGACCCCAAGGGGAAAAGGGGAAATTCCACCCATTTTCAAGATTTCCTGGGAGAGTACAAATGTGAACCAAATAGACCTTATCGGGTCCTATCGGGACCATATCGGGTCCATCTGTACAGTCTGAGGGAAAAGGGGTCTGAAAGAAAAATCATTAATATGGTGAAACACAACTTGGATGATGTCATCAAGTTGTGTTTCACCACTGATAATTTTTAATCATGTCCACAAAGAAGGAGCAATATACAGTACAACAGAGCAACACAACATAAACCATAGGACATGGAACGCACTAAGGTGTATGTTGTGTTGCTCTGTTGCATGTTGCTCCTTCTATTGTGTTGTTCTGTCTCATGATGTTTCTCCTGTTGTCTGTGTAACTATGAGTGCAGCTCGGTCGTTGTCTCCAAGACAAATTTCTCCCCTGGGAGACAAATTGAACCTTGAACTTGAACGCAACATCTCTGAGGTATATTAATGACATAATAGAATGTTGAAAATGGGCGGAGTTCCCCTTTAACTGTCATTTAGGGACCATGCATCTCTTAAAGTTATCAAAAAACGGCTACTAAATCACAAAAATCATGTGTTTTTGAACTTTTTGTGTCTTGTGACAAATCGCAAAAAAACAGGGAGGGTGACAGAGAGTCGTCATGAAGGGGACTCGAGTCAGTCCAGACAGAGCCTGTATGTGGAATGTGCCCGGGCTGCTAGGCCCGCAACAATGATGGGATTAAGGCTGGCGAACATGTGCCACTCCCGTGCTCCTTGGTAGGGTGAGACTGGGGTTTTTGGGTAGGTTGACGTTCTAAAGACAGTCGGACAATTAGTCCGTCAAAACCAGAGCCCTCTAGGTAGAAAGAATTGCGACATTACAGAGAACAGCCCGGTCACACGACTCAAAGACACCATCACCCACACTGTAGGGAGAGACACCTTCGGGACAAACTGGTGTTTGGAATATATTGTTTCAAACAAGAGCGCCACAAATATCGGTTATTTTAGATGTGCATACAAAACCTTTTCATAACAGGGCCCACTACTTATTCTGCATTTTAGCCACGGACCACCATTTGATGTTGAGTTTAGTCTCTCAAACCTAAATTCCACAATTTAAGAGAGATAAGCTGGCAAAATGTCAAAATAACAATTCTTGTCCATTTTCTAAATATAATTTAACTCTTGAGAGCGTAAAATGATACCAAATGGGTCCGTAAGGGTGCATTTGCTATTATTTTAAGATCTCAAGATTGGGTTTGGTTACCAACTGTCCATCATCATTTACGTGGGGACCACCTGGAATCTTCTCAGGGACCACTGGTGATCCCCAGATCCCCCTGGTAGAAAACCACTGGTCTAGAATAAAACCTACCTTTACGAATCAATCTAGACAATACACACCTACATTAGGCCTAATAATAACAAAATTCAATGTGTTGAAGCACAGATGCAGCACAGAAGGATAGGGTCTCGTTGGACCCCTTTTGATCACTGATGGACGCTGATCGTTCTCAAAAAATGTTCAAGGCCTGTTAACGTGGCTGTCGTAACCACGACGACCAACATAAACAAACTGTAACAGCTGTCGGTTGGACTAGAAACGTCATTACCAAGACAACATGGCTTGCGGTGTCGTGCGGGTGTGACTGTGGGTGTCTGAGAGAGAGAGAGAGAGAGAGGAGTGTGTGTGTGTGTGTGTGTGTGTGTGTGTGTGTGTGTGTGTGTGTGTGTGTGTGTGTGTGTGTGTGCGTGTGTGTGCGTGTGTGTGTGTGTGTGTGTGTGCGCGCGCGCATGCGCGCGCTTTGTGTTTGTGGTGTGTATGTCTGGAGCTAATCTCTCAAACCGCAGCAGCGATCAACAACACATTCTTAATGTATTCCCACAGCATGGCCACAGAAACACCTCTGTTAATTTATTTTACATTGTTTCATATATTTATGTATTGGGCATTTTGTCACAAAAACGGACCCCTGGAGTCCGATGTCCCGTTTATAGTTACAGTCCATCCTGCACTCAACTTGGTCCTGCACCACTGGACTGGAGAGATATAATGTTACAGTAATATTACAACCGGTTTTACACAGTTGAATAAAGTTATGTTAGTTTAAATTTATGCAAGGGATTCGTATGTGATTTGCTACTTAGAGGTATGCAGATATCTGCAAAATATGGGGAAATTGTTGCTTTCCTAAAGTCAGGGTGCGTTTAATTAAACATTTAGGGAGACACCCGAGGGGCATCCTAACCAGATGCCACAACCAAGCATCCAGGCGAAGAAGTTTACAAGTTTTTAGAAATGTACAACATATATATCTTGGGTCACAGACCTAAAGAGTTTAAATGAAAATGGTATGCCACTTTCGCACGCCCCCCCCCCCCCCCCCCCCCCCTCCCCCCCCCCTCATGTTACAGCCGGAGAAATCCTCTCTCTACGTATGAGAGGGTACCGGACCGGTTGTGTCTTATGCCAGTGTGCCTTCACTGTGCCAACGTTACCACCTGTGCCTATAAGGTTGCGTTAACCCCGAGTTAGGCTATAGTTTCACACTCGTGGATCTCCAATACTTCTTCGAATGTGAATCCTGAAAATTCAAAGTGTTTTTGAACACGCAGCGTGAGGGTTTCCGCCCGACCGGCCAGAGAGAGAGAGAGGGAAAACACAGCCCCTTGTTTGTGTTGTTTGTTTATCCCATCTCCAGAGTGGTGTGGTCTGTGGGGGTTATGAGAGCCCTGATGTGTTCTCATATCATATCATAAGGTCTCCTCGTGGTCCATGGCCCCAAGGCAGGGCCAACCCTGCCGTCATACCACACGCACCATTCATACCACCACACCACACCCACCCCCATGTCTCACCCAACACGTCCTGTTTTACATGGAAAATCTGCTGTTCGTATTCGACCTGAGCCGTGAGATCCATAAGGAGCGGGAGCCTATATGGACTCCGTTTTCATCACATGCAAACCACCCTTAAAGGGGAAGTCCACCCATTTTCAATATTTTATTATGTCATTGATGTACCTTCGAGGTGTTGGGTGGACATGATAAAAAAGTTCCCCCATTCTGTGTTCCCAAGAAATGGAGGTCTGAAGAAAGCCACTAAAGAAAGAAGAAAGCCACATGTTATTGGATTTCTTTAGACATATAGAAATGGAACCAAATGAACCCTAACAGGTTCATTTGGTTGCATTTGTACACTCTCAGAAAAAAAAATGAAAATGGGTGGAATTCCCCTTTAATAAGCAGCATCCTGGGAATTATCACTTGATAATGGTCGGAGTGGACAGTTTTCAATGTGTGAGTAATTAGTTACTAGCCACATGATGCATTATATCATACCACTAGACTGGAGATCTTCTGTGACTGTGGATATTGTACTATTTATTACTATTACTTTAATATTTAGTATATTTAGTACTTTAGTAATTAGTAAAGTTAATTAACCAGAGGAAAGCAGAATCCAAGTTTTAGATCTCCTGTACAGCTCCATCTGAGACATACCAAGTCTATTTCTCAAGAGAAAATCATGAGAAACAGGAGCCATAAGCTTAGACCTCCTTTTTAGCTCACATCAATCTCATCCATGGCTTAAATATTGGTCAATTGTTGTATCTCAAAGCTATGTTTCTCATTGTTTTCTCCTGAGAAATAGATTTGCTATGTCTCAGATGGAGCTGTACATGAGATCTCAAACTTAGATTCTGCTTTCCTCTGCGTAGGTTCATTTTTCAAACAATAACTGACTAACAATAACCTATTTTTTAAAAGTAACTTACCCAACACTGATCTACAGTAACATGTTGTGAGTGTGTGTGCTGTCCATTTTAACTATTCAAAAATGTTTACAAAATAGCAAAAAAAAGAGGTTAGAGGACAAGGGGTTTAGCAGTGATGAAAATGGAGCCCTGTGTCGCTATGTTTCTGTCGTGTGTTTAATGGTGCATTTGATGATGATACAGGAAACCATGCAACAGGCCAGACCTGCACATTGGGAGCACATTAGCGGTTGAGAGAGATTGCTCAAGGACACTTCCGACACTAGACTGGATCCCAACACCGTTTCTTCTGGCATAGGGAGCCGCAGGCAGGATCCGATCTGGCCTGGGAGAAAACTACACGCAGCTGTGTGTGTGTGTGTGTGTGTGTGTGTGTGTGTGTGTGTGTGTGTGTGTGTGTGGTGTGTGTGTGTGTGTGTGTGTGTGTGTGTGGTGTGTTTTAACCTATTCTGAACTGGAAAATAATTCAAAGATTTGCACCACATTTCACCATTTTTAAAAATATCACACCTACAAGCTCATAGAGTGCCATCAGCGGTAGTTGTGGAAGTTACTGTATTTACAGTCCCCCCCCCCCCCCCCGATGCCAAATTTAGTGAAAATGAGTCCTGGCGGAAAATCCAGTGCTTTTAGGCTGGTGACTTGAGGCGAAATTGGTTGACAGGCGCCAGAGATAAAACCCTCATTTTTCACCAATTTTCCTCCTATGACTGTGGTTTTCAACCAGTGGTCCCTAGGCTAAAGGAAAAATTAAACCAAGTGGATTTCATTTTTACACTCTCAATAGTGTAAAAGGCCAGAATCTAGCACAGTCCAGTGCATTTTGGAAGTGCCACTATAGTGCATTTTGGATGACACTTGGCAACACTGTTGGCAGAGCAGATGTAAGCCTGGAGATCGAGGCTCAGGTCAGTACAGTGTCACAGAGTTTGGGTACTCAACGATGTGACGTTGAGGTGCCGAATTTCACAGCAGCTTTCTGGAGACATTCCACAGCGTTACCCTACTGTACATCACATTTAACACACACACACACACACACACACACACGCACACACATGTGTCTGTCCATGTGCCTACAGCCTACACCAACTCAAACCTACACTGTATCCTAAAAGAATGTGACCTAAAGAAATCAATGGAAGACAGAGAGAGACAGAAGAGATACTATGGTGAAACAGGACGAAGTCTGCTGCCTCCTTTCACTTTGTCTGAGACTTTTCCAACCAGTGCCACACCCCTACACACACACACACACACACACACACACACACACACACACACACACACACACACACACACACACACACACACACACACACACACACACACACACACAATAAAAACACACACAACACCCCCAGGCGCGGAAGTATGTGCATGTCTCACTTCCTGTCCTGAAGAACAGATGCAGGAATGTCGGGAATGTTGGTGTGTGTTCCTGTGTGCGTTTTCATTGTGTGTGTGCCTGCGTGCGTGCGTGTGTATGCGTTGCGTGCAGTAGGGGGGTTTCCTGACCCCTGGGTGTAGGGTGTGGGCTGTTGACCCAACAGATCTCAAAGTGTCTGGAGGTTATGGAACAGGCAGAAGAGTAGCTTGTACTGTAGATCTGCAATTTCCACAAATCTTGACATTTTCCAAAAAGTTAAACATTTTTCACCATTTTTCCTCCTATGATAGTCCTCCTTCCTTCCTAGAAAGGACCAGGGATGGGTGTAACGAGTAAGTAAAAAGTAATATTACTACTTTTTCAGGTAACAAGTAGTGTAACGACACAATGTCCTAGAAAACAGTAATAATATTACAGTTACTTCTACTAATATTACTAATATTATTACTTTCATCATGCGGCTGCTTTCAACAGTATTGCGTTGGTGAAGGGAGATGAGCTAATGCCACTTTACTTTGATCTAAAAAAAAGTGCAGTGAACAGCTACGTATTATTATTACAGTGAGACGTACAAAGCCATCTAGTGTCAAAGCTGCAACATTGAGGCGTCCGAAACTGAGCGCTCGAGAGCTGTTTGTGCACCATGTTGTCCCTATTTATTGCTCCGATCCTCGATAGAAGTCCATGTAGAAGAGCCGCCTCTGGACTGGCCACATGAAGAGAACGGAGTTTGCGCTTTATCATACCTTTTAATTTTGCATCGAAACATAGTTGACAGGAACTGTAACCAAATAACAATCCTACTGACTGAAATAACAGTCTAGCATAACAGCCTAGGATATGTTATTCATGTGTGGCATATACACGTTAATATATTTTAGTGTTTTTTCTAGGGTGGGATGCCTGTATTCATCTATCTAAATACATTTATCTAAATACATCCATCCATCTTCACCTGCTTATCCGTAGTCGGGTGATGAGGGCAACAGTTCCACCAGAGAGCTACAGAGTCACCCAATTGACACATAGCATGGTTGGCTGATTGGTGACTATTGTTATTATTCTTCATATTCAAAACAATTCGATTCAGCTCTAAAATAAGCTGACAGATTGTGTAGTTGTACTTCCCTTCTTTTCAGGGATCTGGGTGCAAAAGTAATATAAAAAAGTAATATGTAATATACTACATATTAGTTTTGCATCCAAGTAATACAGTAAGTAGTGTAATATTATAACTTTTCTAAAGGGGTAATACGTAATGTATTACTTTCCTAAGTAATATTCCACAACACTGGAAAGGACCATTGGTTACCAAATGGACCCTTATAAATCTGTAACTCTTGAGATCATAAAATTTTACACTCTCAAGAGTTAAATTATATTAAAACATCTGAATTACTTAATTTTCAAGAATCTACACATTTAGAAAACGTGGAAGAATTGCTATTTTTGACCAACATCTTGGTAGTTATCTCTCCTAAAGCAGTCCGAGATTAAACTCAACATCAAATGGTGGTCATCTGTGGCTAAAATGCAGAATAAATAGTGGGCCCTGGTATGAAAATGCTTGAAAACCCACTGCTCTAGTGCATTCTAGTGCATTTTGGAAGTGCCACTAGTGCATTTTGGATTTTAGCACTGTTCAGAGGTGGTGAATGAGGTGTAATCCCTGCAGAGGGATGATGGAGGTCTATTCTGGTCTGCATGGAGGTCACTGTTACCAGAAGCACCGCACAAGGCCAGGTCTGCAGCCAATCAGTGATCAATACGCACATTAAACATTCATTGCTCATCAATTATTCATCCAATAATCTCACTCGCATCTTGTAAAACCTTCAGTCTCCATATTTCTACTTCTTTGTAATACTACTGCATCATACCACTGTGCAGTGATGATTGATGATTTGAGAGCATATTTTTATCTAAGTTTATGATCGTTTTGGTTTGTCCTTTAGTTGGTATAGTTATAGTATTGTGATAGTGAAGTAATCATAGCTGAAACACAACAATGACATAATCAAGTTGTGTTTCACCATGTTGATGATTTTTCCTTTTATGGCCTATTTTTTTTCTGAGAGTGTACCAATGGAACCATAACGGGTCCATTGTACAATTGTACAATTTGTACATTTGTCTCAAGAAATGGGTGTAATTCCCCTTTAATGGCAGCTATTGCACGTTGCCATGTGTCTCATCATGTTGCCCATTGATGTTGACATTGTTAGTTGATATTGATCAAAATATTGCTAGTGCATCAGGGCCTTAACAGTGGCCATTGCTATAGTGTGTGTCCAGTTGCAGGGGCTTTCAGATGAAGAGTGGGTTTTCAATGCCAGCTCGCCATTTAGCTGATTGTCTCTCGTCAATCAATGTCTGCTGACCACTAGGAGATGTGACACTGTCTTGGAAGTGTTCCCGGCTTCTCTTTCAAAAGGCTAGTTTTACGCTCTCTGGACCCCACTCAGAGAACCACTGACCTGCACTAATGCTGCAGTATACTGTCTACTGTTAATGCTGTCGACAAACTGTCCCTTTATTCACCGACAAACAATAGATAACTAAAACTAGGAATACATCTATCTGCGATTTCTTCTAAAATTGCAGGCCTCCCACTCTCTGACACAAAGTGAAACCCACCCAGTGTGTGTGTGTGTGACTCTCGCTCACACACACACACACACACACACACACACACACACACACACACACTGTAAGGAGATCAACGTTACCATGGCGATCAGCGGTTTTGTATTTCGGTGCCTATCGTAAGGAGACGCTACACACCTGGTCACTACATGTGTGTGCACGCACACACATGCGCGCACCCCCCCCCCCCCCCCCCCCCCCCCCCCCCACACACACACACACACACACACACAAACACACAGGATGAGGCTCAGAGGAAAGGGAGTGGAGTTCAGGAATCAGGAAATTGTGATTCATACAATTGGTGTGTGTGTGTGTGTGTGTGTGTGTGTGTGGTGTGTGTGTGTGTGTGTGTGTGTGTGTGTGTGTGTGTGTGTGTGTGTGTGTGTGTGTGTGTGTGTGTGTGTGCGTGCATGCGTGTCATAACAGGGTCAGGGTTGTCTCTACTACCAGATTCCTTGTCCTCTTACAAAAGAGAAACGAAAGGAACAAATTCACCGTCACCATTCATTGATGATGTCATCACTCTGCGTCACCTGAGTCACCGGACCTGGCACCAACACTACCATTACCGCAGCAATGTTGGGGGGGTTGGGCATAGATGCCAATGGTTCCCTAAGTTTGTACTTTTGCCCACACCATATTCTGACGTCAGGTCATTTAGACCTACAAGCTCATGTTGTGCTACTCAGTGGATCAGGGACATCTCTACACAGGCTTTGGATTTGAACCGGGAACCTTAATTGATGCTTCCTTCCTTCCCCCAGCCAGGCAATATGCTGGTCCCTCTTTCTCTCCCTCTCTAGGCCTTCAGCCGGGCCCAAAAATAAACCAACCCAACCAACCTTCAGCTGAACTTTATTAACAACCTGGAAAGACAGCAGACAGCTAGCAGGGAAGACACATGCACACACACACGCGCATGTGTGTGCACACACACATACCCACCACTCTGTTCCTACATATTTAACAGTGGTGTGAATTATTCAGTGAAGTGGGACACTGCACAGGCAGCAGCGCTAGAAGACCCAACACACTGGGCAGGAGATATAGGATTACGCACGCACGCACGCACGCATGCATGCATGCACACACACACACACACACACACACACACACACACACACACACACACACACACACACACACACACACACACACACACACACAGAGAAAGGCACAAACATTCAGACACACAGACGTACACACAAAGCCTCCTTAGCCTTGATCGATTACATGTAAATCCCACCTGCATCGCCTTAACGGACAAAAGGAAGGACAGGAAAGGAAGGGTCTTGTTCAGATCTAGCAATCTAATCCCAATCCAGCTAATTGACCGGGTGGGAGCACACAACACAACGAGACGCTCGGTAATCCTTTTACACTGGAAACCTCCTGCAATGTGGACGAAGCAGTCATAATCACGTCAAAGCCTACACCACAGTAGAGAGAGAGAATCTGTGTGTGTGTGTGTGTGTGTGTGTGTGTGTGTGTGTGTGTGTGTGTGTGTGTGTGTGTGTGTGTGTGTGTGTGTGGCTGTGTGCGTGTGTGCGTGTGTGCGTGTGTGCGCGTGTGCGCGTGCGTGCGTGCGTGCGTGTGTGCACGTGCGTGCGTGCGTGTGCGTGTGTGTGTGTGTGGTGAGCCCCAAAAGTGTTCCACAACTTAAATAAGAAAGACATCACCAGGAACTATTCCCAGTGATTTTTGTTCCACGAAATCTCATGGTTTCAAGATGTGACATATCATGCTTTGGTACGACAGCCAAAAACACGTAGAACAACCACACACAGAAATCAACTGAAAAGCAGAGGAGAACCTCCATGTAAACAAGCCTTTGTGCTGTTCTGCATATATATTTCAATCCATTTTCGTTACCGCTATACCCCTTATCCCTTAACTTCTTTGCCTTTTTAAACTATTAAAAAAAACATTTCTCAGTAGTTCAAATGGCCAGTCTACTAGCTCACAACGTGTTAATAGATTGACATGTTGAAATAGTCCAAAAAAGTTTTTCAAAATAGTGAAAATGAAATAAGGGATATGGCATAAGGGGTTTAGCATGTAACGAAAATCTCACCCAGTATATTTCAATCCCGTTGCCAGACCTCATATCCCATTTTGTCCCGACTAGATTCTAGTTTCCGACGCTAGATTCTATTTTTTGGCGCTAGATTCTAATTTCTGATAATAAATTGTAGTTTCTGACACTACATTCTATTTTTTTCTGAAAGATCGGTGCATGTGTCAGTGATGCTCATAGCGCGCCACTCGGTGGCTCGATGAGCTTGTAGGTCTGCCTTTTTTCAATAGATAAAGTGTAACATAATGTCCTTGATCTCACTCCTGTGCACAAACACAACCGTCTCTGTCTTCCCTGTGGAGGCTCCTCAGCGTTTATATGGCCTTAAGATTTAGTCATTTATCAGAAGCACTTTATCCAGAGCGATTTACTGTAAGCAAAAACACCACATGGTAGTAAGATGTTCTGAGCAGTAACAAATTACATATTGACCAACCCTGCCAGCAATACATCAAATAGACAGAAATAGTCATCAGCCTAACATCTTGTCAGTAGACTGACCTGTACAGTGAAGCTATGGCCATAGAGTACAGAGTCAACTAGGTCTAGGTCAACAAGAAATACTTATGTAATATAAATTATATAAGTTTAGCCTTTGCATATGCCTGTAAGGTCATCAAGGCTAGTGGGAGTGCTCAACATGTGCTACAGGTTAAGATGGAGTCTGAAGAGATGAGTTTTCAGACTGCGGTGAAAGATTCAGAGTGAATGTGCAGTTCTGACTGCAATGGGAAGTTCATTCCATAGTTTAGATTGGGAGTGAATATGCAGTTTTGACTGCAATGGGAAGTTCATTCCATAGTTTTGGAGGCAGGGGAGAGAAGAGTTTGGGGCGTGTGGCCGAGAAACAAGACAAATGTGCCACAAGAAAAAAAAAATCCTGGTGAGATTGCATGGTCTCACCTCACAGTTGTGAGTGACTGGAAGAGGTTGCCAGGGCTTCTGGGAAGCTATAGGGCAAATGCAATGTGCCTATGACTTTCTTAAAGGGGAATGGTCTTTGCCTGAGAACAGGATCCACGGTGTGGAGTTTCTGTCGTCTCACAAACAAATTATGGATACATTTTCTTGCAATTATTCATCAATCAAAAGTGGCTCTGCATTTGCTACACAGGTTATTATGCAATCCAAGCAGACTTAAAGGTATTATGGGCAACTTTGGCCAAAAAATGTGTGGGAGGAGACCGTGCTTAATTTGTAACTTGGGAGGTGCCGGAGCGCACATGCACGCACACATACATGTGCGTGCACGTGCGTGCACCCGCGCGCCTAAAAAGCGCACCGGAAAGTCGTTTTTTTGGGAAAGATTATTCCGGATTCCAACCACAAAAGGCAATCGATCTGGTGTAGCCTAACTTGTGATCCACGGGGGAGGTGTTCATTCGGGGAGCACTTCATTCGGGGGCAGCAGTGAGTGCGTTTACATTTAAAACGGTCCCTACCTGCGAGGGCCTTGATCCGAGAGCGTTCGAACAGCCGCGCGGAGCTGTTCTCGTTGTCCCAGTCCTCCGTGTCCCAGCGGTTGTTGACGCCGTCGCTGCTGTACTGCTGCTGGATCTCCATGTGCTCCATGTTGTGTTCCGCGGCCACCGACATCTTCGCCACCCCTCCTCCGCGTACAGCCCCCCCTGCTGGCCGGCCCTGGTTCCGTTCACCCTGCTGGGCGCGAGCACGTGACGTCGTCTTCTGTCACCACCTCCTCGTCGTCCCACCGATCGATCGGTGCTCCTTGACGTTAGCTCGCTAGCTAACTAGCTAGCGCACGCAGCGCCGCACGACCAGCCTGCAGAGGGAGAGAGAGAGAGAGAGAGAGAGAGAGAGAGAGAGTTAGTAATCTATAGTGTTGTAGTCAAACCACCTAAATCGAGACCAAGACAAAACCAAGACCTTGGGGGTTTGAGACAAAAACGAGACCAAGACAAGCAGGATACTTGGGGGGTCAAGATCGAGGCGAGACTAGCACCTATGGGGTCGAGATCAAGACCAAGATCAAGACCAAGATGAAGACGTTTAGGGGTGCCGAGGCCAAGACTTAGAGAGGTTGAGGCCAAGACAGAGACCAAGACCACTGCGACCACTGCATGATCAACTATAAATGAATGTCACAGTCTTTGGGCATTGAATAAGTACGTCAAATACGCCACCAAGAGGTTTGTATTTTGACTTTTATTATGTTGCATCTTTTCAGATAAAAGATACAGCCTGATGATGGCCGCATAGGCCAAAACATGGCTGCTCCCTGATTAAAGTTCACTGCAATTATAGACAGTGTGCGGGTGTTTTTTTTTTTTTTTTCCCTTTTTGACGTCAGGAATTTCTACCCTCTCCTACGCATAGGTCTTGCCCCTCTCTTTAGAACCTGTGAGAAATGTGTTTATCGTTAGGATGAAAAGAAAATGTTTACCAGGATAAAAAGAAAATGTCTGATGTACGGTAAGTATTGAAACTTAGTATCCTAAACATGGAGACAGAGATACGTACAGACTATGTGAGTCTGAAAAGAGCTTTGTTGTGCTGGAAATGTCACAGTCATCTCGTGGTGCAATAAATGCGTCCATCACAGCATCGGAGCCTCACTGTGTGATTCTCTTCATCGTTCCATCTTTGCATACTGCTCACCGCTCAGCACCATCCCAAGTTGGGCTTGGATTTGCACATCTTTCATCTGTGCATTTTGTCTTACTAATACAAACAGAAAAACCCTGAAGTATACAAGTGCATGTACAGTATGTAAGTTACGGGTGCATGTTGTGTGCATGTTGTTAGTCCAGTCTGATCTCACATTATGTAGTATAAATGAATAGAATTGGCATTCTGTACATAAATTACTAATAGTCCCAAGGGTCTGAGGCTGGATGAGTTTGTGTTCTATACCAGTGGTTTTCAACCATTTTCATACCAGGGCCCACTATTTATTCTTCATTTTAGACACGGACCACCATTTGATGTTGAGTTCTCCCCTGTCCCTAAAGCAAGGATTTTCAAGTCCACAATTTAGGAGAGATAAACTGGTAAAAATGTTGGTCAAAATAACAATTATTCTACATTTTCTAACTGTGTAGATTATAGAAATTTAAGTAATTCAGAAGTTCAAATAATATTTGAACTTCTGGTCCCCGGACCACCTGCTGAAAACCCCTGTTCTACAGGATTTAAGATTCTGTGCCTATCACATCGTAACTCGCGGGCGAGTCGGCTCATACTGAACTGTGCCGCTCTGTCAATGTAGAGATACAGTAAAGGCCGAAAGTTTGGACACGTCGTCTCATTCAATACGTTTTCTTTATTTCCATGACTATTTGCATTGTAGATTCTCGTCTCATTCAATACGTTTTCTTTATTTCCATGACTATTTGCATTGTAGATTCTCGTCATCCCCCCCCCCTGTGCTACGTCACATCATTTGGAGTGAGGCCCACTTCGAAAGGTTGACTCCCACTTCTAGGCCACTGTGGGTAACAACAAATTAGTCCAGGCTTTCCGTTTTAGTGCAACGCAAACGAAAATGAAATCCTGGGTGTCGAGGCTAGAAAATTCGCCACCCACTCATCTCACCCCTAAGAGAGCACCCACCCATTTGACCCCTCAAACAGAGCCCACCCATCTGACCCCTCAAACAGAGCCCACCTATCGGACCACTCCCGCATGGTGGTCACTCAGCTTTTCAGATCAAGGTCATGATATCATCAACATGCTCCATTTAAAACAGCCAAGAGAGAGAGAGAGAGCTATTTCAGTGAGAGGCACACCTGTGTGTGTGTGTGTGTGTGTGTGTGTGTGTGTGTGTGTGTGTGTGTGTGTGTGTGTGTGTGTGTGTGTGTGTTCTGCCCTCATTTAGTTCCTCATATAACCTCGTTTCAAGTGCACCTCCAAACTCTAGCCAAGAGCGACTCCCACTGGCGAGGACGCGCAACTGCACCACTGCTGCTGCACTGCATACTGTAAGCATGTCACACCAACACACACCCACAGGCCCATAAAAAAAGAAAAAACATCAATTACACACACAGGCGCACATACACGCATGCACGCACACACAGGAAAGCCCCTGCTGTACTCACAGAACAGGGAGGTTTCATGTTAAACTGCAGCCAACAAGATCTTTGTTGCTGTACTGTATGTCAGCAATATGAACAGACTTTTGGCTCTGTTGATCTACAGCAGTCGTTTTCAACCTTTTTCATACCAGAGCCCACTATTTATTCAGAATTGAAGCCACTGTTCACCCTATGACGACATTTTAACCCCACAGACCCCAAAACTAAAGATTTGTTTTGCTTTTGTCCACAATTCCAGGCTGGATTTCAGAGAAAACAAAACAGTCAAACGTACAGATCAAAATTAATTAATCTTATACGGTCTCTAGTTGTGTAGACTTGGCGTAATGCACATGAGGAATATTTTAACTCTTGAGAGTGTAAATAATCAAATGGACCTGCAAGGGTCCATTTGGTTTCATTTTTACATTCTCAAAGAGTTACTGGTTAATCTGGTTAACCAACTTTCCATCATTTAGCCTAGCGATAAGATCTTTGTTACTCAGACAGGAAAAAGGCACAGACACAAACACAAACAACAGTTACTGCACACTGTGAGGGTCCATTTGGTTCCATGCGTTACGATGTTAAAGAGGGGTGCCGTGATTTTTGTATTTTTTCCAATTTTGTACATGTTTAAGAGGTGTCAGTATGTAAATAGACCCCTTGGTGTGTTTTTTGACATCACGTGTTCAGCCCCTACCCTAACTCCTCCCCCTTTATCATGCAACTAAAGCTGTGGGCGTGGGCTGGGTGGAATCATAACAATGACAGTTTAACAAACACTGTACACTTTTGGGGGAAACAATCTTACTTTTCATATAACATTAATACCTGATGATTATGTTTTTGGGTAGAAAAAAAATCATGGCACTCCATCTTTAAGTGTCACAGAAACGTTATCATATGTTAATTCTGTGTGCCTGCCAGTATGGCAGAAGCACACAGGTTGTGATTCGTCAACTTAATCCATCCATCACTCGTCTATCTATCCGAAATTTTGACCGCTATGGCCGGCCGCACGGTTTGCACAATCCCCGCAATATAGACATCGAAACGTGCGGCTCGGCCGGGAAAGATGTGCTTGTGCTTTTCTTTCCGATACGCGTTACCGTGCCAACGTAATTCGCAATAAACGACGCAAAAAATCCCCATTCGAAATGAATGGGGGCACACCAAAAACATCAGAAAAAGAAGCGCTTATTTGGAGCCACATTACTCTGGCACACTGTGGCGTAGAAACACGATTTTAACTTTAAACAGCAGACGCGGCCCTCGACTTCGTCACGGTTCAGACCGTATTCGAATATGTTTGCACGGTTTGTCCGCTATCGCAGTTCAAAGTGTGCATGGTTCGAGAATTTAGCGGAGCTTAGAGGCTCGCACGACCAGTGAGCGAGTGAAACAGAGTGCGAGATGCAGTGTCACGAGGTTCGGTCATGACCGAACAAATCGTCCTCACGGCCACAATATTCGCTTTACACGCGTGGTTTTCGGACATTTTGTAGACAAACTTCTCGCCTTTCACCCAATGTGACCACTAAAGCCCAGTCAATTACAGAACCGGTGCTACGGGCCTCAGAGCGAGATGACGTAACCTCCCGTCTCCATATTAATTACATTATAATGTGCTGCATTTTGGCGTTTGACGTTTCTTTGCAAACGCAAATTCTTAAATCGCTCTCACGACCACGTCTTTTATCGTACCAATACCACGATCGCACACAACATAGCTTGCGAAGTCGTAACGCCCACATCGAAAAAAGTAAACGCTTACGACTTTTAATTTTCGCGTGAGAGGCCTTCGTTCCAAGAGATGGACAATAGTGTCTGTACTCACAGGTGTAACAGATTAGGCCCTAATTAGATGGCTGCCACTAGCCACACGCGCGCAGAGACACGCACACACATGCTCTCCTCTCCAGTCTATGCTTTGCCCAAATATGGAGTGTGTGACGCACACACACACACACACACACACACGCGCGCGCACGCACACACGCGCGCGCGCACACACACACACACACACACACACACACACACACACACACACACACACACGGGCGCGCGCACGCACGCATACGCATGCACACACACAGTCCGGGTCCTCTCTGAGGTCACCTGATGGGCCACGACTGGTTATCCATGCATGCAGCAACACACGCACACACATATACACACACACACGCAAGCAAGCACACATGCACACTCACGCACACACACATAATGAGTCCCTGACGTTGATTGGTGTAACTTAGCCCCGCCCCCTATTCTGATTGGTCGATACTATTTCCTGCCATAACTCCTCAATGCTATGTCATAGAGACATATGGGTGGCATCATTGGACTCGGTAAGGAGTCCCTGACGTTGATTGGTGTAACTTAGCCCCGCCCCCTATTCTGATTGGCCGATACTATTTCCTGCCATAACTCCTCAATGCTATGTCATAGAGACATATGGGTGGCATCATTGGACTCGGTAAGGAGTCCCTGACATTGATTGGTGTAACTTAGCCCCGCCCCCTATTCTGATTGGTTGATACTATTTAGGGTTTGCTACTACGTTAGCATAGCATGTTAGCATGCCAACTCCCACGAAAGTTTGCACACACTTGGCGAGTGGCAGGCACACAGTAAAATTTCTTAGAAATTTTGTTTCTAGTTTACTTATACTGACCATATAAACAATGTTAATATTAGTTATCTCTCTGCAGTCATGCGCTCTGAAAGAACATACTGAAAGATTTCAGTATTTCAGAAGATCTCACATTCTTCCCTAAAATAGCAGGTGTTCACGGCTGAGTGGCGCGCTATGAGCCGTGAACGCCTGCTATTTTTCAATGAAAGTTAAAACACCACCAAGTACAGTACAGAGTGGAATTCAGTGACCGTGTTCTGTGTCTTGACCTTTTGAACTCAGAGCAGCTACATCCAAACACTTCATGCTGGAGTGGAAGTGGACGTTTTTTTTTGTGCCAAATGTCATGACGTTCTTCCTCTGAACTTAAGGCTTTGAGCCGAATGCATTTGATCCAGTATGACAGGGGTTTTTAACAGGTGGTCCGGGGACCACCAGTGGTCCCTGAGAAGGTTCCAGGTGGTCCCCAGCTAAGTTGGTTAACCAGATGTAACTCTTGAGAACGTAAAAATGAAACCAAATGGACCCTTGCGGGTCCATTTGGTTTCATTTTTACACTCTCAAGAGTTAAAATATTCATCATGTGAATTAGCCCAAGTCTATACAACTAGAGAATGTAGAAGATTAATGGTCATTTTGATCTGTATGTTGGTCTGTTTTGTTTTCTCCCAAATCCAACCTGCAATTGTGGACAAAAGCAAAAGAAATCTTTAGTTTTGGGGTCTGTGGGGCTAAAATGTCCTCAATTGGTGGTCCGTGGCTCAAATCCTGAATAAATGGTGGTCCCTGGGATGAAAAAGGTTGAAAACCCCTGCAGTATGACATTAGGGTCCATCAGAAAGACTGTTAACTCACCCACCACCGAGATACAACACACATCATGATACATGGACAATATTGGTTCATTATGGCGATAAGATTCAATGATTACAAATAAATGAATAACTATTCAGCAAAGAAATGAAATCTGTGGACAGAGGATGATATGGACCAGATAAA
>CM076974.1:15016967-15026967 GCA_039105355.1 Benthosema pterotum
GTGTCGTACCGCGGCCGACCACCAGAGGGGTCAGGGGGATTGATCGCCACAGCATCAGTGTATTGAACCTGTTCTCCATTAGCCGGCAGAGCCCACAGTCAGTGTGTGTCCTATTAGTTATTTATAGTGAACATGATGGAGGGAGGGGGGGGGGGGGGGGTAAGGACAGATGGAGATGCAATGCGGAGAAAGGGAGAGAGACTAAGGACGTGAAGGAAGTTGGAGGGAGAGAGAGAGAGGAGAGAGCAGTGGCGGTTTTAGGGCAGGAAGGACAGAAATAGCGTCAGGGAGCAGAGAAAAGGACAGATTATGAAATATATAAATATATATATATATATATGTGGCTGTACTGTAGCTCTGCAGAGGCAGAGCTGTGATTCAGGACTCCATGCTAACATGGATGTTATGACATGGCAGGAGTTATGAGGAGTCGCTGAGTCCTCTCTCTAATCCTCTCTCACACGCGCACACGCCGACGTCGCGTCAAACGTAGCAGATATGCTGTTTCGAGCTTTAGATCTGCTACATTCGGTCCGTTTTGAACTGAAAAGTCCTTTCAAAAAGGTGAAAAAGTCACAGTTTTGGACATTATACTCATATCAATACTATAACTAAGCAAATGTCTGTCTGTCTGTCTGTCTGTCTGTCTGTCTGTCTGTCTGTCTGTCTGTCTGTCTGAAACATGCATAAGTCCTCACTGACTACAGCAGGTTTTCACACGCTGATTGAACATAACATTAGGAAGAGACTGACGAAGCCCTTATTTCAAATTAACACGTCCTTGATTAATAATGAATTTATTTGTGCATGTAAATTTTCCCATTATGCTTATATGGGAAAGTCCGACGGGCCCCCTAACGTTAAACAAATCACAGGCCACCATTATCGCTGCTACCCCACTGCCATATTTCCACTGCTACACCAGCACCGGAACAAATGGTGACCCATACAATTTTGCACTGGCTATACTGTAGCATGCGCAGTGCACACAGGCCACCCTCATAACTCATTTCCTCCATGTTATCCAACCTGCAACAGCTTTCGCTAAACTTTGGGACGTAACGTTGCATCTCTGTATGTATTTATAGTTTCGATTTAACGGATGGCATGGCATACTGTCCATTAGCCGGCACAGGGTGCGGGCTGGAACGTTAATTCACCCGTTTTATCAACACAGAATATACTTTTGATACACATTACTCGACGCGATGTTGGAGCAGCAGGGCGGAGGCACTGGATTTACGCTATGCGAAGGGAGCGACAGATACCACTTTACTGTATATACCGATCCAGTCTTCATGGGAACTGTCCGAACTGAACATGTGTTCGAACTGGGAGATATTAATGTCACCGTCAACTTTTACTCGCACGTGTGACAAGAAAACAAAAACGATGTCCAGCTTCGCTCCACCAGCAACCCTTACAACTACAAGCTGCAGCCGAGTTCACTGCTACTCGCTGCGGCTGACGATCGAGCTGTCTGCCCCTCGCGAACCGATTGATATAATAGTACTGGAAACACAAGCACACAGCGCGTGACATTTTGAGCTTGTGAGCTTTTGAGCTGGTTCAAAGAGTGTTATATCCCACTTATTGTATGGCTAAATACATTAGTAAATAAATAACTAATAATTGACAGAAATAGTAAACGACAAGGCTGCTTTTATCTGCCTTTTTATCTGCAGTTGTGCAGGCTATGTTCGTCCACGTCAAGGAGGTCTGTTGTTGCGCGGAGCGGTCCGTTGTTGTGACATAGGAGCTGTATGTTCGTGCACACACAGCTCAAATAACAGGAATTCACTGCATAAAAAAGAATTGTTATTTTGACCAAGGTTTTGCCAGTTATTTCTCCAAAAATACAGTAAGTCTAAGACTAAACCACTGCCCTTAGCGCATTCTAGTTCATTAAGGAAGTGGCACTAGTGCATTTTGGATTTGGCAGTTGGCAACACTGCATCAGGCTCATTTGAAGCTTACTGGAAACGACAATGTTTACATGAGATGGTCTGCGTTATTACTGTAATTAATGGCAGCCATGCCTGTGTTGCTCCAAGAGTGAGCAGAAGGCGAGTTCTGTAAGCAAAGGTGATTTAAGAAATATTACACAAGAGTGTGGTGGTTTAATGTCCGAATGGACGCCCTGAAAGAAACGCAGGAAATGTAATATTGCATCACACAACAGTTAACCCTTAAAACTAGGACAATCGCGGGTTTATTTATTTTTTAAATGACAGATATAGCCATTACAAACACAAATGAGAGAACATAGCTGCTGCATTCTTTGTTTTCGATTATAACTGTTCCATCATACTGGTTTGAAGCACGGCTAGAAGGCAACCAATCGGATTGCTTCCTCGAAACAACCTGTTGTATACAGTAATCCCACTACTGGCACCAGTGCAAGGCAGTGTTCTTCAACCCTTTTGATACCAAGGCCCCCTAGTTATTTAGCATTTGAGCCGCGGACCTACATTTGATGACATTTTCACCCAACAGACTCCAAAACTAAAGATTTCTTTTGATTTTGGTCCACAATTCCAGGCTGGATTTCGACAAACAAAGTAGGCAAACATACAGCAAATGAAATTGACCATTTTTCTTCATTCTCTAATCCATTCTCTAATTCTCTAATTGTGTAGATTTCTTAATTGAGGTGCTAATTTTGATGAATATTTCAACTTTTGAGAGTGTAAAGATGAAACCAAATGGACGCCCACAAAGAGTTACATCCGGCAAACCAAACTTTTCATCTGGTTAGCCAACTTTGCTGGGGACCACCTGGAACTCTCTCAAGGACCACTGGTCTCTCAAGGACCACTGGTTGAAAACCCACTGGTGTAAGGAAACAGTACGCAAGATCCCATGTCCTTTTTTTCTTCCTTCTGCTGTTTGCAATCTTTTTATTAAAGTCGGTAAATTGGATTTGGATGGAATCGACGATAAGTCGCTAAAACAAGCCTAGTAGTAGTGTTGGTAAAGTGTTGAATCTTCTCCCGTCTCTCGCCCACACGCTCTCTCTCGTTCTCTGCTGTCATCTGTTACCCCCCCCCCCCCCCACACACACACACACACACAGTTTCTCATTCCTAAGACAGACGCACAGATCTCCATGGATACACACAGTGCTCACTCTCCCAGGATGCATTGTGGGAGGGAAGAGTGTCTGCATCGGGGCGTTGGCATGGCGACACCAAGAGGAGGGGGGGGGGGGGGTGAGTTCAGACCACCGAGAGGAGAACTACACTCCCACCTTACATAACACACACACACACACACACACACACAAACTACATAGTAACAGCAAGCATTATTACACCCACGTATCTGCGCCCACATGCTGTACTTGTGCTGTGCAATATTTCCTTTCACATCACCATATTTTTACCATCCACTGTTTGGAAGGTAATAATATGGTCAAATAATATGGTAAAACAAATTGCGTCAAATTGAAATATACATTTTTTGAACAATTAAAGCGGAATTCCACCCATTCCACCCCATGTCATTAACCCTTTCCCTACCAGCATAATTAGGCTTAATACTGTAGCCAGACCAGCTAAATACCCAATAAAGTACATATTTGAATGTCCATATAAAAATGTGTGATATGACCACAAATGTCTCATTTTAACCCTGCAAGTCTCCACTTTCCCCAGAAAAAAAGAAATATGTATATTTTATTTTATTATTCTCAAGGATTAACATTATTATTATTTTTTTCATTTACTTTCCTCACAACACTTCACAACGTGTTGTGAGCTTGCAGAACTGTTATTTTCTGATGTATTTGAACTTTTTCATGCACTATGTGTAAAGTAGTTTATTATTATGAAACCTGGTTGCTTATTTCTCTCCAAACACCTGGCAACCAGTGTCGCCAACTTGGCGCATTTGTCACTATATTTAGCTTTTTTTCAGACCACCCTAGCACCAAAATTATTGAAAAACTAGTACTTTTTTGAAAAACGAGTGCTTTTTTGCTGGTGAGTTGGTTTGAAAACCACTGCCCTAGCTCCTTCTACTGCATTTTGGAAGTGTCACTAGTGTATTTTGGAAGTTGGCAACACTGCAAACACAGAATGGCACATTGTGTTCCCAGCTGTAAAGCCATGGCTGTGGCTTGCAGCCTGTCATCAGCATGGGAGTCCTGATACAAATTATTGGATTTATTTACCTTTGGATCTATTGGCAATCTTTTTTACATGTTTTTGATCTTTTGTGCTGTTATTTGGAGACACATAAGGTAAGGTAAAAACAATCCCTTTGTTGCTTTGTTTGTTGTTGTTTTTGTTAGGGCTAGTTAGAGATCTATAAGGGTCCAATGTAATGAACACAACTACATGAGACTTTGTGACAAGTTGGGGGAGGGCTCCCTCTGCTGGCGGAGGGCCCCCACTACACCCCAAGACATTAAAACAGCCCCAAAAACACACAATACGTCAATTACGTCAGTGGGAGGCTTGGATTTGCATGTCAATTACCTCAATTACGTCATTGGTAATTATAGGGTTAATATACCTGATAGATGTGTGGACAATAAAAACGATAACCCCCCCCCCCCATTCTGTGTTTCCTATAAATGGTCTGAAAAAAATCATTAACATGGTGAAATACATCTTGATGACATCAGGTTGTGTTTCACCATGTTAATGATTATTCTTTGAGGGACCCTTTTTTCTGAGAGAAAAACTGAAAAACAGTGAAGATCGGTGGAATTCCCCTTTAAATAGTCAGTTATTGTATAGTCAGATAGGAGTGTCAGAACTGCAGAGTATAGTCACTGTCCAATGTCAATCCAAATACTTCAGCAGCTGTTTCTATGCAGGTCAAGCTAGCCTCTTCTAGCTTGCCTATAGAGCCTCGCAGAAATCGACAGGATACAACACTTTTTGTTTCGTTTTTTCATCTTAGAAGTCATCTGATTGTCCCTACGATTGTGTGTGTCATCATAGCGGGCGTAATCATTTTCAAAAAAAGTCTGAGAAAAATGAATGGGGAATCCATTTCTGGAACTGGGGCAGTGACGTCACTGTGCAGCTCTATTGGACAATGACAGAATGAGGAGGGACTCAGTGAAGGGCCAATTGACTGTGGCATTACTAAATATGTGCCCATTAGATCTGGTGCAGCATTAATATGGTCACAGGTTTTAGACATTAGTGCAAAATCTCACTCATTTTTTTAAATGTTGAACTTGAACTAATTTGGTAGAATGGCTCATATTGCAGTTTCTATTAACCCATAATAATACATAATACATCGTATTAATAATACGAATAATACATAATACATCATTATCGGTGAGAGCTTCAACATTTTAGCTATAGAACTCCTCCTAATGTTTGGACTCAGGACCCTGCAGAAAACAAGACATGATGTGAATAAATCATAGGCCCCGGCCGGCCTCCTCCTCTGTCTCATCTGTACAGTATGTGAACACATGTAGTGAAATTAATGTTGACAGCAATGTGCCGTACATGTTCTCTCTCTCTCACACACACACACGCACACACACACACACGCGCGCACACACAACCTAAATTGCCTTACGCGAAGAGCAAAATCTCCAAAAGAACAAACACATTTACAGAGTGACGTACTGTACATGGACAAGTAATGTCTAAAGAATGTTAGCTCTGGCTGAAAAACTGGTAGGAGGCTCTGTAAGCGTCCTACGAGAGACTGACACTGACTGCCAAACATTCAAATGTTTGGCTTTTTTCAAGTAAATCTAAGGTTTGACCCCATCTTTCAACGTTATGATCCTTATAAGTTCCTCAAAAAATATACAATGTATATAAGAAGAAAAAGTTATTATAATAATACGGCCAGTGATGCTCTGGTTTGTTTTATTTATTTATTTTATTATTTCTCTTTTTTGTGACCCGTATTAATTTATTATTTATTTGCTGTATTGTACATTATTATTATTTATTTATTTGACTGATCTATGGTCGGAATAAAGCTTTAAATTCAATAAAAAACAATACATTTTGGATCGTAGTAAATCTAAGGGTTAGATAAATGTAAAGTGTTATTAGGATTAGGTCATGTACCGTTCCAGCTTCGATTGACTGGTATATAGTCTATGAGCAAACAAACTAGTATACTGTATACACAGACGTTTAGTTTATGTGCTTGTCATGCATAGTTTAAGTTTTGTTGACAGACAGTGATTTAAATCGTATTGGTGTCAATGGCATGCATGTGTGTATGTGAGCATGCATATGTGCGTTACTGTGTGAGTGTGTGCGTGCAAGTGCGTGTGTGTGTAAGCCAAGTTAGTGTAGCCAGCCAGTCACCCAGACATGCCATAGCCGCGGGGCTGTAACCGTGACGACAGATCCCATAGTCTGAACTCTGAATCGAGGTCAATCGCTGTCAATCGACCAATCAAAAGGTCAGTTTTCCTTCCTGTTCATTTATGAATTGATCAGCCTTTTGGCCGCTTCACTTCCTGTGGCAATAAGACGCTTATTGTTTCAAGCCCTTTCTACAAAGTCTAATGAATAATTTAATTTAGATCATTTATGAATCATTAGATGTGCACTGTGTACTGTATGTGGCAGTAGAACTGTAGGTACAACACACTGGGTGGATATGTAGAACTGTAGAGCTCTCTAAAACCAAATTATCGTGTCTGTCATATTGTAAACTATGTCCAAAAATGTTACTTCAGGATTCTAATTCATAATTAGCATCCTGAAGGCATATTAGCATGATATTTGACTCTGAACTGATAAATCATCCATAAATCATCCAGCATAATAATACAGACGACAGATGTCCTCAACCAACCCTGCCTGAAACTATATTTTAAAGGAGAATTACACACAAAAACACATTGGGCATCCGTCTACTGTCATTGACATTGGGCATGTCATCCTGTGACATGATACATAATGCTCTTGCTTTTTGTCATTGAGGCTCCCCTGTTCTACATTTTACCCTGAGGACTCCCTCCCTGCTTTGCAGTTTGCATTGCCACTACATGATTAAAAAAAACAAGTTTCAACCTGAGTGATTGGAGAGGAAAGTGGCAGAAGGGAGGGGGTGGAGAGGAGGAGGAATAGATTCCCTCTGGGATTACATGTAAATGCTGCCCCAGAATGACGTAAAACCCGTGTGAAGTATACTATTAAAATATGATGTGGGGGGGGAAAAAAAGTTTGGAGCTACTAAAATACCCACATTAGAATAAAGACAACCTGCAACAATGCAAACTGTTGGATTGGACGGGGACCTCAAGGGGCAAATGTAGAACAGGGGGCATCTATGACACAAATCATGCGCAATATTATATGATGTCACAGCAATCAAGATAGATGGATGCCCAATGTGTTTCCATGTAGAATTCTCCTTTAACAGACGTTCCTCATAAGACACCAAATATCTTTTCCAAAGCCAAAACACACGTCTCTGGCAAATGTTCCCCCTAGAATGACAAAGTAGTGTGCACTTCAACCTTCAGCGTAGTGCGTGGGACAAACTCCATGCAAAATAATGGTGCATTGCATGCACACACACACACACATACACCTGTGTGAATGCTGTGCTTTGCGTCAGAGTTTCTGTGCGTACTACTAGTAATAATACAGGTATGTACGCAGCGTGTCGCATTGTTACGCGCGCGTGTGTGTGTGTGTGTGTTCTGGCATCCTCCCAGAAGTCTGCCTTTATCTGGGCCACTACGGTTCACTACCATCTAGGACGCAGCATCACGCACACACAGATGCATGCACTTGCACACACTGGATAGTCTGCCACTTTTATGTGACAATGTGTAATCAGGGCATCAATTTACGTGCGTGAAAACAACATAAATCAGTTAGTTACCAACTGCATCATCATCATCATCATCATCATCATCATCGGGGCTTCTGCTATAACTGCCTCTGTGTCAGCTTCAGAGTAGCAATTTATAGAACCAAACCTCTCTCTTCAATTCACTTTAAGACACCAAGTTACTGTCACTGAAACACACACACACACACACACCTTAGTCTGCCATATGGAGCGAGAGAGTGACACAGAGGGAACAGAATAGAGGACGGTGGCATAAATGAAGAGCGGCCGACAGACAGCCAGGTAGGGAAACAGATACACAGAGTGTATAAAGGAATCTGGTCGCATTCCCAGGCAATGCAGTAAGATTCTGTTCTGGTATGTAGGGTGTGTGTCCGTGCGTGCAATGCCGTGCATGTAGTTGTGTGTGTACGTGCATGCGTGTGCACAAGCAACTTGAAAGCCACTAAGGATCAAACGTTGTCAACTTTGACCCAGTGTGTTTGGCATTTCCCAACCCTGGAGATACATTCTAGTGTTTGGGAAGTGGAGACGCAGGGAGAGAGAGACTGGTTTACTGAACAAACACAGCAGGAGTATGAAAGACAACCTTTAGACAGCTGCCTGTGTCCTTTAGACACCTATACCAATGCTTTTCAACCAGTGGTCCAGGGACCACCAGTGGTCCTTGACAGGGGCAGATCTAGGCGTGGGCATGGCGGGGGCAATGTTCCCCTAAATTCCCAGTCCGCCCCACCAAACACGATGGCGTGCAAACACAAGATATTTCAAATTAAGTGCCTATATTTAAAATGATTTGAAACACTACTACTGCTACTAACTACACCATTAAACCAACATTTCATCATTGAAAACAGAAAACTCTGAGTCAGACCTTTAGCTTTATGCATGCTGCGTGTCTGTTGCAAGTTCAACAACAACTGCTATTATTGATGCTTAATTGCCTAATAAAAGTCCTGTAACCAAAAATGGTATGGGTGTGGCCCCCATACCATTTTCACCGCCAACCCACGTTCATTGGCTCATTGGATGACCTGCTCTACCCCTGAGCCCCGCAGTCACCTGGCAGGGTGATCACTGGCGCGGTGGCATAGATTTGAGAGAGACATTTTAATGAAGTGAGATGGCATTTTTTTGCCAGCTGGTCAGCCAATGTTTGTGTATTCTGGCTCAGAGATCAATTGTACAATTTGTACAAAGTATGGTAAAAATAAATGGGTGCCACGGCATTCCACTCCATCTCTCACGGACAGGCAAATCAAGTATGAGAGGGAAGCTGTCTGGGACATCCAACTGGAGATGAAAACATGAGGGGCAGAGCCGGATCTAAGGCATGGTATGGGGGGGGGGGGGGGGGGGGGGGGGGGGGTGATGGAGCAGATAAGGGGAGAGGTCAGTGGTGTTATTCATGTGTGTCAAATGATGCCACTACGATTACTGGTTGTGTCATTATGAGTTTGGTATGAATATGTTTGTTACCATTTTTAAAAATGCCTTTTAAGGCATTATTCCGACAAAAAAACTCACCTGCCAGGAGTTTTTATTAGCCCTCTGTTCTAATAAAAAGTCATGTGGTTGGCCAAGGATGGAGATGAATCAGAATACTTTCACCTTGAAATAGGCCCTCAAGACACAAATCACACTCTTCATTCACTTCACTACACCGGGGCACTAAAGGACAATTCCATTCATTTTCAAAAAGTGGTCCCCCCCCCCACCGTTTCCCCTACCCCAACATAGGCTAAGAATGGAGCTCTGAGATGTTGTTTAAATTCACCTATTTCAAATTCAATATTTTTTTTTTGCTATATATTGTCACTCCACTAGGTCAATAGTTTGACACTCACTTTCAATTTGGTTGATTAGGGCAGGCCCAGCCAGGGGATCCCCAGCTAAATGATAGCTTGGAACCAAATGGACCCTTACGGGTCTGAAACTGGGATACATTTGGTTCAATTTGTACACTAGAGTACAAAGAGTAAAAAAAATAACTGCATGTTAATATAATTCTTGCTGGAAAATATACACAGTATATACTGCCATCCTTCTAACCAACCCTAGTGGGCTGGTAGATCTACGAACCTACAGATCTGAAAACCTCCTGGGCAGAGCGGATCTGCAGGGAGAACACTGTGGGGCTGCATGGTGGGAAAAATGTTTCAGTAACTATAGCAACACATCCACAACTCACTCG
>CM076974.1:15029467-15036967 GCA_039105355.1 Benthosema pterotum
CATAAAGCTAAAGGTCTGACTCAGAGAGTTTTCTGTTTTCAATAATGAAATGCTGTTTAGTGGTGCCACAACTGTAGTTAGTTAGTAGCAGTAGTAGTGTTTCAAATCATTTTTACATACAAGCACTTTAATTTGAAATATCTTGGGTTGTTTTGCATGCCACCATGTTTGGTAGGGCAGACTGGGCATTTAGGGGGGCATTGCCCCTACGCCTAGATCCGCCCCTGATCTCAGGGTTAGTATCAGGCTACTACTACTAAGTGTCTGTCTGTCTGTCTGTCTCTCCAACAGACTAGGTTTGTTGTCAGAATGCTGCTGGGTCAACAGGTCAATTGAGTGAACCGAATTAACACACACAGACGCACACACTTGGCAGTCTGCCACACAGTCTTGTCACACTGTGATATTTACCTCAATAATATCCATGAAAACCTCTCGATTAATACAGGTGTTGACCAATTATGCTCTTGTAGATTGGCCATGTATTTTTATTTTATTTTTTATGGTTGAAATGTATGTATGGCTGCTGTGGTCAATGTATTTTTTAATAATAACAGCAAATATATGTAGTGGAGTAAAAGTACAATGGTTATAATGCATTATAAGTAGCATGTTAGATACATTACTCTATGGCAAATAATAACATATTCCTGGTGGTCCAGGGTGGACAAGGTTCCAGGTGGTCCCCAGCTAAGATAGTTAACCAGATGTAACTCTTGAGAACGTAAAAATGAAACCGAATGGACCCTTGCGGGTCCATTTGGTTTCATGTTTACATTAAAATATTCATGATTTGAATTATTCCAAGTCTACACAACTAGAATATTAATGGTCATTTTGGTCTGTATGTTTTGCCCTTTTTGTTTCCCAAATCCAGCCTGGAATTGCAGACAATAGCAAAAGAAATCTTTAGTTTTGGGGTCTGTGAGGCTAAAATGTCCTCAAATGGTGGTCTGTGGCTCAAATGCTGAATAAATGTTGGGCCCTGGTATCAAAAAGTTTGAAAACCCCTGGTCTACTGTATGTCAAAATCACAGATGAAACAAGGTCTGGACATGGTTTCTCCACAGACAGACAGACAGGCCATTCAGTGTTAAACAGATTGGGGGGGGGGGGGTGCAGCGTGAACTCAACTCTACATGACATTTTAAATCAAGTTAAACTAGAAGGTCATCACAGAATGGTCTCCGTCAGGACATTACATCAGTGTCTGAGGAGTTTCTGGGAAAATGTAGTAAGCAGCGACACTACTTGTTACTCTCAAAACAAGTATCCCCAAAATAACTGCTGTAAGCTACACTACAAGCTACGGGAAAATGTAGTTAAGCTAATAGGGAGGAGAGTTCAAACACAGCATGGAATGGCAGGATGAATGGAAAGATACAGATAGAGAGACAGAGGCAGATGTAACATTTCCCAATTGGGGGGCATTACAGGAGAAAATGGCATGGGGGCGGCGATGAAGCCACACCCATACCATACCTGTAACCTATTTTTGGTTACAGGACTTTCTTGTCTAATATTAGGCAAGTAAAGCATCAATAATAACATCAGTTGTTGTTGAGCAACAGACACGCAGCATGCATAAAGCTAAAGGTCTGACTCAGAGAGTTTTCTGTTTTCAATGATTAAATGCTGTTGGTTTAGTGGTGACACAGCTATAGTTAGTAACAGTAGTAGTGTTTCAAATCATTTTAAATATAAGCACTTTAATGTGTAATATCTTTGAAATTTGGGTTGTTTTGCATGCCAGCATGTCCCTGCCTAGATCCGTCTCCTGGACAGAGACAGACAGAGAGAGAGAGGGAGAGAGAGACAGAGATATAGTAAACACTTAAGCCAAAGCTTCCAGGGTCAAGAGGGCACTTCAGAGGTCACTACATCTGTCCATCTCTCTCTCTAGTGGACGTCAGTCCAGTGGAAAACAAAAACAGGACCTTAAAAGAGCAGGGTCCATTTGGTTCCATGTTTACCATAGTCTCTCATTACAATTAGAAACCGATGTGGGAGTGGACTTTCACTCCCATCCTGTCCCACTCCCACAGAACAGAACAGAACAAACCCCCCTCCTGTCTTACTGCTGCTGGGAGGGTGACTCCTCCTGACTCCATCCCGCTCCCACTGTTTTTTAGGTTTCGTTTTTATTAAATCCTACTGTATTTCGCCGGCATTTATTGATATATTGCGACAATAATAAACTGCCAGCAAGTATCACTGAGCAGCTCTTATTTTGATTAGCGGCATTTCCGGACGGGAAGACGTCATTCTATTATAGCCTTGGCTCCAGGGGCGCATCTAGGCGTGGCATTCCCCACTGTATCTAGGCATGCCCAGTCTGCCCCACCAAACACGATGTCATTTCGCTGCAAATTTAACTGCGAACGTGTAATGCCGTTGTGAATGCAGATTTGATATAGTACTCGGAAAAAGGAGAAATATACATGTTAATAACGAGACAACACACCAGAGCTTAAATATGAGTGATTCTATTTATGATATCATAAGGTTTGACAATGACTTACATCTCAATGTATGGGAAACAGTCCCTTAGTCAAAGCAAGACACAGAAGTGGGAGAAGCACGTTAACTTATACCCAACCAAAGCCAACCCCCCATGGTAACAGGAGGTGACAATATTTAGACACAGTCAACAGATGGTTACAAATGGAACCCCCATCCCTGACAGGAATGGAGCATTAGACAACTGAAATAACAAACAGTAGGGACGTTTTCAAATGTTTACCAACAATTTCTTTGACACCGTCAATAGCACTGGATGGCCAGAGTGGTTTGTTTGGAACTTGAATCCATCCTTACTACAGTAGGCGGTCACATGCGCTTTTCAGCCAATTGCCGTCTCTTTTCAGCCGTAGCATTGGAGTCATTGGGGAGTGTCGCTACTCTCTCCTATTCCAGATACTCTAGGCTGGGCCACAGCCAGCAGCCATACTATTTATTATAATAATAGCCATATAGTGCATAAGGAGCTTTACGTAAAAGCCTCCAAATGGACTGCTGTGATGTGGTGTGGCAACGTGAAGTGACGTGCGGTGCGTGTGGCTCAGAGGTCAACAACATGTTGTTTACAGGGTATGGCAAAAGTAGCAGACCTACAAGCTGAAAATGTGTAGCTGAAAAAGCTCACGTTTTGAGCTTGTTGATCTGCTATTTTGGATATTTTAGTGCAGGGGTTTCAACCAGTCGTCTGGGGCCCACCAGTGGTCCTTGAGATGGTTCCAGGTGGTCCCCAGCTGAGTTGGTTCCAGATGAAAAGTTGGTTAACCGGATGTAACTCTTGAGAGCGTAAACCTTGAAACCAAATGGACCCGCAAGGGTCCAACTCTCAAGAGATAAAGTATTCATCATCTGAATTAGCCCAAGTCTACACAACTAGAAGATTAATTGTCATTTTGATCTGTACATTTTACTGTTTTGTTTCCCAGATCTAGAGTAGTATTGTGGACAAAAGCAATCTTTAGTTTTGGGGTCTGTGGGGTTAAAATGTCATCAAATGGTGGTCCGTGACTCAAAGGCTAAATAAATACTGGCCCCTGGTATGAAAAAGGTTGAAAACCACTGACGTAGGAAAGAAAATATACGGCACTGTTCTTCCTGTGGGTACGGCCAGAGTAGATTAAATATTATGAATTAAATAATTAGAGTGACTAAGCACATGTTTTCTGTGTGAACTTTGGAGCAGTGCAGTGTTTGAAACCCCTCCCTAACTTCTGTTCCCCTCCCTTCCTAATCATTCCCCCTGTCCCGCCTCACTGTTCCTACTCCCACCCTGACACACACACACACGCACATGCGCACGCGCACACACACGCACACAGACTTATGAGAACATTTTATCATTTTAGGACGCCATTGAAAAACAGATGAATCTGCAACTCAACCCCTAACATTAAAATGTGTTAAACTGGACCTAAACTTAAATCCTAACTGTGAAGTTCAGCTCTAAAAAAAACAACCACTAATCTAGGACCAGGACAGGCGTCCAAACAGTGACATCCGTTCTACTACTACATTGGGGGTCCTCACAAGTATAGAAATAGAAAGAGTCACACACATTCTGCGTTTTACTCTCCAGATTGGAGTGTCGTCATTGCGATCCATCCTGTCAGATCGCTCCAGCCGGCTCCCGCGCGCGTGCACACGCACACACAACACACACACACACACACACACACACACACACACACACACACACACACACACACACACACACACACACACACACACACACACACACACACCACACACACACACACACACACACACACACACACACACACACACACACACACACACACACACACACACACAGCTCTCACTGACCCAGTCGTGATCGTCTGTTGCAGCAGCAATGCATTGTGGGATGTCAGATATATCTATTCCACAGGCTGTGTGTGTGTGTGTGTGTGCGCGTGTGTGCGTGAGAGAGAGAGAGTGAAAGAGAGAGAGAACAAATGGGAAAAGGACATATAATTGTAATTGTTAGTGTGTAGTTAGTGTGTGTGTGTGTGTGTGTGTGTGTGTGTGTGTGTGTGTGTGTGTGTGTGTGTGTGTGTGTGTGTGTGTGTGTGTGTGTGTGTGTGTGTGTGTGTGTGTGTGTGCAGGGCGCACACACACACACACACACACACACACACACACACACACACACACACACACACACACACACACACACACACACACACACACACACACACACACGTGTATAATTATATAGTTATTGAACCATCATCATGGGCTAATCTCCCATAAAGCCCCTCAGGGATTGCTGAAGGCTTATGGGTATTGTAGTTTTATTATGGTGGTGACATGGCTCTTTAAGTGCTTTAGTATTGGTGTTAGTGTTATTAACATGGAGACACGAATGATCATTCACCACACAGACACCAGCAGTGGGGAAAGTAATTTGACTTAGGTAAAAAAAATATCAATACTGCAATATAGAAGTACTCTGTTACAAGTAGCGAAGCACTGAGGTCCTCAAAAGTATAGAAATAGAAGTACCCCTATGAAAAACGAAGCGGGAAATAAGAACAACAAGACACAATTTTCCATGCCAGTGCATCCCTATTAAAAGTCTGGATCAATCAAAATGTAGACTTGACAAAAAGGTACAAAAGTATTGGCATAAACATCTAATCTAGTATAAAAGTAAAATAACTCATTGTGCAGAACGTCACATTTCGAGTTTTAAAATGGACAAAAATCTAAAAATCAGATCTACAAAAAACATTTGTATATAAAGCATTGCCTGCTACCAATGATTAATCATACGATTTAGTGTCTAGTATAGCAGGGTGGGTCTCACATGCTTTCATGTCACGGACCCCCATGACCCCCAAATTCCATTTGTACACGCTGAGTGTCACACACCCATAAGGAGTCCTTTGGATCCAACTCAAGGAACCACTTGGGAGACAACCCCGTTGTAGCAGGGTGTTCCCAGTGAGCCAATAAGGACTTTAAGAAAGCAGTCAACACGACGAGGACGTGAACGAGCACAACATAGTTAACACACCCAGTGCCAGCCCTTTTTCATATTTTTTGAGGTAGCCAGTGCCAGCGATTTTCATCTAAAAGTCATATTTCATATTTCGGCCCATGTTTCCGTCGGACAAGTTAGTTGGCGACACACTTCCGGTCGTGGGTTGGTCCGTCCCTTATTTTGGTCCGTTCTCAATGGAATATTCGGTCGCTGCTCACTGCTGTTATCATTGGGATCGTATCAGACCAGCGACGGTAAGCGTCGCTGGTTTGATACGTAGATCAACGTCGATCAACCTAAGAAGCATCGGTCATAACTATTTTTCATAATGATAACCGGCGACGTAGATCTATTGCAAGGGCACGAAATCTGTTAAGAAAGCAGGCGACGCCGACAGGGTCCACCCCTTCCACTGGCGTCTCTGGTTTCCATGATGACGCTCCTCTACAGCGTACCTCTCGTCCACGTTGTTAACAAGATGCCAAGAGCCGCGAGGCTTATATATTGAGCTGATGTCGCGCATTGGACCAATCTTAAATAGGCTAATATGACCTGTTTGATCAGAATGGAACTGAGCCTTCAATAGCATCATTAACACCGACTCTGATCGGAATGGAACAGAGTTCTTCAATAGCATCATTGGTGACAGCTGAATGAAACTGAACATTCCGTGCAGCATATTATAGAGCCCAGATGCCAAGTAAACATGAACCTCCGCCTCTGACAGGAAGTCACACCTGCAAGTACCTGGGCCTAGGGGTCCACTCAACGGGGCAAGATCTTCAAAGTCAAGAAGGCAAAATGCCTTGAGCATTGGAGGACCATGAACAGCATGGCCAGCAGTAGGTATGGATTTGGAACTCCAAATCTCCCGTCAAACCAAACTCAGCTTCTTCTATGCAACAGCAGTCTGTTCTTCTATGCAGCAATGAACGCCAGACACTGAAGCCAAACCTGCAGAAGGCTCTAGACTAGTGGTTTTCAACCAGTGGTCCTCCAGGTGGTGACTTTACAGAATAAAACGAGTCAAATGTTGCTTATAATAAGTAGACATGGCAACACTGCCCAAACGGAAGTTAAGCACATACACACAAGGAGCCCCAGGGCCTTGGCGGGGAAAACTCCTGGATAGATGCATAAACAAGCCTGGTGCACCGCTACAGATTTCAACTGCTGTAGTTTTACACTACTTTTAAGATGATATAATTCAAGTTTCAAGAAGTATTTTGCTCTGAAGATGATCTGAAGTGGGCAAGTCACTTAGGAAAATGTTAGAAGCTTAACTTTAAACATTTACAGTAGAAGCTTAATTTTAGATTAATGTCTAGTCACCCTCACACTGGGATTAGTGCTGTTGAGATGTAATGTTATGCTACACTGCCCGAAACCATCCCCCACCAACATAATCAGTGTGTGTGTGTGTGTGTGTGTGTGTGTGTGTTGTGTGTGTGTGTGTGTGTGTGTGTGTGTGTGTGTGTGTGTGTGTGTGTGTGTGTGTGTGTGTGTGTGTGCGTGTGCGTGTGTGTGTGTGTTCAAGGACAGGGTCACCCCTTCTCCCCCTGCTGCTCATTTTCCCATAATGCCGTTGTGTCAGCACAGCAGCCCCTCAACAGGAAAGCAATACTCTGGTGTAAATCTCTGTAATACACCACACGCGCGCACGCATATACACACTCTCACAGACAGTATATTTTTAGTGGTGCGGTTCAGTAGGTCTTTATGTTACATGTGTATGTTTGTGTGTATCCCATGAAGTGAACACAAACACAGACACACACACTAGACCACTGGCGTGGATGTTGTTGATGTTTGGAGTTAATCTACTAGTCCAACCCTAAAACACTGAACACAGGTGATTTTCACCCGGGTGATTCTATTTTGGCAATTTTCAAAACGTTTCTGATGTTTGAGGTGGGCACAGGCCCGGATGTAAAATTTCGCGATTGGGGGGACAGGCGAAAATGGTGTGGGTCCTTCATCGCTCGTGGTGCGAAGCA
>CM076974.1:15041967-15044467 GCA_039105355.1 Benthosema pterotum
ACAGTATCGGGACATCCCTAATTAAATCCCATATTCGTTCATCAACTTCCGTTAAAAAGTGTCCCCAAGGGGCTCCCCCAGTAGCGTGATCGGCCACCAGGCCCTGATGGAACCATTTTCAGTCACAGGACTTATATTAGGCAAGTAAAGCATCAATAATAACATCAGTTGTTGTTGGAAGTTGCAACAGACACACAGCATGCATAAAGCTAAAGGTCTGACTCAAAGAGTTTTGAATGTTGGAATGGTGTTGGTTCATTGGTATGACAATTGCATGTGTAGTAGTATAGTGTTTTTTTTACTTAAATTATAAGCACTTTAATCTGAAATATCTTGGAAAATCGTGGGGCAGTCAGGGCATTTAGGGGGCATGCCCAATTTCCCATGCCTAGATCTGGCCCTGGCGGCCGTTAACATGATAGTGAACGGTGAGTGCCAGAACTCTGTCTTTAGACGGCGCTGGTATTTCGCTAGCCGCCCCCAAATTGGGTGACATCAGTCTTCTCTCGTGGGGAGGGGGCCCAGATCAGTAAATCAATACAGTGACCATGAACTGTGACCTTCAAACCTCCCCCTATGAGTCTGACCTCAGAGCCCATCATACGGGGCTGTTTGGGGACGACGTATTGATTGAGATATCGGGTTTTCGGTCGGGGCAATGTGTGTATCCATGTCCTGATAAGGGAACATACAGGGGCGGATCTAGGCGTAGGCATGGGGGGCAATGCCCCCTAAAAATGCCCAGTCTGCCCTACCAAACACATGGCATGGCATGGAAAACAACTCAGGATATTTCAAATTACAGTGCTTATTTAAAATGTTTTGAAACACTACTACTGCTACTAACTAACTAGATTTGTGTCACCACTAAACCAACAGCATTTCATCATTGAAAACAGAAAACTCTGGGAGTCAGACCTTTAGCTTTATGCATGCTGCGTGTCTGTTGCAACTTCAACAACAACTGATGTTATTATTGACGCTTATAGTTGCCTAATCAAAGTCCAAAAATGGTATGAAGCCGCCCCCATACCATTTTCACCTGCGCCCCCATTGTGAAATGTGTCGGCTTGACTCCAATATTTTAGCTATTTTTCACGAACATAGGAATATGAATCTCTAAAAGTCATATTCATTTTAAAGGGTGTATCTTAAATGTACTTTTAATGCCTTTGTATTACACTCTGCAGCCTAAACAACCATTCAATTATTTTTTCATATTTTTTCAGTGTTCTATTTGGCTGCAATACCAGAAATGTACACACAGAAAGCCCCCCCCCCCCCCTCACTGCCTCCTCCCGCCCACCTCATTGTTATTCCCCGTCTCATTAGAATATTCATGATCTGCCTGGTTACAGTCGCTTTCATTGGTCTTCTTTTGAGAGGGGTGTGGATTCCATGCATACCAATGACTTAAAGGGTGGAGACAAAGTTAAAGGGATGGAAGACTTAAAAAGTGTCACAAATGCTGCTTGGTCAACAGGCTGATAGTCTGAATGACGAAATGAGAGCGTGAACACACACACACACACACACACACACACACACACACACACACACACACACACACACACACACACACACACACACACACACACACACACACACACACACACACACACACACACACACACACACACAGTGTGTTGGGTTGGCAGCCTGCCAAAAAGAGTCATGTCTGCCATGTTATTACCTCACATAATATGCATGTACTACCCTCACACTGCAGTTACCTCAGGTAAGTGCTCTGAGTGTGTGTGTGTGTGTGTGTGTGTGTGTGTGTGTGTGTGTGTGTGTGTGTGTGTGTGTGTGTGTGTGTGTGTGTGTGTGTGTGTGTGTGTGCGCGCGCGCATGCGCGCACGCACGCACGCACACACGCACGCACTCGTGTGTGTCGCGTGCCTTTCCCGTTAAGTGCCCGGAACCATTAGCACCCACTAAATCAGTGCGCCCATGATCATTTCTGTCCGGACCGAGTTTCAGGCGCACATGACATCACCGGGCCAAAACAAAGAACCTACCAATCAGGAACAAAGGGAGGTCAAACATTTCCTACCGTCAAAAACGCTTTTATTAGAATTTCATAGAGCCTAGATCAGGAGTTATACTTTTTTTCACCCCATCACTTATGAGACTGAATGACTTGGGATGAAAGGCCTGTTGATTGGTAAGAGGAAGATGCAGGCCCCCAAAAAGTCAGCTCCAAGTATAGACAGAGTTATGCCGTCACAAATTCTGTTCACTTAAAGGTAGGGGAAGTGATTTCACTTTTGTCAGATATAACCCTTTTTTTCTGTTGAAATGCTCTATTATAAGGTGTGGAAACCATATGGAGTTTCCCCCTCCCCCACGTTAGCAGAGGAGCTAATAAAAGTTCCCCAGGTGGAGGGTGAATTCTCCTCCAATCAGGATCGAGCAGCATGTTCACATAGTGTAGCTACTCTTGGGCGCCCCTAGTGCACCACGCTGGTACTACACGATGAATTTCAAATCACTTACC
>CM076974.1:15046967-15101967 GCA_039105355.1 Benthosema pterotum
TGATCATCTCATCTCTCATTGTGATTAGAATTAAACAATGCCATCTGTACCAGCGCTCCCCTCCCCTCCCCCATCACTTGACAAAAACAGGCGAAGCAAAAAAAAAAAAAAAAAAAACATCAAAATGCCAGAGGCAGACTGTGCAGATCCCAGGTCAGAGCCAGGTCACCAGAGCAGACTGGAGCCTGGTGGTGATCTGTGCCAGATCTTTGGGTTCGATACCGGCGATTCCGGAGTCCCAGCCAATGGCAGCCTCCCACGCTTTGACCTGGCCTGACACCCTTACAGCCGAAATACAACGCGCACGCACGCACGCACGCACGCGATGGGCGTCATCAAAGTGTCAGTCATAGGTGACTGGACCGACCAATCAGAATAGTAAGAACGCAGATGACGTGGCTGCTGGGATAACACAGCCAATGAGCATTATACTAGCATGTAAACATAGATAACACAGCCAATGAGCATTATACTAGCATGTAAACATAGACAGTAAAATATGTTGGACGATGGTTTTATCTTAATATGCGTTTTCTTTCATAAATTATTCTAGACATCCATGAGAAGGTGCAGGTTATGTAAAACAGTGGTTTTCAACCAGTGGTCCCTGAGAGGAGTTGGTAACCAAATGGACCCTTATAGACCTGCGCAGTGCCGTCACCGCCCCGGTTCCGGAAGTGTTTTCCCCATTAATTTTTCTCATAGACTTTTTGAAACTAATTTATATAAAGACGATTTTGCCGCGGACAAAGCCAACTCGGGTCGTGACAAATCATGATGACACACACAATATCATCATGCAATATCTAATTAGCAAGAAGTAGAAAATGGCAGGATACACTTTTTGTTTTGTTTTTCATCTTAGAAATGATTTGATCATCCCAAAAGATTGTGTGTCATCATGATTTGTCACGACCCGAGTTGGCTTTGTCCATGGCGTAATAGTCCTTATCGTGTTTTAATCGTCTTTATCACAGGTCTATAGATCTGTAACTCTTGAGATCTGTAACTCTTATTTTCTTCCACTCAACTACACACTACACAACTAGAGAATGTAGAAGATTAATGGTCATTTTGATCTGTATGTTGGACTGTTTTGTTTCCCAAATCCAGCCTGGAATTGTGGACAAAAAAACAAAATAAATCTTTAGTTTTGAGCGTCTGTGGGGCTAAAATGGTGGTCCGTGGGCTCAAATTCTGAATAAAATAGTGGGCCCTGGTATCAAAAAGGTTAGAAAAAACACTGCTCTAAACTACTACCCAATCTACAAGCCCACAACATGCTGAGGTAGATGTTTGGCCACTCAAAACAGTCTAACAGCTTTGCCACACCTCCAATTTTTGACTTAAGACCTGATACTTAAGACAATCAAAATGGGTCCCTGAATCTGAAATATCTAGGTAAAATTCCCTCCCCTTCGACCCCCCGACCCCCCCCCAGAAGGTCACACATGGTCTTCTAAATAGAGGAGGAAGGCGACACGTTGACCCACTTGTTCTGAGGTCAAGAAGGTCACAGACAAGCCATCCAGACAGCTGTCTTGGACTGCATCCTTCATTCCACAACTGTTGTCAGGCTTTATGGCCCCCACCCTACCCCCACAACATCACCACACACACACACACACACACACACACACACACACACACACACACACACACACACACACACACACACACACACACACACACACACACACACACACACACACACACACACACACACTAATGTCTCCGTGAACAGGTGCGTAGTGTACTAGCGTAGCTGAAGCTCACACTAACCAGCATGCTGCGGTCCAGCTGCCGTTCCATATTGAGGTGGACATATTTTAACAAATGTAAACAAATATAACAAATGGGGGCAATAATATTACCAGAAACACATAACAAGCTATATCCCGCCATTGAGCTGTAAACGGAACCAAATGGACGCCATAAACCAAGGGTTTTTGTAACAGGTGGTCCAGGTGACCACCGGTGGTCACTGAGAGGATTCCAGGTGGTCCCCAGGCTAAATGATGGCAAAATGTTAGTTAACCAGATGTAACTCTTGAAAGCATAAAAATCAAACCAAATGGACCCGTTTCATGTTTACACTCTCAATAGTTAAAATTAGCCCAAGTCTACACAACTAGAGGATGTAGAAGATTAATGGTCATTTTGATCTGTATGTTTGAATGTGTGTTTTCTCTGAACTTCCAGCCATGCCAGGCCAATTTATCGGCTGAAAACTTCAACACAGTCATCTTTTTAGAGTACCTTGTGCTTCAGTATGTTGACAAGCTTCATGGAGATGCTAATTTTCCAGCTGTTATCAGTGATTCTCAAGCTCACTTTGAGGTGCATATAGGCTACGTATGGACTGCCATTTAATGGCAAATGTTTCTGTATCTGGAACCCCTAATTTAGGTTAATTTGATTCCTGACAATCATTTAAGCCGTCCTCGGCAACAAGAGATGGACAGAAAGAGAAGAGCTAGAAAGTGAGATACAGAAAAAGACAAAGAGAGTGAGAGAGAGAGAGAGAGAGAGAGAGAGAGAGAGAGAGAGAGAGAGAGAGAGAGAGAGAGAGACAGAGACAGAGACAGAGACAGAGACAGAGACAGAGACAGAGACAGAGACAGACACACATAGATTTCCTTTCCATCTCTCAGAGAGAGAGATGGTTTTGGATGCTAGCCAGGCGGTACAAGCTGACAACCATTCCCATAAACATCCCTATTAGATACCAGAGGAATTCTGGGTAATATCATGTGGGAGGTGGGAGTGGGGGCAGTGTGTGGGGAGTGGGAGTACACACAGTACAGAGGAATCAACTCCTACACCAATATGAGGCAGGGAAACACAAGAAACGCTTCAAGAAAGCAGGGACATTTTGCAGTGTTTTTTTTGCCAAATAAAATATATATTTGTTAATAACATTTAGAAGATTTAGAACACTTTCCTGGAGGTCTTTATGTGTGTAATATGTGGCTTTACACAGTATCTTTTAGAGTTTAGCAGTGAGCCCAGTGTCTCTGATGTCAATATGCTGAGACTGTCAACATGGTGCTGTCTTACTGAGACAACATGTAGAAGACTACACGTTGTCTCAGTAAGACAGCACCAACCCCTATCCACAGGGAGGTGCAGCGCACTACAGAATTGTGGGAAATGTAGTCCAGGAGGTAGTGTTAATGACAGAGACACTGGATTCATTGCTAAAACCTAAAATATCCAAACCCACATATTTACACACATAAAGACCCCCAGAAAAGTGTTTTAAATATTCTTCATAAATAGAAATTTTCCTTCAAAAATAAATGTCCCTTAAGTGCAAAGATGAAACTGCATGCATTCAAAACTGATTGCATTATTCAAGCTCCGTTTCCTGTTCTGTGATCCTCACCAAGCACTGCTTTCATAGTAAAATGAGAGAGTAAATCCATTGAGTTGAGAAAGTAAAATAATTAGTTCCATTCATGGTGTGTGCAATATACCAGATAATTCATTCTGCAGGCCTGATTTGGCCCCAGGACCTTAAGTTTGACATATGTGTTTTAATGTATGAATACAACGATTCAGAAATTACAGGAACGGTGCAAAGGGAGGTTTTGCAGAGGATTCCAGAGCAGTGGCTACTATATGGACCCGAAGGCCAGAACAGCGTCAGATGGATCCGCATTCAGAGCAGTGGTCATAAGGACCAGGCTGCAGTTACTTCGCAGACTGCAGCAGAGCAAACAAATGATTTACAGCTGAAAGGGAGCAGGAGATCAAAATAAATAAATAAAAAACCTTGCCCGCAACACGGCCCGAGTCAGGCCAAGCCGAGTCATCCCGGGCCGTGCCGTGCCATGCCATGCCGGGCTGGGCTGGGCCTGCGCCTCCACGGTTTACCACCAGCACGACCCAAATACGGTTTCAAGTTCATTGGGGATGAAATGCTGCAGTCTCTCTCTCTCAGTCTCTCTCTTCCTTCCTTTCTCTCCTTCCCTCGCAGAGCAAAGCTAAAGGCTTTGGTTTAATCGTTTATATTTCTTATGGCAGTGATTCACTATCAACCTTTTTAAGTTCCACCAGAGCTGTGCATTAAAGTCCACAAAACTCCATTTTTGATACTGACTGGCGTTCATTTGGTCCCCCTTGTTACAGAGCAGTAAGGCACGATACATGTGTACATGCACAGATCAGTAAGGGTACATGTTAACATACACATGTACCAAACATGCTTTGTCACTACAGTGACGATGTCTATGGGCACTTTTTGTCCCCCTTTTTTTTCTGACCCATCTCATTGGTGAAACTCACTAATACAGTGAATCGCAGTTAGTACCAGTGGTACTAACTAGTAGTGGTAGTAGCACTAAGGACCCCTCTGGTACCACTGGGGACCAGAAAAAAACACACTAAACCAAGCATTCATCACTCAAAACAGAAAACTCTGAGTCAGACCTTTAGCTTTACGCATGTTGTGTGTCTGTTGCAACTTCAACAACAACTGATGTTATTAGTGATGCTTATACCTGACTAATATAAGTCCTGTAACAGAAAATAGTATGGGAGCGACTTCATTGCCCATGTGGCTTCACGACACGGGCGATGAAGTCGCTCCCATACTATTCTTGCCTGCCCCCCCAAGTGGGAAATGTTACATCCGGGCCTGCTCCTAGAACATGACAACACAGTGCTATAAAAATGTAACTAGAAATGTGTAAGGAGAATAGTTTGACCAGCAGCAGCTGCACATAAAAACAAGCAAAAAAAAAAACCCTGCAGTGGTGGATGTTTGGTAGTCAGACAGACCTACTGTGTGTCTGAGAGAGAGAGAGAGAGAGAGAGAGAGAGATACACAATGAGGGAGAGAGAATCTTCATCTCTCATGATCAAATATTCTTTGAACATCACTGATCTCTATTAGAGATTAATCTCGTCCTGTGTCAATAGGATGGGATAGGTCAGGTGTTTGCTACTGTATTAGTTTGATAGCCAAATCGTTAGCCCCATAGGATAAGGATAGATGCATATTCTTTTCTTTTGTTCACCAAAGAATGACTTAGGCATTTATCCCATGAGACTAATAGGCCAGTAATTTTAGCTCATGTTTTACCTAAAATTGGAATAAATTGTAACATGGCATTTTTCTTCACAGATCATTTCTTTGAGGTCTCCAGAACAACATATTAAAAGTCCCGAAAAATCCCAGTTGCGCAAATATGTTTAATTTCATAAAGTAATATAATATATAGGCTCCAATGGAGTGATAGCCCCGCCCCCTCCTATACAAACCCATTATAACTTAAAACTCCATTTTAACCATGATGGATTATTCAAAAACAACCCATCTTTTTTCTGGTGACTGATATTGTCCTCCTAATACGTGAGAGGACCGTGGAATTTCATTCACAGGTTTCAGTTATTTTTAAAATATTGTTTTGGAAAATGTAGCTGCCTCCATATCTGGCCATGCCCACCCAAATGAATATTAAAAAAATAAATAAATGAAACCTGTAAATGAAAGTCCACTGCCCTCACCTTTTTCTGGTGACTGATATAGTCCTCCTAATATGAGAGAGGGCATTGTAATTTCATTTACAGGTTTCATTTATTTATTTTTTTAATATTCATTTGGGTGGGCATGGCCAGATATGGAGGCAGCTACATTTTCCAAAACAATATTTTAAAAATAACTGAAACCTGTGAATGAAATTCCACAGTCCTCTCACGTATTAGGAGGACAATATCAGTCACCAGAAAAAAAGATGGGTTGTTTTTGAATAATCCATCATGGTTAAAATGGAGTTTTAAGTTATAATGGGTTTGTATAGGAGGGGGCGGGGCTATCACTCCATTGGAGCCTATATATTCTATTACTTTATGAAATTAAACATATTTGCGCAACTGGGATTTTTCGGGACTTTTAATATGTTGTTCTGGAGACCTCAAAGAAATGATCTGTGAAGAAAAATCCCATGTTACAATTTATTCCACTTGAAACTCTATTTATCCTGGACTATAAAGAACTTGCCCATGTTATCTTAAGTGATACTTGGGTGAAGTAAAGGTTGAGAGTCAGTGCTCTGACAGAACACTCTGTCTGGACTAACATACATTAGGACAGAATGTCAGACCATGAATCCGGTTTGGCTTTTCAAAATAATTGAGGGGGGGAGAAAACTCAGGAAATCTGACCCTAGATATGGAGGCATGAACTGTTCCAGTCCAGATCGTCAAGCTTTTTTTTTTTTTTGTAGAGAAGGGGTTTTCAACCATTTTGCTACCAGTGCCCACTGCCCACTATATATTCAGCATTTGAGCCATGGAACACCATTTGATGACATTTTCACTCCGCAGTCCCAAAGGAAAGATTTCTTTTGCTTAAACAGGCAAACATACTGTAGATCAAAAATGACCATCCTTCTACATTCTCTTAGTCGTGCAGACTTAGACTAGTTCAGATGACGCATATTTTATATCCCTTGCGGGTCCATTTGGCTTCATTTCACCTCTCAAAAAGTTACATCTGGTTAACCAACCTCCCATTATTTAGCCTGGGGACCAACTGGAACCCCCACACAAGGACCACCGGCGGTTCCCGGACCACTGGTTGAAAACCACTGGTGTAGAGGCTGAGACAGTAGGGACTTTAAGCCATAGGATGGCGCCGTCTCCACTACGGCAACAAGATCTCGATACGTGTTCGATAGATAAACCTGCTTGCCGTAGCAGCAGTTCCTACTATGGCAGAACCTAGACTACAAAGCCTGTTTGACACATGCTGCATAGTCGTAATCCATTGCGGATGGCTGTTTGCTGGACGATTTCGACAGCTGCGATTGCGTCATAGCATCCGTACTTCCGGTAAGGGGAGCCGTTCTGAAAATGCGGGAGCTTAAAGTGCCTATTACCCTCTACGCAGCACACACTACAGTATATATAGGCCTACACCAGCGTGATTGTCACATACTGTAGTGTAGGAGGTTCAAACAAGGTCGTTCCTTAAGCCAACATACACATTTACTGTTGTGAAACTTAAAAGTGACACGATATACATGCGTGACTGTGATTCGGAGGGGGAGTCACTGTGTTATGATGAAGTTTTCTCTCAAATAATAGGCTATGATAATTCATAAGCCCACTGGCATACGTACAATAATAATAATTCAGCAATTCCCATCTGGCAACAACACTTACAAAATGTGCCACAGAGGCCTGTTTCCGGGACAGGACTATATCACTGCACGCACGAACACGCACACACAGAGACACTATAACATCCCGAAGCCATTTAGAAAGGCTTTAGCCTAAGTACCGCAGCCCCCTGTATACAAGATCAGCTCTCATCCGAGCAGAGAGCAGTATTATAAACAAGAGTGCTAATGTCTTTTATAGCCATGGCTATAGCTGTCAGGAACAGGGGGGATGAGCGACACTTCTTTTAAAAACAAAACACTCTCTCTCTCTGGGTGAAGAGGACTTTGACACAAAATGAGTCAGGGCAAAAAAGAAGTGTTGCTTGCTGCAACATCAAAGGGAAAAAGGAGGGGAGGAGGCGAGAGAGGCAGGGATGAAAGGAAAGAGGGGAAGAAACAGTCTAGTCTCGGCAGAAAGGAAGGGAGGAGGAATGGATGGAGCAGCTCTGAGAGGGAGGGAGCCTATGGATATGATTACATAACTCATCCCCCCCTCCCTATTATAACGGTTTAGAGGCAGAGGCATCGTCTATTTGTTTTTTGGAACATCATCTCATCATCAGCAATGCAACTGACCAGTCTGCAAAAACCTCACAAAAAATGCGAGCTTGCAGAGCAGCCATTTATGTTATTGTAATAATTGCATGCATTTATTAGTTACAAAAAGCCACATGCCCGACTACAAATCTGACGGCAGCAGGAAAATATTAAGTCCAACGAAAACGGTTCCCTCTCCCCCCAAAAATGTGGATATATACATGATTGATGAGACGAGCATATAGGACCCTAAAATAAATATAGACATTATAAATGTCATCCTGGTCCATCCTATGCTGCGTCAGGACTCAAGAGAGGAGAGACAGCTAGAGACTCTCTGGGACAGTAAAACAAAAAGTGACGCATCATTATCCTAATTGAAGCCAACATGTACCACCATGCTGACGCTGCTGCAAGGAGCCCATTACAGACTCTACGTTTGATCTCTTAAAAAAAAACAATCCGACAAAAAACAAACAAATCGCAGCAGCCTATCACCATCATCATCATCTTCTACACACAGACAGATCCATCGACTGAATTGAACCATGAAGGCCAGACTGCTGCTGCTGACCGACCACGCCTGGCACTAAGAAAGAGTCAAGACCCCCCCCCCTCCTCTCCTCTCCACCTCATGTAGATGGAAGTCATGGACGGGACGCCCACCCACCCATGGGTGGATAGATGGATGGATGGAGGGAGAGAGAGAGAGGCCTGCCCTGGCATGGGTGGGACAAGCAAAGCAAAGCAAACAAGGGAGGGGGGGTTATAAAGCAGCAAAAATATGGAGAAACAGCACTCTCAAGACTGATCGGGTCAGGGAAGAAAAAAAACGGTCGCTGAGGACGTAATCTAAAGGATTCTGGGCCATCGCCCCCTCCCCTCGCCTAGCTTCCCTCCCTCCTCCGTTACAATCCCGATCGGCTCAAAAACGGAGGCGTTTATATGCAAGATAATGTCCCAAATCGGACTTAAAAGCAATGCAAGGCCCCGGGATGGATACAATTGTCACATCCCGCACCAAAATAACGATACAACGACACAAACCGCACTCACACAGTCACACACACACACACACACACACACATCCCACAGCTCCTCCCTGCAATCTGCAGAGAGGAGCTACAATGTAACCAACCCGCGCAGCAGCAGCAGCAGCAGCAGCAAACCAGCCAGCCAAGAAGGCACATTAAATCTAGCACTAAAGCTCCATTCATTCTCATAGTAATAACAATGAGGCGCCATGGCTTGCGGATCGCCAAACGCTTCGTCCGTTTGTTTGAATCCAAAGGGAGGAAAACTCACCGAAATCGACGACAAAACGCGATGAACTTCACCTCCTCTCAGTGTGTCTGTCCGCCTCGCTGCCTGCAGATCCAACACACACACACACACCCCGAGCAGACCCAGTAACGCTGCTGCTGCTGCTGCTGCTGCTGCTGCTGCACGGCACGCAGACTGACTCCTCCAAATCCACCTCCTCCCCCTCCTCTGGGTGAGTGTCTCTCTCTCTCTCTCCTCTGCAACGCTGCAGCGGCCAGCAGGAGCGCTCGTTTCCTTTCCCCACACAGGGAGGAGAGCTGCCCGGAGAGGGGTGGAGCTAGAGACCGCCACCGCCACCACCGCCACGTCCGTCTGTCTGATTGAAAATAATAATAATATAATAACCGAGGAACAAGAAGAGCACACAGCACACCCTTTAAAAGTACAAAAATACATTAGAACCAAGGAATAGCACCTCGCAAACACATAGGCTACATGCCAAAACACATAGGCTATGTATACATCTGCTGCATTCATGTAGGTATGGCAAATAAAGTGTTTATATAGTAATAATGATGATCGTTTAAAAAACGATCTTTTTAACTACACTTTTAATATGAATATAAACTCTTGGTATATGAATTGAAATCTTCAATAGACTCTTCCCACCTTCCAAGGGCTGTTTTACATGAAACAAACTTATTTATTTGTTACATAGTTGACAAAATTGGTTTTGGTATGGTTGGCGCCATCTTGGTTTCCTGAATGAACTCTGACCTCTCCCACAACTAACACCTTCTGCTGTGAACTTCGGTGGTCAGTTCTAATTTCCTGGGGTTTATGAGCACTGTTGTAGATAAAAATCACTTTAAAATTTTGTGAACAAAATATGTATTTATTTACAACCATGTATGTATGTACGAATGCCCCTCCCATAGCTAAAATCCATAAAATAATTAACACCCATCTTTTACTTACTCTAATAACAACCTAAAACATGAACCTTGGTTGAAAAAGAAGAAAAACAAAGTTGTCCTTTAACGGAGCGATGCATGTCCCTGGTTGGTGGCCATTTACACCCATAGGGGACAAGCAGTATCAAACAAATCGCAAATAAAAATGTTTAGCCTACACTGCCCTTTAATTATTTATTGCATATGCATTTATGGTTTTGTATTCTGTATTATCAACATCACCGTTATTGTCATTATAGGGTTTTTTTCCCATCAGAAGAAAAAATACTAGTTACTCCACTGCACCGTCTACCAATATTGTTAAAAGAAGACCCCATAAAGTAGACAAATCCCTTTCTGGCCCATCCATCCATCTACAACTGCTTATCCGTAGTTGGATAGCAGGGGCAACAGCTAAACCAGACTTCCCTCTCTTCCAGAGCAACATTAGCGACTTCCTCTTGGGGGATCCGAAGACGTTCCAAGGCCAGAGAGTCGATGTAATCCCTCCATCTGGTGCTTGGTCTGCCCCGGAGTCTCCTCCCAGTGGAGATATAATCCATCTGGTCCTTGGTCTGCCCTGGAGTTTCCTCCCAGTGGTGATATAATCCATCTGGTCACTGTCTGCCCCTGGGTTTCCTCCCAGTGGAAATATATTCCATCTGGTCCTTGGTCTGCCCTGGAGTTTCCTCCCAGTGGAGATATAATCCATCTGGTCACTGTCTGCCCCTGGGTCTCCTCCCAGTGGAGATACCTGGTCCTTGATCTGCCCTGGGGTCTCCTCCCAGTGGACAAGACGCTCGAGAGGCATCCTAACCAGATGAACCAGAACCACCTAAGCTGTAAAGCAGCAGCTTCACTCCAAGTCCGCATAACTGAACTTCTCACCTTATCTCCTAGGGAGATGCCAGCCACACATTGCAGAAAACTAATTTTGGCAGCTTGTATTTGCGACCCTATTCGTTAGTCATGAACCACAATAGCTGAGAGTGCCCTTTCTGGCCAAAAGGTGATTTTAAATGTGTGGTGGTGGTGGTGGTGGTGGGGGGGGGGGGGGGCTCAGAGTGCAACAACCACGGAGAGTAGACGTTGTAATCACACAAGCCATATTTGTATTGGTGAGTAGGCTGCATGGTCTGCATTTCATGCGAGTGCAGGCAGTCAAGGTATGTACTATATCATACTGTACATATAACTCTAATACAGGGGTTTTCAACAGGTGGTCCGGCAACCACCAGTGGTCCCTGAGAGGATTCCAGGTGGTCCCCAGCTAAGTGGAAAGTTGGTTAGCCAGAAGTAACTCTTTGAAAGCGTAAACATGAAACCAAATGGACCCTTGCGGGTCCATTTGGTGTTTCATGTTTCATGTTTACACTCTCAAGAGTTACAATATTCATCATGTGAATTAGCCCAGGTCTGCACAACTAGAGAATGTAGAAGATTAATGGTCATTTTGATCTGTAGGTTTGACTGCTTTGTTTCCCAAATCCAGCCTGGAATTGTGAACAAAAGCAAAATAAATCTTTAGTTTTGGGGTCTGTGGGGCTAAAATGTCATCAAATGGTGGTCCGTGGCTCAAATTTAGAATGAATAGTGGGCTCTAGACCCCTAGCATGTGAAAAAGGTTGAAAACCATTTTTCAGCCAATCACGGCACGGTGCTCCCGAAAATGTATACCCCATGGAAACATTCTCCCTTTGTGCTCGCAAAGCTGTTGTAAAGATTTAAAAGATAGAATCGTGTGCACTTTGCACACTTCTATAGCCTAACCGCTTTGTTTATTGAAATCATTTTTTTCTGAAAATAAAAGTGAACAAGTGAGGACGCGAGTGAGGACTGGACAGGGCTGTCTCACTGGGGACCGTAAATACAGTACCTCCCGCCAACGACCGTTGATAGACTCTAAAGCATACAGTACTTAGCACCCAGAGTGCAAGTTGCATAAGGATGACATTTCTATTAGATGTGTCGAGTCGATTCTCAGTGCCAAAGCACTGCATATAGCCTATTGAATATAGGCAGAATGCCTGGGGCGCAAATAGTACTTGTTAAGTGTGTGTGTACGTGCATAGGCATGTGCGTAAACTTCACAGAGCAGATGAGAGTTAGGTTTTATGTATTATAAGGCATCCCAGACCACTGTCACATTGTCTCTATAGTCTATTTACTGTCAGACCAGTCCAGCGTGCGAGGGAAATGGGATTAATGTGAGTGCGTGCCTTTGTGCCTGAACGCCTGGCTCTGTGTGTGTGTGTGTGTGTGTGTGTGTGTGCGTGCGTGCGTGCGTGCGTGCGTGTGTGTGCGTGTGTGTGTGTGTTCTGTAAACCTGCTGCCATGCTAACCACCATGCCTGAAACACATGCATGCACCACCCACAACCTTTGTGCCAGGGACCCCCATTTGGCTATACAGACCCCTTATCTGAAAACAATTTGTGTCAGGGCAGGGGACCCCCTCTCCGACAGACACACACACACACACACACACACACACACACACACACACACACACACACACACACACACACACACACACACACACACACACACACACCCATCCCCCCTACACACCATTTGTCCTTGCTCGTCATGACCTCTGACCCCATGCAGGTTACAAACCCCCTCCTCCTCCCCCTCCTTCTCCCCAACACTTCTCTAAAACAAACACGCTGCTAAATGTGAACCTTTCTCTCAATATGGTGCTCAGTATAGCAGTGCTTCTCAAAGTGTGGTCTGGGGTCCTCAAGGGGCGGGGGGGGGGGACACCAGTGGGCCATCAGCAACACCAGTGGGCCATCATACATGTTTTATGTGTTGGCGATTCAAAAATAGGCGAACGTACAGGAATCATTTTTGAAATTTTCTGTGAGTCTCCCACCAGCAAAAAAATATATAGCCTATATTTCAAAGGGTCTGTGGCCAATATAATATATACAATATATAATATAGGCTGCATGTAGTTTGGATTTTGGGGACATTGTTTGCATTTTGTGGAGCATCCACAACATGGACATAATTCCGGGAGGAAAAACGGGTCGCAGAACTAAAATATTAAATGACTTCTATAGCTGGTTCAAAATACAAATAGATGCTCTTAATCCAGAGCGACTTACATTAAGTAGAAACATTGCAGTGCATCATACAGATTAAAGTTTACAATTTAAGCAGAGTTTACTATACACTTTACAGTTTACAATGTAAGCACTAAAACATGGTAATACATTAGACATCCTATATAAGTCACTGCTATCTCAGTCTACTGAGGTGCTATACCTAAACTAGGAGGATACTGCAAGTACTATGGGTTGGTATGTAATACAAGTGCTATGGGCTGAGATGGAGTCTGAAGAGGTGTGTTTTCAGACTGTGAGAGTGAATCTGTGGTTCTGATGGCAGTGGGAAGTGAATTCAATAGTTTTGGAGCCAGAAAGGAGAAGAGCTTGGGGCGAGTGGGGTGTTGGCCAGGCATTTTTAGCGGGGGTACTGCCAGCTTCCCCGTGTTGTTGAAGGCTTGTTGGGTTTTATGAGACCAGTAAGATATGGTGAAGTTGAACCTTTGGTTGTTTTGAATGCAAGTGTGCGTGCAGCGACCTGGTATGAGAATCTTTTGAGACAAATAAAAGCCCAGATTAATAATTGGGGATACGTTTTTTGTTCATTCATTTATTTTTCAGCTGCAGCTACAGTATCATGATATATCGTTGATGAATTTCATGCAATATATTGATATTGTACTTCGCAAATATCACAATATACCAAATATCGTGATCTATTCATTACCAAAGGCCCAATATCGCCACCTATATGGTATTGTGATGTACCCATATTGCTCCAGCCCTACTGCAGACACCCTCAGACATTGTGTAGAGACATGCTGGGTTAGGCCCACCTAAACGACTTCTGACTCTGCACTTCCATGGGGCACGCGGTCTCTTCTACAGAGAATTCTATTGAGAATGGAGACAAGAAATAGGGACCAACCAATTCCTGGACCGGAGGTAGGCAGAAATGCAATGGACACAGGCAAGAGCCCAGCTGTAATGATCTCAATTGCCTTTATTGAAGATCGTTTTAATATGATGAAACATTACAGAGACCTTAGTCGTTAATTTACAATAATTTAAAACAGTTGTCATGTCATGCACGCATGCCTAAAACAGCTCTTATTCGCATCGTCCTCATTGAAAACAATATATTTCCAGCTCCAGTTTTGTCCCTATTCAGGCTGGTCGAGCGCTGCAGTTCCTGACCCCTCAATGTCACAACTCTGACACTAAGATGGTTCTAGGCCTTCCTATCTGTATAGGGAAAACCATAAAAACAGGGAGCAGATAAGTAGGTGATTGTGTCTGTGAGCATCCCATTGTTTTGTTCAGTTGATTGTTTTTGTTGCATCTAGCACCGTCTTGAATTATTGGGATGTGCATATCGGTTTCCTTTCTTACAACCCGGTTTGGAGGCCCACCCATCTGAGGTGGGCCCAACCATTTGTACACTCAACACTGCATGCTTCAGTCTGGAGTCACACCATGGGTGGGCCACCTGCATTTTGCAGAGTATGAATATTTAATGGTGCGGATCGAGTTCCTGCTCAGATCAATGGAACTAATGTATAGAATGCATTAAGTTCATCACAATGAGAGATCATTTAGCAAGGCTAAATGCAACGCCTTTTATTTGTGCGTCTGTTGCAAGTTCAAATTATTTTAAGAAAAATGTTTTAACACACTTTTCCAGGAAGCTGAGAAAAAGTACTTTATGAGCCCACTAATAATAAGCCCACTTCAGTGAAAATAGATAATTTTTATTCATAAAGTGCTCTTCCAGGTGCGGTTACAAAAATATATAGAATAAAACAAGAAGCAACAAATACACTACATAGAAATCAATGTAAATGCAGTACATAAAAATTAATATAATAATGAATATGGCAAAAACAAATTGGTTACAGAAATACAGGTGCATGGGTATTAATTCCGGCCCCAAAGTTTTTTTTTTTTTATCTTTATTTGCAGTTAATGTTTTTGAAAAAAAGTGGTCCAGGTGTTATTTTGTGAAAACACTCCTTTATGGTTGTTTCCCCTACCCCAAAATAAACTTATAATGGGGCCAATGGGCGTTGTGCAAAATTGCATTTTGGTGCGATGTATATAGGTGAACTTGCACAATGCCCATTGGCCCCATTATAAGCTTATTTTGGTGTAGAGGAAACAGGAGTATTTTCACAAAATAACACCTGGACCACTTTTTTCAAAAAGATTAACTGCAAATAAAGAAAAAAAAACTTTTGGGCCGGAATTCTCCTTTAAGCAGCTGCTTATAGGGATAGTTCAGATTTTTGGAACTTAAGTTGTGACATACTTGCCATTAATATAGTGGTGTCAACTGTGTTAATTGATGTTCAGAGTCCTGTGGTGGGAGTTCTGCTCTGGTTTTGGTCAATATTAAGTAATTCTGTTCATTTTGTGAGGGTCATGCAAGTAAAGGAATCCACAAAACTATTGTCATCGATTGTTGAAATATGTCTAAAATATTAGGAACTCCTTTGTTCATTTTTGACGCCCCTCGCACATCGTACTGTTTTTTGGGCGTAATGATATGGACACAAAATACACAAATTGGGTTAATTTACTTCTACGGTGGGGCCCCAGTGACCCCCCAAAAATGTCCAGAACTACTTCATATTTCACAAAAATCAGAGCAGAACTCCCACCAGGGAACTCTGGCCATCAATTAATACAGTAGAAAATACTATATTAATGGCAGGTATTTCATACAGCTTAAAAAAATCTGAACTTTCCCTTTAAAGTTATCTGATTCACATCAACTGATTCATTCAGTTATCAACTGTGTAAACTGGCAGGTCATTCCAAAGTATAGACGCTATATACATGCAAAAAGCTTGATGCCCTTTAGTAGCAGATCTACAAGCCCCTCCTCAGCCCTGGCGTTGTGACAGGGACCTGCCAGGGAAATACAAAGCCATGCAGTCTTCAGCCAGTAAGCAGTCAGGTTTATTTGTGTTGGATGTCTGACTGTCTGAGGAACACGTATAGGGCTATATCTGTCTGCAAGGACCTTCACACCTCCTTGTGTGTGTGTGTGTGTGTGTGTGTGTGTGTGTGTGTGTGTGTGTGTGTGTGTGTGTGTGTGTGTGTGTGTGTGTGTGTGTGTGTGTGTGTGTGTGTGTGTGTGTGTGAGTGTGTGTGTGTGTGTGTGTGTGTGTGATTATGTATCATCACTTCCACAAAAAGAACCTGATGACCAATTCACATATGTGAGAATTTCACGCACACGCACGCACGCACGCACGCACGCACGCGCACACACACACACACACACACACACACGCACACACACACGCACACACACACACACACACACACACACAGATTATCATGCTGTCAAACAGATGACAGGCATGTTGTTCTGAAAGCGGAGCCCCATGCATGGAGGAGAGGTCAAAGGTCAAATCAATTCCCATCACATACTGTGTGACCTGATTACAAAACACTCGCTTAGCTGTTTATTATGCAATACTTAGAACAATAAAACCTACAGTAGCCTACGTGACAACAGTGTTCATTTTGACAGCAAATTTCTGATTCAGTCTTCTGAATTCTGAGTTTTTCTGGTTGATGGTCGATGACATCTAAAGCTTAAATTGCCTTTCAAATGTTTTGTGGGAGGGGGTCCTGTTATGAAACGCCACTAATTATGAACGAAGCAGTGCTTGATTGCGGTGCATTCCTGCACTCACAGGCATGCACACATGCACGTATGCAATACACCCATCGCCGGTACAGCAATTAAAGGTATATTCCACTTTCACAAAAACTTTTGGTAATTTTATGGTCTACTCAGTCTCCAGACAGTTTATAAGTTACTCCATTCAGTATTTAGATATTTGATGTTCATTTTATCGTATCCACCTCCTAAACCTATTATAACTTAACTTGACTTCATTTTAACCATGACAGATTTATTCAAAAACAACCCATCTTTTTTCTGGTGACTGATATTGTCCTCCTAATATGTGACAGGGCCGTGGAATTTCATTTACAGTTTTAATTTATTTTTAAAATATTGTTTTGGAAAATGTAGCACACCCCATATTTCGGCATGCCCACCCTGGTTACAAAACAATATTTAAAAAATAAATGAAAATTGTAAATGAAATTTCACAGCCCTCTCACGTATTAGGAGGACAATATCAGTCAGCAGAAAAAGAAAAAGGTTGTTTGTGAACAATCTGTCATGGTTAAAAGTTTTGAAGTTATAATGGGATTGTATAGGAAGGAGGCGGGTACGCTAAAATGAACATCAAATATTTAAATAAGGAGTAACTTAGTAACTGTGTGTTCATGTGAGACTGAGTAGACCATACAACGAGCAAGTGGAATATCCCTTTAAGGAAGAACCTCAGCCAAAGTAAATTCAATTCCAAGTCGGCCTCATGGTGGCGCTATAACAGCTCAGACTACTCTTGCTTCATCACTTTTTACCTCCTGTATTCTTTTGGATCATCCATATTCTTGGCAGAGAAGATTTTTCACCACTTCGTAAAAATGCTGCATAAATTCAGAACACATTATCTTTGGAGTCATTGGTTTGACTGCCTTCCAAAGTTCACAGGTCCGTGGGTCGGGAACCCGGCCTGGCAGAGACATGCACTCCAAGGAGCATGTTTTATATTTAACATTTTACAAATCAAACTGTGAATGAAATATGAATAGTTGGTGTGTGCATTTGATTTGAAATAACACCGATATCACAGTAAGTAGTGCCAGGTTATATACAACACACACACACACACACACACACACACACACACACACACACACACACACACACACACACACACACACACACACACACACACACGTGTGAGTGGGAGCTGAGAGGCTCCGTTGCCAGGCAACCTGTTATAAGTTGTCCAACAAGTGTGTGTGTGTGTGTGTGTGTGTGTGTGTGTGTGTGTGTGTGTGTGTGTGTGTGCGCGCGCGCGTGCGTGCGTGCGTGCGTGCGTGTTCTGACACCGAGTAGAGTCATATTCTTGTAAGTGTGTAGGCAGAGAATATGCACTAGATAGATAGATAGATAGATAGATAGATAGATAGATAGATAGATAGATAGATAGATAGATAGATAGATAGATAGATAGATAGATAGATAGATAGATAGATAGATAGATAGATAGATAGATAGATAGATATAGGCTATATATTTGTATATCTCTTTTTCGGGTCAGTCCATAAAATCATGAACTTATTACCACAGGACGTTGTGAGGAACTAATCTGATTGGTTGAAACATGTCACATGTACTGTTCACCGGACAATTCAAACTTCAGCATAGGCTAGGCTAGCTCATTTCGTGGGACGTTTGTGCTTTTGTGGTCATAGTGACTTCATCTCTCATTGAAAAAGTATTATATCTCAACGATCATCGTAATTTTATGGGGAAAACTGTGGTACATTGGCAATATTACAGTTAATGCTGTGGATTAAAGGTAGTAGAGGCAACGTCGGTGCATACAAACACTATGTTTGGGCTTTCAATTGCCGTTTAGCCACGCCTTGTCCTGAGCCCGACAAATGTTTTGTTTTCATGATTTGTTGAGAGCGACAAAGTTCTGGAATGTCTGCAGGACGAAGCAAGTGTCTGTCTGCAGGGAAACAGCTGCAGCATCAAAGTAGAAGCAACGTAGAGGGGAAAAGGGCAAAAAATCTAGCTGTATTATCTATTTTGGTTTTTGGCTAAAACGTTGCCTCTCAATGTTGCTTGCTGAACTCGTCTCGTTCCTGACCGCATCAGTGTCGTTCCAATAGTCACAGTAACCCTCTCATGTAATATTGCTTAATATTGCTTCATACACTGTCAGCTAGCTCTCTCCATCTCCGCCACGTCCACCACACTAGGCCAGGGGTTTTCAACCTTTTTGATACCAGGGCCCACTATTTGTTCAGCATTTGAGACACAGACTACCATTTGGGGACATTTTAGCCGTGTAGGCCCCCAAAACTAAAGATTTCTTTTGCTTTTGTCCACAACATTGGGAAACAAAACAGGCAAACATACAGATCAAAATGACCATTAATCTTCTAGTGTAGACTTGGGCTAATTCAGATGATTTAACTCGTATACATGAAACCAAATGGACCCGCAAGGGTCCGTTTCGTTTAATTTTTCCGCTCTCAAGAGTTACATCTGGTCACTCAACTTTTCATCTGGTTACCCAACTTAGCTGGGGACCACTTGGAACCACCTCAAGGACCACTGGTAGTCCCCGGACCACTGGTTGAAAACAACTGCACTAGTTGAAAACACATCGGCGCTCCGCTACAAAGCTAATCATTATATCCGGCGTATGAACAGCAAGCCTATTAAACAATAAAGCAACCAACATGGCAGGTGTCTGGTTTGGAACATGATGAAGATGTGATGTTTGGTAGATCAAAGTGAGGACATTTCAGGTGTCTGGGATGGAATGTGTTGAAGTGGACTGAACCAAACACAGACTCAATTACGTTAAGAAGGCCAACTCAAATCAATGCATGAGTGCAAAATGAGGATAAAGCAAAGTAATTGGCGTCCCCATTTGGGGTCATGTCTATGTTCCCTCAGCTCTATGTTCCCTCAAGTGTTAGGCATAGGTTTACAGAGGTTAGGGTGAGGGTTAGGTTTAGGCCTAGTTTTACTGAGGTTAACGTTAGGTCTTATGAGTACAATACAAGGAATGTTTGTATTCACCATCTTTGTTGAAGAAGAGTCCCCCTATAGGTGTCAATACCTATTAGATGCAATTTTTTGGGTCAAGTACTAAACAAGTGGTGTAGATGAGTTTCATGTGGACACATCAAGACAGGCCCACACAGGGAGACAGAGGACAGAGGACAGATGGATGGACGGACAGATTGAGGAGTACAGAAAAAAGAGAGTTTTTTCCAAGATTCCCTTTTTGTTTCTCTACTTCTTCACACACTTTGCTGTTACCATGGTGACGGTGTTGAACGGCCAAACTGTTGGTCTGCTCGAGAGAGAGAGAGAGAGAGAGAGAGAGAGAGAGAGAGAGAGAGAGAGAGAGAGAGAGAGAGAGAGAGAGAGAGATGGGGGACAGTATGGTTCGGTTCCAGATGATTGCAGGAGTTTTGTCTCTCTGTGCTGAAGTATGTGGGTGGACTCTCTCTCTCTCTCTCTGAACAAGCTGATGATTTCACGTCCATAGCAGAGGGGAATCTATTGTCCATTCTCTAGGCTATTATGTACACAATGACAAGTGTTCTATGGATGGTTACGTATGTGATATGGTGGTGATTTTGTGTTTTGGGTTTGAAGTGACTCGATAAAGTTATACTGCTCCCATTATACAGTGAAAACGACAACAGTACAGGAGTGTTGTGGCCGTGAAATGTTGACATGAAGACAAAACAAGTGCAATAGAAGTAAGATTTCAATGGGTTACAGTGCTTGGAACACCTTTTTTCTCTTGAGCACAGTTCATGTTTCCGTTGGGGTCATTTATCGACCGGAGTAGCCCAAGGGTCTTTGCTAGGCCCGCTCCCCTTTTTTACAATAGTGGTTTTCAACCATTTTGATACCAGCAACCACTATTTGTTCAGCATTTGACCCATGGACCACCATTCGATGACATTTTCAGACCACAGGCACAAAACTCAAGATTTCTTCTGATTTTATCAATAATACCAGGTTGGATTTCAGAAACATAACCGTCAAACATAGATCGAAATGACCATTCTTCTACATCTGCTGCTAATTATGTAGACTTTGGCTAATTCATACGATGAATATTTTAACTCTCAAAGAGTTACATCTGGTTAACACACTTCCCATCATTTAGCTGGGGACCACGTGGAACCCTCTCAAGGAACAAGTGGTGGTCCCCAGACCACTGGTTGAAAACCACTGATCTACAACAAAAGGCCCTATTTCTTTGCCCGTTCTTTCCTTTTCTTACTATTTAGAAAATATTTTAAAGTTGTTCAACTATAGCCAACCTACGTTGACCTGTTGTGAGCTTGTAGATCAGGCAAGAAAAAAGGCAAAGCAGCCAAATCCCTTGATATGACTGAAATGATCTGATCTACAAGCAGCACGTTGTCATCCACCCATGCAGTGTTTGCCTCAGAACAGACATAGCTTTGGTTCCACTGGTGAGGGTTTGACTATAAAAGGCCTTTTCAGAGGGAGCTGCATGGGCTGGTATGGTATCTGGACATGGTGTTGTTTGTTCACTTTCTATTTTAGTTTTTTATTGCTTTTTCCAGCAAATATTCAAACAATATAAACATGTGAGAGCGATTAGCCGTCCAGGAGAGACAGAACTAATACTGGATCAACAAAAACTAAACCATCAGCAAACTGGATCCTGAACACCATGGCTCTATAATAGTGTGAGCATATAGACTGGTAGAAAGTAACTAAGTAGATTTAAGTAATGTACTTAAGTACATTTTTGAGTTATGCTTTAGAGCAGTGGTTTTCAACCTTTTTCATACCAGGGCCCAGTATTTATTTCGCATTTAAGCCACGGACCACCATTTAATGTTGAGATTAATCTTTCAGATTTTTTGTGTCCACAATTTGATGGAGATAATTAGCCAAAAGTTGGTCAAAATAACATTTTCTACATTTTCTAATTGTGTACATTCTTGGAAATTAAGTAATTCAGATGTTTAACATAATTTAGCTTCTACAGATCTACAGTATAAAGGTTCCATTTGGTTACCAACTGTCCACCATTTAGCCGGGGACCACCTGGAATCCTTTCAGGGACCAGTGGTGATACCCGGACCACTAGTTGAGTATTGAGTTTTTAGTTGAGTATTTGCAATTTCCAGTAATTTACTTCTGTCTCTTTAAACCTGACAAGGTGGATCGAGTTTCCCATCGATCCACGCGCTATGCCCGTGTTCCTTCCCACGGGCATAGCGTGTGGAAGGAACACGTTATTCCATCCGGTTCCTGTCCCCTCCATCAGGTACCCCGGCTGGCCAGGAAGAGGCAACCTAGAGGACCAGGATTACTGCGTGTTATTTTTGTGAGGGTATACATGGGGCACACAGGGAGTTCCGCTTGGAACCTCGATATCTACGTTCAGCTCCGAGATGGGATTGTGTGACAGGATATCCCTAGAAGGGTCCTACCCTCATCTGTGGTCATGAAGTCTGGGTCATCATGACCCAAACAATAAGGTTGCGAATACAAGCGGCCAAAATGAGGTTTCTGACAGGTGGGTGCCGTCTCCCTTAGAGATAGGGTGAGGAGTTCTTAACTGATGACGGGTCCAAGTATCACCATAAGGTGCAGTTCAAGAGTATAAATATTTCAAGCCTATATTCCATTTTCCTTCTCCCTGGTGTCGCGTTTATTCCAGTGCTTGTCACCATGTCTGCATGTGTACTTTACTTACCAAACTCTGACACCTGCAAGATATTTTTTGAGAGGAAGTATAGCTCATAAAATGTCTAAGGTGGGTTTTTAAACATAATCTACTGCAGATTCTATGAGAATCATTCAAGCTGTCCATACAGCTGTTATGTTGGTGAGCTTGATATTCTTGCACCTAGATATAGCACTGATATAGCTGAAAAGATGGCCCGCCGTCTGAATGCCGTCAAAGGAGACACTTGGAGAGTTTCCTCTGTGTCTCCATGGCGTAGGAATGTTACAAGGACAAAATAATTCAAGTCTCCATAAAGAGAGGTCGTTTTGGGGGTGAACTATTCCTTTAACTCCCAGGCATCTAGAGTACACTTGTCAAACAGCATAATTGAATACTGTGGACTTTACTGGTTATTATGATGCTAACAAGTATCTCTCTCCCTCTCCCTCTCTCTCTAGATAATGGAACTGATGAGTAATATTCCTAAAGGTCTCTCTCTCTCTCTCTCTCTCTCTCTCTCTCTCTCTCTCTCTCTCTCTCTCTCTCTCTCTCTCTCTCTCTCTTTCCCAGACAAACGTGCACACGTGTGCGCGCGCGCACGCACACACACACACACACACACACACACACACACACACACACACACACACACACACACACACACACACACACACACACACACACACACACACACACACACACAGAGTACAACATGCCAATGTGCTTTTCCAAGAAAGTGAAAAGTCAACGGTCTCTCACCATTGTGTGTGTGTGTGTGTGTGTGTGTGCGCGTGCGTGCGCGCGCGTGTCCGACCGGTCCTCTGGAGTAGGTTGTCATGACAATGATCTCCAACAACAAGTGACATCAAAGGAGTTGTTGTTATCCTCAGTCTCTCTGTCTCTGTCTCTGTCTCTGTCTCTCTCTCTCTCTCTCTCTCTCTCTAAGCTGTAACGACCCTTTTAATCGGGAATGTATATTTCTCTGACAGATAAGAGGATTCTACCAGTGTGTGTGTGTGTGTGTGTGTGTGTGTGTGTGTGTGTGTGTGTGTGTGTGTGTGTGTGTGTGTGTGTGTGTGTGTGTGTGTGTGTGTGTGTGTGTGTGTACGTGTGTACATGAGGGGGGTTGGATTTGGCAGGGAATTGAATTATGGGTAGACAAAAACAACACACTGTATGTCAGTCAGACATAAACAAACCCAAAACGCTCATCTACAGGCGTGCCACTAAACAAACCAGATACACCCTGGACATGTGGATATCCAGTTTCACTATCAACACCACCAATGAAGACATTTAACAGATTTCTGACAATGCATTAAACGTTTAACAAAACGAATAAAGAAGAAATGAAATGAAAGAAGATGGACAACGGGTCATCTTGACATCCAGTGGAATTCCTCGGCTCGAGGAATCAGCCTGCCAACAAATTTGTATTAACACCTCCACAATCATAAGAGCGCCCCTCACTTCATACAGGTGTGATTCTTTGTTCCACTTGTAACTGCCTGGCCCGACCGGCACAGTCAGACAGCTATTAAAATAGGCTTAGAGCAGGGGTTTTCAACAGGTGGTCCGGGGACCACCAGTGGTCCCTGAGAAGGTTCCAGGTGGTCCTCAGGCTAAATGATGGAAAGTTGGTTAACCAGGTGTAACTCTTGAGAGTGTAAGAATGAAACCAAATGGACCTTGCGGGTCCATTTGGTTTCATTTTTACACTCTCAAGAGTTAAAATATTCATTATCTGAATTAGCACCACTTTTACACTGTTTACACTGTTTTGTTGGTAAAATACAGCCTGGAATTGTGGACAAAACCAAAATAATTCTTTAATTTTAGGTCTTTGGTGTGAAAATGTAATCAAATGGTGGTCCGTGGCTCAAAAGCTGAATAAATGGTGGTCCCTGGAGTCAAAAAGGTTGAAAACCCCTGGCCTAGAGCTCACTCCAACCCCAGATCTCTGCTTCGCCTACTGAAGGGTGATTGCTGTGCAGGTGTAGCCTGATTATCAGGGTGTGTTCAGCTTTCTGAAGCTTGAGTCTGAAATTGTCCACTGTCTGTGAGATTTCAAGGGGGGCAGGGTTGGTTCATACCAAACAAACCAGAGGTTGTTGTCAATCATGTGGCTAATGGGCTAGCCTGTTTGCCAACCCCATAAACACAGCCAACGAACGCTACTAGCATGTGAACAAAAGCAGTAAAATATGTTGGATGATGATGATGATGATATACAACCCGATACTTCTTTAAAGAAACTATTTGTAATGGGTCGGTTTAATGGACAGATTGATGTGTCCGCGATTCGCACCTGTTGCAGCCGCCATGTTTGTTGTTTGACACTGTAACTGTTGCACTGTTGAGTGACGTAGCTGCTGGCCAATCAGCTGCATCTGTTTTGATTTGTCATCAACCCAGACCCCAACCCTTGGGAATTGGCCAAACCAAACCAAGAGACACAGTCTTGTGTCTATGAATTTGGACCAGGCTAGTGCAGGTGTGCAAGGTGACTGATTGACAGCTGATTGCAGCTGAGACGTGCTGACTCCTGTGCCCTATGTGACCTCAGGCTATAAAACTTCAGTTTTAATTAAGATGAGGACCTAATAAACATGGTGTGACTGAGGAGTATAGTGCATTTTCGCTGTTTTCTGCATGTCTGTCTGACGCACACACACACACACACACACACACACACACCACACACACACACACACACACACACACACACACACACACACACACACACACACACACACACACACACAGAGAGAGAGAGAGAGAGAGGAGAGAGAGAGAGAGAGAGAGAGAGAGAGAGAGAGAGAGAGAGAGAGAGAGAGAGAGAGAGAGAGAGAGAGAGAGAGAGACTGCTGAGTCCTGGGCTTTGCAGTGTTTGGCGACTCAGCATGAGTCAGGATGTGATTTAAGTGGATAAAAGGCGCTGTGAGGTCACATGACATAAAGTTATATACAGTATGTAATATGATCCATGGTTGGTTGCCATGGATACAGGTTGATAGATAATCTGATCTGTCGGCTGTTAAAGGTTGAGTTTAAGTTTAAAGTTTTTCAAAATAGTAAAAACAAAATAAGGGATTTGGGATAAGAGGTTTAGCATGTAACGAAAATGGAGCCCCCTAGAGTGAAGAGCATTAGGCCTGTCAATGATAAAGAAGAAAATAGGTCCCATGCACACTGATCTGCTTAGTACCTGAGAAACAATGTATTTAAAAGGCAACGCTCCGGCTCCTCTGGACATTCTTCAGAAGCCACCATTTCACCGTTTGGGCCAAACAATAAGGAAGTATTTAGGCAGGTACATGGGTATCTTTGTAATGTATCTAGTGAATCTTGTAGAAAAGGCTCATTGCAAGTACTCGCAGTCAACCAAAATTCCAACCTATGAAAAATGGGCAGGGGTGAGGTGGGTTCTGGGAGTAAAGCCTGACCAGTTTGCTTAGGGAAATCTGGAACCTTTGACGTGTCATGGTACCATGACATCAGCTGCATGCATAGTAGCCATTAGGTTGTGAGACGTATATAATTGTTCATGACGTGTCATTCGTTCACTTTATATTTCCAATGTGTAGAAATGGCGTGTGCCTCCAGCATTCTCCTGTCTGAAGATCAGTTCCAGTGTTCTATCTGTCTGAATGTGTTCACTGATCCAATCACCACTCCATGTGGACACAACTACTGCAACGCCTGCATCACACAGCACTGGGACAATGTTGACGTGTGGAAGTGTCCAATGTGTAACAAAACCTTCTATAGGAGACCAGAATTCTCTGTTAATAAAGTCCTTTCTGAAATGGCTAATTAGTTCAGGAAGTCAACGCAGCTGAAGAAAACATCAGCCACAAACCCAGAACTTGCTGAACCTGAGGCTCTATGGGTAATTGTAATTCATCTGAAATGGGTTTGAATATAGCTGACCAAAAAGACTGTAATGGGACACGTCTAAAACATATGAATGAGAGTAGCTGGCACCTGGTGGCATCTATCACATATTGGATCAACATTATCATAATGCTGGCTAACTTAACCCTGGTCCAGTACACTCGATGGAGACATTTACATTGCAGCACCCCATGTTTGGCACATATTGATGAAGAATGACAACAGCACCCATCACTTCACACAGGTGTAATTTAATTATTTAAGATGATATGGGAGGTTAAAGGGGAATTTTGCACTCACACACTTTCTTTACCTTTAGTTGGCTTTTAAAAGTCCTCTCAAGATCCTCATAGTTGTTGTCCTCCACTTTGCTCCTTTCCTGGTTTAGCCCCTAGGTCCCTCTAGTCCAAATTTAGCGTATAATGGGAGCCTACCCAAGTCCCGCTATTACGGCTATAAAAACAGCACGCAAGTGTCCAATTTTTTTCCTGGCAAGTGTTTATGTTGTATTACTAGAAGTTCGGGGCGCTTCGCGCCCCGAACCTCTAGCGCCACGCGTTGGATCTGTGAGGAGCTAAATATCATGAGTTTATTGTTTTTAATCAAATAATAATGCACCCATTATGTTTAAAATATGTTAATATTATATTCAAAGCATTATAAACAAATGTACTCATAATAATAATAATAATAATAATAATAATAATAATAATAATAATAATAATAATAAGGGTAATAATAATAATAATAATAATAATAATAATAATAGTTATTATTATTATTACCCTAAAAAATAAAACATTTTATTTTTTATAGCACCCTTCATGAAATGAAATGCACCTCAAAGTGCTTTTTTATAGGCCGTATAATACACTGTTATTGCATTGAGGCATTGTGGCAGAGCGACCACCAATTTGGGGTAGTTGTTCTGCCACACTACAACCATTGACACCTTTTAACTGAAGTGTGAAAACTTACTACGGTGGGGGAGTGTCAATCTCAAGTGCTAAGTGCTGACCACTGCAGGCTACATGCGTGCAAATATAATCAATTGGATCTATCATCTGGGCGTCTTTTAGCAACACATTAAGTCAAAGGTAGGAAAGAACTTTGTTGCTGTGTGGTGGAAACGAACGTCAGTGTAGGCTACTAAGCACGGCCGCACCGTTCATTTTCACCGTAGTTCAGACTTGGAGACGGTACGGCGTCAGAGAGTGCTGCAGGGCAGGCTGCGTGTGTTCGCACGCCACGTATTGATGATCAGTGTTTTTAAGCGACTTTCTTCACACCAATTCACGTCTCTAGATCTCCTCTGTGTCTCTCGATCGTTTCGTCTCTGTTGTTGAAATAGTTTATAAAGTGAGGTATGGCTGTGTAAGCACGCGCGTCCGCACGATTAGATGAGCAAAACCAGTGTGCAGTGAAGTGATCCGTTAGATCATTGGTTTACAACCCTTTTGATAGTACGAGGGTCCACTATTTATTCAGCCTTTGAGACACGGACCAGCATGTGATGACATTTTAGCCCCACAGACCCCAAACGCATGATGTCTTTTGCATTGTCCACAATACCAGACTGCCTGGATTGGGGAAACAAAACAGTCAAACATAGACAGATCCAATATAGAACGCATAGTCGAACGTGCAGTTTATTGTTAGACACAACACGTGTGGGATGCATGGGTCACTGTTAATACAGTTAACCAACTTTCGATAATTTAGCTAAGGACCACCTGGAACCCTCAGAAGTGCCACTGGTGGTTCCCCGCCCGGCCGACTGGTTGAAAACCACGTGAGTTAGATCTCCCTCCAGTCAGTGGGCGAAGGTGCTAGTGTTTTGACATGAACGCCATGATGGCATGCCTGTACATGTCTACGGAGTTGTCGCAACTCTGTCTACTGTCTGTAACACTGTGGCCATGCAAGGGCATGCAGAGTCAGAGTTGCGACATCAATGGCATGTAGAGTCACAGTTGCGACATTGGGGGGTCAGAAACTGAGCGCTCGAGCGCTGCTCATGCAGCCTGCACAGACGCGTAGTCGAACATGCAGTTTATTGTTAGACAACACAACACCACGTGTGTGATATGCATCGGTCGAAAATGAGTGGGTAGTATTGGAATATGGACATTGGAAGCAGCGGCAGAGGCTGGACGATGGTAGCTTTGACTGCTAGCAGGGTGTAACCCATGTCGTTCTGCAAAGCTGGATTTCCGTCCCAGTTCGTAAATACGTCCGCTGTCTTCAATGGTGATGGAAGTTCTTCTGTCGACCGGACCGTTCGCTGCAATGGTGTGGAACGTAGATGTCGTAACACCTTGTATGTCGTAACTGTGTCTATAGCGTAAGGCAGCGGTTGAGGCCGGGGGAGGGGGCGTGTGTACTGGAAAGGTTGCGACATTGAGGGGTGAGAAAGTGAGATCTCGAACGCAAACAATAAAATAAAAATATAACCGATGACATACGAGCAATGGCAGTTTGATGTGGCAACGCTACAGATCAGCATGTGTGTGGTGGCTCTGTTTGTTTTCAAATGTTCTCGCTCATACTCTGTCAAAGCGCAACACAAAGTTTAGGGGGTCAAATATGTTTCCCCAAAACTCCTGTGAAAGTATTTTCAAGCTTCGGGGGCCTAGTGGCGAAATGTGTAAGTGCAGTATGCAGGGATTAAAGCAAAAAAAAATCCTGAGCCTGAACTTTCCAAACCCACACATATATATATATATATATATATATATATATATAATATATATATATATATATATATATATATATATATATATATATATATATATATATATATATATATATATATATATATATATATTATTAGGGCTGTTGAATGATTAAAAATTTTAATCAAATTAATCACAGCTTCAAAATTAATTTAATCATGATTAATCACCAATCGAACTATGTCCAAAATATGCATGTTTTCCTGTACAGGATTCCAACATTTAAAAAAGAAACAGAATCTGTGGAAAAAAAATAACCATTTATCTTTAAATATTTATCAAAATAGGTGATCTACAAGCCCTCAATGCTTGTAGATCCTCCAGCTATACTCTATGGCTCTGGTTACAGGGAGACACACAGCTATATGTCTCCGTAAAACCGTGCTCTACCCATTTCTTTCAATGAGAAAATGCTCAGTGGTTGAGTCAGTGTGCACATGAGTTAATTGTGTTAATTTTTTTAATCAGATTAATCAACAAAATTAATTTAATCCCATTAATTAACTATTTTCAACAGCCTTAATATATATATATATATATATATATATATCGTTGAAATTTGGGTTGTTTTGCATGCCATCATGTTTGGTGGAGCAGTCTGGGCATTTAGGGTGGCGTTGCCCCCCCTCCCCATGCCTAGATCCGGTCCTGCACAAACTGCGACTGAAAAATTATCGTTGAAATTTGGGTTGTTTTGCATGCCATCATGTTTGGTGGAGCAGTCTGGGCATTTAGGGTGGCGTTGCCCCCCCATGCCTAGATCCGGTCCTGCACAAACTGCGATTGAGATACATGTAAAATGACTGATTTCTCTAATAGAGTAAATAATCAATCATTTCAGTATCACGCTTCTAAATCAGTTCAACCAGACATAGAGGTGACTACGCACTGGACACATGTGCAAGACCTGTCAACTTTACAACAACTGTCCGTTCGACGGAGTTTAAGAACACTGATTAGTATTGCCATTACCTGGGGTGAGTACCCCTTCCGACCGAGTCCCGACAGTAATATAAGCTGGATGTGTGTACAGCACCGCCACGCAACAACTTTAACCAGCAGCGGCTGGCGCGGCGCGCCCCCCCCCCACCCACACACGGCGCACGACGTTTTGTTAGGTAGAGAGAGAGAGAGAGAGAGAGAGAGAGAGAGAGAGAGAGAGAGAGAGAGAGAGAGAGAGAGAGAGAGAGAGAGAGAGAGAGAGAGAGAGAGACTTTTTAGACGCGCTTACCCCCACCGCGATTCTGGGTGAAAGTGACCAAATGGGTGAGGTCGTAACTTTATAAACCTTATGCGAAAATATGTGGGGATTGTGAAATCAAGCGAGGCACGCATATTTGCATTTATTTATGCAATTATTCCGGGAATTACGCGGCGCCTTTTTTCTTTCCTTCTCTTTCGACCATTTTTAAGGGTCCAGACAGAGATGTGCGGCCGTCCGGTCGTGGACCGCCAGTTGAGGACCATATAATAGCTTCGTGAGCACAGCGTGCAGACGAGCAAGCACCTGACTCGATCCCTTAGCTTCCTGCACCAACTGCAAAATCAAAATGCCTTCCCATCTCGCCCAGTCTCATCTAGCCATGCCCAGTGCCATTTATTTTTGATGCCTTTATCTATCATGGTGAGGGTATTTTCACCTGGCTTCATGAACTGCAGCGTCCCGACTCCTCACACGCTGAAATGTCGCGGTTCGCTGATCACTCTCTATCTCCACGTGTCTCTGTCAGTGTTGCCAACTTGGCGAACTTGTCACTATGTTTAGCTTTTTTTCCAGACCCCCTAGCGTTGAAAAACTCCTAGTAGAAAATCTAGTGCTTTTTGCTGGTGAGTTGGGTTGAAAACCATTAAACCAATGCTCAGGCTCCTCCTTCTAGTGCATTTTCGAAGTGCCACTGCATTTTGGCAGTTGGCAACATTGGTCTCGTTTTTTTTTTTCCCCCCCAAGCCTGATTTCCGGCACCGTGCCGGAAATCTTTGATCCCTGAGTATGTTAATGGCGGCGGACGCAACAGAGTTGGACGGACGTTCATGACTCTCACGTGCGTCAGCCAGGACCAGCTGTGTCAGTCAGTGTTTCCGTGTGCATGAGAACGCCACTGAGAACTTGTATTGAAATGCATAGCAAGGGGCGGGGCTATGGCCACAGTTCACTCTCTAGCCTCGAGTGCTTTATAGCCATTTTGGCTATGTAATGTAGATGATAGTCCACGCTGTTTTTTGTCCATTCTGAGTTGCCGTAGTGCTTCCCTGTTGTATTATGGACGCTAGACCGTGAAGGATAGGGTTGCCACATCCTGTGAGAGAAATAAGCTATGTTGTTATTTCTGAGCCCCAAAAACGTCTCCATTCCATTTATTTTATGCAATCCAACCTGCACTCCGTGGTCTCCTGTTTCTATACTTTTTCAGACCATTTCAAGACCCTTTATTCTGTCCAAATAAGTAGTTTATAGTCTATTTTATTCGTATTTATTCATGGTTTCTTCTGTTTTATTAGGGACACTCAACCTCACAGTCCACTGCCGCCACATCCTTTGAGAGAAAACACACACACACACACACACACACACACACACACACACACACACACACACACACACACACACACACACACACACACACACACACACACACACACACACACACACTACTATACAAAAGTAGAGACCCCAGAATGATTCATAATCCCCACCAGAACTAGACTGCATACTACTACTGTATGCAGTCTAGTTCTACTGCACACAGATACTGAGTAATAAGCATTGAACATGCTGGTGAAATAGAACATAATGGACATATACCCACTGTTGTTGCTTTTGTAATCTGTGTATTGATGCATAACTGATTCCAGCCAGACCAGATGCTATAGATAGGGTAGAAAAAGAAAAAAAGAAAAAAAAAAAAAGCCAAAGTGGTAATCCGGATGCCTTCTATAATTCAATTTTCAGTCATGTAATAAATGTACCTATAAAACAAAGGCTTCTGTTATACCACATTTATCTCTGATAGCTGTATATGTGTTATAAACATTAGCATGATAAACACACAATAGTAGATGCTCAAATAAATACAATTCTGTATAGATTTTTTAAATGATTTTATTTTTTTCGTTGATGACTGAAACGGTCAGAACGATGAGCCATTAGAACAGACACATTTGGCCTGTTCACCCTCGCTATGTTTGGTCTTGGAAATGGAGCATGCCTCTTGTCCCTCAACTCCATCACCAGGTCCAAGAGGTCTTTGCAGAAGGAAAGCTGTTGAGTTTTTACTCTCACTCCCTTTATATTATATATTATATATTTATATTAGCACATACTCTTTGGAGACTTTGGACACTTGTGTCTTCACCTTTTCCGTTCCTGGAAGGCAAAAAAAACCAGGGTGTGTGTGTGTGTGTGTGTGTGTGTGTGTGTGTGTGTGTGTGTGTGTGTGTGTGTGTGTGTGTGTGTGTGTGTGTGTAAAATAAATGCATTCTTATTTCTCTCAAAGGATGTGGCGGCAGTGGACTGTGAGGTTGAGTGTCCCTAATAAAACAGAAGAAACAATGAATAAAAACGAATAAAATACTATAAACTACTTATTTGGACAGAATAAAAGGTCTTGAAATGGCCTGAAAAAGTATAGAAACAGGAGACCACGGAGTGCAGGTTGGATTGCATAAAATAAATGGAATGGAGACGTTTTTGAGGCTCAGAAATAAAAACATAGCTTATTTCTCTCACAGGATGTGGCAACCCTATCCTTCACGGTGGAGCGTCCACAATACAACAGGGGAAGCACTACGGCAACTCAGAATGGACAAAAAACAGCGTGGACTATCATAATACAACATAAACACTTGCCAGGAAAAAAATTGGACACTTGCGTGCTGTTTTTATAGCCGTAATAGCGGGACTTGGGTAGGCTCCCATTATACGCTAAATTTGGACTAGAGGGACCTAGGGGCTAAACCAGGAAAGGAGCAAAGTGGAGGACAACAACTATGAGGATCTTGAGAGGACTTTTAAAAGCCAACTAAAGGTAAAGAAAGTGTGTGAGTGCAAAATTCCCCTGTCAGATCAAACCATGCCACTGATTCTGCTATGTTTCTACCTGTGTGACACTTGTTTTACAAAAATGTTACACATTAATGCATGCGCCTCCATTCAGACACAAACACAGGAAATCACAGATATCTCTGACTGCTAAAAAAAAAAAAAAAAAAAAAAAAAGAAAACTTCTGGGGGTGTAAAAATACACTGGGGATGGTAAAAAAAAAACACCCAACATTATGAACATTATGAAAATCAGAGTGGTTTAATACTTATTCTTGTGACCGGGAGACACCAAATTGCTGTACCTGAACCACTTGGGGGAATTGCTAATTTATAGGCAACTGTGTCTGTTTGTGACTTCAAATTATTGCTAGACAACACCTTGAAATTAAAAATGGTTTCAAGAGAACAAGAGGAGGAGAGGATGAGGCAGAGAGAGCAGAGTGAGGGCAGAGTGGGTGTGAAGGGTTAACTGCAGCAAGGAAGTCTCTTGGTAAATAAACAGAAAGTACACTATAGGGTGAAGTACACCAGTGAGGCAGACAGCAGCACAAACTCTCTCTACTAAACATCCGCTCGACAGAACTTTCACAGAAATACTTAAAGACAGGTGTGTAAAACACTATATTGTTGTAGATAATACTTCATATGTTATTCATCAACAGAATAAGTATCCAGGCTTGATCTTATTGTTGTTCTTTGAACTCTTCAGTAAAAACAACACAGGTTTCAATAATGTAACTAACATGGCCATGCTAAAGTCTGAATGGGCCAGCCGGATTATGCATACTGTATAGCCACTCCATCCCCTGTAATCCCGGTGTTTTACTAAATAAAAATAAAGTAGGCTTGTATTGTCTTTACAAAAACAAACAATTGCATCTATAACTGATACGAAACAGACTTCAAACACTTCTCTACTAAATTACACGACTGAAGTTTTGTAAGTAAGTCTCAGTCAAACTCAACCGATGCCGGAGCTCACCTCTTGTAATAAATATAATATAGACTTGTGTCAAGAGTATAGACAAGCAGTAGCCAGCGTAGTGTTTTTTTTATTTGTTTTGTAATGTAATCATTCATGTCTTAACTCTTAAATTAAATTTAAGTCTGGATAAATCTGCAAAGTAAATAGAAAAATAGAATTTTCAAAGAATTGTAGTGGAGTGAAAGTAGAATACAGTAACACTTGAGTAAAGGTGCTAGAGTAAAGGTACTGTCATAGGTACATTCCCAGTGATGGGCAAGTTACTGGGAAAATGTAGTAACCTACACTACTTGTTACTCTCGATAAAATGTACCTAAGCTACACTACAAGCTATCCCCAGAACATTGTAGCAAGCCACACTACAAGCTACACGACAAAAGTAGCTTGATGTAGCTTGCTACATCAACACTACATAATATAAATATATATCTCAACTTAATGTACAACTTTGTAAATAATACTCATAATAATAAAATAATATTAATACATGTGTATTATGTACATTAGAGGGATGTATATTTGAGGTTTTCTACCCATTAAAGTGGGCGGAATTTGAAAATGTGTGTGTGAAAATGTAGTAAGCTACAATCTTTGTTACTCAAAATAAGTAGTGTAGCTTCACTACAAGCTACTCGAAACAAGTAGTGTAGCTTCACTACAAGCTATTCCCAGAACAAATGTAGTAATCTACACTACAAGTTACAGGAAAATGTAGTTAAGCTATGTAGCTTAGCTACTTGTAACAAGCTACTGCCCATCACTGTAATTCATATGTGCTACAGTATCATGTGATTATATCCGTGAATAAGTTCCTGACTGTCAATTTAACATTGCCCTGTTCCAATACAATCCTAAACAGAACTATTCATAGTAAAACATTCAAAGAATATTTCACTTTATTTTTTTGTGAATTTACTCAGGCATATATGATAAGGCAGGCTATATAAACCCGTTATAAGGTAAACCCCCATTTTAACCAACCAATAGATTCATCAAAAAGACCCATTTTTCTGGTGACTGATGTTGCCCTCCTATTACGTGAGAGGGTGATGGAATTACTCTCACTTTTTCCCTTTTATTTTTGAAATATTGTTTTGGAAAACGTAGCACCCCCTATGTCTCACTGGTGGGCCAAATGAATAAAACAATATTTTAAAAATAAATTAAAACAAGAAATGAAAAAGCACGCCCCTAATGTATTAGGACAATATCAGTCACCAGAAAAAAGACAGATGTTTTTGGTGACAATTATGGTTAAAATAGAGTATGAAGTTATAAAAAAGGTTTGTATAGAAAGGGAGCAGGGCAGTTAAAATGAACATCAAATATCTAAATGGTGAATCATGTAATGTAAAACTGTCTGGGGTGTTCACATGAGGTAGTGTAGATGATATAATGACCAAATGTGTTTTTTTAAGTGTCATTCAAGAACTATGGTAAAATTCTTTCACTTTTTATTTCCAGTGTTAAAATGGAATGTGCCGGCAGCAGCCTCCTGTCTGAAGATCAGTTCCAGTGTTCTATCTGTCTGAATGTGTTCACTGATCCAATCACCACTCCATGTGGACACAACTACTGCAACGCCTGCATCACACATTACTGGGACAGCAGTGATGTGTGTCAGTGTCCGCTATGCAAAGAAACCTTCTACCAGAGACCAGCGTTTTCCGTCAATAAAGTCCTCTCTGAGATGGCTGGTCACTTCAGGAAGTCAAAGCAGGTGAAGAAAACTACAGCCACAAACCCAGAATCTGCTGAACCAGACGACGTCTCCTGTGATGTCTGTACTGAGAACAAGCTCAAGGCTGTGAAGTCCTGCCTGGTGTGTCTAACCTCCTACTGTCAAACTCACCTGGAACGTCATCACACAGTCCCAGCATTAAAACGACACAAACTAATCAACCCTGTAAAGAACCTGGAAGACTATATGTGTAAGAAACATGACAGACCTCTGGAGATGTTCTGTAAGACTGACCACACGTGTGTTTGTCAGTTCTGCACTCAGTTAGAGCACAAGTCACATCAGATTGTATCTATGAAAGAGGCATATGAAGAAAGGAAGGCTGAACTGGCTGAGACAGAGACTGAAGTTCAGCAGATGATCCAGGAGAGACAACTGAGGATTCAGGAGGTCCAACACTCAGTAGATCTCAGCAGGAAAGACGCAGATGCAGTCATAGCTATCGGTGTGCAGGTCTTCACTGCTCTGATCAGCTGTATAGAGAGAAGCCAGGCTGAGTTCATTGGTGACATTGAAACCAAACAGAAAAACACAGAGAAACAGGCTGAAGGCTTCATCAAAGAGCTGCAACAAGAAATCACTGAGTTAAAGAAGAGAAGTTCTGAGCTGTGGCAGCTTTCACTCACTGAAGACCACCTCCACCTCCTCCAGAACTTCACATCAACCAACACTGGATGGAGACCCACCAAGGACTGGACAAACGTCAAGGTCCATCAGTCTCCACACTTGGCGACAGTGAAGACAGCTGTGGCTCAGCTGGAGAAGACACTCAGTGAAGAGTTGGAGAAGGTGCTGTGTGATGCTGAGCTGAGGAGGATCCAGGGTTATGAGGTGGATGTAACTTTGGACCCTGATACAGCAAACCCCTGGCTCATCCTGTCTGAGGATGGAAAACAAGTGAGTCTTGGAGATGTGGCCGAAAACCTCCCAGACAACAAAGAGAGATTCTCTAAATATGTCATTGTGTTAGGAAAACAAAGCTTCTCCTCAGGTAGATTTTACTATGAGGTTCAGGTTAAAGGGAAGACGAGGTGGACTTTAGGAGTGGGCAGGGAGTCCATCAATAGGAAGGGACAAATCACGCTGAACCCCAAAGATGGTTACTGGTGTATATTCTTGATGAATGGAGATGAGTACTATGCTGCTGCTGACCCTTATGTCCTGCTCCATGTAAGAGAGAAGCTCCGGAAAGTAGGAGTATTTGTGGATTACGAGGAGGGTCTGGTCTCCTTTTATGATGTGGAGTCCAGAGTTCACCTCTACTCTTACACTGGATGCTCCTTCACTGAGAAACTATATCCATACTTAGATACTGGTCTAAAAGATGATGGTACAAACTCTGCTCCTCTGATTATCACTCCTGTTAATCGCACAGGTTAAACCTCAGCTTCACACCCAAAGGTTAGTTTTTGAGGGCTGCTATACCCTTCTATGTCCAACTTTGAGGGTGTGTGGGAAGTGGGAAAACAAACTTTGTTCCAACACAAACATTAAATGCCATTGAAAATGAAAGTGCATTCTTGAGTGCTGTTTTTATGTATAGACAAACAATCAAAAGAAACGTGAGGACGCAAATTGTAACTGGCCGGAATTAGAAGATATACGGTATGAGGATAAGAGTACCTCTCACTTTACAAGGGTGTGAGTTCATTATTATATGGTGTAATTATTTAAGAATGGAAGGTTAATTTATAGATTTACCCTCCAGTTCAAATAACTAGTGACTCACACTCCTATTGTACGTGAGTATGTGAGTGTATGTTAGGATGTTGAAATCTTCTCTTCATTTCTTTGCTGGTATAAAAAGACTTCATTGTATGTTTTCATTTGTATTGCCTTCCAGTTTAACTCTCATGCTTAGAGTCAATTTATCCATATTTAAAACTTCACAAATGGAACCATTCATGTATTCATGGCTTTTGTACAGTTTTTTTTTCCATTTATACACGTTTCTTGGCATCACAATGTAAAATAATAATAATATTAAGGGTAATAATAATTATTATTATTTACAATTTAGGCATTTAGCAGATAGATAATAGATCCACAAGCTCAAAACCTGCCAACAAAATATAAATATGGAGGGTTTAATTAATACATTGTAACATTGTAGCTTGTAAGAGCTATAGATGTTTCCACTAGGCCTGTCATGTCATGTAATATTTTAGTGACTGGTTCAGCTTTGCATACTTTTCATAAGCCTATATATAAAGTAAACGTTACACACATTTAAAACACACTTCAAATTGCCAATCTACAAGTTAACAAGTTGCATTAAGTAATTAATACATAATGTAATTAATTCTGTGCTACGGAGATGCGGAATGTCTCTCTTCGATAGTAAGTACAAAGTTTGGGGAACCAGCTAGGATGTAGGCAGTAGGATTATAATCCTAGACTATAGGTATACAGCTAAATCAGTGATTTTCAACCTTTTTGATACCAGGGCTCACTATTTATTCAGCATTTGAGCCACAGATGAGGACATTTTATCCCCACAGACCCCAAAACTAAAGATTTCTTTTGCTTTTGTCCACAATTCCAGGCTGGGTTTGGGGAAACTAAACAAACAAACATACAGATCAAAATAACCATTAATCTTGCTCTAGTTGTGTAGACTTGGGCTAATTCACATGATGAATACTTTAACTCTTGAGGGTGTAAACATGAAACCAAATGTACCCTTGTGAGTCCATTTGGTTTCATGTTTACACTCTCAAACAGTTACATCTGGTTAACCAACTTTCCATAATTTAGCCTGGGGACGACCTGGAACCCTCTCAAGGACCACTGGTGGTGCCCGGACCACTGGTTAAAACAAATGAATAAAATGTCTTCAAGACAACAAGAAGGAGGGGTTTAGGGAGAGAGTAATGGAGAAGCAAAGTGGATGTGAAGGGTTAACTGTGTTAAGAGTTTCTCAGTAAATCGAAACCAAAAGTATACACGCTACACACTGGTGATAGAAGCTGTGTGGCAGACAGCACACTGTGTGCTCTCTCTCGCTCTCTTCCTCTCTCGCTACAAAACATCTGATCTTTCACAGAAATCCTCAAATTCAGGTGAGTACAACAATAAATATGTTTGATAATACAAGATATATCATTCATTCAGACACTTATTTGACAGTAACAACTTCCGAACAACCAAAGGTTTCAATAACGTAACTGTCAACAGGGCTTTGGGACATAGGCAAAGCGCCTTTCCTCCCCCTTCGTAAACAGCCCCCTCCATGTTTCATGTAATTAAAGTTTGAATTAGGGTTGCCACATGTGTCTGACAAAAATCCTGGACATTTTGACCATCCAATCGGCGGCCTATTATCGGCGGCGATTATCGGCCTTTTGGTCGGAAGCAACGCACCTCTTTAAACATCTAACCCAGAAATATATCACACTTTTACACTGAAATGTTACTGCTCTCATTATTTTATTACTCTTTTACATATCAGATTAATAATTAGGCTACTTAACCATTCATTTTCAACTCTTTCTGGAGCAGTCCAGTTTTCATTTTTCTCATCTCAGTTATCTTTAGATAGACAGATTTAGATTCAGGAGTTTTCCACTCATTTTGGCGGTAGGGGGGTCTGGAAAAGAGGTAAATATAGCGACAAATGTGCCAAGTTGGCAACACTGGTACGTACAGGCACGCTACAATTTAATAGGACTACTGATCTGAGACTGTGAGTGACACAAGTCAGGTTAGTTGCGGTCTCTCTAGTCTCTAGGGGAAAAAAATATACTTTTGACCATGTATAAAAATCCGGGACATTCAAGTGTCCAGGATTTATTTTATTTTTTCCTGGACAGACCATGAAAATCCGGGACAATCAGGAAAATCCGGGACCTGTGGCAACACTAGTTTGAATTCCCAGTATGCTTGTAGGCCTATTGTCTTGCTCACTGCACACACATGTGCTTACAAGAGTGTATGTGTGCATTTCCACCCTCATCTTTTGGAAAAATAGTAGCTTGTAGATTTAATAATAATGTATAATGTAATGTTGAAAACTTTAGTTACTAAAGTTTTCAAATAATTGTAGTGTAGTAAAATAATTGTAATGTAGTGCTGCATTATGACATAATATATCATCCTATACTATATCATTATCATAGATTACACTATTATATATTAATATTATTACCCATATTATAATATTATATTGTAATTATAATACACATGAGTAATAATTACCCTGAGTGTTTACATTTCTCTATTCCAAAATAATCCAAATTAGAACAGTTCATATTAAACAATTAAACTTTGAGAAATATCTAAGAACTAGCCTACATTTCTTTCGCTGTTTATTCCCAATGTGTAGAAATGGCGCATACCGACAGCAGCCTCCTATCTGAAGATCAGTTCCAGTGTTCGATCTGTCTGGATGTATTCGCTGATCCAATCACCACTCCTTGTGGACACAACTACTGCAACACCTGCATCACACATTACTGGGACAGCAGTGATGTGTGTCAGTGTCCGCTATGCAAAGAAACCTTCTACAAGCGACCAGCATACTCTGTCAATAAAGTCCTCTCCGAGATGGCTGATCATTTCAGGAAGTCAAAGCAACTGAAGGTCACAAATCCAGAACCTGCTGAACCAGATGATGTCTCCTGTGATGTCTGTACTGCAACAAGCTCAAGGCTGTGAAGTCCTGCTTGATGTGTCTGACCTCCTACTGTCAAACTCACCTGGAACGTCATCACACAGTCCCAGCGTTAAAACGACACAAACTAATCAACCCTGTGAAGAACTTGGAAGATCACATGTGTAAGAAACATGACAGACCTTTGGAGATGTTCTGTAAGACTGACCTTACGTGTGTTTGTCAGTTCTGCACTGAGACAAACCACAAGTCACACCAGGTTGTATCTATGAAAGAGGCATATGAGGGAAAGAAGGCTGAATTGGAAGACACAGAAGCTGAAGTTCAGCAGATGATCCAGGAGAGACAACTGAAGATTCAGGAGGTCCAAAACTCAGTATATCTCAGTAAGAAAGACGCAGACAGAGAGATAGAAGATAGTGTGCAGTTCTTTACTGCTCTGATCAGCTGTATTGAGAAAATCCAGTCTGAGCTCATTGGTGGGATTGAAGAGAAGCAGAAAGCAACAGAGAAACAGGCTGAAGGCTTCATCAAAGAGCTGCAACAGGAAATCACTGACTTAAAGAAGAGAAGCTCTGAGCTGAGGAAGCTCTCAGTCGCTGAAGACCACCTTCACCTCCTCCAGAACTTCACACCAATCAACACTGGATGGAGACCCACCAAGGACTGGACAAAGGTCAATGTTCATCCATCTCCACATCATGCAACAGTGAAGTCAGATGTGGCTCAGCTGGAGAAGACACTCAGTAAAGAGTTGGAGAAGGTGCTGCGTGAAACTGAGCTGAGGAGAGTGCAGAAATATGAGGTGGATGTGACTCTGGACCCTGATACAGCAAACCCCTGGCTCATCCTGTCTGAGGATGGAAAACAAGTGAGCTATGAAGATTTGAAGAAAGACCTCCCCAACAACAAAGAGAGATTCTCTAAATGTGTCATTGTGTTAGGAAAACAAAGCTTCTCCTCAGGGAGATTTTACTATGAGGTTCAGGTTGAAGGGAAGACAGGATGGACTTTAGGAGTGGGCAGGGAGTCCATCAATAGGAAGGGACAAATCACGCTGAACCCCAAAGATGGTTACTGGTGTATATTCTTGATGAATGGAAATGAGTACAAGGCTGCTGCTGACACTGTTGTCCTCCTCCCTGTAAAAGAGAAGGTCCAGAAAGTAGGGGTGTTTGTGGATTACGAGGAGGGTCTGGTCTCCTTTTATGATGTGGAGTCCAGAGTTCACCTCTACTCTTACACTGGCTGCTCCTTCACTGAGAAACTATATCCATACTTAGATACTGGTCTAAAAGATGATGGTACAAACTCTGCTCCTCTGATTATCACTCCTGTCAATCACACAGGTTAAATCTCATTTTAACATGAAACAACTGCTGATTTTATAGTTGTATATCCAGTCTGCTCACATGATTTCCTGAATTATAGCAAAAGCTGAACCCAACATTTCCATGAATTCATGTGAAATGAATCAGGAATTGCCATCTTGTTCATTAATGCAATTACCGGTACAATATAATTGTTAATTTAAAAGTAGTGATATTTTTATTTACTTTTTTGTTGTTTGCATTCATTGCATTCATTTTTCAAATAAATGCATGTTGCCGATTAAAGATAGAAAACGAGGGGCACGGTGGCACAGTGGTTAGTGCTGTCGCCTCACAGCTAGAAGGTCCTGGGTTCGATTCCCGCTAGGGGCGCTGCTATGGGTGCTGGCGGCGTGTCTGCTCCTCCGCGTCATCAGTGCCCATACCCGAGGCGGGGTTGGCGAAAGGGCCTTTCTGTGTGGAGTTTGCATGTTCTCCCTGTGTCCCCTAGGGTAGATACCCTCACAAAAACATGCAGTAATCCTGGGCTCTAAACTGCCTCCCCCTGGCCAGCCGGGGCGCTTGATGGAGGGGACTGGAACTGGTTGGAATAACGTGTTCCTTCCACGCGCTACGTCCAACCAGGGAAACTCCCCCCTGTCGGGTGAAAAGAAGGTGGCGCGACTCCTCATGCCTTGAAGGAAGCATGAGCCCAGTCTGCTGCCTCCCCAGGTTGGTGGAGGGTGTGTAGAGCCCAGGATCACATTAGGAATTGGCACTGGGTGAAAAAATGGGTTACAAAATCGTGGGATAAAAATTATATATATAAAAAAAAAAGATAGAAAACGTGATTCCTAAAAAATAAATCAGCCCTTGTATCTGTGTGAAATATTTGTGTGCACCTACAGAAAGTAACTTAGGATGTTGTTATGGTCATGTTACACTTATGGTCGATTCTAAAAAAGTATCCTGAAACTCAAGTATTCTGAAAACCTTAAAAACATCATTCATCATCATCATTCATCTAATGTCTTAGAAGGCTATGATGACAAGATAATATCATGTGTAATGCTGTTTCTAATGCATTTGTATAAACTAAATGGGTGGGCACTGGCTTACTTGGAATGACCCAATGTGGCAGGTATTATGTCTGTGCTATTTTTACGCCAATATATGGAGTTCTGTTTTAGTTACAGTATGCACAAATAAGGAGTTTGTCAGATTTGTGTGTGTCAGATTTCAAGTCATTGAGGTAGTTATGTGGATTATAAGCTACTGTAGACATACGCATACATACACACAGACATTCTCACACAGAATACATTCTCAACCTGTGGGCCAAATTAATTTAGGGAAAGTTCCAACTCCCTCTGTGACAGGGAAGTGAACATTACATGGAAAAAAAAAACATTACTGTATCAAACATTGGTCAAATAGCGTTAGTCATATAGTATAAAAATGAGGCAAACATTGCGAATATAGCTGATCGACAAGCTCAAAGCGCCTTGGAGCGCAAGGTGTTGTGAGCTTGTAGTTATCCTTACCTACATGCTCATTTACAGCTCTTAGTCACATACAGTAGGCTCAGTGGCTTACATATAAAGGAAATGTATACATTTAAAACACTTTTCAAACGGAACAAAATTAGCCAGACAACCCGTGCAGCTCACAAGCTGCACATCTACTTGCTGTAAGCTTATAGAACAGCTATTGCGACTATTTGAGAGAGAGGAGTGGAGAAGCAGGGTGGGTGTGAAGGGTTAACTACAGTATAACAAGGGAAGGCTTTCTCAGTAAACCTAAACCGAAAGTACAGCGCTGACAGACTGCTAGGTGACACACAACAACACACTGCACTCGCTCTACAACGCCTCTGAAACCTTCACAGAAATCCTTAAACACAGGTGAGTACATCAAATAATATATTTGATAATACAAGATATCATACATACATCATTCTTTTTTGATATCCTCAGTAAAAACATAGGTTACATTAACTGTCAACAGGCATGAGTTGAGGTCATATGCAAAAAGCTGTTTCATGTTATATCTATAAATGCACCACACCTCTGTATGTGTGTACTGTGTATGCACATCTATATTCCATGTAACTCGAGAGCTGGTCGCCGGACTGACTGTCCAGGAAAAAATAAAATAAATCCTGGACACTTGAATGTTTCTTTTTTTTTTTTTTTTACATGGCCAAAACTAGAGACCGCAACTAACCTGACTTGCATCACTCACATTTTCAGATCAGTATGACAGTCCTATTAAATTGTAGCGTGCCTGTACATACCAGTGTTGCCAACTTGGCACATTTGTCGCTATACAGTATTTACCTCTTTTCCAGACCCCCCCCCCCCCCCCCCCCCTACCGCTAAAATTAGTGGAAAAACTCCTGAATCTAAAAGATGGCTGAGATGAGAAAGATTAAAACTGGACTGCTCCAGAAAGAGTTGGAAATGAATGGTTAAGTAGCCTAATTATTAATCTGATATGTAGAAGAGTAATAAAAAAATGAGAGCAGTAACATTTCAGTGTAAAAGTGTGATATATTTCTGGGTTAGATGTTTAAAGAGGTGCGTTGCTTCTGACCAAAAGGCCGATAATCGCCGCCGATAATACGCCGCCGATTGGATGGTCAAAATGTTCAGGATTTTGTCAGACACATGTGGCAACCCTATCGACACCCCCACAGGGAGTGCAATTCCTGTGTATTTCCAGTAAAATACACTGTTGTCCAGAACCAGCACAAAAGCCTCTGCCAGGGTTCTGAACAAGGCCCAAAAATAACCAATCATGTGATAAACAAATCGCCCATAGATTCTTCATTTATGGTTATATGGCCCTGCCCTGTCCTGACATCACAATGATGTTCTGATCATCTGCATAGACTTCATATTTGAGTATGCCTGATAATTAACTCCAATTATTACATGGCTTGAATGAATGCTCCAATCAGAAGCCAGCGTTCTGGTCATGTGAGCGGTCACATAATACAGTATAATCACCGCTCCGCGCTATTATTGACCGCTGCATAAACAAGTTCCCCAAAGTGCAAACAGCTGTGTTCATATCAATCCACGCTGCAATTCTGCATTTAGTTCCAGCACGCCGTTAGCGGGTCCATTTGGTTAGCTACGTATTTGGTTGTTTACATGCCTTTGTCGTCACCCTCTCAAGGACCACTGGTGGTCCTCGGACGTTGAAAACCACTGACGTAAGCCCGCGGTGCGCTTCCGCATTTAGTTCCAGCACGCCGTTAGTGGGTCCATTTGGTTAGCTACGTATTTGGTTGTTTACATGCCGTTGCCGTCACCCTCAAGGACCACTGGTGGTCCTCGGACCACTGGTTGAAAACCACTGACGTAGCCTAAGCCATGTAATAAGCGGGATAACTAATAGGAAACAAATACCGGCTCGTCGGGTGTTATCCCTTACATATGGGCAAATTGGGCATAATAGAGACACAGACATAATGACTGGATAGGACATGCATTTCCAACTTACGTCGTTCCAAGTAAGCCAGTGGCCAACGGGCACCACAGTAGTGTAAAAAAGGTTTTCAGGTATTCAAATGTATGAAAACCTTTTGGAAGCTGTAGATCGGTTATTTAAACATGATACAAATATACAGTATCTATATAACTGAGGTGCTTGATGTGTTTTATAATTAATAATACATCTAAAAAGTTAAAAATTAACCAAAGTTGTCCTTTAACTTGCCACACTCTGCTCACACAAGCAACAAGTGAAAAGTGTTTATGATTACCACACAGGGACACATGAGAAGCTTCGCTTCTCATACCCAATTATAGTGTGATGCGCACATACACACGCAAACACACACAAAAGTGACACATTTCATGATTAGTGAGAACCTACTATATGGAGAAATGTTAAATAGTGGAGAAAATGGTCCTAAACTCTGCACTGTGTTGGTAATCACTGCTGTGTTTAACAGACAGTATGAGGGTCCAATGGACAGAGTTAAGGCTCATTCAGAGTTTAGAATTTCGGTGAGCACTGTGAGCACTATTCATAGTCCACTACCAGCACCTCCCCTCCTCTCTCCCCCTCTCCTCGCGTCCATTGTCGTTTATTTTCTCCTCTGTTCTTCTCTCTACTTCCTACCTGGCTCAATTATAATAAATTCTGGTGCTTTTATGTTTCATGTCATTGTCTCTATCACTGAATTCCTTCCTTCGTTCTCCTCCAGCCCGTCGCGCTAGGGTGTATTGTGTGTTTTCTTTTTATTTTTTTTTACAATCCGTTAAAAACAAGCAGCCGGTGCTCCAAACTTCTGGACTAATCAACAATGCCCGGCGGGTCAATGTGATTGGTTTAGCTCTGTTTGGTGGGCGTTCCCAGTAAGCGCCCACCAATGTCATTGTTCAATATCATTGATTCATGGAGGATTTTATTTTAATTATAGTTTTTTTCCTCCCACCAGCAACCATTGGTCTTGCCCATGTATAAATACTAGGGGAGTAACAATATAGTAACTGCTTTGAAAAATCCATTTTTAAGTATACTGAAATGAAACAGCAATGTATTGCATCATTTTGCAATGTAAATAATCAGTATGGAATTGTTTTCTTTGCAGATACCGGTAATCGATTGCATTAGTACTACATCAAATTTAGCATGTTTTAAAAGGAACGAAAAAGAGTGGTTTAATTACTTACATTTCAAATCATTGAATTGTATCGGATCATAACTCTAGAATGACCCAATATCGTCCATGTATCGTATTGGCAAACAGTGATACGTATCGAATCGCTGTTAAAATGTATCCTGACACCCCTAATGAATACCATAGAGTAATAAAAGCATATAGACCAAACTGGAGTTTGCCCCCATCACCCTGCCCCACTGTTAATAATTTCAGTAGAAGTTGAAGCACCCAGAAGACTACCGGAAGTACAACATAGGCCTACAATTCTAACTCAATTTCTTGAGCAAGCAATCCATGTGACATCAACAACCTCCATCCACTTCCGTTAACATTGCATTGCGCCAACATTGCTCTGTTCCAACTTCCAATACAATAGTGTCGTCAACTAACTACTTTTCTTTCACTTTTAATTCCCCAGTGTAGAAATGGCGTGTGCCGGCAGCAATCTCCTGTCTGAACCTGCTGAACCAGGTGATGTCTCCTGTGACGTCTGTACTGAGAACAAGCTCAAGGCTGTGAAGTCCTGTCTGGTGTGTCTGTCCTCCTACTGTCAGACTCACCTGGAGTGTCATCACACAGTCCCAGCATTAAAACAACACAAATTAATCAACCCTGTGAGGGACCTGCAATACTACATGTGTAAGAAACATGACAGGCCTCTGGAGATGTTCTGTAAGACTGACCATACATGTCTTTGTCAGTTCTGCACTCAGTTAGAGCACAAGTTACACCAGGTTGTGTCTATGAAAGAGGCATATGATGGAAAGAAGGCAGAACTGGGTGAGATAGATGCTCTACTTTTGCAAATGATCCAAGAGAGACAAGTGAAGATCCAGGAGGTCCGACAGTCAGTAGATCTCAGCAAGAAAGACGCAGACAGAGAGATAGCAGACAGTGAGAAGGTCTTCACTGCTCTGATCAGATGTATTGAGAGAAGCCAGGCTGAGCTCATTGCTGGGATTGAAGAGAAGCAGAAAACAACAGAGAAACAGGCTGAAGGCTTCATCAAAGAGCTGCAACAGGAAATCACTGAGTTAAAGAAGAGAAGCTCTGAGCTGAGGAAGCTCTCAGTCGCTGAAGACCACCTTCACCTACTCCAGAACTTCACATCCATCAACACTGGGTGGAGACCCACCAAGGACTGGACAAAGGTCAAGGTCCACCAGCCTTCTCATCTGGGTACTTTGAGGACAGCTGTGGCTCAACTGGAGAAGACACTCTGTGAAGAGATGGAGAAGAAGCTGCGTGAGCCGAACAAAGTCCAGCAAAATGCAGCAGATTTGACTCTGGACCCAGAAACAACACACCGCAAACTAATGCTCTCTGAGGATGGAAGTCAAGTGAGTCACAGAGACGTGAAGAGGAATCTCCCGGACAACAAAGAGACATTCTCCACTCGTGTCTCTGTCTCAGGAAAACAAAGACTCTCTAGGTTTCACTATGACGTTCAGGTTAAAGAGAAGACAGAGTGGTCTTTAGGAATGGCCAGAGAGTGCATGGACAGGAAGGGGATAATCATACTGAAAACCCAACAGCGGTTACTGGTCTACGGTGTTGAGGAATGGAAACGAGTGCACGGCTGCTGAGCGCTGACCCTGTAGTCCAGAAATAATGAAATTTTACCTCAAACTAAGTGCAAAAAACCCTCTGATTTTGTACCTTCAATATGTCCTGAATAACAGAAAAAAGTTGCCTAAAATTGTCTAAGGGGAAAGGTTTGAAATTTACAATATGTCGACCATTGACATTCTATACTAGGCAAGTATTCTATTCATTTCATTGTGCTTTAGCTAGCAAGTGACACATCAAACTGTTTTTTCATGGTGCTGAATCCATTACAAACATTAGTTTTGCACAAAAGAACGTCCTTGGGCGAAAAATAGTCATAGCCGTGTTGACAGACGTGATGAGGTCAGCACTTTTGGGCAAATTGCTCTCGCGACCTTATTTTAAATTAAATGAATAATGTCTGTCAGGAATAGAAATGTTGTATTTAATGCAAGTGTCTTGCACTTTAATGCAATTACTATAGGACTGTTCATTGAATTTTATATTAATGATCTGTTCTTCTATATTTAGCTGCATGTTAGTTAAAGAAGATGGAAAATCTGATTCTTAAGGTATTATAGGCAACTTTTTATCCAAAATGTAATAAATACATATAGTTATATTTTTGTATTTTTCCCTTCACTTCTTTGATGCTGCAGTTGTTTCCCTGCAGACACTTGCTTAGTCCTGCAGAGGGTCCTTTATGGTTTATTGTAACTTTATTGTTGTCAACAAACATTCGTGGGGCCCAGGACAATGCGGTGATAATGTGTGAGGGGGAGGAGGTTGTGTGGGGTGAGGCAGCGTTTCAGCCAATCACAGGGCAGCAGTCTCCAGCAGATTGATAATGAGCCAATAGAGTGGAGGGGAGGTGGAGTTAGATTCTGTTTTTAAACAAATGTGTTTACAAACACACTAAAGTTGCCTTGATAACCTTAAAAAATAAGATAAAAATAAGCATTCATACCCCAATTGATTTGTGCATTTTAGGGTTTGCAGTGCAATGAAGTAAAATAAACTAAAAATAATAAAGAATGACAGTTTTTGGGGACCCGTTTTACGAGAATGCACATAAATAAAATGTTTTAATTTGTACATTCAAACAAATTGAAACCAATTATCGGTCAATGTTGTTCCATTTGCTGAATGTTATGTATTCTATTTGTCAGATATTGCAGGAGCCAGCAGGATGTCGTGTTACTGAAAACAAGCACTTCCAACCTCTGACATTTTTTCCTCATAGTGGATACAAACAATTGGATGAAACAAAAACTAGCAGTTATGAATCAAAAAACAAAGTTCATTTGCATTACTGATCCATTTTTAAACCCTTTGTGTGTCCATATCACTACGCCCAAAGTAGTAGTTCCATCTGATAGGAGGGGTGTCAAAAATGAACGATGGTTGCGCTAATATTTAGTTTTGTGGATTCATTTACATTTACTGCGTGACCCCAGTGACCCCCACAAAATCACCCAAAGTACTTGATATTCACCTAAACCAGAGCAGACCTCCCACTACGAGGCTCTGGACATCAATTAATACAGTTGACACCACTATATTAATTAATGTAGTGGTTGTATTTCATACAACTTAGTTTCTTTAAAGGGATATTTTGGACTTTTGGAACCGAGTTAATGGTTATGATTAATGAGTAAATGAGAGTACAATCAATTTAAAAGTCATAGTAGAGAGTGCTGGTTTGCAGGTATCAATACACTTATAGGCCGACATGTCTGGGCCAGCTTTGCAAACATGAGTTATTGATCGATCGCTGCTTGTCTCTATGCTCAATAACAGAATAACAACTCCTAGTACTTAATAACCTTGTTATTGGATTTTTTAAAAATGGATTATAAAGGAAATCATCGAGTATTCCCAGTAGGATGCCTATTAAGTTTCTTGACCAGGCATGTTGGCTGCCAGCCGTCTGAATTGATTTGGTCAATATACTGGCCTCCTCTAACCCTAAACATAGCCGCAAGCACGTTGCCATGCTGACACAGGAATTAAAACAAGGCAGCCAACCGGCCACGCTGATTGAGGATTTTCGGGTTTTCGTCTTATCAGTCAGTCGGCTTCCAGACAACATGCCTGGTCGAGGGGATGCTGTTGTGTGATGATCAAGTAGGACGATCTTTTACGAAAATAAATACATAAATAAAGTAAAACAGATGATATGTGGACATTAGAGGTGTGTGCAGCAGTGGGCATATCATAATTAGGACGATATATATGAATTAAACAACTTGTAGTTTTGTTGATTTGGAGCACTACTATATGTATGGCGCTGCATGATATGCATTTATACATGTTAACTGTGTTTGAGCAGAGAGAACAAGATGGAGACAGACACGTCATGGTACACACACACACACACACACACACACACACACACACACACACACACACACACACACACACACACACACACACACACACACACATATGTTGTGAAAAGGTTACAGCGTTTTGTGCCCATTGTCTGTATAATCACAGCCTGTTGTCACAGGAGTGATGAGTGGGAGAACATGCGGAGAGAGAGAGAGAGAGAGAGAGAGAGAGAGAAAATATTTTTTTTAAAAGTATTTGACTCAAACAGAGCACACAGCCGCAGCTGATGGTAAACTAGTTCAGCACTCATCAAAGTGCAAACTTGCTTGTTGCGCACAAGTAGGCCATGGCCTACTTCTGTCTGAGCGGACATTAGTTATAAAGGCCACCATTATGTCCTCATTACATGAAACCGAGTGGACCCAAAAGGGTTAAATCATATTTAAACATCTGAATTAATATCTGAATTCATTTTCAAGAATTTTCTACAGTTCTACACATTTAGAAACCAACGTTTTGCCAGTTTATCTCTCCTAAATTGTGGACAAAAAATTGAAAAATCTTCGTTCGAGAGACTAAACCCAACCCATCAAATGGTGGTCCGTGGCTAAAATGCAGAATAAATAGTGGGCCCAGTGCCACCACTGCCCCAGGAGGAAGGCACTCAAGCAGTTGCTCGGGACAGGGAAATCTGGAGCTCTCTGGTGGAGCTGTTGCTGCCCGTGACACGACTACGGATAAGTGGTTGAAGATGGATGGAGTGTTATCTGCTGTTTTTCTATCAGGGAGTTGAGGGAGCAAATCAGATTCGTGAAATGATCAGGGGCGTATCTAGGCATGGGCATGGGGGGGCAATGCCTCCCTAAATGCCCTGACTGCCCCACCAAACATGATGATATGCAAACAACCCAAATTTCAATGATATTTCAAATTAAAGTCCTTATAATTAAAATGATTTGAAACAGTACTACTGCTACTAACTAACTACAGTTGTCTCATCACTAAACCAACAGCATTTCATCATTGAAAACAGAAAACTCTCTGAGTCAGAACTTTAGCTTCATGCATTCTGATTGTCTGTTACAACTTCAACAACAACTGATGTTATTATTGATGCTTACTTGCCTAATAAAAGTCTTTTAACTGGTTACGACTGTTTTTTTTTAACCAAAAATGGGTAAAGCCTGTGTAGCTTCGCGCCACAGGCGATGAAGTTGCACCCATACCATTTTCTCTTGCCCCCCAATTGGAAATTGTTACATCCGCCGATATGATATGATAGTTTTACTATAGTATACTATAGCATAGAGCAGAAATCAGTCAGAAGCGGGTCTTGAATCCCGACAGCTCCAGCTGGGTGATGGCTCTCTGGTTGGTGAAGGTCGCTCTGGTGATACGACACGTTGGACTGCCGGTTGTACGCAACCACTCCATCCTGGTGGTGAAAAAAAAACATTACTTCTTGCATTCATGACTCAATTCTATAGTCAATTCCATATAGACATGTGCAGATATGTAAAAGTTTCATTTTACAGTCAAGGTAAAGATCTCCAAAGGATAAAGATAAAACTTGGATTATCAACTTTCCATCATTGACCTATCAGCGAAGGGTGTATAAGTTTGGATGTTTCATCATGTGCCAAAATATACTGTACAGTGTATGCTGCACCCTCTTGACCGTTATTACGCGATAATCCCCAGGATTCTGCCTATTTGCCGAACTTCTCAGCCAGGCATGTTGTCTGGGAGCCGACTGCATTGAGACGAAAACCTGGAAATCCTTGATTAGTGTGGCCGGTTGGCCGCCTTGTTTAACGCCCTGTGTCAGTGTGGCAACATGCTGTAAGCACTCACTCATGTGTTTCACCTGCCATGTTTATGCACAATAATTATGCCTTTTCAGTTGTCACAGCTGATACACCATATGTTGTTGTTGGTGAGAAGCAATCATTTTGGAAGTGACAAGACCATTTGACCACAGTCTGGAAGAAGCTTTCCTTATCAAGGTGTTTAGCCAACGTCTTAAGGATGCTATTTTACAGCTTGGCTACTTAGGGCTGTCCCCGACTAAGGATTTCTATAGTCGAAATTAATATGAATAAATGTGCCGTTAGTCGACTGCCAGTCGAATGCCCCCCCCCGGCAAAAAAGAGATATTAGGCCTATAGCCTTTAAGCCTAAGTTTTTTTTTTTTTTTTTTTTTTTTTTACTGAACAACAAAGGACAAAATACTTTAACGAATCTACACAAATAGAAAATGTAGACAAATTGTTATTTTTATTTATTTATTTATTTTTACTTTTTTCCAGTTGTCTCTCCTAAATTGTGGACTAACTTTTCTGGGGGGACCAAAGAGACTAAATTGAACATCAAATGGTGTTCCGTGGCTAAAATGCAGTAGACAAAACACACTTTTTTAAAAACTGAACAACAAAACACGACTTTGTTTCTTTCGTTGAATAAAACAAACATGTGCCTTACCCTTAACACAAGAAAAACGGCACGGTTATTTTGATCGAAATATGAATTTAGAAGCGAATATACCTAGAACGACGGGGCATTCGCGGTCCGTCCTCGCGGACCGTCCTCACAAAAGGATTTTCAGACCAGTGCGGTCTCTCTCTCTCTCTCTCTCTCTCTCTCTCTCTCTATCTCTCTCTCAGCACTAAACTTTTTTTTTCTATAGCCTAAGCATGTGTTTGTGCCGAAACGCATTTTCCTCATTTTAAACTGTTTTTTATTATATTGTTTTTTTGCGATGAAAACTTCTATACGAAGGAATCCGCGCTGCATCGCTTGTCGATGCCCGTGTTACCGCTCTATAGTGGCGGAGTTTCTGGTCAAATCCAGGGCCGGATCTACATGGGACAGGGGAGGGCAGTGCCCACCCGTGCGTCTTTCTCCTCAAATCAAAGGTTACGGGGATCAAATATCTTCTCTTATGACGTTTCTGACACAAATGAGGATAATTCCGGTTCCTTGGTGTGAAAAACCTTGGAGTTGCCCCGCCTGGCAATCTTCCAGCCCCCCCTAGCCATGGCTTGATGAGTCCGGGTCTGTTTTTTCCCTTCTCCCGTCTCTTTTTTCCCCTCTCTTTTACACTGGGGCGCAGACGAATGTTATAGGCCTATGCAAAAAAGAACGGCTTTTTCTGTCTTTTTAATGGATTAACACGGGCAGAAAATTGACTATAGCAATTACGTTTATTAATCATACCTGTGCTTTATGAAGAGGGCCTGTTGAATACGCCGGTCGGTGAGAAAAGAAAGATTTATAACGGGCGGCAAACTGGATGTAAATGCTGCTCGGGATGACTGGATCTTTTAGATCCCACCGTCTGTCAATCTCCCGGACCAGTGTTTTCTTAAGGGTTGTAATGACAGTGTTTCGTACGCGCCGGACAGCGATGCATTCATATCCTGCGATAAGCACTCCATATGGGTTATCAAATTGGCTTGCAAGGTCGGACTTTTTACTGGCATTTAAATCTGACAGCACTTCAACAATAGGCTCTCTCTGTTCATTTGTTTATGTTAGACATTAACCACCCCAACCCCGCAAGTGGTACGAGTAGGCCTGCCTACAAAAAAAAAAAAAAAAAAAACGACATTCGACTGGGAGGTTGTCAGTCGACAGCGCCCCCTACCGACTGACTAGTCGACTAGTCGACTAGTTGGGGTCAGGCCTATTGGCTACAGATGTGTACAAACTTCTTGCGTTCGTGTTTGGAAGCCTCTGTAACGTCCATGAATCAGCTGTGATCGGCCTGCAGATTGCAGCTGGAGCAGCAGAGAATAGCAGAGAGCTGAGGCTAAACTGTTCATTGTCTGTGATGATTGGCGGTTGCCATATAAGAAGGCAATGCTTTCACGGGTACAGGTTTGCCTTGCATCTACGTGTGTGTGTGTGTGTGTGTGTGTGCGCGCGCGCGCGCGCGCGCGTATTACATACTTGCATGTACTGTATATGAGGTCAGAGGTTTGGACTAGAAGGAAATACAATGCCCACTCACCCACTTGTATGCGTGCACAGTACACACATACACGCACACGACCAGTGAACCACCTACACACATGCTCTCTCTCTTGCACCATATTATATCCACCCACATGCATCATTCCTCGACCCTTCCTCTCTCTCCTCTTCCATCAGTCTCTCTCTTTCTCTCTCTCCCTCCTCATCTACTACATTTTCCTCTCTCTGTGAATGTGAATGTTCTCTGCATATTTTAGTTTTTCCTCTGTCTCTAACCACCCACGCACACACTCTCCCTAGCCCCCCTTCTCTCTGTCTCTCTGTTTCTCTGTCTCTCTCTCTCTCCCTCTCCCTCTCTCTCTCTCTCTCTCTCTCTCTCTCTCTCCCCCTCTCTCTCTCTCTCTCTTTCTCTCAGGGGAGGTCACTTCCTGGTTCCCACATTAAACAGGATGTGAGGTCATGGTGAAAGTGTTCTGGACAGGAAGTTGGACAATGGTTCCCTGGAGAGGGCATTTACAGAGCTGCTAGGATCAGTGTGTGTGTGGGCGCGCTGCGCGTGTGTGAATGCGTGCGTGTGTATGGGTTCTTGCGTGCATTTTGTCCCCTCCTGCCCTGATTAGGAAATAACAATTACTTGTCAGCTGGGCTGGGTGGTGTAATTTGTGAATGTTCAAATCTGGGTGGTAAAACTTCTAACTTTGAGCAGAATGAGACTAGAGGTCACGTCCAAGTGAGCATATGGTAAACGGTGCGTTTATATATCTTTATCCAGGGTGCATTACATTCATCCATTCAAACACATTTTCACACAAC